>CM068826.1:0-665000 GCA_028554795.2 Sinohyriopsis cumingii | reverse complement strand
CTGAACCTTCAAGATATTTGAATATCGTCCAATCTGTAAAGTAAAATGTACATAATTAATAGATGGGCTAGTAGGTAGATAGGTAAATATATAGGTAGATAGGTTCGTAGATAGATAGATAGATAGGTCTGTGTCTGTGGAGTCTGGTAATCATGGATAGTTCTGCAGGGAAGAATAGACTTAGATGTATAAGCAGGAGATGGAAAAACAAACAGACAATCATAATTTCAGAGATACTAAGATCTGAATTTATCCAAAGAATATGCATGGACGAACAAAATTATATGTTTACAAAATAGTGAATGTTTGACATTTTCGTCACTTCCGAATACATTTTCAGACGCTGAGCACGTAAAAGCAAAATTAAAAGTACGTATTCGGCATTATTTTCACTTAAAAGTATCCGTTGCAACATTTTTGATGCACTAATTTGCTCATTAATGAGCACTCTTAACTGGACAATGCTCATATCATCGAAACTGGCCACTTTAGTTCTAGTGCATTCTAGTACCTTATTATCATCATGGCTGGGATCCAACTCCTTTTTTTTTGTCATTTCCTCTTCTTTCGATGCATCGGCCCCTGATCGCTTTAGTCTTAAATGTAATCTGAACCTTTGCCTTAAACTGAGATCATCAATCTGCATTGACTTTCGCAAAATCTCTGTCTGCCTCGGACTGGTCTTAGGGTAAGATTTTCTCCTTCTGTTGTCGTCATCTGATGTTCCACTGCCATTCCTTGAAATGCTAATCGGTGTTAGCAAAAGATGATGGGGACTTTGTGGCGTTTGATTTTCCTCCAAACTCATCATTGCTTTATATATCGTACCATTGCTACTACTTTTCCCGTATATTTTAACGTAGATTCCATCTAAGGTGTTAGATGTTGTCCAGGATAGTATTAAGGGTGGTGCTTCTGTTTGCACCAAATATTTAGCTCAGCACATCAGAAAATCTCTTTCATTTGCAAGGGGATTAAGAAGAGTGGGGACATACAATGTAAATTGGCAAAATATAGAGTCCTTATCTGCATTTATTATCGCCTTGTTTTGTGTCAGGTGTAATAAATTGCCATCGTTAAATAACTGAGTGAAGGGTTTAATATGTTTTTTATACAACACATAGCTCGCTGTTTCTGGAGGTAAAAACGAAAATAATTTCATAAAGGATATAAATTAAGCATTTTTAAAACAAATTATATCGTTTGTACCACTGGTGGGTCTCTTATCGTTGAATTAAACATGTCGAAATGTACTCATGATCGTTAAAACGAAATGTGGGAAGTAAAAATAACTTGTTGAACATACATCGTGTTTGTCCATAATAATATTGAATCTATACTACTGAGATAAATACTTTTTACATATAAAATACTATTTCTATCATCATTCGGGCACGCACGGTCTCCGTGTAGACCCTCAAAGTAAACATCGTGTTTTTTGAAAAGGAAGCTTCATCGCTTCATTTTATTTGATTAGAATTTTAATAATAAACACTTCATCAAAATGAAAATATCCATATACAAAATCCATGCTGTGTTACAAAAGATTATTTTACCGTAAAATGGGATTAGTCTGGATTTCAATGAAGCCTCGCATCACTGAACAATCATTTCAAAAGCACATGCATGTCCATGAATATCTTATTACATTAACTTTCTGATACAATGACAGTGTTCATAGTCAGAAGCAATTTCACCCGAGTACAAAATACACAATTTTCCATAAGTTGGGTAAGGCAAGGATTTCCACTGAATTCTGATTTGAATGGCAACACATAATTTTTTTTTAATAGAGTAGTCTTTTAATCATTTAAATTATGGTATAACAAGTTTACCTTGAGTCCTGTAACAATTATCCATCTTTTTGCCAGGCATATATTTATTTATGTTCATAAATTGAATTAATTTATCAAGATATATTAGCAACGTGTAACCGCATGTCCAGCCAACAAATAACGCTAGCGCATTCTACGTTCGTGCAGAATTTAAAAAACTAGCCAGCGTTACTTTTTTCTCCCTGCTTTTGTAAATGAACGATTCACGTCTGACTGGACACAAATTTACCCATGCTTTGTATATGGTAGTAATAAAAAATACCAGTCAAAGGTTGGCAAGTTTGTAACTCTTTTTCTTCATAAAAATGGAATCAACCTACCGTCGTGTGTCTCTGCTTTGGTATTAATTAAATTAAATATTTAGTGCAAATTAGACAGTAATTAAAATTATTTACCAAACCGCTGTAACAAGCACTTGGACTGATTAAAAGCGCATCATGTGCCACAGAAAAATTTGATGTTATTGGTTCATAAAATCAGAATGGAAATAAAAATGTATTCATGCACATTTATTGTGTGTTGTGACAGTATTTGTAAACAATGGAGAATATTGTTTTGATTTTTATTTTTTTAATACTTTTATTATTATAGTTATTTCTAATTATACAGTTTCACTTAATATTTTACGGGAATCATGAAGTCGTAAAGTTTGAAAATTGATTACACGCTATACATAAAACTCTAAACATAACCTGTCGTCACTTCTCCGTGGCAATTCATGCAGAGCGTAAAAATATTTCAAACGTTATGACTGTATTAATCATGTAAAATGTGAAGCTTAGTCCTTAATAGATAGCAACTACACATATGCATTTTAAGTGTATGTAATAAGTTTTATATTTCCCATTACATTTTTTAAATGTTTTTCAATTACACCTATTACAGTGTCGTTTTTCAATTGTTATTGGACACTGAAATCACTGAAGACGGTATTGGATTGATGCTTTACGGCAAAGCAACATAACTAGGTTATTTAGTGCCGAGGCAATTGGAGTAAACTGCCATGCTCAAGAGCACAGTACGGTACTGAATCAGGCTCGTCCGATGGCAGGATTTTAACCCGCACCATTTCGGTCTTGAGTCCGGCATGCTAACCACCAAGCCACCGCATCTCGCGTGAAAACGGCTATAAATTTTTTAACTACGGCCTCGCAGTCTTTGGCAGCCAATGACTATTGTTATTATTGATCTTGTAATTAGATTTGTAAGTAAGGCATAAGTTAAAGAAAAAATAGCAGTTTGGACTCGAATCCAAGACCACTGGTTTCAGAGATAAGCTGTTGCATTCAGTCACCTAATCCCAACGGTTATCTCTGATTACACATACTAGGGAATATGTACTTACTGTTTGTGTTTCCACAAGTGCTGCACGTAGTCTTTTAATTTTCTATTTGTGCTCCAGATGCAGTTAAACTGCATTCACGGATTGTCAAGTTTGCGCAATGGAACTAATATTGCTCCAACTAAAGGAATGTTATTGGAGCGTACAAAAGTTTGTCTTTTACGGGTTGTCATATACGCGTAGCGGTGATAAAAATAACATATTTCCGCTGAATATCATTATTGCGGTTTTATTAGATGTTTACTCGTTGCAAAAATGTTTACATTATTACCATGACAATCGGTATTTTAGAAAGTCCCTCGTATAAATGCACAGTTGCACCATGACCGGTTGCGACCAATCGGACTTTAAATTAATGATGTGGGCTTAACGCCATTTTTCAGCATATGATATGTCATAGATGACGGCCAGTATATATGGTGGATGAAGGACCCGGGAAATGCCCGGTTGGAACCATTGGCCTACGGTAGCTGGCAAGCTTTCTCACACACCCATGTTAACCGAGCCCACACTTGAATATTTTGCTTAGCCTGTTTGAATACTAATACAACATAGATTGAGTACAACTTGACTACTGTATTTTATAGCCTGTTGGACTCCTATTACAGTACAGACTGAGTACAATTTGAATATTTTGCATAGCCTGTTTGAATACTAATACAGCACAGATTGAGTACAACTTGACTACTGTATTCTATAGCCTGTTGGATTCCTATTACATCACAGACTGAGTACAATTTGAATATTTTGTATAGCTTATTTGATTACTAATACAACGCAGATTGAGTACAACTTGACTATTCTTTAGCCTGTTGGATTCCTATTACAACTCAGACTGAGCAAAACTTGATTATTTTGTATAACCTATTTGATTCCTAATACAACACAGACTGAGTACAAATTGAGTATTTTGTATAGCCTATTTGATTCCTAATACAACACAGATTGAGTAGAACTTGACTATTCCATAGCCTTTTTGGATTCCTATTACAATACAAGTTGAACATAACTTAAGTATTTTATATAGCCTTTTTGGATTCCTAATACAACACAGACTGAGTACAAACTGAGTATTTTGTAATAGCCTATTTGATTCCTAATACAACACAGACTGAGTACAACTTGACTATTCCATAGCCTTTTTGGATTCCTATTACAACACAAGTTGAACATAACTTAAGTATTTTATATAGCCTTTTTGGATTCCTATTACAACACAAGTTGAACATAACTTAAGTATTTTATATAGCCTGCTGGATTCTTATTACAGCACAGATTGAGTATAATTTATGTATTCTATATATCCTGTTGGATTCTTATTAAAACTCAGACTGAGTACAACTTAGGCATCTTGTATAGCCTTTTTGGATTCCTATTACAACTACAACTTGAGTTTTCTGAATAGCCCGTTGAATTCCTATTACAACTCAAATTATTCACTTTTAATTAAAATCCATCAGCCCTTAACACGTTTACTACCGCAGACGTATGTGATGTGTATACGTAATTACACCTGAAAGTTTTATTTTTTGGATGCATTGACTACATTAAGTATTTTTTGTTATCAAGATCTAAATTTGACTTTATTTTACTGACGTTGGAGTTGTCAAATACTCCAAGGTTAACATGGGATGAGTACTATTCCCAACACAGAAAAATGAACATCAAAGAAGTTTGATGCTGTTGATATGAAGTGAGAGTCGGCAGTCGAACGAAGGGGACATAACCTACGAATCAGTCAAAATGGAAATGACCTACGTAAAGCAGAGTTCCAACCGCTATGCAAAACATGTACAGCTAGGAAGAAACTTTAAACTGATGGGACAAAAATATAAAAATTCCTGGTTAGTTAAACATGTAAATGAAACAACGACTATGCGAATTTTGAAGGTTTCCTTTAGCAAGTGTACTTAGATAAAACCGAGAGAAAAAATATGCAGTTATAGGAATTAGATACACAGACCAAAATAACGTTTACTCGTTTAAATTAATGAATTGGACAATTGATAATAATTGCTTCCTAGAAGATTCGGCTGTGGTCATTTAAATTTACATTTGTGCAGATGTGCACAATGACAATTAAATAGAAAAACCAATTTAAATACCATTATGTTAGCTTAATTAAATGATTAAATACTTTTATGAGCTACAGTATTCGAGCATGTTGAATAAATGGTACTAATAACTCCGAAGAGGATTTCTTTTATAGTAAGTTTAGATCTACCTTGATACAGACATACACAAAGACAGATAAGTAAAAAAAGAACACTCAGTCCATTATGACAGTTTAATTAAATATTTCGCAAATTAATAGCGATAATATCTGAGCATATAACTAAATTACTACAAATCTAAAGTGTACAAGCTATGGCTTACTTCATTTTTTTGCCAGATAGTCACCAATCTTGAAGGCAGTCAAGTAAATTAGAATCTCTCCCAAAAGTAGCTTTATCTTTGACATACATAATGCGTCCATCTTTTTCCTTTGAACTGAAACTGTCGACTTCTTATGTTCCAGTCCTAGCTATTAGTAAGCATTATTGGGTTATTGTATTTTCGACGACTAATATAAAACTAACGATATCAATAATGATAGATTATTGTGTTGTACCCTTTAATAGTTGTGGTATATAATATATAGATTATACTGTTTGTACTGTTGGATAATATGGCCTCAATCGAAGTGTGTCGTGGAACTCGCAAACTCACCCCGTCCTGCTTCGGTCTCGCTTACATTGTCCAACAAATTCTCACTTATTATGACGCAAAACTACACAAAATGGCGATTTTATCGGTTTATGCACAAAATTTGTCTAAATTTGTTAGAACAGTGATAACGATAATGCATTTGAGAATTGGAGATTGTTAACGATGGCTTTAACGCGCATGTTGCCGGTGAAATCAGATTGGGAACAATAAAACCAGAATTAAGTTATCTGAAACCTCAAATATGTTTTAAAGACTGAAATTACAATAAACCAAAATAACCTTCTGAACATAAAATGTTTCTTTTCCGAATGTGTTCTCTTTAAATCAAACAAACCTTGTCTCAGTAAACGAAACCCCTCAACTCTGAACACCAAACGAAAGTTTCGTTCGAAAATTATATTTTACAACGAACCACTAAAACTGTTTTTAAAAAGTCGAAAGCTACGCAGGGTATGATAAAACACAACATAAGACACCCACAGATTTAATGGAATCCTGATAAGCACATATCTCTGTTTTAAACATTGAAGGGCCATGGATACTTTCTCAAAACATATGAACATTTGCTAGTATGTTAGGTGATAAAAGACAGTATAAGCAAACCAAGTGTAGCCATCCGTTAAAAGAACACTGCAAGATGAAAGATAGGCGAGTGTCCCTGGAAGCATGCAAGAAGCAGCTCCCTGATAAGAATGTTTACTCTAAACAAATAAAAAGTGAATTTTTTTTTATCTTGGTGTGAAGAAAAGAGTTTATTTAAATTATTTTTTTCACTTTGATTTTTAAAAATAAATGTAAATCCTGTTTATTTTTACTAAACATATTTTATCGCCTGAAAATAAGCGTCTGGGTTCACGAAATCCTGGCCCGTAATACTTATTTGATCACATCGCCTAAATGTAAATCAAGAATAAAGACTGTTACTTCTAAACCCACGAAAAGGCGGCGCCTACAACTACGAAAGGTATTGAATCGTAGTCTATTGGTGAATCATGATAATATAATCCAAAATTATCTTGAATGAATTCAAAATAAATTCCGAGATAATGATATAGTCCGAATATAATAATGATCACTTTGTAATTCCAGTGAATAATATTTTGAATAAACAAATCCACCCAAACTAAAAACTGAATACAACAATAAGACTGATTCCATTTCAATTGTTCAAGTAGGAATTTGTAATTTTTCAACTAAACAAAAATTATATTAAAATAAAACACAAGAACACAGACATGTTGTTGGCTAGTTTCCTTTCTAAAACATTAAACGTTGTCAACAACTTTATCAATTTCCAAGTGGAAAACTAATGTCCTAGTAATGTCATAGACTCAGATTCAAATAAACATGTTTATTTCCAGTAATAATAATCTGAATATTTATTACATAGTCATAGAGAAATATTTAATATGTATTATGTTGTTTACAAAATAGATGTCACTAGTCAGGTTAACCACTAACTTTATTTGGGACTAAGGTCAGTTTACAAAATACTCCCCTCATATATATATACACACACACACACACACACACACACACACACACACACATATATATATCTTCAACCTTTGTGTCAACTATCCAAGAGATACCTCTGCGTATTGCATTATTCAATGCCCAATCAGTAGGACCACCGGAAAAGCGCACATAAATAGTTAATTTTATCAACAGTCAGAATATCGACGTCTTTTTACGGACAGAAACATGACTAAAAACATTAGGTGATGATCCCAAGTGCGCGGACCTAACACCCACCGGTTACTCAATCAAGTCGTACCGCCGCCACTCACGCGGAGGTGGAATTGCTGTCATCACAAATAACTCCATGATCAAACGTCTTAACCACACAACAATTTTCAATTTCTACTACACATCGTTTGAACTAGTCCAAACCACACTTACACTGGAACAAAGGTCATTCCATTTTTTCTACCTATACCGTCCTCTTCCTAGTAGAAAAAAAATAAGCTGATTGAATCTCTCTTTTTGGAGCAGTTTCCGAATCTCCTGAAGTATAGACATTCAATAGGTGGCAACCTGATTATTCTTGGAGATTTCAACTTTCACTTTGACTGTCCCGGAAACCCAAACACATCAAAACTCCTAGATTCCATTAATGTTTTCAACCTCAGACAGTCAGTTAACCAACCCACCCATAAAAATGGTCACATTTTAGACTGGATTCTTCATAGACCTGATAATAATATTCTGCGTTCCTCCCTGGTATCCCACGAACTTGCATCAGATCACCTCTGCATTATATGCCATCTTGACGTTCCAGTCCCTAACCCTCTACCTTTATTTGCTACTAAGAGAAACCTCCGTTCATTTCTCGACAAACATGCCCCAGCCACCAAGTGCAGAATATCAATTCAAAAGTGTTCTCCATGGTATAGCAGCGTTAATGACCAGCTTCGCACTGCTAAAAGATACCGCCGTAAAGCTGAGAGGCTTTGACTTTCCACCAGACTCACTATTCATAAGCAAATCTATGAAGCTGCTAAGAAAAACGTCACAAACATAGTCCATGCAGCGAAATTAGCCCACTGCAGTACTAAGACATGGAAAGTTTCAGCTGAAAAAGGTCTTCGAGATTACTAACAAGCTAATGTCAAGGAACAACTGTACACCACTTCCAACTACCTTCTCTCTAGTCGACCTTCCGGGCCTGTTTGCAAATTTCTTCCGTGACAAAGTACAAACCATTAGAGATAAGCTTGACAACACAATTTCAATTGACTCGTAGTCACCATACAGCTGGGATACAGAATTTCAGCGCAACCATTAGCAGCATTTGAACCTGTCTCTAGGGATTTAGTACGTACAATCGTTATGAAGAGTGCACCAAATTCATGTGAACTTGATCCAATTCCAACATCACTGCTGCTTGAGTGCTTAGATCCAGTATTGCCTTCACTAACTGATGTTATTAACACCTGTCTCTCATCCGGAGAATTCCCATAATTTTTCAGAACTGCCATTATAAAGCCTCTGCTGAAGAAACCAACACTCGACCAAAACGATTTAAAGAACTACCGCCAAGTTTCTAACCTCCCATTCATATCAAAAATCTTTGAAAAAGTTGTTCTATCCCAACTTGTATCTCATCTGAATTCAAACAGTCTTCTTAGCAATGTACAATCTGCATATCGCCCTTGCCACAGTACTGAACTACTCTTCTAAATGTAGTTAATGACATTCTCTCTGCTTTTGATAGCGGAAAGATTACAGTTCTCACCTTCCTTGATTTGTCTGCAGCATTTGAAACAATAGACCATGATATATTACTTCAGCATGTATTTGACATTCATGATGCAGCCTTAATGTGGTTCAAGTCCTGCTTGGTCAACAGAACACAAATTGTGTCTGCAAATGGAATACACTCCAGCCCAGTTAATATATGTAGTGGTGTTCCACGGGGGTGGGGGTGGGTGGGGTTTGGACCTGTTATCTTCATTATATACACTCAGCCGCTCTCAAGTGTCATAGATCATCATCCAGTGTCTCACCAACTGTACGCTGATGACACCCAAATATACAAATCTAGCCACCTAACTGAAGTTGATGCTACCATCCAAGGTGTAGAGACGTATATTTCTGATGTGAAATCATGGATGACATGTAACAAGCTGCAGATGAATGGTGATAAACTGAAGCCATTCTGATCACAACACAAAGACTTTCTCCGTCACATCCTTCACCTCAAAAAATAAATAACAGTAACACCAACATTAAATTCACACAGTCAGTACGAAACCTAGGTGTCATTCTGGACAGTAATCTCACGCTGCACCAACATGTCATGAGCATATGCAAGGCTGCATATCCTGAGCTGAGACGCATCAGCTCCATTCGCAAAAATCCTTCAGCTGATGCCATTAAAACTCTTGTGTGTTCATTAGGACATTAAAGACTGGACTATTGTAACTCAGTTCTGTCTGGTTCTTCTCAATGTCTACTCCAGAAACTTCAAAAGGTTCAAAACCTCTGCTCGGATCATCCTTAGAGTACCACGATCAGAGCACACTTTCCCCTGCTCGATACCATACACTGGCTATCCATTCGATCCATAATCAAACACAAAATTTGTTCTCTGTGCTACGTTTCACTGACGGACTCTGGTCCAACATACCTATCTGACCTCACCCATGTGTACACACCAGCAAGATACTTACACTCCTCTTCTGACAATCTTATACTCATTATTCCCACTACGAAAACGAAGTCATATGGACAACGTTCTTTTGCATACCAGGGCCCAGCAACGTGGACAAAATTGCCCACTGAACTTAGACACAAAGACACAGTGATCTCATTCAAGAGTGCTCTTAAAACTCACTCATTTCGACTGCAAGAACAAACTTAAAGACCTAATAATGTTCCCTGCCTTAAATATTTTCAGCATGATTTTATGTTTTCTAATTTCATGGTGTTTGTTTTTGTAATAATATCATTATATATGTCTTTTATATTATAGGTGTTGTCTAATGTTGTAAAGCGCTTAGAACTTCTAAAGATTAGGCGCTATACAAAGTCCTCATTATTATTATTATTATTATTATTATTATATAAATAAACGTTCTGTTGGCTGGATGCAAGACTTTCTCATCCTATTGCTCGGAGCAGTACTTCAATAGATGCACCAGTCACAATTCTGGTTGCCTCATATTTTATGAGTTCTCTTTTCTCGAGTAATGTGCATTTGTCTCAAACCACGTTATCATATTCGAGAATGGGTCGTACAAAAAACGTAAATATAATTTCTACAGATTTCTTGTCAAGCTGGGATTTGAGTCGATGAATTACATTCATTCTTGGCCATGCCTTTTGTTTATACCGTCTATTTATTTTTGCCATCAGCGGTCATTTGAGACTATAACTCATTTTCAGCTTATGAAGGAGTCATTTATGCCACACTCAGTCAAAAGTTTTTTTTTATGTCGAAAACAAATTTTTAATTTCCATCCCGGAATATATTGCTTTGTAGAACGTATCATAGAGGACTATTAATTGATTAATTGAAACGGTTTGCTTAATTACATGGAAAATCCGGCTTTTAACCTTATTACACTCTGTTGATCCTCGTTGAATTCTAAACTAATTCATTAATGTTCATAGGCGTGACTATTCCAATAATCAAGATATAAAGTCGATATTTAATTATGCCAGAAGGCACCATACTGGGGTTATCCAGGTAATCAGAGACGAACTGAATGCACTCCCTTTCTCTGTCGGTCACTTCGCACTGTCATAACTCTCTGATGAAAATGCAGGAGATGTGCACGTTTTATTCAAGTCTGTATTGCTTCCATATTTTTGTATTTATTAACTTTATTCACGCTATATTTATTAAGATGTCTACTGATTAAGACAAACGAGTGAGCTTAAGGATTCTACATTTTTTTCAAGAGGTAAATCAAATCTTTTTCAAACATAATTTTACAAAATCCATTCAAGAGTGACTTTCTAAAATTGCAAATTTAGAAACAGCTATTTTTGTTTCAGGAAAACAAATGCTATTATTGCCATGTTGTTTATTTTTAAATTTAATTTTATTGGTTAGTGTGAGTATGTTAAATCATATTTCACAAACATGGTCAAAAGAATGAACAAGAATAGAACATGTTATTCTTACATGCTTAAAGTGTGTGGTCGTACATCATTCACAGCACGTGCCAGATTTCGTGTCTTAATGACTGTATGCAGGATCAATTAGACTGGCTCATCCTTCACATTATGTTTCGTATTTTATAATACCTTGTATTCGATAATTTGCAACTAAAACTTCAGCGAGCGCGTTTACTCGCACATTCAAAACTAGTGCACACACACACACACACACAATAGACCTGGCAGCATTAACACGACTGTGACCAGAAGATCCGGTTACTTTTCACAATTGCAGCACCCTCGAATAGAAAATAGATAAATTACTGTGTTAGATAAATTGCGTTAAAGACTGAGTTCTCCGAAACTAGATAAATTACTGTGTTAGATAAATTGCGTTAAAGACTGAGTTCTCCCAAACTAGATTAATTACTGTGTTAGATAAATTGCTTTAAAGACTGAGTTCTCCCAAACTAGATGAATTACTGTGTTAGATAAATTGCGTTAAAGACTGAGTTCTCCGAAACTAGATAAATTACTGTGTTAGATAAATTGCTTTAAAGACTGAGTTCTCCCAAACTAGATAAATTACTGTGTTAGATAAATTGAGTTACAGACTGAGTTCTCCCAACCTACCCGGTAGCTAAATTACTGTGTTAGATAAATTGAATTAAAGACAGTTCTTTGGCAGTACTACTTATTTCCCATTATTTGATTATTATTTGATTTATTGTTTTGAAAAATAACTCTTGGATGAGCTGATGGTTTTCTTCCTTTCTAAAGACTTCATAATGCTTGCATGTTCTACTTCAAACTTACTTGTGGTCATTCCGGTGTGTGTATTAAAAGAGAATGCTCTCAAATCTCAGGGACATCTTTACAATAAACATTTACAATATCGTTTAGTCTTCTTTTGGGATATTGCTTGTCCGAAAACCTGCTCTTGAAGATGAATTTTTGAAAGCTTTTGAAATGTTTCCTATTGAACTTCATATTTAAAAAAGCAGACAAGAAATTATGAGTATCTATCATTACCTCGTGATGAAGTTAGTTAAGTACATATGAAAACTTCAAGTGTTTGTTTTAATTTTCTACGCTCACTCTCTGCAGTTACTAGGGTTTAAAGTGCGGTAATGTAAATATGATATCAGTTTCATTTCGTGCCACATTTTATCTTTAGTTTCTTTAGTTAATGACTAACCCCTGATATGCCTTTGTTCACGATTTATAACTGCATGAATAAGGGTGGCGCACTGCATACATAACCAGTGTCTTATAAACGTATCACTACGTTACAAACTTTAGATGAGTGCTTTTGTGTCCTAACTGTGTTAAAAATCCATGTGTCAAGGTCTGAGCTTGATGGTCACATCCAAACACAAAATGATCCTTATTATCTTTATTCTAAGAGATTGCATGCTATATTATATTCCAGCTCACGCTGAAATAGCTAAGCGCAAAACATATTTATTTTATTCTTTATCACCTTCTGAATAATGAAAGTTGGGTGTGGATGAAAATGTTGCACGTCACTTATTTTTGTACATGGGTATTCGTATTTTTAATGAAAAGTATCCATCAAACGATAATGCGACTACTTCTAAAACATAAATAATTGTTGAGTTTAAAATGTCATGGGTTGATGAGAAATCTTTATCTTTTCACGACTTTTTAATGACACCTTTCTCAAGTACGAATAGAAACCAGTTAACTTGACACATTTTATAAACATTTAATGTACCAATATAAAGAAATGTCCCATGATAATAGGCCAACCTGTAAAGGCAATTTCGTCGGCAATTAGGTAGAGATCGAACTTATGCAGGGAACGTTATCTACAATGTTGAGAAAAGACATGGTAATGTTGGGGAATAATTATCTATTCGAACGAAACACGACTCCCTTTGTAAAACAAAATGCAAACCATCAAAACCCTTCTGTATTTTTAGCTTAGATTTAGTCTGGTCCACCGCACAGCTGTGAACTGTGTCCGCTACTGGTCAATAAATAATGATAATGATTACTTTAAAGGAGGCAAATAAAATGTTCCAATTAGAGATCACCTATCCTCTTGAAATTTCATTATACCTTATAAAGGAAGAAACAAATATCTTTGTGTGGCTATAAATGTGTATCTTACAGGCACTAAAGTGGTCAAACAAATTGCAATTTAAATAAAAGTCACACCTTTTGATGGTAATTTTAAAATTGAACTCCGTGCTTATGTGCACATTAGTATTGAAATGAAAATGTCAATCAAGTCATTGTGATGGTTTATTTAAAATATTTTAGCAGTCAAAAATAGCAATAAAAATCGGTTACACGACGAAAATCACAACAAATAAAATGAATACGAGATTACAAACCTCATTGCTTTTTGCATCTCCAGATAGTCATCGTGTTTGGCGGCAATTAATTTGATTAGAAACTTTTCACAAAGTTGTAAATACTGTTGAAATGTCTAATGTGGTCCTTTCCTTTCAATCAAAATGGAACATGTCCACATATTAACCCTCCAGGTGGCATATTCGTGCTATCGACTTCTTTCATTCCATGTGTTAGAATTTTGCAAAGCTTTCCGAAGCATAAATCAGTCTAGAAATCCAAAAGTACACATACTGTACCTAGGGACAGACAAGAATGATGAATACGTTAAAGCGGTCGCTCTGGAGTCTTGTCCCTCATTATTCGTAGTGAATACTAAAGGTGGCCATTTCACTAGTCCTTCAAGCGATGTACTACTAATATATCAAAATTTGGTAAGCGTAATAGTAATAATTTACTTCGTACATCTTTTTCCGTTCGTTCGTCTGTCTGGTGTAAACTTTAAAATTAAACTTTTCAAAATGTTTCTATCAGCAGTTTAAAAATGTACGTTATCATTATGTGTGGAGGGAGTTGGGGAATATCATACTTGTACAACCTGTCAAACTCTATTATCATGAGAAAGTGCTACATAATGGAAGGCAAGACGTTCAATTTTGAATTTTAATTCCAAAGCGCTTCGATGGAGCGTAAGAGGAAATGACGTAATATTATAGTTAACGGTTATGAAATAATCAAGGACTTGTTTTAGCCACATTGATTAGAAACATGTTTCATTTTTGCGTTCTGTACATCGTCTCTTTTCGATTAGAGACGATTCTCGGTCTGTGTTTGGTCCAAAGTGCAGTTACGACCGAGCATTGTTCTCGGTTACAATAACGTTGCAAGATGGCAGGAAGCATCTCACTCATTTATTCTCTCTCTCTCTCTCTCTCTCTCTCTCTCTCTCTCTCTCTCTCTCTCTCACACACACACACACACACACACACACCCACCAAGGAACAACACATTCTGGGGTTAAGAACACAATCTGGGATAAGATCTTACTCAAGATAAAGATAAATTAAACTGCATTTTTTGCATTGGTTATATAAGACAGAAGTGCACAAATGTTTGTATACGTGACTAATGTGCTACTGATGTTAAGATGCCCACATTATAATTTCATACATCTAACATGTGTTATAAATCGTCATGACGTCACAAATGAGGCATCCGAATAATTTTGATCTTTTTCTCCCCAAGGTTTACAAAAGATAAATTATTCCACAAGTTTCATAAATTCCAGTTGACACGAATACTCATGCAAGATTCTTTATACTACAATTAGCCTTATATACTTAAAATAATTTTAAGTTTTGGCGCATTTTCAATTATGGTACAGAGCACAAAGTCTATCTATCTACATACTGATCGGTTAATTAACTAAAACTGCGTTTGTTTTTATTGCTAGCTTTGTGCCGTAATTGTACTGGACTTTTAACGCACCAACACATGTTTGATTTAAGGCAAGGATAGTTAGAATTCATGGATGTCCGTTCAAGTGTTTTTTTTTCTTCTTTTCTTTTCTTAATTTTAAGCAGGCAAGTTTCATTGCTCCTTTTGGTGATACTTGCCTTTTGTAAAGTCATATTTATTCTAAGAAATAATAATAATAATAATAATAATAATAATAATAATAATAATAATAATATTAACATTCGTTGAGTTTACTTACACTTCCGGATCGTAAATTTATAATGGATCCTCTTCTGTCAGTCCTAGGTTTATTTAAAACATCGCTATATATTTTGTTGAAGTCCGGTTGAAGAGAATATCTTTTACGTAGATTTGGTCCTCTTTTGTCAGCCTTTATTTCATTCGAAAAATCCCTATTTCTACTACTAAAGTCCAGCGTCAAAGAATATCTTTTGTTTGAGTAAACTCCTCGTATACCAAAAACGTCAACACTGGAAGCATTGCTTTTTTTCTTGCTGAGGTGTGGCGACATTGACTTCGGTATTCTCGAACTAGAAACTTTTGTCAGAGATTCGTCATCTTTAAAAGCCACACTTTTTCGTCCGCATGGAATTGGTACCCATTTCGTTTCATTGGTCTCCCGTACCATTGATATTCTTCTGCTTGCTTTCAAAGCGGGTCCATCTCCACCAGCATACATTGGCGTATAATGGTTTACTTCCGATGAAAGTTATACTGTTTACATATTCTTCTCAAACAAACTGTTTGAGTTTGAAAGTTCAACTCTAGTTGACAATTTACCTTGTTACGAACTAATGCAATTTGTTTGCGAGGACATTACCACTGTCAAGCTACGTTGTCACAATATCACATTGTCTGCTATCTGGTTACTCTGTAAACTGGTTGTTCAAAAGCCTTTTCTTAAAGTTATACTTTCGTTGAAAGGAACATACCTTATGCACTTGAAAAGATATACGTTGAGAGCGACCATGAACATATTCAGACAAAATGCATGAAATTATGATAATCTGTATTTGAGTTTTATTAAGATAATAAATTGCTGATATTATCATAGATTCCTACTCACATTCTCTATAATTGTTATCAATTTTCGGTAAGTAAATGAAATATAACCTGAGTTTCAATAAACACTTCAATTAACAGGTAACCTCATTCATTGAATAGTTACATAGGTAACCCTGAATACGATTTATGATTTATGACTGCTTGAAAGAGGGAGGGAGTCACATACATATGGCATTGTCTTGTAAACGTTGCCAAAGGCGTCCGGAGGAGCAGGGTGGGTAGATTAAAGCATGTGTCAGCCCCCCTCCCAATTTGTAAAAGCTCCGTTGTGCAATAAATAAATATATCCCTTTAATTTGGTTTACCCCCCTCACCCCGTGTTATGGCTTCCTCCCCCCACCCCTCCGGGAAAAATGTATGTGGACGCAAACGAACGCAGCCTGTAGTTTATACATCATCTACAATGTTCATGTGCTCATTGCACCGCTTCGGTGGCCTAGTGGTAAGAGCATCCGCCTCGAATGCGGGAGATCTTTGGTTCGATCCTCGGCCGAGTCAAACCAAAGACATAAAAATGGTAATAACAGTTGCCTCGATTACAAAATGTTAGGACTGGTCAGCCTGGAGTCAGGATAATATGACTGGGTGGGACATCGTGCTACACGTCTGCGGCGTGATGCCCCAGTGCTAGACATCACTATAAACTGCCACACTGCAGACATTGTAGCGATATTACTTAAACCTGTTAAGGCTACGTTATAAATCCAAATCACACACACACACACACACACACACACACACACACATGTGCTCATAGTGTGTCACAAATATCATCATTGAATTGTTAAGCATGATCATCATATCCTTAACACATGCAAATGTGGTCGTGTAATGTTTAGACTTTACACGACACACACACACACACACACACACACACACACACACACAGAGGCAGACTGACTTATTACACAGCTTAGCTCAACAGGGAACATGAAAATAATCCAAAGACTCAATTTACTTGCACGCTCCAAAACCTATCTACGGTTAGTAGAAGCAGACCTTTATTAAATTTAATAAAGTCTGTTATAACATATATTTACACATGGCTACGTTTAATACCAATATATACTCAACCTCCCACCAAGATGTATTGTAGCTGCTTATTCAAATTAATCTCATTTATTGCATACCTTGTGTCATCCGATATCATCGATAGACACTTGATTAGTATATTGCATGCGATTTTCACAACGTGTTTGTTGTTGTTGCTTTTTTATTTTTGGGAAATGACATAGAGCTAGTTCAAAAACTACATCTGAACTGAGTATATAATGTACAATAATGTATACCCACCCTTAAATCTCTAGAGAAAATGTATTTTCTTAGGCATGAATTACAGAAAAACTTAGATACGATAATTTAACAGAAATAGATAATAATGATCGACTAGCAAAGAAACAGTCATCTCTTTCATAAAAGTTAGTCAGCATACCAATGACCCTCTCCCTAGCAATTAATAGTAGGGATGGACTGGTACCTGACCCCGGTCGGATCTTTAACTACCCGGCCCGGCCTGGTATTAAGATAAAAATTTGATCTTGTAGGGTCGCCTCCTCTCACTCATCCCCGTGTTCATTATAAAAACAAAACAAAACAAACGAAACAAAAACATTTTTTTTTATGGTTGACAAAAATGTGGGTGAGAGAGGAGGTTAGGAAACATGACAAAATGGGAGTGGAGAAATCCGACAAGCCTTGAAGTTTCCTGCCGTGCACCCGTCCATACTTAATAGTCATAACAATGTTGCTAAGTTTATGGAGTTATCATCGATCTCTGATCCTAACGGCTTACATTCCTCAAAGTTCTGACTGTTTAATTAGGAAAAATGAATCTCCACTAAGAATTGGTACAATTGAATATTTACGGAACTAAAATGGTGAAAACGTCATTATGGACATTTTTAATGTAATAATAGACTCCTGGGACGGGTATTATGAATCCAGGTCTATACTGACGAACAAAATTACATTGAAAATGAATACATCAGCCAAGTCATTATAATTGTTTAATGGAGCAATGTAATAGTTTGCGATATGCGACTACAAGGTACAAAAAATGCGTGCATTAAAACCAGACTGGTATTTTATTGTTAATCGATGTTGAGAAACTCTAGCAGAAGTCGCCTTTTTTCAATATACATCCTTTCGATGGCAAAAAGTCTTATGTCCTACTTTTACAGGTTAAATTACGTCATATTCCTTCTTAAATGTCTTTCCTAATGAGCAATAAAGGTCAGCAAGTTTTATTCTTGTATCATCTGCTATGCTTATGAAACAGAAGATATTAGCTATACAAAGTTTTATAGATCTACCCATTTGATTCATTTTAACGACACTTTTTCCTCATTTTATTGGTGAATTAATATGGAATATCACACATTAAGCATATCACGTATTGACTGAAAGGTCAATGACAAAGGTCACAAAACTGAAGACGGGGCGACAGTCATTTAAACTCTAAATGTTAAAATGTATTCCCCCTTCCCCAACCACCCTCCAAAAACAAAGAAACAAAGAAACAAAACAAACAAATGGTCTGAGAGTTCTGAGAAGGTGAATCAATTTCCTTTTCTCTTCTGGTTTCGACGTTCCAGTTTTGATTGTGGCATATGCACATGATTGTTGTAACCAATACGTTTCCTATGTTTCAAGCACTTAAACGCTGGGTCACCCTTTTCTAGAAACGCATAATTTATTAACGCCATTGTGTTTGTAATTGTTTTACGTTGTGTCGTTGTCTTTGAGAATGGAATCCATAGATCTTTCAAGCTCATGTCCAGTTTCTCAAACTTGCTGCACCATGCTTGTTCATGCTTGTTTCCTCCGTCACAGAGAGAGAGAGAGAGAGAGAGAGGTTCGTATCATTACTTGCAATTAACTTATATATTTATACGAACGATATACATATGTGAGGCTATCCCATTTCTCCAATTCATTTCAGACCATTTTGCCACGCTACAGCTCGACATGGCCATGATCGCGCCCGCTTCAATATGCAAGTAAATCGCATTGAAAGGAATACTGCCCTCTTACTGGTCGACTGAAGACTGAAGACCAGGTTAACAGCAGGCGCAGTACATCGTTTTCGGTCAACCATTAGGAGGGTATTATATAATTCATCTCTCTGCACTTGCATAGTAAGCGGGCGCAATCATGGCCATGGTGAATGATAGCGTGGGAAAATGGTCTGGCATTCCTTAATGTTGAAAACGTAAGTCAAACTTTGTGTAAGCATAAAAATTCGAATGCTTGAGCTAAAGATTGGTAAATTGTAAGGAAACTATACTAGCCCCCGTGCATATTTATGGACACTACGAGGTCGAAACAGCACTATGTAATTTTATTAGAATGTCCACCCTCCGGCCGTCATGGATTGGGCCAATATGTGGTCTTACGAAAATTAAATTAAAAAACGTCAATATGATTAACATTTGGGGCCACGATTGGGTCCTAGGAGAATTTAACAGCAGCAAAGTACTTTGGGGTCCAATGAAAATTGACATTGTTTGTCACTATAGGGAAGGGGAATTTAATGTTATAAACCTGTATAGGTTTAACATTGTAGGCCCATTTGATCTCAATGGAAATTTCATGTTAAAAATGTCAGTAGGTTTAACAATCTGTACCACTATTTGGTCTAATGGGAATGGAGTAACGTGGGCTGATGATATAAAGCCACTGGTGTGCCCATACTCTTAATATGGAAAGTTCCTTTGGCTCAGTGAAATTCTAAATGGCTGCAGTATTGAGGTTTTGTAATTGAAACAGGTCTACTTGAACACGGTAGAGCACATATATTTAACATTATTGCCGTAATAAAAGTCCAAAATCGAAATGGAAAATAGCTTTACTAAAGTGAAAGATAATAAAATTACTACTAAAAATAAGAAAACAAAATTATAAAATATTTTTTTTATTAACACGGCAAAGACTAATATGTAAATTGCGAAACGGACACGAATGCAGCTGAGTTATAAAAAAATGGGATCGGAATATTCTATTAAAATAAAAGTAAAAGAGTAAAAGTATTTTTTTTAATCAGAAAATGACGCAGTATGTAAAGGAATCTACGAAAATTCCAGAATATTATAGTTTAAAAAAAAATGGCACAGACTTAAGCAATGCTAAAATTCCTACCACATGCTTTAAGGATTTTACATGTATAACCATTACTTTTATTAAGACAATTTTTTTTTAAAAAGCAATAAAACAAGAACAATTTTACCATCATATTCCCAAGGAGGGAAAAAGATGCAGTCGTTTAGTGATAGCCCGATATATCAAACCCCAAATCTGTGTTGATACTGATGGACAATATGTGAATCTGATGTCACCTGTTCATTCAAATGTGGAATTTTGCTGCATGCAAATCTTTCTGGAACAAACCTGCGTACAATTTAGACACATACCGGTAATTCAAAATGCCTACAGGACAGAGGGTTGTGCTATTCCACGTAGATTTACAAGTCACCAAACAAAGCATTTGCTCCGGAAATATAATGTACATGCCGCCAAAAGAATCCTTCAGACAAGGGTGGCTCCAAAGCCTTGAACAATACTAGTAAGTGTATAAAATATACACCGATGTGTGCAGCCAAAATTGAATGCAGATTTTTGCATGCTTTAATGAATAGGTGATATCAGTCCCTAAACCAGCAGTAAATATCATCACGGGTTAGGGGCTGATTTATCGGCCTAGTTAAGTGATTCCGCATCACCATACCCTCAGACGAGATTGGAACTTCTTTTTCTTTGAAACTTCCTGGATATAAGAGATCAAGCGTAAACGGCTATGCTATACTTTTATCTGAAATTTTAAAGGAAATGAGTTGCGTTCTCTCTAACAAATCTAGATCGCCAAGTTCCAACAATTTGACAAGTCACGGTGTAAATAACTGTTAAATAATATGGACATTCCCATGCAAAGTCCCCACTGGAGCCCCGCAATGTCCCGCCAGAAACGGTTCAACAGCTGTCAAAACTGGTCTTGAGAAACTTTCAGTTATCCAGCCGGTGATATCTTCTGTGATGCAAAATTTTATAACTGCACAATAACTGTGAATCATATATATGGGTCTGTTGCCTGCGTACGTCGAATAATTAGTGTCATCAACAGTGATCGTAGTGAAAATGTGTGACTTTGTTTTCCACGCTTCATACATTCAACTGATATTCATGCGCATATTAACTGATCGAAATGTAATTCAGTTTTTGATTTAATATTAAGTTCATATTAGAAAAATTTTATCAGTTACCTTTAGGGGTTTAATTAAGTTATCTGAAAATGTATAGATATATAAAAAATATATATATATCATTGCGATCATAATTATAGTGATTGCTTGATCACGCCTTTTTGTCAGTATCATATAATCCGGATCATGACTCAATGTTTGGCTTCGCGTCTTGTGGTGATCCGGAGTTTCTGATGGACATAGGACACAATTAATTTTACTATATGTTCTCTACATTTGTTTCTCAGTACTGACCTTTCCACTGTGTGACAATCGATACAAATCATATGTTAATCTAAAATACCTTCAAAGATGACTTCAAGGTGAAGTTCTCGTCAAAGGTTGACCTGCTCTATTTTTAGATGCTGGACTGTCAACATAGGAGCATGTAAACAGAACACAGATTTCACTTCCGGATCATCACCAAGGCCTTATTACTCACTGTGCACTGTCGCCGAAATGCACACAGACAACAACACCCGGAGCTCATATTATCAAGAATAAACAGTTACCTTTAAATCCCTACCAAAAATGCATATATAAAACTTTTCTATCACCACCAAAATGAGAGAGGAAAAAATGTTCTAAAAATAGACTAGAACTGGAAGTATTAATTGTGACGTAATTCCTGATGCTGACAACTCGAAGGGATCGATCAATCAAGATCGAAAAACTATGATAATGATATAAATTTACATACTTGTATTGAATTTTAGCACTTGTATTGTTATGCTCTTACTATTATGCTTTGGTTAATATTTAATGTTTACACCTATTTGTACGTTTTTGTCTTCATAAAGTTGTTGTGCAATTCTTTTTATATACATTTTTTCCAACTTTACCTTTACTGGGCATCATATAGCCACTATTGTGCTAAAATGACGTCAAACGCTACATACATGGATACATACATACATACATACATACATACATACATACATACCTGAAGCCGAATTTAGTGGAGACAATAAAAAGTGCTAATTTTTCCATAACTGATTAGGAAATTACTGAAGCTAAATCAAAACCTGGAATACGATAGAAAAAATAATTCTAAAATTACTGAACTGATATTATTTTTTGCTGAGATAAAAAGTATCCCTGAATATTTTATTAAAATGACCTAGATTAAAAGTAATATTAAAATTACGAAGTTGATGTGAAATATAGCTCACAATAAAATAAATTTTAATGATCATTTTATTTCATTTTAAACTTGCGTAAAAATTATCATATTTAGAAACATAAACAATGGTCGACAAATTATTAAAAATTGTTAAAAAATGTGTCAAAATTTGACAATTTAAATTTGTTTGAACAAAATGTAAAAGTTTAACAAAATTTGCAAAGCTTTACAAAAATATTAAAAGCATTACCATATTTAAAATGTTTACAAAGTTAAATAAATCTGAAAAAATCAACAAATTTTAAAAGTATTACAAATGTTTACAAATAATAAAAACAGAATTGAAGGATATATAAATTATTTAAAGTAAAATTAATAACCTTGCATGAAAAGTAATTAAAATATAATTTAAAGACATGCAGCGACACTTAAAGCAAATCAAAACATAAATAAATTAAAATAAACGTAATATGAAAGTTAAATAATACGATTTCGAAAAATAAGCAAATCTGAATTTTATATAAAAAAATTGGGATATTTCAAACATAAATATCAGGAAACAGATCAATTAAACACAAAAAGCATATTTTGAGAATTCGCAAAAAATAAACATTTTAATGATTTTTTTCCCTCATTTTTTTAATTTTAAACATTTTATAACTTGTATTAGTATTGCTTAGTTATTACTACTTGTTTTAAATTTTGATGCCTCTTTAATATTATATTTTCTAATTAAATTCTTTTTCAATACTTTGAGAAATATATTTTTAAATTTATATTGATACATTTAATAAAAAGAACAGAAAGAAATAAAAGATTGATAATTAATAAAAAATAAAAAGAATGTAATATTGTCTTGCAAACACAAAAGAATAAATGTCAGTATTGTGTTTTGTTTGTTTATTTTGTTGCTGTTGTTTTTTATGCGTTTTTGTTATTATTAGTTTCCAGAATGATGTAAAGATGATATGAATAATTAACCATGCCCCACCATATGGAAATATATGAGTTGCACACTAGACGCATGCTCGATATGGTAATGTGTTAGAAAAAGAAAAACACGCTGATACAGGATACCGAATGTTGTGTATCAAGCGCGAACTTTAATTTCGCCTAAAAAGTGAATACTTATTACCGGATAGAGTGACGAACAAAGAATCGGTTTTCGGCGTTTCTTTAATCAATACTGCAAAACTTAATTACTTCCCTTTAGCACACCATGGCGGAGAGTGAACAAGTTATCAACGCCTTGAAGAAAGTTTTCTTCACTTTTGCAACCTGTAATGTTCCCATAAAAGATGACAGTTATCTGCTAAAGTTAACTGATTTTTTGGATACCTTTTGTAAGTTATTCACAGATGTGACATGTATATTTGAAATGTTATTTACTTCTAAACGCCTATCAATGGCTTAGGACGGTTGTACAAAAGACGTTATTCATTTTCGAGGACAGGATGTCTAATATGTTTATATCACATGTGACCCACGCAATTTTAATGCACCCCCCCCCCCATATCATGAAGAAGTAAAAAAAAAACCAAAAACGTGTTTTTACGTCTGACATCGTTCCAGCCCATGAAGGTTCTCAGCTATAAGATGTGGCTCATTTGTTAAGAGATATGTTTCTGTTCATCAAGTCATTGTTTAGTTTTCAGTTTGAGAATTTAGGTATATACAAACGTAATTTTGTGCTTACCATTCATTTGAATCAACTCTCGAAATGCTATTCCACTGAAATATTACCAGTGTCTTGGAGAGAAAAAACCTATTGATTAATGTTAATTATTTCTTATTATTTTTCATTTAAAGTGGTCTTTGAATACTTGGTGGTGAACTGATCTATTTTTTGTTTAAGTCTCTCTCTTCTCTATATTGTAAACTTACCTTCTAGCAAAGTAAAAAAGTCTCCTCAAAAAGCAGCAACACCATATTACATAAATGTTAAAATAATAATTTTATGAATGTACCTCAAATATCATGATTTGCATAGAAAATGTTTTATCCTGATTATTTTGTGTTTTAAAATAAAAAAGAAGCAAAAAAGTACACATTTTTGGACCAGTCACATTGGAGGATATTCACAAAAAACACTATTCAAGTTGAATTATGATGACAAAGCAAAAACAAAATAATTTCATATTTTTCTTTACATCACTGGAATATCATAATGCTACTGTGTATTAAATTCAGCTCTTTCAGATGTGATAGAAATAGTTCACAGGTTAAAATGAAAGCAAAGATAGTGCATATTTATTGACCTAAATACATTTAAGTGAAGAAATGCGTTAAATTTTTTAATTTCAAATATTAGAAAAGATATGCTGAGATAGCCACTAGTTTGTTGTGCATTGTGTGAGGGGGTTATCTTGTAGGTTACATTATTATTTGTGTGATTTGGTTCCTCTTATTTATTATTAAAATCTGAAAAAATTGAATGTGGCTCAAGTCATATTGCTTTCTCAGTTGGTTAACCCTTTACCTCATAGAGCATAGTTACAATGTGCAGCGCACTGTAAATAGAATACCTGTTACCTGTTTGACTCCATACGCATAGGCCTGCCTGTTAACTGTTAAGCAAATTAGTGTATGTTACGTTTGACAAGTAAAGTCTGATTGTTATAGCTGTGTAATTATTTTTCACGGAATAATTTTTTATGTGCTTTAAAATCTTGAGAAAACTTGTTCACCTTCATGTCAGTGAGACTGCGTGACCAACCGTAGCTGCCATTTCTCATAGTTGAAATTTACAAGTTTTTTGTCCGCGTCTACATCACTAAGTCATCTGAATTTGATAATTTATAAAAACAAATTGCTGCCTACATCAATATCAGAGCCTTTGCCTAAGTTATTGAAGCTTTCATGGCTGTGATTATAATCGTAAAAACTTCGTAAATACTGAATGAAATCCGCGACCTTCATTTTGGAGAGTGGAGATTATGAACCAGTTACTTTAAATAGCAGATATCAACCAGAGCATAAACAGTGACCACATGATCTGACGTAATTGTCGTTTGCAGAAATGGATGTAGTATTTAATAGGGGGTTTTCCCCGAAGGTGGCGCTACAAAAACCAGCTTAAAATGGCTGATGTTTACAGCAGACATCAAAAGGCGTTTCCATGCGAATGGAGTAGAGATGTCAACAGTCGCTTCCGTGCAAATGGAGTAGAGGTGTCCAAAGGCGCTTGCATGAGGTAAAAGGTTAAGAACTGACCCAAAAATCTTGTGTGGCTCAAGATATATGGATTTCTCAACTCATTGATAACTGTCCCAAAAATCTAGTGTTGCTCAAAACTTATTGTTTTTTCAGGGCATTAAAAACTGGTCCAGAAATCATATAACTCTTGAGCTTGGGATTTGTGATCAGCCGGGTAACTTTACATTTGTAACATCATTTTTGATTGTTTGAGAATGATGCTCCAGCTCAGACTCCAGCTCAGAAGTTTTGAGATTTCCAGGCCTGATCAACAAAATAAAAACAGCAGGAGAGATGCTTTTTATGCCAAGTTTTTGAAATCTTATTTTATGTTACCTGTTGTAACTTCTAAGGCATCATTGCTACCAGTATGTCACTTTTTGAAATCTTATTTTATGTTACCTGTTGTAACTTCTAAGGCATCATTGCTACCAGTATGTCACTTTTTGAAATCTTATTTTATGTTACCTGTTGTAACTTCTAAGGCATCATTGCTACCAGTATGTCACTTTTTGAAATCTTATTTTATGTTACCTGTTGTAACTTCTAAGGCATCATTGCTACCAGTATGTCACTTTTTGAAATCTTATTTTATGTTACCTGTTGTAACTTCTAAGGCATCATTGCTACCAGTATGTCACTTTTTGAAATCTTATTTTATTTTTACCTGTTGTAACTTCTAAGGCATCATTGCTACCAGTATGTCACTTTTTGAAATCTTATTTTATTTTTACCTGTTGTAACTTCTAAGGCATCATTGCTACCAGAGCAGAATAAAAATCACCAGTATTTCAACTTTTGTTCACATTTTCAGTATTTTCACTTTAACAGTATTGGAAATTAGAATTACTGTAACAGAAATAATGTGTTCATAGTTTTGCTTGGTCTTAATTTTAAAGTTGAACTTGATTTTTAATTTTCATTTTTAAAATAATTTATCTTTTTTAACTCTTATTTTCAGTACTTGATGGAAAAATAGTGACAGAATGTGGTATTCTAGATTTTCTAGAGACAGTAACTCAAAGACTGTTAGATTGTGACACAAATGTAGCTGTTCTCTGTCTTCGAATCACTGGCATCCTTGCTGCAAGAGGGACGCTATTCACACAACTGAGGCCATTCCTTACAAAAATTCTCATACAAGCTCATGAAAGAATTATGAAGGAATGGGAGACAACTGTTTGTCCAGACTTAGCAGGTGCTCTTTACCATACTTACAGCAGACTCCTCACCATTAATGAAGGATACCAATGGATTTGTCAGAGAGGAAAAGGTACATGTTTTTATTTAAAACTTTGCAAGAATTTTATGTGGAAACTATAGATAAGATGAATAATAATTCATTTTGATCAAGAAGGGGTAAAAATATGTTTTCATCTCAGCTTTGGTAATTTTATTTGCATGTATTGTGAGTAAAATTATACTTGCTGCCAACTGAGATTGCATTGTGTTTTGAATGAAAATGTAACATTGTTTTGCATAGAAATAATTTACTATATATTTATAATGGTACACACATTTTTTATGATAAAACAAGCTCCTTTTCATACTGGCACTGTTAGCAGCAGTGGCATTTTGATTTGGCCATGTACACCCGGTCATCTGTCCACCAGTCCAGCTGTCTCAAGAAGTTTGTTAGCATGATTGCAAAATACACTCAGTGTACATGAATGAAATTTGATAGGCTTATATGTTTCTAAATATAGATGACTAGATTAGATTTTCAGACACATCATTTTTTTATATATACATATTTTCAACTTTATGGATCATGACTTTTGCATGAAAATGCTGTTAGCATGATAAAACCAAAAATCTACTAAAGAACATTTGGTGGCCCCACCTTTTCAGGTCTTCATGAGGGGCACATATTATACAAACACAGATCTAGTTTTGCAACAGATTTTAGCAAAATAATGTATAGTAATCAGGGCTCCAAGCTGCAAGTAAATTACTCAAAATTTCAACCAAAAGTTGTATTAAATTGGTGAATACATTTTATAGAATGGTTGCTGGCTGGTGTCAACCATTCCTCAAAAGCTCAAGCGTATTGATATCAATCACAGGGGATGACATCATTCTTTACATTGTACCTATCAGTCATTATGAAAAGGTCCTTCCTTATCATTTATTTTTTTTATGTATGTAGGATACATGTATTATAAAAAAACTACAAGGGAGGATATTTCTTATGTGATCTATTTAAGAAGCAATGCTGATATTTCAAGCTACATTTTACAACCAAATGTTTTCAAATGGCAACTTTATTTTTAAGTTGGTAGCCATTACAGTGACCAATATATTAGATCTGCTTGTAGCCTTGTTAATAAAGCCATCCCCCTCTTTCCAATAATTGTGGCTGACACTTTTTGCATGTCATGGGAGTCATATCCCTCTTTCTACTAATTGTTTTGGCCGACACTCTGGGCATGTCATGGGAGAAATAATGTACAGTGTGACCCCACTATAACACGGTAGCTGCGAGCCATAGAACCCGACCATGTTATAGACCGAACCGTGTTATAATCAACCAGGCCAGTTAGCTGAAGAAAATGATGCATATACCCAAACAATGTGCAGGAGGGGGTAGGCAATAAATGGGGGCAGTAAAATACATGCTTCATCGGCACAGTTACCATCTTAAATCAATGCATATTAAACGAGAAATACACCTGTAGTGAAAACAGAGAAGGCATATATAATTGTTAACTTTATTTAGAGAACCACCAATTTGTACATATACATGAATACTGTTTATATATACCTGTCTAATCTATAACATGAACAGAGTATCATTACTGTATACTTACCCATAAATCTCATACATTGAATCCACATAACAAGTGATTCCATCGAAAATATGCACACACAGAGATTTAAAATATTCAGTTATTTTGTCACAGGTCATATTGGTCTGAATTCAGTGGAAAAATAGCACAATCACATAATGAATGATGAAGCACATTTACTTTTCAGTACGTTCCAAGTTAGTAAAAGGTTGTGTTTTAAGCCGTCATTGGTAGCGTTCATAATCATAAACTTTTTCCCTGCAAAAATGAATCTTTCACAGCACAGTTAACATGTTCCAGTCATGTTTGAAAATGCAAAAATCCATCTGATTCCATTACTTTTATTTAAGTTTGGTCCTGACTTCCTTTGAAGAAAAATTCTTTGTTTTTATTGAAGACTGTAGTTGGCTTTCTTTGATAAAGGATGCATGCATTATTGAAGTCA
Organism: Sinohyriopsis cumingii; assembly: GCA_028554795.2. Lineage (NCBI taxonomy): Eukaryota > Metazoa > Mollusca > Bivalvia > Unionida > Unionidae > Sinohyriopsis > Sinohyriopsis cumingii. The sequence continues at coordinate 635,852 of CM068826.1, read as the reverse complement.
CCACTAAAGGACAGCTTTAGAGAACCAAAAAAATGCCCATTTTTTATTTTGGTGGCAATATCAAATAATTGTATTGCATGATTGAGACTGATTTTTTCCCATTTGCTGAGAATGTTTTCATAACAATCGGTGCTTCAAAGGTAATCTGTTTCCTTTGAAATTTCAGCCATCTATTTCAAAAGGAATTGGCCATCATTTTTGGTCTATTCTAGTAACTGTTCCTCCCTGCCTATTGAATAAATCAATAAGTAAGATGTGTTTTTATTTCTTTTTTTAATATTTGTGGTAGCAGCGTGATGCTGCCTTCCACACATGCATTAGAAATTGAACAAAGGGTCAATGAAAGATAGAGACGAAGGTGTTCTGGTTTGTTACAGAAAATGTGAGTGTTCTGAAGGATTTAATTCTCAGTGAAAAGAAGAGGAATTTTACTTACCATCCACATACAAATGTCAGTCTATGTAAATATATTAATTACTAGCAAGTGGCTGAAAATCCGAAAAAAGATAGATTACGAGATAATGCCTCATCTGGTTGACCTCCATTACCAGAAATGTCAACAATAAAGTGGATATCTCACAACATACAGTACTCATGCTAGATGTCAAGATAAGTGGATTATGATATAACAATGCAGTGGTTAGATGGTTTGTCAATATGGACAAAGAATTTGTTTATGTAAAAATAGATAAATTTCAGTGCATTTTATATCAAGTTTGTGGCTTCCTTTCATGGGGCCTCTCCACTCCAAACCAGTTAAGCAGCCAACAATGTTGCCAATAAAAAAAACATTGCCAGATGGTATATTTTGCCACCAATAAGGGAAACAAATCCAAGTTTACTACATTGGCAAAGCCCTACGCGACCCCAAAATAAACTTTTTACACGTTATTTTTCGTACTTTTAAGAAGAAAAAACTACTTTTTTGTGTACAAGAAAAAACCTAAAATTTCAGGAGCCACGCTTTGATCGTCTTTTATTATTCATATGCGATCTCTTCCCCAAAATGATAATAAACTTTTTACAATTTTTTTTCCTCATACTTTTAAGAAAGATTTTTTTCTTCATATATGAGAAAAATACATGTACATGAAATTTTTGGATCCACACCATGACCATGTTATATTCGAATTCGTGTTATAAAGGAGCATGCTGTAGTGGGGTCACACTATTAAAATGGCAGATGAAATTTGACGAGAAGCAGAAATGCCTAATGTAGGCCTGAAATTTCCTTTTTTTCTCTTATGGAAATTTTAGATGTGATACAATTCTTTCCACTACAGCAATCAAGATAGGTCATTATTATTACTATCCATGTTGTTAAAATTACAGTATTAAAAGAATGTTGTAAAGTTAATTTGAGCAGATTATAAAGTTGATGATACGGCTTTTAAAGATAACAGCAAAAATATGACCAACATCTATCTGGAAATGGAGAAATAATTTCTGGGTCAGTTCTGTACTGGAAGTCTTAATCTTTCTGAAAATTGAGAAATAGTTTCTGGGCCTATGCTATACTGGAGAACTAATTTCTGGGTCAGTGCTGTACTTGAAGATTTACTCTTTCTGAAAATCGAGACAGTTTCTGGATCCATGCTATACTGGAAGACATACTCTTTCTTCTGGAAATGGAGAAATAGTTTCTGTCTGGGTCAGTACCATGCTTGAAGGCTCACTCTTTGTGTCTATCATGATCATTGATACAGTTCATGTTCAAACACTGTTTGTCTTTCAGATATTGTCAGTACTGCCTGGGACCTTTTACAGAGGGAAAGCAGCTTCTTTCTAACACAGGTGGTGACCAAATTTTTAGAGACCCTTTGGGTAGTGGGATCAGTTAGTGAAGATGGACAAAATGCTGAAAATTGGATGATGTTTCACATTGAAAAGATACAATCCATCCTTGGAGATTTCACAGAGAGTATCTATAGAGGCCAGACAGTTAAATGTTCCTTATTACAGCCAGCTTTGGATTTGATATATACATGCTCACAGTCTAATTTTCCACATGATAGAGAACTGGTAAAGAACATTATAAAGTTAGTTTCAGAAACAGAAGGACATGTCTTCTCCACAGCAGTTAGGATATTGAGTATGTTGGTGGCTCAGAGGTAGGTATTTGCTACTGTATTAGGTACCTCAGTGCATCTTGCATGACGTGTAAAAAATTTGGTTGACATACCTTGAACAATTTGAGAGTTGTATTCTGGAAACAAAATTCTTTACTATTAGTCGGTTAGATGGATATGTTAATAGCTGTACAGTATTATATACACAAAGTATCAGGTATATTATATATGTACCTCTTGGACCCATTACCCCATCCTGGGATGGGACCCAGTGGCCAAAGTCCCAGGGACTTGATAGCATCATCCACAGGCAATATGATATAGGGGTAAGAATTGTGTAGGGATAGATGGGTGTAGTATTGTTTCCCACTATGGTGTGCTTTCATTGTCAGCATTTGAAAGGATCTGTACCATCAGCTGGGGTTAATCGCACTGGTCTTTTATTAGACTGCATGGTTGACCTATACCTGTCATTAATTAACATACTTTTATAGTCAGTACACCAGACTTATTATGCATTAAGATGGCTACTTGATATGTGAACTGGTAGTTTCATGATCCAAAAAGGATTATGCAGTGAATATAATTGCAGTTTACTGTTTTAGCACAGAATGTAGTATATGTTCTTGTAATTATAGAATGTGCTAATGTAATTTGCTTGCAGACAAAGTATTACTTCTTAAGGTAGTCAGAGGTCAACCAGATGATATGTTTCACTTGCAGATTCCAAATGCTACCACTGTCTTTACAACATGGAGCCCTATCATATGTATATCCCATTATGATACTGATGCCCAAATCCTGCTAGAGTCAAGGAGTAAAATATGTACAATGCCTTTTCATCATTTTTATTCGTTATATTTATTTCATTTACCCTGATCCATTAACTATTCAGATTTTGAATATAACATCAATACATACTTTCTTTCTTCATGTACCACTTTATTTGTGTGTTATGTTTATGGATGAGGCTATAATGCCAAGAAGTAGGACATTTTGATTTAGTTTGTTTTGTTTTTCTTAAAATGTTAATAATACCTGAATGACCCTATGTACTTCATATGTGACACATTGTATTGTTACGTACTTTCCTTATTCATTTTATCTTATCCCAGGGTCTTGCCCCTAGATTGGGGGATGGAGTAAAATTTTGTTCTCTTTGATATATCTACAGTAAATCTTGGGGTAATGTCATGAGTGTCTGGTTGATAGCAAGATCTAAGATGAGTTAAACTATGCATGTATTAATCAGGTGGTCTGATCTCTGGCTGACTTTGTTATCAAATAAATTTTCCAAACATATTTAGTGTCCTTTGTAAGTTTGCATTTACATAGTTATATATAGTGAAATTCATAGATGATGACTTTTTTTATTCTGTTTTATTACAGAAATGAAAATATTGAGGTTTCCATGCTGGTGAAGCTATCAAAAACCATCTTCTTCAATGGAAATATTCTAAAGTCTATGGAATTGGCAGCACAGCTATACCCACAGTAAATATATTTGCCTTCCTTTAATGAATATTTCCAGTTTATTCTGATGACATAAAACTTAATTATTTCCTTGAACTATTTATATGTCCACATTAATTTATTTGAAATTCTTCAGGCAGATGGTAAAGATGTGGAATTATGTCTTTACCCCGTCTCAATAAATGGGTGACATTTTGGTTTTGTGCTGGCCAACTATTTTCTGTAGGTCTGACCAGCTATCCATCTCAGTCTTTTGTAAGCAAGATAGCTCAGACATTGTTAAGACAATTTAATAAAGTTTAATACTGAGATAAACTCTAGCGAGTCACATGACACAATTTGAATTTATTGGACCTCAACTTTTATGGGGGGGGGGGGAGACTTGATTGATTTTCAGGCCATCACAGACATTTTGCAGTTTTTAGATGTTTGCAAACTTTTTGACAAAAACCCTTTTTAGTACAGTTTAGCAAACGTCATAGATGGCATTTGATTTTCATGCCATCATATCATGTTTTAAAAGTTTTCTTTATTGTTTGGATTTTGGGGACTTTTTTTGGGGTCTGCAATGTTTTGCAAGCAAAGCTAATTTTCTTTTTCTTTTGTCTTTTTTTTGTTGCTCATTGGTCGAAGATTTCAACTTGTATGCCCCACCTTTTGACACCTTTCAATATATCCAGATTTTCATAAAGCTAAAGCCTTCTGTATGCTGTTTGAATTGACTGAACTAGTTTTGATCATTTGGGATATCATAATCCAGATTTCAAAATCATGGTCTTTCTGTATCATACTCCAAACCTGATTTAGTTTATTCACATTGCTAAATGTTTCCTTTCTTTCTAAAACTGCCAGTGTCACAAAATGACATCAATTTTTATGGTGTAGGAGGTGTGTGGTTTGTGTGAAGACATATCTCCTCTACTTGAAATCTGTATGAATATAGTTTAAGACAGTTTTATCACATGGCTGCTGTGCTATTTAGGTTTATGTCCAAAATAATTCTGAGACATCACATAAGGCAAAGGTGTAATGATAGCAGCAACAAACAGCTCTAAAAGTTCTATTACAAGTTGAAAGTATAGAGTGCTCTGAACGAATTCCAGTGGTGTTCAGAATAAATTCCAATCTTAAATGTGCTGATGTGCCATTGGTCTTAAATGTGCTGATGTGCTAACATCTTGCTGTATCACAGTGATATAATCCAGAATGTTCTTGGATGAATTCCCAATAATTCCAAAATAGTGACATAGTCCTCAAGTCACTGAAACCTTTCTAATTCCAATGAATAATTTATAAGTAAAAAATCCTCTCAAATTACAACTGAACACAACTAAAAGACTGATTTCACTAGATATATGCTTAAAAAAAAGAATAAATGATTATGTTTATCAGATTGTTATATAAAAACCTAAGACACAATCATAGGACCATGATGAGGGGCAAACGTTCATTTCCAGAACATTCTAAACTATAAACAAGATCAGGTCTTTTATTTAAATTTTAGTGAAGAACATGACAAATATCAGGTAGACCAGGTTTTTACAACAGGAAAACCAATGTCCTAAACATGGATACAAGTAAACATGTTTACCTACAAGTGATAATTATCTTAAAATATAATCTACAATTGTAGATGAAAATTAGCTATGTTATATTTTGTTTACAAAGTGACCCTTATAATCTATAATTATAGAGAAAAAGATTAAACACACAATATAGATATACATAACAATATTTAAATGATATTTCTTTTGAAAATCAAGGTGACAGAATCTGCAAGGACACAGGATTTTCCATAAAAATATTTTGTTGCTGTATAATGAACATGATGGTGCAAGAATATGTATAAACTTCAGTTGTAATAATGGAGTGATATATTGTTTGTAATTCAAACAAAACTTCAATTTTTGTCAAAGCAATACTGAATATACTCACTTATAAGTCGTCAAACTGCAAATTGCACACACCACAATCTGTCATCACATAAAATGAAAGCAGATCATGGTACTTGTTGTTTGCAGTTTGCGTGGAGCAGTCAGAATCAACATTTTGCTTCACTTATATTTAAATCTACCATACTCTTTTTTTTGTATTGATAAACACTAATCTTTTTTGCCTTTTTTCTTCTTATATAGTTGCCCAAAGGCAGACGCTGATGAACTCGAAAACATACTTCTTTTACCTATAGAGTTTGCTGTAGGTAGCTTCCAGCCTGACAAGAGCTCTGATTTCCATGTTCTGTTAACAGTTATGTCTAAATGTTCACTGTGTAGTCGGACACTCTGTCAGGCCTTGGGCTGGCTGGTCGATGTAAAAAAGGTGGGTGTATTTCAACCAATGGGACAGCTAGAAAATAGAAAGTCTCTTTATATGCATGTGGCTATTTCAGTGTGGTCATTTCTATGGGTCAGTCGACTCAGATAAAACCCGGTCATGTCATTATAGAAACCACACAATGATGCATTGACACATATCAGCAATATCAGTTTTTTGTGATGATATATCACTGCTCTGTTTCAGGTTATTCATGAATGATATAGCACTTAATGCTGTTAAATGACATTGTAAAATATTTGGCACTTTGAATGCATGAAATTAATGGATTTGCTGTATGAATTGTTACAGTTCAACTCAGTGTTTGTACATTGATCCGACTGTCCATCTCCTTATACTGGTGTTTCTAATATCACCAGATTTTGTACACTGATTGTCCATGTAATAACAATCTGCAAGAGAGGAATGATTTTGGCCTCCTTCCCTGGTCACGGTGTCATTTTTGAATAGCTTTTTGGTTTTCTTAACTTTATACTGGATGGGAGGGGTGGAACAAGAGATATGTACAGAAAGCATGGGGATTTGTCATGGTAGCCATAGACTTAGGGCCAGTTAAGTTTTCTCTTGGTAAGATTAGCTTTTACTCTGAAATACAAATTATTCAAGTGAATGTGCAAAGATAGTAATTGTGATGACAAGGAGGCTTCTATCGTAACTTCATTTGGTTTAGTTTGCTGCTTTACAGCACACAAACACAAATAGGTTATATAGTGCTGAGGCAGTTGGAGTCAGATGCCTAGCCCAAGGACACATCATGATAGCTGACCCAGACTGGTTGGATGGCAGGATTCATACCAGCACCATTTTGGTCATGAGTCCAGCATGCTAACCACTGAGTCACCATGGCTCCTATAATAACTTGGTAATGATATTGCAACGAGCCCAAGGTGTGTATCACAATATGCATTTTACTGAACACTGTATGGTAATACATAATTGAATCATGACATCAGAGGCTATACATAGCCCCGGCCATTATCTTCAACCCTACTTTCTTTAAATCCCACATCATGAGATGCAAGTATCCTGTTGTAATCATGTTTCTTCTTCAGATGCATTACTTGATTATAATATAGAAGAACACCCACTGCCTTTAGAATCCAGTCTCCTAAGCTAAAAGGACATTCACTGCTTTTGGGTTATTTTAGCAACAAAAGTGCTTCAGGGTTTTCTTCTTGACAAGGCAGACATTAGATGAGAGTAGTCTTCAATATTTTCACTCATTCAGCATGCATTTACACAAGGACTTTTAAATACTGCCCACTTTGTAGCTTTCTATCAGCTCAAACAGTTCCTAGAGCTTTCTCACCTCAATGATGTATCTTCATTTATTTTCTGTCTTCATCTCTGTTTGCATCATAGACAAGTAGTTTCCACTAAAGTTGTCCAATTTTGTTGTTTGATGGTGCAAAAGATGATGCAGTCTTTTCCATCACAGGCTTCCCACATTGTTACAGTCCCACCACAGCACACTACTACATCCAGCACATGCCATAACATCACACTACTACATAAAAGCTCATGCCATAACAGTACACTGTTACATCCAGCACATGCCATAACAGCACACTGCTACATCCAGCACATGCCATAACAGCACACTGCTACATCCAGCACATGCCAAAACAGTACACTACTACATCCAGCACATGCCTTAACAGTACACTGCTACGTCCAGCACATGCCATAAAAGCACACTACTACATCCAGCACATGCCATAACGGCACACTGCTACATCCAGCACATGCCATAACAGTACACTACTACATCCAGCACATGCCATAACAGTACACTGCTACATCCAGCACATGCCATAACAGCACACTGCTACATCCAGCACATGCCTTAACAGTACACTGCTACTTCCAGCACATGCCATAACAGCACACTGCTACATCCAGCACATGCCATAACAGTACACTGCTACATCCAGCACATGCCATAACAGCACACTGCTACATCCAGCACATGCCATAACAGTACACTGCTACTTCCAGCACATGCCATAACAGTACACTGCTACATCCAGCACATGCCATAACAGTACACTACTACATCCAGCACATGCCATAACAGCACACTACTACATCCAGCACATGCCATAACAGTATACTGCTACATCCAGCACATGCCATAACGGTACACTACTACATCCAGCACATGCCATAACAGCACACTGCTACATCCAGCACATGCCTTAACAGTACACTGCTACATCCAGCACATGCCATAACAGCACACTGCTACATCCAGCACATGCCATAACAGCACACTGCTACATCCAGCACATGCCATAACAGTACACTGCTACTTCCAGCACATGCCATAACAGTATACTGCTACATCCAGCACATGCCATAACAGTACACTGCTACATCCAGCACATGCCATAACATCACACTGCTACATCCAGCACATGCCATAATGGCACACTACTACATCCAGCACATGCCATAACAGCACACTACTACATCCAGCACATGCCATAACAGCACACTGCTACATCCAGCACATGCCATAACATCACACTGCTACATCCAGCACATGCCATAACAGCACACTACTACATCTAGCACATGCCTTAACAGCACACTACTACATCTAGCACATGCCATAACATCACACTGCTACATCCAGCACATGCCATAACAGCACACTGCTACATCCAGCACATGCCATAACAGCACACTACTACATCCAGCACATGCCATAACAGTACACTGCTACATCTAGCACATGCCATAACAGCACACTGCTACATCCAGCACATGCCATAACAGTATACTGCTACATCCAGCACACGGTTCGAGTCTAAGATTCAGCCAATGTGGGCATGTGAGAAAGCTTGCCAGTAGCTTCTTGTGGGTCGGTGGTTCTTTCCGGGGTTTTCCGGGTTCTTCCTCCACCATTAATACTGGCCGCCATGTATAGCCTATCGTGTGCTGAAAAATGGTGTTAAACCCCACAACAACAACAACTACATCCAGCACATGCCATAACAGCACACTACTACCTCCAGCACGTGCCATAACAGCACGCTACTACCTCCAGCACATGCCATAACAGCACACTGCTACATCTAGCACATGCCATAACAGCACAGACTACCAAGCCAGTACTGATATATGACAGTCCAACTGGACCCATCTTGGATATTTCATCACCACAAGCAGACTCCAGTATTGGTCATCATTCCCAGGATAGCCGGTACCGTAGATTGGGACTATATGTCAGCCAGTCCTAAACTATGTCCAGTGCAGTTCAGGTACAGCTTTAACCTGTATGTTTTACTGCCAGAACTGAGTACAGTGATGCGTTTTCTCAGACACCAGTCTTGGACACAATACAGCATTTTGCACATGGTGATGCCAGTTTCAGTCATGGAGAATCAGCATATTATAGTATTGAATGCATTGATTTGGCACAAGGGAGGTCTGTCACCAGTCCTTTAACCTAGTTCTTACTACTGTGAATCAGCACACCTAGTATCCAGCTCATTCATGTTCACCATCCCCAACAACCTGCTTTGCCATCTTGGTCAATGCTTCCTTTGCAGGAGTCTTTTGTACCACCCTTTTCTGTATGGTTTATAAGGACAATCTAACAAACACATCTTTCTTGATCCGATGATGTCCTGAGAAGGCACAGCCTTCCATGCATTGATTAAAGAAATCTTTTGGCTTCTGCCTCTACAGTTTTGTCCTCCTGCTGCTGCTCCTTCTTTGGCCTCTAACAGACTCTCAGTGTCTTTTTATGTCTTTACCTAGAAACCCTTCTTTCAAACAGCTTCCACAGTCAGGTCAAGTCGCTGACATTCTACATTATTGTAAAAGGCAGCTCTAAGTACCCAAGCATTAACAGGCCTTTCTGGCCACAAGCAAACTAAGTTCCCATAGAGTGTAGTGGTAATATTCTGCAAAATTACCACATATTTGCGGTAAGATGGGCAAAAACATACAGCCTGTGGATGATTTGCTTCAGATGTCAGCAAGGAAATGAAAAAGGCTTTAGGTTCCAGCCTACTGCTGCATGCAAATTTGCCCATACCAAGGTTTCTTATGAAACAACTTACATAACTTTATGTCTGGTAAATATTTTAGCCAGTCAGGAACCGTCCAGCAGGCTGATTCTGTGCCTTGTAAAATATTAAGTTTTTTGTGACCTAAAATGAAAGTTTTCTTTGATATTATTATAACTAATTATAACCATCAGTGTTTATTCTTCAAACTCACAATTACCATTTTGAATAATCTTGATGTACGACAGATGCTTATGTAAGAGGTGTGTATGTACAATAGTTTTTATAGGGAAGGGGTGTAAATCTTGCTACACCTTCTTCCCAGACTCAAAGTTTCATCACCTTTAAGAAACCATGCAGACCTTTTTGACAATATTGGAATCTTAAGTTTAAAATTTTGTCATTTATCACATAAAGCTGTTCTTCTGATCAGTTGTGTCATTGTGCCTTAAGTGAGGACATCCTCTGGTAACGAAATCAGGCAAACAGTTTTGACAATGAATAAAAATTAGGTAAAAAAATCAGAGAAAAATATTGCCTAAATTATTTGCTAAGATACAGTAGCAAAATACCAAATTTAAAATAATACTAATATAACTGATTTAGTGGTATTATTTTTTCCAGGATTATTTGCCCAGCTTGACAAAACCTGGAAAAATGTAATATTTTTTAAACTGAACCAGAACCTTTTCCTTCCCTTACCATTAATAACTACAATAATATAGTTCCACTTTTAACAGTTAAGAATTATTAGTCATAGATATGTGTGCATGAATTTATTACAGATAAATGTTTTCTGGGTCATGCTTTGTGCTGCTGGCAAAATTACATTATAAGCAAATCGTTGAGCAATCCTACTAAATCTGTTTTTAAAATCCAACATGATTAATAATTGTGATGCCAGTAAAAATCTCTAATATTTGAACAGCAGACTACGTAGTGGGTAAAAATTACACAACAGACCACATAGTGGGTAAAAATTACACAACAGACCACATAGTGGGTAAAAATTACACAACAGACCACATAGTGGGTAAAAATTACACAACAGACCACATAGTGGGTAAAAAATTACACAACATACCACTTATTCTTAAACACTAAAAACAATTCACCCTAATTTGTTGCTAAAATGTGTGAGAATGTGGCTTGTGTTATCAACAGGCAGCCCAACCTTCACACTTGATTGCCTAGCTGATTCTGTTAAGCTTCATCTCATGGAAAGAGATTCATTCCCATCTGTGTCCTTGCTGCTAAAAGACCATGCATCACAAGGCCATTTTCAGATTGCAGTCTTTGTCTTCCAGCCTCTATTACATAGTCAGATGGAGATAGTCAGAAAACAGGCCACCAAGAAACCAATATCATGCCAGTCAAGTGACCCAGAACACAGCCTTTGTTCCCCAAGAAGGACCAGAATTGTCCGAAGGTTCCCTTTGACACATGGGAGATGAGAAAACCTTCCTCAGACCCTGCTCCTCAGTGAGGGTTCATTTTCCCTGAGCAAATGACATGGAGTGAGAATGACTGGCTTTAATTCATCTTTCCTACCCAGCAGCCTTCCTGCAGAAAACAATGCCATGTCTGTGCCATCCTTTTCCATTACCTCCAATGGTGATGTCCTTCATCACTACCCTGTCCTGACAACCGGGGACTTGTTGTAGTAACATACACTTACTATGATTTTACCCCATAACTTTTGCATGAGCTCAGCTCTCTCCACCAAGTCCTTCAGGTGCATCAGCATGTATTGGTCACTTATGTTGTTTGTCAGAGATCTTGACTTTCATAAGAATCACTGATGGAGTTGCCTCTCTCTTCAGAACCTCCACATCCATGACACTTGCTGACTTGATGACATCCTCCAAAAGCACTGGGTGAGCAGCATTTTCTGTCAGGACAGGAAATCATTTTTTTTCAATCTTGAATTTTCTTGGGATTCCTTTTTAACTTGGATAAATCTCCTTTCATCCCTGCTCTTGAGTCATTTGTTCAAGGGATTCGAAACCCCTTAAAGTTTTCCTCTCCAAATAATGTCATATGTGGATCATGCGTACCCCACCACAGTTTCATTTGAGCCAAGTTCATTCCCTTCAGAAGAGTTTCACAGATATGAGCCTTCTGGAGACAAAGGCCATAGTGAATACCTTAGGATTGTGACAGTCATTATTTAGAAGGGCACTCTCCATCTTTTTGGACATCTTGACTGTTGTCATTTACTTAAGAAGGCTATGGAGAACCAAGTCTTATGACCTGTTGTCTCATTGGGGATTTCTCAAGGTTGTGATCATGTCAATGAATCAGCACTCAAGTTGGCCACACCCCAGAAATGCTGACGTTCCAAACAAACTCACTGTGTTGACAAAATCAGCTGCCTCTTTATGACATGGTTGTGAGCCAGGTTCCTAACCCTTGTCTTGCCAGTCCCAGATCCAAACTTCTGGGCAGGAAATACCTTTTCCCATATTTGAATAGTCTCAGTGCATGCATGTTTCCACATACCCATTTGATTCCCAGGTGTTGCAAAAACTGATAATCTGAGTGCCAATGAATCCTGATTGTTAACTTCAAGTGGGGGAAAAGTCTTGCAACAGAGTTCTGTCTTTTCATCTTCTGAGACATTCATGTGCACGTTCTCCACCTGAACTATAAGATCCTGAACCATCCTATCTGACCCATTTCAAATATGCCTTCATACAAAACCCATCTCTGAACAAGTTATGGGTAGAATTTGTTGGGCAGGTAGATCACTTGTTCAAAACTCTATGAAAGGAAATGGGAGAGTTTTCTACCCATATTTTAAGCAGAGATACATCTCGGCATTCAAAGTCTCCATACCACAAGTAGCTGACTTTGTCCCATGGTTTTTAAGGAAAATAAGACTACTATTCCTTGATCTCTGACACTTGTGTGTGATCATGGAAGGGGTGGCATAGGCCATAACAAAGACCTCATTGACCAAGCCAGTTGTAATTTGTCTTGACCAAAGGCATATGTGATTTATCCAAACAGAACCTGCCATGGGTTCTGGCATGATTGAAATGTCACCTTTTAAAGCACCATATAGATTCTCTTATAATCACCTTTCATGCAAGCTCTGCTTCCTGGTTACTCTTGTCTATAGCAGGCAGAATCAGTGACAGCCACATATTATCAGCTGATTCAAACTCTGTACAGTTCCACCAGGATGGTCCATTTTATTTCATGATGACTCCTGCTTTTGTCACTAAAAATATACTCCTGCTCATGAGAAAACAGTCTTTTGTCTTGAAATCATTTTCTTTTTGGACTTTTCCACCCAGGGCATCTACCATGGTACTGAAGTGGTAATTCACCCTAATTTGCTGCTACAGTGGGTGAGAATGTGGCTTGTGTACTCAACAAGGCAGATGTAAAGCAGACTGATCCAATTGGAGAATGGATATCTTGTTTGTTTTTATCACATAAGGAAGAGGCTTATTTCAGTGTGGGTCCTGTCGTCCTTGATCCATGGGGTTATCAACTCAGTCAACAAGAATCTAACCCAGGGCCAGATGAATTTCTTATGAATATAGGCTTATGAGGTTAGGGCAGTTGTCACTAAGACATATTTCAGCAGTATAACATGAACTAACCATAGCCTGTATGACACATAAGACTTGAAGCTGCATCACAGAGCCAAGGCCAGCTCTTGGGTGAGGGGATGTAACTCTGCCTCTTACCATTTCTATGAACATATTATGATCTGGTAAATATTTTAGAAGAAACTTAATTTATTCCAGCAATTGCTTTCCTGCATTGTCCATTTTTCTGTCTATTCACATTGTCAGAAAGTCACATATATTTGTTGTAGATGAAGCTCCACACTTTCATTATGATATGATCTAGTGGCTAGTGGAGGTCTTTCACTTTCATTTTGAATAATTTTTAACCACTTATAATGTCAATAATTATGCTTATATTTTGTGTGTGTGTGATGTATGTAGATTTTTATATCTACTATGTTGGTACTTCTAATAACTTAGCACTGTTTTGATCCAACTAAAAAAAAAAATCTTGTCATTGACATATATTTATATTGTCCACTGTTTTTCATAGACAGTCAGGGACTTTAAATTTGGCTTATCCATCAGTCTTTCCATCTATGTGTTCTCTTTTAATTTTCTTCACAATAACTTCCTTAATTGTTTATGGTTTTTAACCAGATCTGGTCTGGGCCGAAATAATGATGAAATTCTGGCTGAGTTTGATTATCAGAAATTTAAATAATCATTTATCAGAGTTACAGCAAACAGTTGTTGGATCGACTAGATTCATTTCTGCTCAATAACTTAATTTTAATTTGATTTCAACCAGGCTTGGTGTGCAGCTTGATCGAGTTCAGTTGTCTCTGTTCTCATTTGTTTAGAAGCATTATAAGCCATGCTTCCTAGAGTCATAGCCCATGGTTACTAAAGTTATAGCCCATGGTTACTAAAGTTATAGCCCATGGTTACTAGAGTTACAGTCCATGGTTACAAAAAGTTATAGCCCATGGTTATTAGTTATAACCCATGATTACCAGACTTGCCCACTTTTGCATCTGCACAGTAACTGCCTTTATTATTATTGGATTTAAACTAAATGTTCCAGGGAGATTGATATTAGTAAGGACAATGAAAAGCATTGGACATTAATTTCAGGATTTTGCTTGTTAGGATCAACTTTATGACACATCTTAATTGGAGTAAAAAAAAAATTTAAATAATTATTTTAATATTTTTTGAATTTTCTTTCTCATCATTTCAGTACATCTGAACTTTCTATCTTTGAAGACTTAAAGTAAGAACACTAAGAAGTCTTGAAATGGGGAGGATGGATATGAAGTATATTTTAATAAATCATTTCTGTTTTACTTACATATTTCTAACGGGATTTTATTCCTTTTTTTTCTCAGTCAGCTTTTGAGCAGGTTCTGAAGCTTTTAAAGTGTACCTATGACAGTGGTCAGTTTGAGACAGTCCCAAGATCTGTACAAAGAACACTCCTCAAAAACAGGAAACTGCAACAGAAATGTGTCATGTATTTCCTCAGTCATGGTGGTGAGTGAATTTTTATGCAAATGAGAACTTATATATTTTATTTAACTTGCCGAGATATTTGCATGTGCCTGTAAATAAGATGAAATTTGCTGACTAGGCTTCAGAATTTTTGCTAAACACTTTTGACTGTTTATTGTTGATTTTTGTCTAAAATCGATACCTTTTCAGCTATTTTTCAGACAAATTTATCTTTCACACTCTTAGTGTTTTGTGTCACAGCTCATTTTCTTCTTAGGATTAATTTAGATATTTAAATGAGACAGGTATTTATGCATCCCCCATAAGGTAGAGCATGCGTTATGACATTGACCATCCATAACCATTTCTTTTTGTGCACAATTACTCAAGTTTTCTACCATTTATATTTACCAAACTTTGTGGATGTGTGGACTTGGGGTAAGAAAGAAACCCTATCAGTGTTTTAGTTAGTGGTCAAAGTCACTGTGATTAAAAGAATATAAATGGTTTCTGTATAATAGAATTAGTTCTACATCATACACACCTGGACCATACTTTGTGAATGGTTGCACTTAAGGTAAGGAACACCCCTATTGATTTCATGTCCAAAGGTCAAAGTCATTGTGACAAAACAAAGATACATAGTTTCTGCATAATGAAATTAATTCTACACTATATACCTGGACCAGACTTTGTGAATGGTTGGCACTTTATGTAAGGAACAACCCAGTTGATTTCTGGTCAAAAGGTAAATGGCCAAAATCAGTGTGACTAAAGAAGAAAAATGGTTTCTGGACAATGACATTAGTTATACATGATGTACCTGGACCAAATATTGCAGATGGCATAGTTCCTATTCAGTAACATTAGTTCTGCATCACAGATCTGGACCAAATGTTGTTGACTGCTTGTGGTGAGGAAAAACCTAATGATTTTTGGGACAATTAAAGACAGCATGGGGCCATTGTGTGCCATTCATCATACTCCTGCTTTTTTTCCCTACATAATTATTTCTGAAACTTATATTTCAGGGCACTGGCAATATATCAGACAGTCCTCAGAATGAATTCAGCAAGATCTCCTCGAACAGATCATTAATTCATTGTCACATCTATTTAGATCCATCTTAATAAATCAGCAGAAAAAAATTACTTCTGTCAGTTTAGTCCTCCCACAATTACAACAATACATTGCATAGATTGCAACAATACTCTGCATAAGCATACCTGTCAACTTTTCGAAAGGCAAGTAGGGAGATTGAATAAAAAATAGGGAGATTGGGACCTAAAATCGGGAGGTTTTATGCTGCATTTTTTAAATGCCAGTTTCAATAAACATTGACCAATCTTTCAGGTCCAGTATGCATGAAATTATCAAAGGAGGTATCAGGGGTGTCCACAGAAACTTTTCTGGGGGGCAGGGGGCAAACATGTAGTGGTCAGCAATTCAATTTGAAGGATGTTGGCCTAATCATGGTTCAAGGTAAAATGGGGGGGGGTCACCCATGGGATACACATCTTCTCCCTGTGATGTGCCTTATTTTCACCCACGATGTGCGCTCTTCTCATATTATGGTCAGCTGTGGCCAAACTAGTTAAGGTTAGTCTTAAGCAGGCAAGCAAGGAAGCCAGTGTGACTTATTATTAGTTAATCCTTATCACTGCATTTGTCATGTGAAAAGGATGGCCCCTCCAGCATACTTCACAGAAACCATGTTCTACAGTGTGTGTCTGTAAGCACCAGCAGTTGATTGGCAAATAAACGATGCCCTATTTAGTTGTAACTTATGATGACTATGACTTCATTTTAACAGTTCAAATCTGCAGTCACATGTTAATGTATATATGGCAACTTTTATTCCCACGTTTTATATCCCACCATATTTCTTTAGGGTCAGCTTGTAAGACTTGTAACACTGTTTACCAAATAAAATATTTATTCAGAATTAGTTCTTTTGGGGAACATATACTGCATGGTATATTTTTTCATTCCTTCTTTTAATTTAATTATGGTAATTAAAGTTGATGTATATGGTATAGGAATGCCAGGTGTTTACTGCTGTAAGTTTCTTTGTGGGAATGGAGATGCTATTGTGCTTATCAAGAAAAATACACAGCATTCATTGTGATCATGGATTGAAACTAATTGGTGAGAATTTTATTGTTGTGGTTTATCTTTTTACTGTAGTAATTTTGTAGGAGTTAAAACATTTCTGAAATTTACATGAATAATGTTTAAACTTAACAATTTATTTACTGAAGAAAAAGAGCACTTTGTATTGTGATATTAATTATTTTGTCACAACAATCTTCACAGGTGATAAAATAAAACATAGCTTCTGTGGATTGCATACAATGTATCTTTTTATATATGATTTCTTGGAGAAGAGAAAATTGACGGACATGATGTAATAATTGGGAGTTATCTGCAAAAACTTCGGAGATATAGTGAAATCAGGAGGTAGGTGTGAAACAGCCCCAAAAATAGGGAGGTATTTTTCTTCCAGTGTGAGAGTTCACAGGTATGCATAAGGTCCATTCTGGTATCAAACATCTGTATGGAACAGCAATTGGGTAAAGTTGATGAAAATAGTGGGGAGTGAGTGTACAAGATCAAAAATTATCATATTCAAAATAGTCCTTTTCAAGTTTTTGTTTCACACACATTCATTTTATAACATAGATGCTGATCAAATGTTGTTGTTGTTGTTGTTGTTGTGGGGTTTAACGCCATTTTTCAGCACACGATAGGCTATACGTGGCGGCCAGTATTAATGGTGGAGGAAGAACCCGGGAAAACACCAGAAAGAACCACCGACCCACGAGAAGCTACTGGCAAGCTTTCTCACATACCCACATTGGCTGAATCCTAGACTCGAACCGCCGCAGGATCAAATATTGTTAAAACTTGATATGAATGTTAAAAACACTGACATTTTGCTTCACCCCATTTGTACAAAGTCAAAGTATTATGGCACTATTAAAAGTAGGCTACAGTAAAAAAAATCAGCAACTGTTTCCATAACAGAAATGATCTGTTCATACATGAGTTAGATGAAATATTATATAAAATGATCAATTTTATTAATAATTGACCTGAATACATCCATTGAGTCATAATTTCCTTCCGATTGAGCTTCAGAATTGCAGCTTTTTCTTGTTCAAGGATCATGTGTGAATATTCAGTGGGAATTCAGTAGATAACTGTAATTTCGGGCATTTATGATCATCAAATTGTCACCAAAATTGACTACAGAGCATAAAACTTCTTTTTCTTACTTTCTACCTTCCTCTTTGAAGAGAACACTGACACAAAATCAACATTTTGTTTGATTATTAATGTATTGTATGGAGAGAAAATAGTGTTGTGGGTTTCAGGTGAAATCCAGGCAGTGTGAAGTGAACTTTACTTTTGAGGCATGTTAAGGCAAAGTGACATATTCACGGGCAGTTATTTTAACTGAATTGTCCTCTTGCATCTACCATGCTATGTACATAATTCACGACAACAAACTATGTTAATTAAGATGATACCCATGTATGTTGACACATGACCGGAAACACAAAAGCATGAGAGGAGAATGTGATCTCAAAAACTTTCCCACATGGTTGTCTGACCTTTTCTACTCTAAGAATTTCTTTTTGGGCTTGTATCAGGCTAGTTACATTAGAGATGTTTAAGGCTCATGTGACCTGGTTTCATCAGGTGGATGACATTACACAGTTTGAAAGTATAATTAGTGCATTGGTCACAGGATCCGGGCTAATGTTATCTGATGATTGGGTTTATTTATTGAGATCAATATGCTTCAGGTCAGATGTATCTGCATTGATAGTTATGTGGTAGGTACACTTGTCCAGAGTTCAGGAGTTAAGAGATTCAAGTCCCAGTCTGGTCACAAATTGTCCCCAGTGATATTTTGTGAAATTCAAGGGATCAAACACAGAAAAAAACTGTCAAATGTATCTTGGCTTTGACTTTCAGTTGCAT
Source organism: Sinohyriopsis cumingii (assembly GCA_028554795.2). Lineage (NCBI taxonomy): Eukaryota > Metazoa > Mollusca > Bivalvia > Unionida > Unionidae > Sinohyriopsis > Sinohyriopsis cumingii. The sequence continues at coordinate 616,949 of CM068826.1, read as the reverse complement.
TGGGTAGGTCTCTGTGGTATAGATAATATATACGTAGGGTCATTTCTAAATAAATAAAGCAAATATGTCACAGGAATTGATCATGTGGTAGAGTATCCTTTGTAAATTTAGCAGGGTTCTGGGCACAAGCCCTGGGTCCAGATGCAATATTTCCTCAGTGTTAGACTCATAGACATAAAATCCTGTCAGACTCCAAATGGGAAATATGTCACAAACATGATATGTCTTCAGGGCAGGGAAATATGTCATATACATGATACGTCTTCAGGGCAAGGGAATATGCTATAGACATGATGATATGTCTTCAATGGGAGGGGAATATGTCATAGACATGATATGTCTTTAGGGCAAGGGAATATGTCATAGACATGATATGTCTTCAGGGCAGGGAAATATGTCATATACATGATACGTCTTCAGGGCAAGGGAATATGCTATAGACATGATGATATGTCTTCAGTGGGAGGGGAATATGTCATAGACATGATGATACATCTTCAGGGCAAGGGAATATGTCATAGACATGATTATATGTCTTCATTGGGATGGGGAATATGTCATAGACATGATATGTCTTTAGGGCAAGGGAATATGTTATAGACATGATGTTGTGCCTTCAGGGCATGGGAATATGTCATATGATGATACGTCTTCAAGACGGGAATATGTCATAGACATAATATGTCTTCAGGGCAGGGGAATATGTCATAGGCATAATATGTCTTCAGGGCAGGGGAATATGTCATACATGGTATGTCTTTAGGGCAAGGGAATATGTTATAGACATGATGTTGTGTCTTAAGGGCATGGGAATATGTCATATATGATGATATGTTTTCAAGATGGGAATATGTCATAGACATGATGATATGTCTTCAGGGCAGGGGAATATGTCATATACATGATATGTCTTCAGGGCAAGGGAATATGCTATAGACTTGATGATATGACTTTAATGGGAGGGGAAAATGCCATAGGCATGATATGTTTTCAAGGCAAGGGAATATGTCATATACATCATTTTGTCTTCAGGGAAAGGGAATTGGTCATAGACATGATGATATGTTTTCAGGGCAGGGGAAAATGCCATAGACATGATGATATGTTTTCAGGGAAAGGGAATATGTCATATACATGATTTTGTTGTCAGGGCAAGGGAATTGGTCATAGACATGATGATATGTCTTCAGAGGAGGGGAATAAGTTATAGACACAGATTGGGTACTTTGGCTTTGATAGTTCAAGTGGATGTTTATTTGTATGACATATTTATATTGTGTGCTCCCCCACTCTGGCTACCAGATATTAAGGAAGAAATTTTGTGTTTGGACCAGAACTGTAACCCATGGCCTACCTAATGGTGTTCAACCACATAGGGCTATCTGAATGAAAGGCTAGTCTTGCTTGAGTCCCACCACTGGCACCAGCAATATCACAGGGAAAATATGTGCAGCTTGACTGGGACTCCAGTCCAGGACCTAACTTGAGATGGATGCTATACAAATAGAGCTACCTGATCTGAGCTCATTCACTCTGTCTGTTCCTATGAAATATTCACTCAGCTTCTTGAAAACATGTCCTCAAATCTCCATTATTCATCTACCTTTAGAACCAGAAAGTCAAGACAGATCAATATTTGTTTATTCTTACTTGGGTCACCAAATGATAGTGGAAAACATATGACTGGACCCCTGGTCCAAGCCCTGCTTGAACCCAGTAGTTCCCAAATTCAAGATGAGCAATTCTACACTTGAGTTATCTGAGCCAAAACACTCAGTCCTTTCCAACAACAAATGTAAATAGTAACAGCTGTATTGGTGGCATATGTTTACATTATCAGAAATGTACATGATACAGCTTGCAGTTATCTGAATTACTGTCATTATTGTAGAGTCACCTTCACCTTGGCATCCGTCCATCTACGGGAGACGATGGCATAGCTCCAAAGTATGCTTTTGCTTATCCTTCTTTTTATTATTGTAGAGTAGCAACCTGAAATTGTGAGCAAGCTCAGTGTAGTGTATATACTCCAACTGGAAATAAATTGTGTAATGGCCATTATCAGAAATTATGGAAATATGGTGATGGCTACATTTATTTTTATGGGCATTTGTCAGAGTGTTCAACAGATTGATAGAGCATTGACATCTGTCTTTGAGCATTAATAAAAAAGAGATAATGAAGAAAGCAGATCATGTTTTTGTTTGCACAGTGTTAAGACATGATATAATTTCAATTATTTACAAACAGAGGTTTTCTTAAGAGTGCTTGTAAAACAAATGCAGCAACAAATAATGGGGATTAAATATATAGCCCACATAAAAAAGTGAAATTCTTTGATCTGAATGGTTGGAATAGATTAACAGTATGCTTTTCAAGGAAATATGAAACCAGAACTGTAATTGTTTAGTCACCAGAAATGAATAACTTCACTAGTTAAATATGGCAGAGAAGTTACGGCCCTTGATTACCTGACCTACTGACTAAAGTTTCCACAACATAACTTTACAAGGAATGCTGGATTGCCAATCCAAAAAAATTATTTGAATGAAAGGTATGTTTTAAAAAAAATAATTTTGCTTTATAATTAAGCCAGAATGAAAAATAATTTTCAAAATCAGTTTTTAAAGTAATTTTGTTTGTCCTGGGGAATTTAATAACACTAGAAATTGCTGTTATTATTTTTATTATTGTTGTTTGTTTTTAACAACCCAAAGTTCTTTTTATGCTACACGATAGGAAAAATATGAGACAAATCATTATATCTTCCACAACTCCTATCAGTAACTCTTTACTGAATTTAATAACTACACAAAAATTTACACTGATGGGTCAAAGGATGAGGAAACTGCTGCTGCAACCTTTGTTAGTGGAAATCACACAGATCAGAGCAGTTAACCTTGCCTTGAAATATGTTGAAAACAAATAGATTTCAAACTTCTTCATCTTCTCTGATTCACTATTATTGCTTAAGTCACTATACAATTATAGGAAGCTGGAAAATCCATTACTGGATGATATTCTCATGAAACATTCCTAGTTGTGTACATCCCACAATATAGTAGATTGTTGGTTACCCAGTCATGTTGGTATTAATGGTAATGAAAAAGCAGATTCCATTGATAAAATGGCTCTATCTCTTCAACTGTCTGAATTTAAAATACCAAACACTAAATTTAAACCTCGAATAAAAAATTCCTTACTTAGTAAGTGGCAGGCATCATGGAATGATGCAGTGAATAACAAAACTACACATAATCAAACCAACCCTGGGCTCCTTCCTACAGAACTGTCTTTAGGGATGAGGTGCTCATTGCAAGAAGTAGAATTGGTCATATTTATATAACCCATTCCTACATACTAAAGGTGAAGACCCCCACGTGATTGCATTTCTTGCAATAAACCAGGCGCATTGGTGCACTTTGTGATAGATTATTTCAGTCTCCAACCTACATGCGATCATTACTACAGTGTTCAACACATGAAGGAACATTTGGATACAATAAATATGTCTTGCATCTGAAACTTCTTGAAGGAAATAAACATCTATTCCAAATTAAAACTTATATGCTATCACCAAATATTTTTACATAACATATGTACTGTTGTTCATCCTAAATACCATTTTTAAAAAATCTAATTATCCATTGACATGCACCATTTATATTATCAGGAAGCTCCATATATTACCCTCACCATCTCATTATTTTGCTTTTAATTGTTTGATTTTATGATCACTGGTTGATAATGAACCTTTTATCAACAGTAAATAATCTTGCATGTCACTTTTTCTATGCCATTAAATAACCTTTCAGTGATGGTGTGCTGTAAAATCACAATCAGTTGTTGCTGTTGTTAGTATTATTAATCCCTGACATCATTATCATTATCATTCACTTCAGGAATGATTAAACAAAACTTTTCTTACTGTAAAAAATGAAAAATTCCTAGGTGTAGTATTATTTTGCGGAACCCATGTTATAGCATGGTTTCATAGTGCATCACTGTTTTGTGGAACCCATGTCATTGGCCATTTCATTGGATTAACATTATTTTGTGGAACCCATGTCATAGCATGGTTTCTTGGATTACATTGTTCTGTGGAACCCATGTCATAGCACAGTTTTTTGGATTGCCATTGATTTGTGGAAACTATGTCATAGCATGTTTTTTTGATTGATATTGTTTTGTGCAACCCATGTCATAAGACATTTTCTTGAATTGTTTTGTGGAACCCATGTCTTAGCACAGTTTACAGTTTGTGGAACTCATGTCATAGTATGGTTTCTTGGATTGACTTTGTCCTGTGGAACATGCCATAGCATGGTTTCTTTGACACTGATTTGTGGAACCCATGTCATGTATAGAGGATCTCATATGGGTAATGATTTAATGCTGAATTTATTCAATGAGTTTCATAAATTTAATATTAAATCATTACTCATTTGAGATTCTGTTTTTCACAATGATCTTATTTTAGTGGAGATAGTTTAGAGAGAAACAAGAAGAAATAATTTTGTTCATTCTGACTCAGCTACTGCTGCACCTTTCATTTGTTGTGTGTAAAAATAGTACCACACTCTAGTACAACTTTTGTGCAGTTCGAAAACCGTGTAATTTAAAATAGATTTAGAAAGAAATTAGAATTCAAAGAGCATCTGTCATTCTAAATCATCTGTCCTTCCAAATCAATAGAACATTTTACTCAGACACCATCATTCTTCAGCACAGAATGTCCAGTGGAAGTTCCATGTGATGTAATTTAGCTTGATAGGCTAGACAATCAGTCATTCAATATCTACAGCTAAAGCGTGTCAGTTTCACTACTTAGCATTCCAGTTGTTGGATATTCTTGTGAAGAGATGCTCACTGGATCCTGAAATTCTAGATTTACTGTAATGCATTTGTGACAGGATATTGTTTGCTTTAATTGATTTGGAACAGTAGACTACAGTAGACATAGACAAATTTGATTTAGAGTCTGAATTGCATGACATAAGAGACATTAGATCATTTGAGCTATTGTATTGCATAAAAATGCTGGGGTTGGATAATGTTCTGTCAGTTTGGAGACTGGATTATGTCCACATTCTTCTGTGAACAGAGGTGAGTTTATTTACTTCTATAAGTTAGCATTTAAACTACTCTTTTATGTAGGGTCCATTCCATGTTACAGGTATACAACTCAACCCTACCCCAACACCAGATATTAATTGACCTATACCCTTCCTTTTAGTTGTTTTTGTTGTTTGTGTTTGGGATTTAACACATTTTTCAGTGCATGATAGGCTATACATGGTGTAAGGAGCCTCTGTAGGGGTAAATTCACTATATTCAGACAGACATGCCTATTTTCCACCATTCCGTTTGAGTAATCAATTTGAAAACAGCCAGCAAAATGTTTATAGTAATAGCAGAAACAAAGTTCCAGAAGGAAAGTAAGGAAAATTTTCCCATGATTGCAGTCAATCAGAATAGAGAATACTGCACAAGAATTTCATAGGCATATTGGACCAATCGGAATCACATCAAGTGATATGTTAACATTTTGTCCTATCAAAATGTATACCGATTATGTGAAAACAGTTTTCTTGGGTTGACATTGCTTTGTGGAACCCTTATGATAATTTCAGGATTACTTTGTATCATTATGAATGTTCTTATAAACTTAAATAAAGTCATTCTGTAACTTTTTTCTTTATACAGGGATGGCAGACACCATCGAACAGAGAGCCTTTGTGCATTGTTTGATTGACTTAGTCAAAGATACATCACTGGATACAGTTGTAAGTAATTTCATATTCATCTGTATGTGCATTCATTTGAGGTTGACAATTTTGTGCTGATGTATGTTAAGAACATGGATACAGTATATAATTATCCAATGGAGTTATCAAGAACATGGATACAGTATATAATTATCCAATGGAGTTATCAAGAACATGGATACAGTATATAATTATCCAATGGAGTTATCAAGAACATGGATACAGTATATAATTATCCAATGGAGTTATTAAGAACATGGATACAGTATATAATTATCCAATGGAGTTATCAAAAACATGGATACAATATATAATTATCCAATGGAGTTATCAAGAACATGGATACAGTATATAATTATCCAGTGGAGTTATCAAGAACATGGACACAGTATATAATTATCCAATGGAGTTATCAGAATTAGAATCTAAAACGCAGACATACATAAGCAGTATTAAAGTTCATAATTCTCCTGTATGACTGGCTTATGTCCATGACTTAACTTCAAATTTACCAGTATTGTGTTAGTCCCTTTATATATCAGTTATACTCACAATACAAGCAGACCATTCAAGAAATAGGCAGTATGTAAGATTTTGTTGTTTCCAAACTGTGCAGATGCATATGGTGATGAAGACGCTGTGAGATATTTTACAAGTGTTATATTTTAAATTACTGAAAATACAGTAAAACCTGTTTTGAGTGACCTCTGTTATGAGCAACCACTTGTCATTTACAACCCACAATCACCATGCACAGATTGATTTATTGTATAAACAGTCATCATCAGCCACCTGCAGACCACGACCAGTGACAACAATTTTCTGGCCAAAAAAAAAAAATACATTTGATACTGGTATGAATGACAGTTTTGTAAAAACCAATGAATACCACTGATGTTATTTAATCCTTTGTATCGGTGACTATTCTGTAGACAAAAGGCAAATTGTTTGAAAACAACACTGCACTGCATCGCAAAAAAAACCAGAAAAATACCACAGACCTTTATTATATCCTTCAAAGCCATGACCATTTATGGGCTTGTTTATGCTAAGAAAACAAAAGAAAGAAAATAACAATTGAGTCAGACTACTGGTATCTAAAATCTACATGTGATGATGGTACCTGTCATATGCTTAAGACCGTAAACCAGTATGAAGTACATGTCAAAAATTGCCATTGTAGTGCTGAAGCACTGCAAATCCCCATTATGATTAACTACTGAATCATCAAAAGGAATAGTCACAAATGTGCCTTGTCATTCAAAAGTTTGTATTGTTTATTTACCTTTTTCTGACAAATGGCACAACTGCAGTTACTTCACACACACACACATACACAAACACACACACACACATTGATCTTCATCAGTTCACCGTGGTGCAGCCTGTTGACATCCTTTGTTTATTGAGTTAATCTCCTTATGTCATCAGTGAATTAAGTATTTTGGTTGTGTATTTGAATAAGTTCATTTTGTTTTTGGATAGGTGAGTTCTTTCGTTTAATTTCAATAATTGGTAGAAATATATTCCAGATTTATTTAAAGCCTGATCAAAACCATTACAGTGAAATTTACACACAGGAGCTTATCAAAACCATTACAGTGAAATTTACACACAGGAGCTTATCAAAACCGTTACAGTGAAAGTTATGCATAGGAGCTAATCAAAACCGTTACAGTGAAATTTACACACAGGCTCAAATATAAACCATTAAAGAAAAATTTACACACAGGCTCAAATAAAAACTTTTGCAGTGAAATTTACTCACAGAAGCAAATCAAAACCATTAGTGAAAATTGCTCACAGGACCACATCAAAACTGTTACAGTAAAATGTACTCACAGGACCACATCAAAACCGTTACATTCAAATTTACATTCAGGAGCAAATCAAAACCGTTACAGTGAAATGTACACACAGGAGCTTATCAAATTCATTACAGTGAAATTTACACACAGGAGCAAATCAAAACCATTAGTGAAATTAACACACATGATCAAATCAAAACCGTTACAGTGAAATTTACAAACAGGATCAAATTAAAACCATTACAGTGAAGTTTACTCACAGGATCAAATCAAAACCATTACAGTAAAATTTACACACAGGATCAAAGCAAAACCATTACAGTGAAATTTACAAACAGGATCAAATTAAAACCATTACAGTGAAATTTACACACAGGATCAAATCAAAACCATTACAGTGAAATTTTCAATCAAGATCAAATTAAAACCGTTACAGTGAAATTTACAATCAGGATCAAATTAAAACCATAAAGGTAAAATTTACACACAGGATCTTTAAGTGTTATCATACCTAACTATGCAGTTCTTGTGCTAAGTGTGAAGTGAGTCTGAAATATATGTACATGTCAAGTTAACTAATGGACAGGATAAATAAATATTACCTTAGTTAATTTTGCAGTTCCTGTATGTTTACGTGATCTTCAGATATAAATGTAAATGTTTTATGATAGATTTGTATCTTTATTGCTATACATAATTACTTTGAGATAAAATTATTGCAATATTTTAACAAGAATTTTGAATAACGAATATAAATGAATGTACAGCATATGTGCATATTTTCCCTTCTTTAACCTGTTGGTTTTTGACCTTGAAAACTGGGGCCCAAGTGGGAGAGTGGTCTCAAACATTCACCTTTACCAACCACTGCCATTCCACCTCATTCCACGTGGAATTGAGTGTCAGGCTCAGTCAGTATGGGTATGTGAGAAAGCGTGCCAGTAGCTTCCTATGAGTTGGTGGATCTTAACAGGGTTTTTTCAGGTTCTTCAGTTTTTAATCATGTACCATCACCAAAGTTTGTGGGTGGCTTATCTGTTTGGGTAAGAAAGAAGCCTTTTAATTTGGGCTCAAAAGTAAAAAGTCAGGGTCATTGTGACTCAGAGAAAATGGGGTCTTAGCACAAAATACCATTTTTTCTAGAGTAAGTTCCCAGACCATACTTTATGGATGGCTACCAGTTTATGTAATAAAGAAACCAATTATTCCTTAAAACCAAGCACTGGAATTTGAACAAATGTGGCATAAAGTATCTTGGCATGAAAATGTTTGTAAGCTTCCTGGAATGTGGAGCATTCAGATTTTTACACATGATGCCGATCTGCCTTATAGTATGGCAGCCATCAATAAAAGTGTAAAACTTTTAAAAGACTACAGAATTTTATCCAAATTTTTAGCAAAAATTGCTGTCAATGCTAAAAACAGAAATGCCTCTGAATGACTAGTTCTCAAAATCCACTTAAAAGAATTTGACTATTGCTGACAGAAAGCATTAGTGAATAAAAGTTATTAAATTTTTTTACAAATAATGCTGATCCCCAATAAATTATGACCACCATTATTAAAAATAGACAGAAAATGACTTCTTGAAAAAACTGCCAAACAGAATTTTCTAAATTCCAATTTTTGGTTGGTTGGTTGTTATGGCTTTAATGCCATTTTTTCAGCGTATGATAGGCAATGCATGGCAGCCAGTATATTTGGTGGAAGAAGAACCGGGAAACCCATGTGAAGAACCACCGACCCACAGGAAGCTACTGGCAAGCTTCTCACATACCCATATAAGCCAAGCCTGAGACAGAGGTGAGACGCCAGTTACTTGTAAAGGCAAGTGCCTTAGACCACTCATCCAGCCAGGGTCCTGACAGCATTTAGGCATGAAGGTCTTATAAATGTGTACCTATGATGCAAATCCACTATCAAATATAACCCTAATGCCATGACCAACAATAGAAAATCCTTAAACAACTTCATCTCCTAAACTGCTGAACAGAATTTGACCCAATTTGGAACCAGATTCAACAAAATACGTCGTGACAAGGAGACCTCTACTGGTTGTATAAATAATGCAATTTTGCTGTAAAATCTGCCTGCATTTTTAAACATAAAAAGAAAAAAGTAAAATAACTAAGTCCTAAAAAAGTCCTGCTCCACAGAATATGACTCATGATTGAAAGAATTATAATGTGAAGGTCATTAAGGTTTGTACAGTGGATGCTATTCAATACAGCCTGTTTCCATAAAAGTTTGTACAGTGGATGCTGTTCAATACAGCCTGTTTCCATAAAAGTTTGTACAGTGGATACTGTTCAATACAGCCTGTTTCCATAAAAAATAAGAAAAGTTTTAAATGGCTTCGTGGTCAGCAGAAGTTTACCAAATTTCACATAAAGGATTCTGGCTAAAGGCTTGTAAAGTCTGTACAAAACAATACTGATCCGTCATCAAATTTAGCCGCATTTACTATAAAATCTATGCCACAAGACATTGTATTAACTGAGATTTATTGGCTGACTGCTTTCACATTTGGCTTTTAGGTGGATGTCAGCCAGGTGAGTTATAGGACTGTTTGCCTTTCCTGGCTGGAATAAACCATGAATTTACATATCCAATTTCCAGTAATCCATCTTTGGAAAAAAAAATTAGGTTGTTTGCCTTTCCTGGCTGGAATAAACCATGAATTTACATACTCAATTTCCAGTAATCCATCTTTGGAAAAAATAAATAGGTTGTTTGCCTTTCCTGTCTGGAATAGGTCATGAATTTACATACCCAGTTACCAACAAATCATGCGAATAAATAAATATGACTGTTTGCATACCGAGTTACCAATAATCCATCTTTGGAAAAAGTAAATACAACTCTTTTCCTAGCAGATGCATAGCCACGAATATAAAAATAAATAAAATTATAATTTTTAGAAATTAATTCACAGTATTATTAAATGTTCATGCTCATGTTTTTCAATATTTTAAAAGCTTTTTTGTCACCCAGATTTAAATTTCATACCATTTTCTGTTTTCAGCTACACTATATCCAAAAAATGTTAAATAGCTTGGTAAATATGTTATAATCATTGCAGATTCATTCAGACTTCAAATATTTATGTCCTTGAAAAATTCAAGTTAAATATTTATTGAATATGATAAAACCATTAACATACTTTGTAATTATTTTTTTGTTTAACAAGGCACCGCTCAATGAAGACAATGGAACCAAATAGTAATCATGGTATTTTTGTGTCTGTTCATCCATCTTGGCATCTGTCTGTCCATCATCATGTTGGTAACTGGATGTTTACTTTACTGAGAATTATTCAAATTAGCCAAACTTGGCATCCTACTTTATTGATGAAACCTTGAAGTATTCAATTTTCATACTTGTTCGTCATCATTTAGATGAGTTAATGCCTCTGATTGCCTGTCTTCCTAATTTCTGTTTCTGCAGCTTAACTTTACCAAGGATTGTTGAATTTCAACCAGATTTTGGATTAATGATGACGAGACTTTCTATGAATTTATTTCCAGCATTCTGTGACCTTATTGGCATGAATGCTAATGCTACTGCTTGATTGCTCATCCTACAGACTTTAGTAGCAGTACTTGATCCAGGTTTTTTGCAGTTTAACCATATTGGACATGTTGCTACATTGATGAATTAGTTTCATTTCAAGGTTCCACATTCAATTATGATATTTGCAGCATTGTTGAAGTGATGATTTTTTTCAATTTTAAATTTGGCATGCAGAATTATTTTAATAAGACCTTGAATTGTTTGAATTTTAGCAGTATAAAACTGGTATATATATATGTGTGTGTTATGACCCCAGGATTTCAACCATATCTGGCATAGAGCTTTATATGATGAGACTTTGAAATGAAAATTTTTATTTGCAGTATTCCACATTATCATTTAGAGGAGTTATGGCCCTGATTGCCCCCCATACTGACTTTGGTTTCAGTGGCATTACTTTACCAGGGATTGTTGGATTTGAACCGAACTTGATGAGACCTTGCATTCCTCTTTCATTTGGAGCAGTCGTGGCCAATGAATACCCATTCTTTTAACTTTATTTCCCAACACATGTTCCTCCTCTGTTTACGGTCATGCTGAGAAAATTGTAGCTGTCAGGGTCAAAACTCCAGTATCCTTGCAATTCATTTACTTTTAGAACTTAGTCTTTCACAACTTGTCATTCCTTTGCAGTGCATTCAGTCACACTGAATGACAATTGGTATTGTATTCCATTCTTGCATATTCATGTCATGGTAATTGGTTTGAGTGAGTACTGTATTTCCTTTTTGTGCTTTTAGACTTTTGAGAAGTGTACAGCAGGACTCCAGTATTTTTTCCACCATGTACTAGATGATCAGGAAAGTATGGAATCTATGGCCACAGAATTAGCCACAGCAGTGCAACGTAACCTGTGTGGGATTCATTGGGAAACCAGGGACTCAACACTTGAATTTCTGATGAAAGTTCTTGAGGAAAAAAAAAGTTAGTGGCAAAAAGAAAACCAGGATTTTTTGTTAACTCCTTTGGCCCCAATCCCGCCTGTAGGTGTGATGAGGCTGTACCCTATTTCCGACCTCTGCAGCATCAAGGTCATTTAAGATACACCAAAGTGGGTGGTATTACAATAAAGTGGAAAGATACAGCTCTGCAGTGATACTAAAAAATCTGGGAGTTTTAGTTGCACTACAAAACACAGAGGGAAAAACCTAATTTTTTGGACCCATTTTTTTTTCCACCCAAAATTCACTTGTGGTCGGGATGTGATTTTGTGCTGGATTTTAGACCTTTTAGCCTCAGATCTAAGGCAGAGCAGTCTGGACTGCACACAGACAGGTGAACCTTTGCAAAACCTAGGATAAGGTGGGCATATGGAATAAAGAGTGGTCTCCATACGAAAATGATGGGTCCATTAAGCAAAAAAAACCCACAAAATATACTCCAATTTACCCTTATGCTCATGTGCAAGCAAAATAACCAATGAAAAACAATGTTTCTAATACAACTAGGCATTAGTCTCATAGAAAATCTGTTGAAAGCCGATGTATAATGATGTATTCAGAAATAACCCTCAAAATGTCTTTCCTACTTCTGTGTTATTTATCTATAACTCTAAATCAAATGCAGCACTCCTTCACTTTAAGATCCTTCTTTACAATGCTATCCCTCTTACAGTGTGACTATGGTCACAAGCCTCATTTCATTAAGTGGTAATGCAATTTTCTGCACATGTATATTACTTCATTATAAGGTGATATACTCTTTATAATGAGGGAATTATGTATCATGTACATTATTATAAGGTGGTATACTCTATGGCTCCCATTGACAGCTTTATAATGAGGGAAGTATGTATCATGTACATTATTATAAGTTGGTATACTCTGTGGCTCCCATGGACAGCATTATAATGGGAGAGTACTGTAGCTATCATATACTTTGTTATATGGTGGTATACTCTGTAGCTCCAATGGAGAGTGTTATAATGAGTACTATATAAATGAAAGAAAAAACTTTTCAGGTATGATTGCTGATATGCCACTCCATGAATGTGGAAGGACATGTATTTTGTTACCTTTTCTTGTCATTCCATCTGTCCATCTGGTGTAGTGTTTTTACCTATGTCATTCCATCTATCCATCTGGTGTAGTGTTTTTACGCATGTAATTGCATCTGTCCATCTGGTGTAGTGTTTTTACCTATGTCATTCCATCTATCCATCTGGTGTAGTGTTTTTACCTATGTCATTCCATCTATCCATCTGGTATAGTGTGAACATATTTCTGATTCGTATTGAACAGAGTTAACATCCATTTTTTCTAGATCAACCGAAAGTTTTCCAGTGGGTGACAGATTATCAACTCCATATCCATATCTGGCAGTGTATACATGACCAGGAGAGTTACATTAGAGGGACAGCAATCAAGACCCTTGCTGTCATGGTATCAGTCCCATTTGTGTGGGACTCCTTGATCAAGCAGGTACAGCTGACACAGGTACTACGTAAAAGATATTTGCTTGTATCGAGTGAATACAGGATATATTTCATTGAGTGGATGAAAATACTTAACATTTATACCCATGAGATGTCCATTAAACAGAACAATAAATTATAATTGTATTTTATGTGCAAATTTGTTGGTTAGCTAAAGTGTATAAATGATTGAAGTAGCAGATTTCTTACAGTATCCGACGAGATAATGTCAGTTGCTTATCATTTATGCTCTGTTGTATTTTGTGTATATTTGCATAGTTAATATCAGTAGTAACATAATTCTCTTTCCTAATTCATGGTGGGGGGGGGGGGAAATTAAGTATATTGTGGGATTTGAACCTGGTACTCCTGTGTGGTAGGTCACCATTCTTACTTCTGGACCAAGCAAGTGACATCATAGTAAATGAAAAGTGTTGATCATTATGTCGTTGACATCCATTGACTGCAGTGAAAAAATAATTTTGATAAATCACTTTTTAGAATGATTTCCTCGGAAAATGGACTAATTCATGGACTAGCTTAAATTAAAGGGTATTTGATATTCTAAAGAAAACTTTTTAAAAGTGGTTGTCTTCTCTTGAGGCACCTTTTACCTTTTACTCTGACTTGAAATCATAATTTTAAAAAATGACAGCTGTGGCTTTTCTTTACTTTGGTGGCCATATTAAATGATATCTGTGTAGTGATCTTTAAAGATATTTAATAAATATTGCACATTCCTGCAGAAATAATCAGTATAATACCCTGTGCAGAAAATGGTTTCATAAGGTGTGATATTTATGATTTGTAACCTGAATGGCTCTCTTGAATGACAACCAGTGCTGACAGTTTGAAGTGACTCACATAATGTTCATGAACATGTGACCTATTCCCCGACACATCCTGTCAGTCAGGGGTACATATAGCAAATATGGATGCTATTTCCAAATAAATAAGTACAATAAAATATAGTAAAACTGCATACAGATATTTCATTTATATACATCATACAATTGTGAAGTCAAAAACGGGAATCTGTTGAAAGAATCACATTAAATCCGATTCTTCCATTCTAGGATAAAGCAAAATAATCCCTAATTGCCAATGGCTTACTCATTCATTGGCCAAGTCTTTGAAGTTTGTTTTGCTCTGCAGGGGATATTTAATGGGAGGTACATCGTCTGAAATATTAAAGAAATAGATTATCATGCTCTTAATAAGGGAAATACACTGCAGAGTAAATCCTTAAATGCAGTAAAATTTCTCCATGAACAATGACATGATTGAAAAATAAATCAACAAAATGAACTGTTCTCTCCAAATTTAAATGAGGAGTCCCATCCCAGTTTAAAGATTTTTCTTGAAATATTTTACCCTTGTGAAAGAAATTACATGCTAAGCATGTAATTTGATATATTTAAATTTGGACATAAATAACTCTTCCAAATTTTTATATATACAGATTTCTAAAATCTTTATTTATATAAGTGGTCACTTTTTGGGTGTGGGAATGATAGAGAACAAATTAATTAATGAATTAAGCAAGTCAACGTATACAGGGTCAAATTTCATGTGTTGATTAACCCTCTAGATTATTTAAATCTACATGATAAACAGTATAATCAGACTCGGACATCTTTCCAGACTGAACAATACCAGTAGAACATATGACTATGTATGTACTCAGTGATTTAAAATCTGTGGGAACAGGTTTACACATTTATTTAAAAACTGAAACAAGGTATAAAATTAAAATGTTAATTCTTTTACCAAAGAGATAGTTTTAGCTTTGATAGAGTGATCAATAACTGCCCAGAAAATCAACAGTAAGTGTAAAGCACCGTATTAAAATGAAAATCTAAAATACTACGCTGATGAAGCTGAAAACCTTGAGATGATCATGCCCTGCGGTTCTGACACCTGAACTTAAACTTTGACAAGTTCCTGTGATCTCACTTGGAAACAACTGCATATATATAAAAGATAACAAAGGCAATTATTATATGGACTACAAAGATTTTAATTTCATCAAATCGACATTCAAAATTATAATTTTATTTTTAGTTGGCCAACTACAGAAACAATTAATCCTGGCTGATCACCTCAATGTTAAGTTTTCAGACAGTTTTGATAGAAATTATTCTTTGTTTTTGGACATCAGATAATTATTTTTTGACATATGAACACAAGGGTAGAAATGGCAGTTCCGAATTATTTTGTATATGTAATTGAAGCTTAAATTAAAGTACATGGTTTTATACTGTTAAGAGATTTCTTATGGAGAAGAAATCATCAAAAGATGTGCTCAGAAATTGTGCAAAATATTTGATGTCATAGACATAGCTATCGAATAAAATAGAAATAGAACAAGAGGTAAGCTTTCCATTGAATTCTAAGAGTTATAGCTGTTCACATTGCTTTAAGTGGATTATGTTACGTATATTTGATTTAATTTATATTTGATTTAATCGTTGTTTGGTTTAATTTGATTGTGGGTTTTGGAATCTTTTTATTTTCTTTACATGTCAGTGTAATGTAATTTTGTTTACTAGGCCTATTGGTTAGAGCGTCTGCTTTGGATGCAGGAGGTTGTGGGCTTGATCCCCGGCCAAGTCATACCAAAGACTTACAAAAATGGTACTAACAGCTGCTGCGCTTGGCAATCAGCATCAAGAGGTTAGTGTTAGGACTGGTCGGCCTGGTCTCAAGATAATGTGACTGGGTGGGACATCATACAACATGTCTGTGGCATGATGCCCCAGTGCTAGACATCACTATAAACTGCCACACTGCAGACATCATAGCGATATGACTGAAATTTTTTTAAAGCTACGTTAAAAATGCAAATCACATCACAACACACTAGGAATTTTATATTTACCAGAAAATTCAGTTTGACCTGAATCTTTCCATAAATGCCTAATAATAGAAACACTGTTTCTATTTTTGACTTAGTTCCTGGCCTTGATTGTGGGTCACATTGATTGGAGTAAATTGATTGGTTCTTATCAAGGACATACAGGGGCTACATGATCTTTATATATATATAATCATGTAATCCTCTTTTTCAAAATTAGGCATTTCCAAAATTGCAAAATACGTAGCATTAATAGTGATGTTTAGAGAGAGATCTCAGAATTTTAGGCTTATAAACACTTGATGTCAGGTTTTCTTCTGTTATAGCCAGCTTTTGAGTTATATGTTAATTTTTCTTAAGATTATTTGGATTCTAAAAGATTAATTCGTTTCTCTGGAAATAGTATTGTGTTCATACAGAATTCTTGAACAAAGACATTTCTTAAAAATTTTATTTGGATTTCCAACACTGGATGATTAATTATTGTGTGTCTACAAGGAACTGTAGACTTCAGCACAGTACAGGTTACAGCATACATCATCACCTTCCATCTTGGATTCTTGGTCGGGACTTAAACTTGAAATCATTAGAACATTTTATTATTAGGACTTCTAAAGTATTATTCGTGGATTATTCTTGGATTATTTTTGGATTTGATTCTTAAAACTGTAATTTCTTTGTTTTTTCATTTTGACAGTATTTTTTCCAGGGAAATAAATTATTTTTGTTTGTTAAATTTTTCAAAGCTTGTAGTTTTCACTCTTTCTTATGCAGCTGTTTATTTGAGCCAAAACACATAACATAAGAATTAGGGTTGCTGTTATTTGTTCCACTGATTTCTCTTAACAAACGGCATTGATCCAGATATCCTAGTACATTATGTAGTGGCAGATCTGGGTCTGTGCAGTTTGCAGATGGACTTGACTGATAGATGTTATGCATTTCATAACATTTGGCCTCTAATTTTTAGCTCTGCTGGTCTTAGACCAGGAAAAGCATATGGCATATTCTTTTGTTCATATATATTGTCCATCTGACCATTAATACAAGTTTGTTATCACTACTCCTCCAAATTTACTTGTAGGATTGATATAAAACATTACACACACATTTGTCCCAATGTCCAATTGGTCATTATGAAAATGGTGTCAGCCGTACATCCAATATGGCTGCCATGATAATTGTCTTGAAAATCTTGCTATCACTACTCTCCTTGAATGGATTACATCAGAATACTTATAATGATATATACTATGTCTTAAATGAAAATAGTGCCAGTCTCACATCCAATATGTCCAACATGGCAACAAAAAAGTTGAAAATTTTGTTATCCCAGAAAAATATGAGCAGTTAAAAGGAAGAAGTAATCTTGAATTCCTGGAAATTCTTTTTGCCCAGTAGAGTATCACTCGCTGTGAGGGATTCTCTTCTATCCTACAACAAGCAGAAACTAAGTTTAATTTTCAAAGTAATGTCTACCTTTTAATATTAGCTACCGTGAAAACAATACATCTTATTTTCACTCATTTATCCTGTGTTTCTTCCAGTGTCTTTGGAAAAACATTAATTTAAAATGATAGCAACAAAGTTAAAGACTAAACTTATTAAACTGTTCTTGAATGCACATAAAATTGTTTTATATATCTGACCTAAATTTGAAATCAATTTCAGCCAATAATAACACAGGAAGTACTTAACTGCCAAAAGAGTCATGCTTAGATAATTTGGCTATGAAATTCATGCAGCTTGAATGCCAAAAGAAATCAAATTTAAGTCCCTCAAGTATGTAATAATATACATAAAGCTGCAGTGAATCAGCATTTATATACATTATTTTTAAACTCCAAACTCCAAAATTATTTTTAAAAACTGTACTATTTGACATGCTTTTCTTGTATGAATTTGGAATTGCATCGATATTATTTTCAGTTTCTACAATGAACAAAAATGTCAATAGGATAAGTTTTCAATACTTTTGCAACAAGGTTTCATCACTAAAGTAAAATCCAATATTCCAGTGGTGATACTTTTGGAACATGTAACATTATGATAGCTTTTACATGGTCTATCAAGTCAAAAGCAGAGTTCCATTTTGTTTTTGAGTTTATCAGTTAAGAACATGGTAATGTTTTTACCAGAATTTCTCTTGACATTTGTTTGACAGTATTTAAAATAAAACAATTAGATATTAGACACTTTATTGCAGCTTTAAACAACCCAAACTTTGAATCATCATTTAGAAATTCATCTGAATCACAATGGTGTAATTTACCCACATATTCAATCTCATTATGCAAATGTACTTATATGCATGGCATGATTGGGCAGACGTATACTGAATTAAAGGATGAAAAATGATATATCTGCTGTTCCAAAACAGTTCAGTTTTTTTTTTATCTGAAAATTATATTTCAGTATTATATTCCTGACAGTTATGGTGAGCATCATCCAAACTCTGTTAGTAGTAACATTTGTTGAAATAGATTTAGCGTTTATCTGATGACTCATATTTTCATTGTATGGGTTTTCGTTTTCGTTTGATTTTGATTTGAATTGTATGAGATCAGCATAAGATCAGAAAGATGTGAAAAAAATCAATTTAAAAGCTATTTTTTGTTTGTTTTTAGTATTCATTATTTTCTTCATTCCATTTTTCATTCTTTTCACATTTTATTCCTGGGTCATCTTTGAGGACCATATGAAGAATTTCCTGTTCTTTGCATCTATATAGGGACAAAACAGTGCCATTATATTAATGTTGAAACCCCACTCAACAGCCCTTATAAAACTATTGTACTGGCTGATGAAAAATAATGTTGACCATTCAAATTGCAAGTGCATTTATCTTATAACCTTATCTTATAATTGTAGAAGCTATTTTTAGTTTTGACTATAGTTGACATGGCATTTGACAGAAAGGGTTTCATTACTTTGTTGCACCTTTTTCAGGAAGATGTCATTGAGAAGATTTTGTCCATATTGGAAAGTGATACAGAAGCATTTGCTCGCAGATCAGCAGCAGAGTTCATTGTCAGTTTATATAAAGATGAAAAGTTGTTTAAGTTGACAGAAATCTTAACAGATAAGGTTTTCAGTACTATGAAGACAGCCATCAAGGACTTTGATTGGGAAGTTAAACTGACTGTTCTTCAGTTCTGGGAGGACATTCTTCAGAAGCAGTTGGGTCTTCAAAGATCTGATGATCCTGTTCCCCCATATCTTCCTCCTTCAATCGTAATAAGACAGCCAGTATCAGACCCCTCAGCAGGTTCTTCCATGTGTGCTTCAGATCTGACCAAATATGAGCTACAGAGAAGTTTTGAATGTCTTTGGAGGTGGGGATGTTGGGACACTCTCATGTATGCTATTGATGACTATGATATAAAAGTGGTGGAGAAATCCTGCCAGACTATACAAAACCTAATTAACACAAAGGGAAAGGAACTCAGAGAACTAGAGGAAAATCTGGAAGAAAAGAATATCAATCATTGTGCACCAAATACAAGACAGAAATTAGAAGGAGCAAATGGATGCTGTTCTGAAAAGCAGGAATGGTATCAAATGAAAGTGACTCTTCAAACCTTACTCAAGTTCAAGGCATCAGATCATAAAGATTGTTTTCAAACAACTGACATGTATGACAAAAATCCACTCGATCTTCTACAAGATATTTTATTGTCATGCACATCTACTGAGGAGGAAGAAAATGCTATTGATTGCTATTAAAAAAGCAAGTCGTTATCCCCAAACCTTTTCAAAGTCCATTGGGGATATTGTGATAAACTACTTATAACTGTCCATTACATCTTCACCTAACCACTTGATAAAAATTTCACAAAACTGTGTAGATATGTTGCCCATATAGCTAGTCTGCAAGAAGGGTGTCATTATCGGTTCCTTCATGGGAGGGATCAGAGGTAAAATGTACAAAACCTTTTGCTAGAATGAAATATTTAAATATTTTCTGACCAAACTTCATGAATGCTGCCAGAAGGGTGAAGATGCATCATATATGTTACGGATCTTGCGTACATTGGAGTGCAGAAAGATGGAGGTTTTTTTATAGAGGATTTACAGTTGTCAACCACTGCAGTTCAGTGTTAAACACAGAATTAAACAAAGAATAAGTAGTCTTTGTTTGGTGTCCTCTGCCACTTGCCACAACCTTTAATTGAAGACCTTCCATGTTTAGATTGATAGCAAGCTGATTTTTGGTACTTTTACATTTAGCTTTACTTATTTACATCAGTTTCATTTAATTTCTTCTCACCATTTTCTTAGAGAAAAGATGGATATAAATGAGATTTTGAAAATATCTTAACAATAATAATATACTGATCATGTAACTACTTTTCTTTCTGTAAAGCTGACAGGGTTATAGCTCTTGTTTTATACTAGAAGACTGCCTTGGTCACTTCTGGTCTGTCCTCTCTTAGCCATGTCACTTTTTACTCACTCTGTAATTTTCTGTTTTTACCCATCTTCTTAGTGAATCAGTTTAGAGAGCAGTTACTTGGCTGAGCTTTTTCTTTAATACGGTTGTGAGAGAGCACTAGTGTCTGTGTGTAAGAGTCCACAAAATGAAGAAAGCTGTTTTTTGTATTAAAAAATGTATTAAATTAAAAATTAACTGAACAAGATTTGTTCCCTGCTGAAATCACGGACTCGCGTGATTAAATACAGTTGTTCCACATTGAAATAGTCCTTGTTGCAAGGAACGTTTGAGGACTGACATACTTTTATAACTTTACGACAAGTCTATTAGAATTATAACTCATACTCTATGATGTTTAAATACTCTGTAATTCATAATATTCAGTTCAAGAGCTAATTGAATGAATATGACTTATAGAATACCGTTTTATCCATCTCCATTTGCAAAAGCATCAAAAGCGAGGCCCATACCTGATTAATAAAGCCCTGATACTTATCAATAAAAAAATGTTTTATTGATCATGTATACAAATGAATAGCATCAATTATAATTAGATACTAAGGAGATAAACATAATCTTTCTTATAAGGCTTAACTACAAGCATTTGGTTATTAATAATTCAGATAAAACTTTGGCTAATTTGTATGGTGCTAAGACTCGGGATTAGCCTATTTTCAGACCTAATCTGTGTTGGCACACATGTCAAGTGTTGTTTTAACCTTGCATGCCTTTGGTACATTTTCCAGGGGTTTGTTTTTCAGATAAGCCTACTACACAACAAACTGTAATATGTTTCAGAACGTCAACAATATTAAGCAGCTAAAATATATTTCCAAGTCTGAACCAAGTTTTGATATGATGGGTTAGCGTAACAGTCAAATTTGTTTCAGTATTCGGAATTGAGGGGTTTCAGTTTACATGGGAAAAAACTTATGATATTAATCCAGGAATCAAAAAAAAATTCAGTCTTGAAGGGATTCCAGTGGACTGAGGATTAGGTTTTGAAGAGTTTCACTGTATATGCATTTGTCATATATGGTGGCATATGCATGCATTTGTCAGTATGGACCAGTGAGTGTATATTGATTATTGTAAGAACCACTGAGTGTAAATTGAATATTGTATGAACCACTGAGAGTGTAAATTGAATATTGTAAGAACCACTGAGAGTGTAAATTGAATATTGTAAGAACCGCTGAGAGTGTAAATTATATATAGTAAGAACCACTGAGAGTGTAGATTGAATATTGTAAGAACCACTGAGAGTGTAAATTAAATATTGTACAAACCACTGAGAATGTAAATTGAATATTGTAAGACTGAGAGTGTAAATTGAATATTGTATGAACCACTGAGAGTGTAAATTGAATATTATATGAACCACTGAAAGTGTAAATTGAATATTGTATGGACCACTGAGAGTGTAAATTGAATATTTTAAGAACCACTGAGATTGTAAATTGAAAATTGTATGAACACTGAGAGTGTAAATTGAATATTGTATGAACCACTGAGAGTGTAAATTGAATATTGTCTGAACCACTGAGAGTGTAAATTGAATATTATATGAACCACTGAGAGTGTAAATTGAATATTGTATGAACCACTGAGTGTAAATTGAATATTGTAAGACAGAGTGTAAATTGAATATTGTACAAACCACTGAGAGTGTACATTGAATATAGTAAGAACGCTTGAGAGTGTAAATTGAATATTTTAAGAACCACTGAGAGTGTAAATTGAATATTATATGAACCACTGAGAGTGTAAATTGAATATTGCATGTTGTTGTTGTAGGGTTTAATGCCATTTTTCAGCACACAATAGGCTATACATTGCGGCCAGTATTAATGGTGGAGAAAGAACCCGGGAAAAATCCCGAAAAGAACCACCGACCCATGAGAAGCTACTTGCAAGCTTTCTCATGTACCCACATTGGCCGAATCCGAGACTCGAACCCATGCAGACAGAGGTGAGATGGCAGTGATCTGTAACAGAGAGCGCTTTAGACCACTCAGCCACTCATAGCCCTGAATATTGTATGAACTACTGAGAGTGTAAATTGAATATTGTATGAACCACTGAGAGTGTAAATTAAATATTGTATGAACCACTGAGAGTGTAAATTAAATATTGTATGAACCACTGAAAGTGTAAATTGAATTTTTTTAAAATTATTATTAATCCCATAATAGGTTGACCAAAGGTCGGGGAACCATCCCAAGGTTACCTTACAATCAAACATTTCTGGTTATCAGATAATCTAGGGATAATAAATATAATCTACAGAGAAAGAAAAAACACATGCATATGGCACACAATCTAGGTGACATGGACTTTGTGATATTACAGTATTTTGTTCCTGTTTACCATCAAGTCGGAGACAAGTTACACGTTCATTACTGAGGTCCATTTTTGACGAAATTGGTCCTCTTTTTTATTTACTTTGGCAGTGTATTTTTCAATGTTCTTATGCATTGCAACTATTTGCTTAAAAGCAAAACAGAAGGATTTTTCATATTGAATCTGCAAGTATAAATATAATATTTTGCCAAAATAAGCAGGAAATTACCCAAACTGTCTAGTTGTTCACTCCCTAAGAATGTTTCTTTTTTGGACAGATGTACAATATTTGGGCAAAAAGGTGCAAAAACTTCAATAAAATGGTACCAAAACTGTGAAGTAATACTGCAGTCATAAAAGAGATGCTTAATACTTTCATTTTCACTCTTACAGAAAGTACATTTATTGTCATCTAATATGTTAATTCTTTTTAGAAAATCATTAGTAGCGATTATTCTATGGATTAATTTAAAGTTAAAAGAGATCAGCTTGGTATCCTTGGTACAGCATTTCGCCCGGCTATAAATCTCAGACCACTCCTCACTACTTATATTTTTATTAAATACTTGCAGTGTGTTGCCTTTTAGCTTCCTGTAAAAGATCTTTGTAAACAAACTTGAGTGAATCTTGTTTTCGCAAGTTCATTATTTTATCCTCCTGCTTATCAAAATAATTATGTACTAAATGGTTTTTTTATAGCATCTTTCCATGCTTTTGGAATTTTGGATATTAAGGAGAAGTATTTCAAGAAATCATCGCTTCTAGTTTTTTGTTTTATTATTTGAAAAGGTATTAAATTACCATGATCATCTACTAGACCATTAAGAATTTCAAAACCAGCTTCTGTCCGGATTTGTATTGATAGAACATTTTAGCGGGGACAAAATTTAAAATACTCATGGATAGATACTTGTTAGAACTTTGCAGTTCTTCTTTCCAATTAGATACTGCCAAAATTACATCTCTCCAAAAACTGTTTTTAATGAACTTAGTACATTCTTCTAATTTCCTTCTCCCTAAATTCCAAATATCCTTTTTATTTCTGAGTATAGTTGTATTGACTAAGTTCTGCCATGTTCCATTTTCCTTTTCCAGCAGTCTTTTTACCCATCTTATCTTAATATACCAAATGAATAAAAATATGTGTATCATATTTAGTCCTCCCTTGTTTTCTGGGGAAACTAGTATATCACGTATTATTCTCTCTACTTTTCCACCCCATACAACTTTAAAGAATGTGTGATTTAGTTCTGCTTCAACTTTTGCTGATGGGTTAGGAAGTGCTGAAAAAATATGTATGAATATGGGCAGAGTAAGAGTTTTTACAACAATTACTTACCAACTATTGACAGATGACTCCAGCTTGCCAGTATTCGTTTTGCTTTTGTTAGTTTCTTCATATAATTAATTTCCACCATCTGTTGTAAATTTGGAGAAAATTCTATGCCAAGGAGTGTAAAGTTAGAAGAGGACCAAATTAGGCCCATTTCGGGACATATTCTTTCATTAGAAAATTTCCTGTTTCCAATCCAAATAGCTTTTGTTTTTGTTATGTTACATTTAAGTCCAGATAATAGAAAAAAACCTTGCAAGATATTCATAGTTGCTTCAAGAGAAAAATGAGATCCATCAAGAAGAATAAAAGCGTCATCGGCATACTGACCCAATTTATATTCACTGGCGTCAAAGATTACTGTGTAAATTGAATATTGTATGAACCACTGAGTGTGTAAATTAAATATTGTATGAACCACTGAGAGTGTAAATTGAATATTGTATGAACCACTGAAGGTGTATGTTTAATAATCTTCAGCTAAACCCATTGCTTTACACAGATAAACACACCACAGTACTGTGTTCTATCAGGGCTTGTTCATTTTTTTACACTCATTTTTATATGCCTACCATAAGGCAGAGCATATTATGTTGTAATGTCTGTGCACCTGTTATCAGATTTGTTTCTGCACAGTAACTCAATGTTTAAGTTATCAAAATTTTACTATCTGCGAGATAGACTGACAGGCACACAGACAAATACATAGATAAGAGTTAAGGTGTTCTCTAGTATATTTCTGTCTCTCCCATGCTTATTTATCATATACGACTTTACATCACAAAAATTAATAGCACGAACACTTCACCAATTAGAATGATTTTTTGGGAGAAACATAATTCAAGGAAACAACTGGCTGAATCTTACTTTAAAAGTTTTTAAACTTTACCTATAAAGAAGTCAATCTTCATTTTCCTTTGGACAGTACTCTTGTATAACCTACATGGTCCCTTAAATGGCTTTATCAACATAACCTTGTCCTACCTATTTGAGTACTTGTTGATCCTATTAGTGTATTCATGTCATTTACAGCAGTGTTGTCAGTGCAGTTAGGTACACAAGCCTCCATGTGCAGCACAGATACTCTTTGTGAACAGATTGTCATAGGGTTGGATCCGCATTTGTCATTGCCTTCACTCATGCAAGAAGTCTTTGTAATTTCCTTTGCATCCCAAATCCTTGGTTGTTTTTTGTTTTTGTGTTAAACTCACCATATGTATATAAGAGTATAATGTTAGGTTTAGGGCTAAGTACAAGTGTACAGACATTGTTAGGTTTAGGGCTAAGTACAAGTGTACAGACATTGTTAGGTTTAGGGCTAAGTACAAGTGTACAGACATTGTTAGGTTTAGGGCTAAGTACAAGTGTACAGACATTGTTAGGTTTAGGGCTAAGTACAAGTGTACAGACATTGTTAGGTTTAGGGCTAAGTACAAGTGTACAGACATTGTTAGGTTTAGGGCTAAGTACAAGTGTACAGACATTGTTAGGTTTAGGGCTTGGGTTATATAGTGTTCACTAAATTTATGTTTTCAGGCATGTAAAATAAAAACATTATGCAGCCTTAAGTCAGATTGGGAAAATGTCCCCATTTTAAAATTTTGAATCATAGCATGTACAGTTTGGTTCTTTCTAAACTGCATTTACTTGGACATGAAACTCAGAAGTCCGAGTTTGCTTTTCTTTCAGCTCCAATGGTTCATCTGTATATGACATCACTTAATTTTGGCAGATATTTGACACCCCTCTCCCCTTGTCACATTTCGTTACAAAATCTCAGACTCCCCATATATGACGTCACATAACTTTGACTCCTCCATAAATATTTTCAGAGATAATATTGGTAGTTTGAAATCACATTGTGTTAGAAAAACAAAACAGTATAACACTACATTCTGAATTATTTAATATGCAGAAAATGTCTTTATCGATCAGGGTTTAGTCCACTGGAAGCCTATACTAAATCCAAAAATCATGAATAGTTAAAAGACTTAAAATCTAGCGAATAAAGTTGTAGACATCTCATCTGTAAAGTGTTGAATTTTGAACAGTATTGAACCTTAAAGTTGAATGCATTGGGCATTAAAATTTTATCACATTTAAGCCAGAAAAGTCTTTGTGAAGGTTCACTTCGACTTTTCTTCTTTTCTCCACCCCTCCCCCATGTCAGTGTTAAACTTAAAAGGCCAGCATCTTATGATTCATTGACATTTGACTGACCCATCACAATGCTGTCCTGAGAAAGTAAACATTTGAGCTCCCAGCCATAACTACTTGATAGGAACCCATGTCAAATAGCCATTTTCAAAGGGAAGTTGATTGCAACGTAGTTCAAAGATTCCAGGCTGTCCAAAATCTGATGAAAGAAGTGCTTATCTTGGGAAAAATTTAGGAACCGCTGTGTACAATTGGTCAGAGTAAATTAAGGCGTACGCTTTGGAAGTAAAGTGAATTTAAAAAAGTGACGACCTTGGTCGAATTTCTTTAATCCGAAAATTCCTGAGAGAGTAAAGTTTGGACTCCAAGGAATACTAAAAAGAATAGTGCTTTCCTCGTTAAACAAGAAAAGGGACCAGGTGGCTGTCTTGTAAGAAAAGACGGGTTTTAGCGCTAGGACACAAAATTTCTGAAAGAGAAGAGCACTAAGGAAACAGCTTTCTGGGTGAAACGCCACAGTCCGAAGACTGAAGTCCGGAAAGAGATGACGTGTTCAGAATAAAAGACTAGGAAGTAAAGAAAGAGATGAAGCATTCAGAATAGGAAGACTAGAGTAAATAGGAATATGTGATATACGAGTCAAGAGAGGAAGGTGATGCAACCAGTCGTTGACATTATGCTTTTCCACCGCTCGTTATTATGATGAAATAAATCCAAATTAGACACTGCTATTAAATTCTATTGACATAACTTTGGTTGAATTGGAGTTGCCGCTATTAATTGTTATTGATTACATTTTGTTATTTTTCATTTCTAGTTGGGTTCGTATTGCATTATTTCTGACAAATAATAGTCTTGCTCAGTTCTCTGTTGATATTGTATGTATTCACTCACGCCTGGGCCATAAAATCGAGGGAGATCATACCCTAGATAACGCCAACCAAATCCAATTAAACACCCCTCTTACTAAGAGTGCGACGTTACAAAACACAATTCTAGCTCACAGCAATCCCTAACCTACAAGATTATTTAAACATTACAAAAATCAGATATAAATATCGTTAACTCACGATAATCAGTATCCTCTTAACAAAGGAAGTTATTTTATATAGCGCTATGAAATCCTACACATATGAGAATTTGGATCGCATGCAATCCGTCAATTCTATCAATGAAATAGTAACTCAAATTAAAGAGATAAATTGCATAACAACTCTAGCACCAACAGATTTCCATGAAATTGAATAAACGATACATAATATGGATACTGGTCATATCAACCATATTTGCATAAAACAAACACTAAAAATAGAAAATTACGTGGTAAATTAAGTTTGCGTACATTAATGCTGTTCTCTTCCAAAAATTGTGCATCCTAGCACTAAAATCTGTTTTTTCTTACAAGACAGCCACCTGGTCCCTTTTCATGTTTAACGAAGAAAGCACTATTCTTTTTAGGATTCCTTGGAGTCCAAACTTTTCAGGAATTTTCGGACTAAAGAATTTCGACCAAGGTCGTCACTTTAAATTCACATTACTTCCAAAGTGTACGCCTTAATTTACTCTGACCAATCGTACACAGCGGTTCCTAAATGTTTCCCAAGATAATCATTTCTTTCGTCAGATTTTGGATAGCCTAGAATCTCTGAACTACATTGCAATTAACTTCCCTTTGAAAACGACTATTTGACATGGGTTCCTATCAAGCGGTTATGGTTGGTAGCTCAGATGTTTACTTTCTCAGGACAGCGTTGCGATGCCCCGGTCAAATCGCAATGAATCGTAGATGCTGTCCTTTCAAGTTTAACACTAACATGGTGGTGGGGGGAGAAAAGAAGAATGGTCGAAGTGAACCTTCACAAAGACTTTTCTGGCTTAAATGTGATAAAATTTTAATGCTCGATGTATTCAGCTGTAAGGTTCAATACTTATTCAAAATTCTACACTTTACAGATGAGACCCCCTTTAAGAGTAAAATCTAGGAATATGCTCTCTGAATTTTGAAATTGCATTTTAAGTTATCGGTTTGTTTCTTAGGTCGTCAAAAGTTAATAGCTTGATCAGCATATTTATAGTTTGTTTAATTTTGTAGTCCAGTTTATTTGGAGATTGGATCTATTTTTCTAAATCAGGTCTAATGTATTGAATTTTTTTTTTGGTACAAGAGTTCCTTCATTGTTTTGAGGTTAAATGTACTCGTATATGGGATAACTTTGGATGGTTATGTAAAATCGACCGAATACTTGTCAGTTGTCCGAAAACTAGAACCTTTCTATGGCATTATTTTAAGCATTTTTTGAATACATTATAAAGCCCCATATGGTCAGTTTCGTAAAATAATTTCGCAACCTTTCTTTTTGGGGCCCCGAGATTGAACTTTGCATTTACTTTCAACTATTGATTATAAGTTTAGGAAATTTCACAGGTGCTGACTCATGGATAACATAATATGGTTAAAAAGTGCTCATCCATCCATGTAGATTATCTTGCAAAGCCTTTGTCACGTAATTATCCCATCAATGGATTGTTAGTGATCTGATACAAACCAATGTCTCCTCCATGAAATCAATATATACATAAAATCGTTCAGCAGATTTGTATTATACAAAAAAAAAAGTTTATTTAACTTGTTTCTGATTGTAAATGCGTACAAATGTGTAGTGTGTGTGAGAGAGAGAGAGAGACAGACAGACAGATTGAGATTAAATTTTAAAGAGATCTTTAAAGTCACAGGATTTGCTTTTCCCTAAAGAAAACTTAGAAACGCGGATTTTAAGGACATTATCTTATAACATGCATAAAAAATGACTTGAAAATAGGCCCGAGTTCCTCGAGGTCGTGTTATACTTGCCTTCTATAAGAAGTTCTACGATTCGTAGTTTTTCACATAAATATCGCCAGACCGTGCCAGTTTGTATGTGATGATCAAGCAAAGTAATTTGTAAATCAAAGTATCCTTGATACTAACGTAATTATCGGAAGAAAGTAGTGGAAAGTATAAAGAAACTTTTGTGCTAAACACTTTACTCATCCATCGACTTTGAAGATTCTAACTCATTTTCCAAGTTTGCTCAAAATTGGGTCAGAAATACTATCTCGAGAGAGGTAAAAGGTTTATCTCATGATCAGGAGATCACCGCATTAATATGTGTAAATCTTATAATTAAGCTTATTGGATAACTTGTTGATATAAGACTCACCCCGTTTGTTATAAAATCAGGTAAGTAATAGTGTTCAGAAAGTATCGACAAACTCGGCCAATCAGATAAAGGATCTCTCATTAATATGCTTGGATTGTGTTAATAGTTGCATGAATCCAACAGTTTAATGATTTAAGTCTTCATCGTTAATCAATCAAAATATTGGAAGTACTGTAATGTTTCGGTCTTTTGAAGATGACCAGACACGTTTGACTGCTTTTTTGACCCTGTGTTAAGTGTGCAATACTGAACTATACTTTTTTCATATTAATTTTGACGAGTCAGTTAATACAGTCTTTGTAAACGCTTGTCACCTCAGTCAAAGCTATACAGTGCAGATCAGATCTGATTTGATTTGTTGCATGGGTGCTCTTATTAAAACAAAAGATTAAACGAAAATTGTCAATAGACCAAACAAAAATGACCATGTCTGATCATTTCCAGACAAATCTAAGCAAGACTATCTCTAATCCATTGTGATTTCATTGATGACCAGCAACTACTGGGGTATCTACACTGCCACTTCGTTCCATGTTAGTTTGTTTTTTTAGGGTTTTCTCGTATTGGACCACCATTCAAACACATAGTAACCGTCTGTGCATAACATAATACGACTGTTCGAGATCGATCGTAAACGGATGCCTTTGTCGAACATGAAACTGACAAAACAATGAAAATCTCGGCTTGCTTATACCGATTATGGCACTGTTTAGAGAAAATGAGTAGGATTTTCAAAGCTAACGATTTACAAAAAATTATATATCCTCTTAATTAAAACGACTAAAGAATCTATGTATTCATATATGATACTACTAAGCAGCCACTATATGGGAAGATGGTACATGCTTTTTAATGTGAATAAACAGGAAACGCTTTGGTCGAAACAGCGCCAAACGTAAATTGACTGAAGTTTTGTGAACTTATCTAACAAGGCTCTGCATACAGGAATGGTTTCTTTTAAAAATGAATGCGACTGAATGGCTGAACATAACCGTCGGCATCTAGTTGCATATTTCCTTTCTAAATGATTTTAAAATATATTTCTTTAAACTATGTTGCATAACCTTTTCCATTTTGAATGGAAATGCATCACCTGCATACGTCAGTTTCGTGTCATAATTTTGCTCTCTTGTAGGAAACATCTGGATAATACCCCAGCATAAAGTAATGCAATGCGTATGCCGTAACTGCTATAACGGTACTAATTGTACGGTCCCAGGTGGGCGAAGCTTAAGGTGTAGGAAAATTGCATTCAGAAATAAAGAACAACACTAGCTGTGATTGGTGCATTATGTAAGAGCTGTACTTTCTGTTCGGCTTAAAAAAAGTTGAGCCTCTTGCCAACATGTGAGATTATGTTAATTCATATCTAGATCATATTTTGTATTTTTTATGATTTTTTTAAAATGTGGTACACATGGCTGAACATTTGTGTGTTTTGACTAGACAAATCTTACCCCTGTCTAGTTCCAGTAGAATTATCTCTCTTAAATGCAATGGAGTACCTGGTTTTGTTCTTGTCATAGTGACAATCCAACATTGTTCTCTATGACATTGTGTGACATGCATGCTGAGGTAGGATAGAAAGTATGTTTATTTCACAAAACATTAGCATTGAGGTATATGAAAAAAACACTTGGTACCGTGATACCATCTGCTGAATCGGGGAGGGGAACCAGAATCGAATTGTACTGGCATCTGTTTCTAATTGCACTATATCTATGCCCATATATGTTAATATGTATTAGTGACTCTTTTCGACAAAAAAAGTCTCTACAAGACGATTTAAGCTACGGACTCGCATTGATCGCATATTTGTTGATGTGGAAAATCGGATTGCTCTAACAAAATTCGATCGACTTTGGGTAACTTTTTCAACGAGATACACTGAGAGAAAATCAAAATCATCGTTACTAATATAAGCACTGAAAGAAAATTTATTTCGAATTATTCTAAAACGGTATCTTATAGTATTGTCCTGAGGTTAAAATATTTTATTTCAAGTGTCTTACACTTTTACATCCATTAATAAAAACTGGCACATGTCCTCATAATGATCTCCAACATCTTCTGAAATCTTTTGCACGTTCTTCATGCAGTGCCGTCGATGAGGCCTTTAGCTTTGGACTCGGATACCGTGTTATAGTAGTATATATGTCTGACCGTATGGAATAAGTGTGCTGTCTGTCACTATTATCAATTTAGTTCCTCAAAACAGATGTCATGAATAACGTTGACCAATTTTGTTATGCATCCTACATATAAGTGGAAAGCATAAAATTCCTTTTCTAAATTTGGCAAAGGTCTTACAGAAATGAAAACATACGCAGTCTTGAAATAATTCGAAAGATTTTTATGAAGTAAATATATCTTGGGAATAGCATAATAATATACCATGAAAAATACAAAACACTGTTATCTAAAACTCAAAATTATAAGTAATTCCTGAAGACACACAATTACCACCGCGCTCACTTTTGTAAACTAGCTCCTCTTCGTCGATTACATTCAAGACAGGTCAGCATCATATTTTCGCCTGTGTGACCAAAATTACTATTAAGTCTATCTACGGTAAATTGTCTTGGATTATTATTTGAATATTGCCACAACATAATTGTGTTACAACTCACACAATGATTATTCTGTCGTTGTCTTAATGTCATGATAAATTCAGCGTCGAGATCAAAGTCTCGCTTATTTTTGTTTTTATCACATTGTTTATAACTAACTAATTTCGTTCTTACTACATCATTATCAATAACATTATTGCCAACACTTTCGGTGTTGCCATCAGTTTCTGTAAAGTCTATAATAACCCTCCACAGCCGAGGTATTCTTTTGACTCGTGATATTGCGAGATAAACTAAATTTGACCATTCGATACGATCATCAACAATCCAAATATTAATATCAGAGATAGTTAATCCCTGAGATGAATGAATCGTTATAGCATATCCTAGAATCCACGGAGTTTTGTCCCTGACTCCGTCAGGAGTTAACGCGCTCTCAACAACACTGACAGGAACTAAAACAATATCATTTAACACACGATTTTGTTTTTTTGATGATCTTGGAATTTCAACGTCGATATTTTGTCGTCGCGTATCTGCTGGTCGATAACATAAAGGTACGGGTATATTGGAAATTTTTTCTTTCTGTAAAATAAATAATTGTTGTTGAAGTTTATCACGGACTATTTTTTGACTTGCAACTATCAAATTATCTGGTCTCCATACATTACAAAAATAGTTAATAGGAGTTTCTGAAATTATTTCACTCATTATTTCACACTGAATTTTATTTGGTTGTAGTCTGATTAATTTCTTAAACTCTTTTAATACTGTCTCAAGTTTTCTATGATCATCATTTATTTCCTTACAATAATCAAGAAAATTCTTTCACCATTCGCGTGGAGACAATCAAACAAAAGGTGGGGGTTGACCATGATCGCCGCACATTATTACAGCAGTATTTTTTGTCAACAACAAAAACCAAGAAATATTTTTAGTGTTTCTAGCGGCACTGTACATATTTCATCCCAGATAATAATCTTTGGAATATAATTCTCACCCATTCGTTCAGGAGTCCATGTATCACCCTTCTACCGAAAGAAGCTATTATACGTATGAGATTTAACTCCTCCTTTGTTCAGTTCTCTGGCGAGTATATGTGTAGGTGCTAAAACAACCATATCAACAGAGTTTGAAGAACTCTTACGAAATAATTTGATCACACGTGTTGTTTTACCAAAGCCCCCTGGTCCATTAAGATAAACAATCTTATGTCTAGCTACAGGATCATATACCGATGGTGCTGATGATAATTTTTATATTTTATTATTTTTGTAATAAATATTTTTGATTTCAACGTCGGCAGATTCATAATAACTATCTTTTCTTGTTTTATTCTCCATTCGCCCCATGATGCATAAAGGCCTTTATGTAATTGTTCTAACAATCCTGTATGGTTTTTATTGATATAAAATGATACCGTAGCAATTCAATGGCAAATGCAAAAAATATGTTTATCATCGATAATAAATTTATTGAAACATATGCAAGTACTGAAGTTCTTAAATGAATATACTGCGGTGACTCGCCATCAATATAACTTACAACTGTACCTAATTTAGTTCCTTTTGGCAAGAAATTTTTTTTTTGACTTTTAAATACGTTTCTCTTTGTTGTATCAGTACTTATAAAATCTAGCTCAGCATCATCTATAATCAATCTTGAACAATGTCGTTTACGATCATGATCCTCCCTGGGTAAATCCACCAATTATTTTTC
The DNA here is from genome assembly GCA_028554795.2 of Sinohyriopsis cumingii. Taxonomy (NCBI): domain Eukaryota; kingdom Metazoa; phylum Mollusca; class Bivalvia; order Unionida; family Unionidae; genus Sinohyriopsis; species Sinohyriopsis cumingii. Next base: position 582,773 of record CM068826.1, on the reverse strand, counting down.
GGTCAAGATCTTTTGCAATTTTATTCTCAAAATTGCTTCACTTACTGTTAACAATAATATTATGTTTACATCGAGTATATATCATAATAATATTGTTGGTGCCCACATTTTTTTCTGAAAAATGTTTACCAGACCATACATAACAAATTGGATTTAGATTTTAGGCAAACTTAAATGACTCGACACAAGAGAATCCAGTAAGATCAAAATTTGGTAATGGTCGATATCAATACTTAGGTCATCTCGTGTGTTGGATGTTCAAATCACTCAAAATACTTAGAACACTTTCCCATTCCAAGAAAACTTCCAGGGCAGCATGCAACCATATCAACCGAGACAACATTGTTATAATCGTATCTGGTATTCCAGTATGCACCGTGTCCGTATTCAAACAACTCGATATTATACCATCAAAAAAATCAAACCTCGTAGGCTTGCACACATATTTCTCTCTAGCAAAATGAGCGCGTTTGACGGAATCGTAAAGCAGTTACTGAGCACCGTTTCATGCATGACATCGGCATGAATATATTTCAGCGCAAGATTTTTCATTTCTTCGTGGAGAGATTATGTTCGATAAATCTCATCATTTTCTTACCAACTGATCAAACTTATTTTTTTCGATGCAAATACTTCCTCAGGTTATATTAATTGGTTGTGATTTTTTTCAGAACTCTGAAATAACCATACTGATACAGGATCACGTTTACTTATTTCGTTAATAAAATTAAATATATCTCCTTGGCAAAATTTGACAGTTCGATTTCGTGGAAATATTGTTATAGCCGATATCCACGTATGCTCATTATGATCAATAATATTTATCTGAGCTCCTTTCCATTTTTTATTTCGATTCGTTCAAAACTTTTCCTGGTATTTTTTTAAAAAAAAAACTTATCGGGAATTTTAATTTCTTTCCTAATTCAGCAACATCATTTATTGTAGCTCCTTTACCCTTGACTGATTCAACCCATTTGTTTATTTTTTTACGTCTTAGATCCGTTGAACCATTTCCACGTATCCCGTTTGTAAAATGTTCCATTACTCGATCGGCTACACAATTTATTTTCGAAAATTTAATTGGTTTTAGATCATGAACGCTGGTGTTTTTCATTCAGTGGATATATTGCACAAATAACTGCGGTCACAGGATACGCTCTTTCATAATACGGTTTGTCAATGCCAGTCAACATTCCTGGCTTGGAATTTTTATTAATTTTATAGTATCTCCAACGCCGTGGTGTAATCGAACTGGGTAACGTTTGTCACTAATAATCAAAGTATCTACTACTTCCTTAATACATTTTACTCTAAAAAAATAGATTTGGTTGTCGTGATCATTAATAATCGTCGCCGCTCCTTGGTCGTTCCTTGTAGAACAATAACATTTTTATCGTTAATAATTATAAATGTTGACCACACATGAGATGCGCTATCTATGAGAAATTCTTCCTTGGCATCATGAATAATTTTAATTAAATTATTATTTGCTTAGCTAGCTAAAGCTCGTCTTCGTGGGTCATGGGTTCTTCTATCAAGATGAAATCTAGATTTAGAAGGTTTAATTACAGATAATCTCTCAAATTCTTAGCTATTGTAATTAAGACAAATATATATATAAATTAAAATATAATTATATATAATGATTGAAAGAAAGAATTATTGTAAATGGCTTACAATAGATTCCACAACTCCTTGTAACAAAGCTTGCGTAAATGAATTCGGTGGACTTCACTTACAAAGTTTACCAAGAGAAAGTTGTGGGCCAAAACCGTGTTTGAAGTGTGGTGTTGGGGTCAGAGGTGAAACGCAGTTGTGTGTGCAATCTTGTGGTAAAAAATACAGAGAGCTGAAACGATATTATGATAAAGAAAATAACACCGACATTAATGACAATATCATAAGAAACGCTGAAGATTATCATGCCAGATTTTCAATTTTTTTTTAGTCAAATAATGTTATATAAATGGAACAAAATAAATTTGTAAAACATCCTATCATCAAGAATTACGAGGCTTCTCGTGATGGTGTAATCAGGCACTGTTGATTGAAAAAACAGTCTGTAATGTCACTAATACTAGTTATCTCAGCTTCAATGCAGGGGAATAAATTGTGTCTCTATCATAAATTTGTATACAAGTAATACAACGAATTAAGCGAAAATGGACTTGTGATTGATCATATAGCAGGAAATTCGATAATTACTTGGGTAATTTATGAGCTGTTGCTTAAAGTCAAAATAGCAAATATGGAGGTACTGAGAGATGTAACATATTTGCAAGGAGGGTTAATGAGTCTGTGAATATGGAGCCTGGTGAAAAATAATATCTCAATGAATGAATTCAGCTGGAAAATATTTTGATATTCACCCAAATTCGGTACAAAACGTCGCAAATAATATTACTAAATCATCATTTTCGGAAAACTATCAACAAAAATAGATCAGTATCTCCCATTGCGTTAGATACAAACAAATGAAGGGAGACAACTCTGTCAAGATAAGCTCTCTCCTGTAGAGTAATTAAGAACCTATCCTGCTTTTTCCTGCATAATATTTTTTCTAATATCTCGGTATCGCTCGATTATGTTAGATACAAACAGATCAAGCTAAGCTCTCTACGGTAGAGTAAGTAAATAGTTATCTCGCTTGTTACTGCGTAGTATTTACACGACTAATTAAGATTTTATTAATTTTTTGTTTCATCGTAACGAATTATATACAATAATTTAAATGTCTGCGTGGTAATTAACACAACACAGTTCAATAAAATATTTCCCTTACCTCTGTTCACTCCCGAATGGAATTCCAGACGGACTGGAAGAGAGAATTCTGGTCGTCTTTTACAGTCATGAATACGCCCACGCAGAACATTCATGAAATTACGAGAATTTTCAGAAATTACGGGATTTCCAGAATAACTCAATCACGTGATTTTCTGGAACTTTCTGTAACATTCGCCCATGCAAAATGTTCTAGAAAATCACATGAGTTTCTAAACCTACTTGAATTCCAAACTCAGTCACGTGATTTTCTTGAATATTCTGCGAGGGCGTATTCATGACGATAAAATACGGCCAGAATTTTCTCTCCCAGTCAGTCTGAAAGTGCATTCGGGAGTGAACAGAGGTAAGTTAAATTTATATAGTAATCTAGAGGTTGTGTTTGCGCTATACTACACAATTGTATATCGTATTGGTTGAGAAATATAATTTAAATATATATTTATAATATAATGAACTATGAAAATGGTAATGCTATTTTTTCTGCAATTTAAAAATTCAAAAAATAATTTGCGAGTTTTAATCATTACAACAGCGAAAATTTGAAGATAGATACACTACCAGCAGAATATAGGTTCATTAAGCTCATTCAACATGCTATTTTCCAATCCTTGGCTACGGTCAAGGATTCATATGTTGAGAAATTCGTATCTCTCTCACGCGCAATTGAAAAAAAAAAAAAGATCAGAATTAGCTAACGAATACGAAACAATTTTTTTTTATTAACACACGTGTGAGGTAATTGAGAAAGATTATGTCTGATCGTTAAAATGAAAGCAGTTTCAGTAATTGTGAAAGTAAAAGTTATGGCAGCGTTTGTTTCAACTTTGTCTAGTGTAACGCATTGTGAAATAACATTCAGATTTATTTCTGATAATATTTATTCTAATTCAGATTTATTTCTCATAATATTTATTTATTTTTATGTCTGATAATATTTATACTGATTCAGCCTTATAATTACTATCTTAATTGTCGTATAACCCCATCAAATTATAAAATCAGTCCCATAATTATCAATTGTTAAATATCTTTTATTCCAACAAATTCGATAATCAGATAAGAATAAAAAATTTATTTTTATTCTAATAATATTTCATCTTATTTTGAAGATAATTTTTATTCGGATGATAATATTTATTTATATTTTTATTTCTGATAATATTTATCCTGATCAAGATTTATTTCTGATAGGTATTTTTATTTCTGATAATATTTATCTTGATTTAGATTGATTTCTGAAAATATTTATTCTGATTCTGAAAATATATTTTGATTCTGATAATTTTTTTTATTCTGATATTTTTTAATTTTACTCATAATATTTATTAATGCTGCTGATTTTCTTATAAAAATCTGCATATCTCATCAAACAATATCGATATTTCATTGATTGTACTCGATTTGTTGGTAGAAAATCCGTTAAGTTACTAATTTTCGAAGGGACAATCCTCACGCAGTTCTCTAAAGGATTTTAGGAATTATAGATAATTTTGCTAATTTTGTTCATTTTTTCTTGTAGAAATTTAATTAGAATCAGATAAAACAAACATTACTTGAGACGGTGTTTCATGAGAATTTAACCATAAATCCCAAAATCAATAACAAAAGTGCGTGAGGTTTGACCGTTAGAAAATCAGTAATTTAATGGATTAGCAAAGATCATTCGATAATAATAATAATAATAATAATAATAATAATAATAATAATATTTATGCTGATAATTATTTAGATTCTGGTCATATTTTTTATTGCATTATTTTTTTGGTAATTTTCTCATTTAGATTAGATTTTTATTATTTTGAGTATAATTAACTCAACCAATTTGATGAAAGTTCGATAATCTGAATAATTATGGGTAATATATCGATCAATTTAGTGAAATTGACTAATAATCTGAAACATTATTGGTAATATACCCATCAAGTTGATGAAATTGACTTATAATCTGGAATAACATTAATAACGATAAAAATCCATAATAAAATTATTGAACATAAAGTTAATGAAATTGACTAATAATCTGAAAAATTATGGGCAATATACCCATCAGTTTGATGAAATTGACTAATAATCGGATTTAATCGGGCAATATACCCATCACATTATAAAATCTGACTGATTTTCATGATCATGAGTACAATATATCCTATTATTTATAAAATCTGTCTATCAAATAACTAATTCTGAACGAGAATCAGTATTTAAAAAAATTTGTTATATACATTTTATTTCCCCTGATTATGACCCAGGTTTGAAAATCAATCACGATTGTGATGATCTATGATCTTACATACAGATTTATATTCAGAATTTCATTCCGTAAATCAAGTAAGCGTCCGGATTGGTCAGGAAGTTTTAAATGTATGTTTGTTAATAGCGGATTACGACATCGCAAATAGACCAGATTTATAAGCTATTGTACAATCAAATATCCAGGAGGTACTTGATGCGTAAATGTGTATAAACTATATCATTGCTGAGATGATTTTTCAAGATCTATTTGATAACTGCCATCAATTTCGTCACATACAAGATTAACTGCGATTGTTGATGTTTTTGTATTAACAATTCCTGGTGAAAAATATCGGCCGCCAAAGTACGGATCATTATGTTTGAAAATACCTGCTGGTGGGGCTATTCATCTCCATGATTCAACAATGTTTGGAAAGTTTTCATTAGTAAGATCGTTCACTGATTTGTTTAGTTCGTCAGTGTAAAGTACTGGCATTACACTTTTTAGAAAATCTACTTCGGTCAGTTTATAATGATCGAGAAATGGTTTTTAGTGTGGTACTAAATTCTACATTATATCTTGTTCGTCCACTTAATTTTGCATCATATATCACCTCTACAACAATAAGCCAGTTGACATTCAAGATCTGATGCAACCTGATTTAAATGTATTGTTTTGATTTGTTCTTTTACATCGTTGTCATAATATTGCGTGATATTAGGAAACAGAATCGTGGATCACCAAGTACCCATGTGTATTCAGGTTTAATATCGTTATAAAAAAGTCTGAAAATATGTCTTCATCGATAACTGGAACAAAGGTTTTGTTGTCAAAATCAAATATTGTTCTTGCTACTTTAGGAAGTTTCTTTAACCATCAGATGCATTTAAAAAGTTCAGGACGAGAAGGATCTCCTCTTTCACGTCCTATCGTAGCCCATGTGATTTTTTTCTCTCAGTATTCTGGAAGTTATATAAATATTTTCTTATCCGTGAGGAAATAGTGAGTTTTGGTTCTGGTAGTCCTTTATATTCTGGTGCTATTTCAGACCATCCTAAAACATTTCGAATCGATGACTGATAAATATCTACAGCATAATCTAGAGAGTTTATTTCTATCGCGGCTGATAATGTTGGTTCGTAAACAGTGATGGGGATTTTGGATTCTTTTCATGTGACTTAATTCTGCGCTAGAATTCATCGTTGATTTGTTCAATTTGGTAATTGCCCGTGGGAATTCCAACAACTTGCCAATCGGGAGTTCCATCGTTTTTTTATATATACGAAAATACCAAAAGAATGTTTTTGCTGGTAATCCACGGAATGAATTTGATCTAATATTTGGCCAACTATGCTATAATCGTAATGGTGCTAGTGCTTTTCTTTCGCAGAATTATAGTTGGAAAGCTGACGCTAAATTCTGGATTGGTAGAGCTTGCTGATATCATCGTAGTTTTTAATATAGTTATATTAACGGCAATCTGCTGTAGTTACTCGTTCGGTGTTGACATTATTATTACTATTTTCTAAATCAGACGCAGAATACACAAATAACTATACGTCTGCGATATTTTATTACTTTTACTGTATACTCGTCAACGATATATTTTAGTTCTGTTTGCCATTCACGTGGTTGATTGTATCTGTAATGTTGAAAGTTGATTAGGGAAGCTCATTATATTTTAAGTAGATGGTAGTTTAGCAATTCAAGACACCAATAATAAATCAAGCCGAGGTTGTTTTTTTTTCCTTCGGGTTCCACCACAAATGATTTCTCATCGTTTTGCTCCAACATATATCCTGATGATCCAGGTAGTGGGTAACACAGTGAAATTGTGATATATACGTAAATGTTGTAACGCCAAGTACTGAAAGCCTGTATAAACCGGTAACCTCAGCGCGATATTTAATGGATTTATTAAATGGTGGCCATAATGCTTGTCCAGACAATACCGTATAAACTATATTGTCTGTAAAAAAAATTATGTCAAAGTTTAATATTAACTGCTTGATTTCCAAAAATTCATTAATGCTTCTATTTTTATCTTTACGAAAATTTGTAAACGCTTGTACATGATTAGAGTATTCAGATCTAAACGTGGCCATTCCATCATTGATTGTCATTAACGAGTTCATCATTGGAATGTTGCTATCATCTACATATTTCTTCGGTGCAGCGTTATCACTCGATTCCGGTTCTCCAAGACCAGTAATATTATTATTAGTCATATTGAGAGAATCAATCATTGTATCAGCTGTGATCATTGATCTCAGTTTTGATCATATTTTTATTGATACCTCCATCTTTTTATTACCACGTCATCATCTGAGTTTGGTTCTCTCACATTATTAATTGTATTTTTTCTCATATTGAGATCTCCGTACATAATATCCGAAATTATTCTCATACGTCCAGCAATTTCATCCATGATTGATATAATTGATTCCTCTGAGTTTTTAATTTTACCGTGTTTAGTAAACGCCACCAAGTTATCTTCGGTCGCATTTGGAACCCGCAGAATAATATCTCTTAACGGGATATTGCTCGTCTTTAATCGTCCTTGTTCATCCTGAAAAAACAACACTTTATTCTGGTCCACATTTGCAAGACTAAAAGATTAGCGAGTTCATCCTTGACCTCGTCAAGGGTTGCATATTTAGATAAGTCGCTTTGATGTTTGCCCCAAGTCTTATTATAAGATATCACGTAAATACCATTATACTTTAAGATCTGTTTAAAATGTTGTACCATCTGCTTTTATACTCGTGCACGACTTTATGAGTTCGTATTAAAGACTTTGACACAGCGTAGGGTACAGCAATTAATTCACGTCCGCAAATTGGTGCATGTTATTTTTTTTGTTGGTAATGTTGAATACCAGACTAGAGTTTTTATTGTGTTTACGTAATTTAAAAATTCTTTTGGTGGCGCTAATCCATACGAATCAAAATAAACTATTCCATGTGGTTCAATTGCGTATGCCACCGAATGAGTACCTGGCCCGAACTTTTATCGATATTAATAATGACCGTTTCAATATTGTTTGGTTGTTTTTGGTAATTTATCACGCATTAAAACACCTCTGATGTTTTTTATAATTTTTTTTATTTTTAGCGGGCATTAAGTAAACGAAAATTTGACATAGGAAGATTCATTGAAGTGTTCATGGAAGTCTTGGACCTTTGCCGTACCAATGAGGTGTTCCTGGTAATCTTAGACCCATTCCCTCTTTTTTTTTTTTAAAATAATAGAATCTTTACTCCTTTTCCTGTTGCCTTCTTAAATGTCATTCCAGCATCAGTTCCGACAGCACCAAGTGCAGCTGCTTTTTCAACAGCTGGAGCCGCAGCGGTTATTAATGCTAGTACAGCTGCAAGAAGTGGAAATATACCACTTGTTTTAACTACATCTTTAATGGCATCCATACAAAAATCAAATTTTTACACTGGTATTTGATCGTTTGGCGTTACTCAAGTGCTCGAGTTGAGTTCAGTCAGTGATAGTTGATTTTGACCACACCTGATCTAATCTTGCTTTTAGTGTTATTTTTGTTCCAAATTCTTTTTTTTTTTAATACTGACTGTAACCTTTTAATCTGATCAGGAGTCAGACTGACACTAACATGATGATATGTCATTATAAATATCGTGAGAGATTTCATTACACGTTTTCTGGTGGGGCATCAATAACTCATTTGTCCACCAACACCTTCAAGTAACATTGCCTTGTCTGAGAGTACAACAGCGATTGCTCTGTAATTAGCTATAGCTCCTCTTGCCACACGAGCTCGAAAGTGTACATGAACAACAGATTGTCTAACTAAATCCAGGTGGTCAAGCGATAAGTAATAGATCGGATATAAATTTATAAAATCTAGTTGTGATATTTGTAAACCAGTGTCAACATTTTGATCACGTCCCAAGTATGACATCAAACGATGATATGCAGGTGCAACATGATTATTCTCAAAGTTAAGTAGTATGTGCTCAGCTGGTTCTTGATGCCAGTTTATCCTTAATGAATCTTTAGTAACGCCAAGTTTGTCAAATATCATTTTACTGCGTATTTGTGAATTTATTCGTAGAGCATCATGGAAAGCAATAAATATGTCTTGGTGCAGAAACACCTTGCTGTGATGCAATATGCCATGTAACTAAACCATTAACATTACTTTGTACACTATCTGTGGTCATCCTCAACCATGATAATGTTGATTTACCACCCGTGTTCATAAAAGAGAGCAGCCGTTGTTCCTCAGCAACTGATGGAGCCATTACTGGCATCCACAGCGAAAGTTTGTTAATATTACTTTGCCAGCATCACCCGCAGGTCACTAAAGTGCGTCGTCGTTGGTAGCCTTACATAAAAGCAAACCTGTATGCATGGCTCCAAAATTGACCTTTCTAACACCTCTACAAAACCCAAATATGTGGGACAGTAAAATAAGACATGAAAATTATATATTTCCATCTTTCAACATTGATTAACGTACTGCGAATCCAAAGTTGAATTTACGATCAATGTTAATAATCATGTTTTCTACATCAGCTTCAGCGTTTCTGGCATGGTTTCTTGGTCGTCCTATTTCATATAGATTCTTTTCAGGGTGGTCAGATGTGTCTTTAGCAAACATCGGGGACGGACCAGCCGACTTTGTATAATCATCTGAATATATTGCTAGACCCAATCTCCTCGTGGCAACAACGACGTCTTTCTGAATTGACTCAATATTTCTTCCATCGATGATATATGTAGCGCTGACGAACAACGCCATAATACCATTATTAAGAAAACCAACACTATCGTAAGCTCCATATTCAGTATTATCTGTATTCAGAATTTCACCTTCAACTTCAATAAACGCTTCTGTGGGTAAAAAATATATACTTGTATCCATAACTTGCAGCTCAATTTGCCCACGTCGAGTTGGTTGCCGTGCGTCACAAGAATAATATTGATAGTCGCGCACAGAATCATCCTTGAGAACTGGCGCATCCATGTCAAATGCTGTATCTGAGCAGCAGGGAAGTTCTACAGACCAGACTCCCAGACCAAAATAAAGCCTCCTACGAGAACTTTCTCCGTAGAAGCCTCAGATTTCAAAAATAAGCCTTCCCACGAAAATTAATTTGCGTAAATTCCCCCCAGAGTGCGATTTTTGTGAGCAAAATCAATGATTCTGGACAAGGAAAAAACGAAGATTTGGGGGGGGGGGGGGGGAAATTTATTCCGTCGACGAAGTTTGCGAAGATTTGGCTGCTGATCCTAATTTTACGTCGCATTAAAACAATATAGTTGAAAATAATATGAGTCGGAAAGCTAGTAGAGTTGGAGAACCTCATTCTGCCAGATTAGCGCGAGAAGAGTTAGCGGCAGTAAAGAAACTCATCCCGGCAAAACAATTATTTAAGAAAAAAGTTCGTGATTACGAAGATTCTCAATATCATTTTGGTGAGATATCGTCAAAGTTGTTGAGTCCAGTCAATGGAGCAATCGAACGGGTTGCTTACGGCGACGAAAAGAAAGATAAGGAACTTAGGAAGCGCGGGCTTATTCCTATGACGAGAGACATTGAGGAACACACTCGAGTGGTTCCGGATAGATTGTACCAAATTCGTCAAGAACAAACACAAACGCGTCAAGAAAAAGCACAAGCACGAGTGCGAGCACAAGCACAAAAGCTACAGGGACAAATACAGCAGGCACGAACACAAGCGCGAGTACGAGCACAAACACAAGTGTTGCGAGAACAATTGCAGCAAGAACAAGCACAATTGCCTCAAGAACAACCACAGCAAGAAGAGGAAGAAGAAGAAGAAGAGGAAAGCAGTAGAACACCTCGGGAAGTAATAAAAGATAAATTTACCGATGATGGTTGGAAAACAATAGAAAAACAATTCGAATTATTTGGCAAAAATATTGATGAACTTGGTGTATTTGCTGAGGATTCCTTTAGTTTTAGATCGAAATTTTTAACGAGTGACGGATTAAAAAAAATTAAATCGCGAGATGCTTGGTTCAGGAATATATACCGAGCTAAACTTAATATAGAGAAAATACCTCCTGGTGACCAAATTTTTCATCGATTTCAAAAATTCGCACAGGATAGATTCACGTATAATATGAGTCAACCTCGGGGGAAAGGAAAACCTGAATCTCCGGTGACGCCACAATCTTTGAAAACAAAGAAAATACCACAAATAAAATCCATCGATGAACCTTCTGCATCTCTTTCCGCAGAACCGAAAGCCAGAATTACAGGAACTGCGCCCGAAGATCATTTTACTGAAAGGGGACTCAAGGAATTGGAAGATGAGAGAAATCGAATTGAGATAGCCAAATTTGGTTTCGATGAAAGAGGAAAATATTTGCAACCAAGATTTATCGATGAATATACCAAAGATGAATGGATTCCCGCTGTGTATTTTGCTGCAAGGAAAAGATACGTTGATCTTAATTATCCCGATTACAAAAAATTTCTAGAAAAAATAAAAGAATCGGAAGAAGAAGAGGAGGAATTCGAGGAAGCGTTATCGTCATTTCCAAAACCAAAGACAGGAAGCGGATATACCATTTGCCCTGACAGTGTTGTCAACGATGTATCTCGCCTCGAGGTATTAATCGGAGGAAAACGAGCCGGAAATAACTCTCGCGAAGTAATCAACGAGGCCTCAGATATTTGTCAGCGATTATTCCGCGGTGGCATCATTAATTCTCACATTTACAAGGAACTTGTCGATGAACTCATCGATTAAAACAACACAATTGAAATAACATGATTGTTCACAAACATCAGCGCAGACCCAAACAGGTCCGCATAGTAAACTCTAGATTGCCCGTATACAAATATATACACGGCAATGGATTCGGTGATATCATTGGAAGTCTCGTTACGCGAGTAATACCTAAAATTGGACCCGTGATAAAACAGTTCGGGTTAAAAGCAATAGGAAAAATCGGCGAGACTGCTATTTCTGGTATCGGTAATTTGGCCAGTAAAGGCTTCAATACTGTCAAAAGTAAAATATTAAATTTAATGCGCAAAAAACAACCCGTCAAATTACCTAGCACCAGAGAAATGCCACCCGAAATCAGCAAAGTCATAAACGACGCAGCAAATAAAAAAATAAACGATCTAGCGCAGGAAGTTGCTAAGACAAATCTAGCACAGGAAGTTGCTAAGACAAATCTCGCAAATGAAGTTGCTAATACAAGTTTTATTTCAGGCAGTGGTCTTCGTTTTAGATGATATTCTTAATAATAAATGTTCGCACAAGTGTCAAATGAAGTGTTCGACATGGACGAGCCCGTAGGTAGAGACACATCCGTGCGAGATTTCCAGTATTTCTCGTACGATGCAGTTGAACCAAATACACCTAATCGCTTGGAAATTCAAGTCCACGATACAACAAGATATTTTCTTCCATCTGAGGCATATATCGAAGTTACCGGGGAAGTTGTTAAAGCGGATAATACCGCCTATGCAGCAGATTTTAGAGTCGGATTTGTTAACAACGGTATTATGGCGTTATTCAAGAGCGCAACTTACATGATTGATGGAAGAGAAATTGAGTCAATTACTAATGATGTTGACTTAGCAACAACGATAATAGGCCTAGCTAGATACTCGGATGATTTTACTAGATCAGCTGGTCCTAGTATGATGTTTGCCAAAGATAATTCTGACCGTCCCGATAGTAGGCCGCTTGACATCAGAACGCCCAATGATCGTAACGTTCCTCCTGCCCCTGCTGCTGTCCAAGATATCCCTCTTGGCACTAATAATGATTATAATCTTGGATTTGCCACGCGAAAATCTATGCTGCAAGGAGCTCGCAGAAGATTCTCTTGTGCTATTCCGTTATCCCATATATTCGGATTTTGCAGGCATTTCAGAAAAATTATCTACGGAGCGAAACATACCATAACACTTATCAGAAAAGGAAATAGCGATGATGCTATCTGGCGAGAAGGTAATATCGATTACGCTACTAACGTGATAAATGCTCTCGATGCGGGAAATGCCGGCCAGGTAAAATTACTCAAATTTACCTTGTGGATGCCAGCGATAACTCCATCAATAATCGAAGAAGAAAAATTATTGTCATTTATGAACCAAGGCGGTAAATCTGTCATGTCATGGCTAACAACAACAACAGATTCCATAACTACCGATATTGATGGTGATTTTACTTGGCGTATTGCATCGCAGCAAGGTACCTCTGCACCTAGGCACATCTTTATCGCTTTTTTGCACACGCGAAGATATCATCAATTATACAGCCATATGATATTCGATAGTATCAACGCAACAAACGTGTCACTGAGAGTAAATGGCCAACAAGAACCATCAGAGGAAATATCAATTAATTTTGACAACTATTCGACAGCTCGCGCGTATTATCGATTGCTAAGTTTTATGGGTCGCGATCAAAATATCGATACCGGATTGCAAATATCACAGCTAGATTTTAATACTCGCTATCCTATATACTACTTTTCCCTGGAGCATCTCGACCTGATAAAGCAATCCGTTGTTGATATCCATTTCAAAGCCAGAATTCGCACAGGAAATAATTTATATAGAGCAGTTGCGGTGATCCTCAGCGATAGAACAATGATCCTGGAAGGCATCAGCGGCAGAATGAGAGTCATCGATGCTCCTGTCGAGAACATGTGATAAATTCCAAATTTAGATTAAGCGATTATTAATATGCCATACGAACACGTCAGCGTAACTCTGACCCCGGGTCAGATAAAAAAGCTCCAATCAGCAACAGCAAAGCGAAGCGGTTTGAAATTAACCTTGAAAAACAATCAAATTCATGGTGGACCTAACAAACTATCACTAACTAGAGGTCAACGTGAACGATTTACCAGAGCCAAATCAGCAAATTCCGGTGTTCATGTGAGTCTCTCCATAGGCGCAATCAGAGATATGGTCAAAGTAGGTGGATTTCTTCCTTTACTATTGCCTTTATTATCTGCGATTGCGTCGCCGTTATTAGGATTCGCGGGTAAAAAAATAATAGAAAAAGTTACAGGAGGACGATACGGTAAAAAAAAATATCATCGCGGATCCGGCCTAAGACTAGGACGACCCCCTTTGTACGGATCCGGCCTAAGATTAACACGCCCCTATCAAATTTAGATCTAATCAACGAAGCAAAGAAAAAAAAAATAAAATTTTTCAGAGGCGTATTTATGCGAGATCAATTACCAGAAAAACCAAACCCTACCGAGACAGGAATAATAAATCTCGATAAAAATACCGGCCCTGGCACGCATTGGGTTGCCTACGCGATTAATCCTCGCGAAGTCGTTTATTTTGACTCGTACGGATTAGCACCACCGAAAGAATTTATCAACTACGTGTCTTCGTTGAAACTTCCGGTTTGGTATTCGACGCTTCCAACACAAACATTAGCAGATCCACCGATATGCGGCCCAGAGTCAATTAACGTCCTCGATGCGATTTCAAAATCATCCGGCCCTTATCACAAAATTTTATTTGAATATACCGTAGATAAATATCATGGTTGACATTTACGGTAGATCCCTCTTCAGGAAGGAAAAGGAAAAGGAAATAGAAGGCGTCGATGTATCAAAATTTGCAACCAAGAGTGATATTAACAATCTCCTATCGTTGTCAGAGATAGATCCTGGCGAAATTGCTATTTTTCAAAATACCGAAGGGCGATTACAAACCAGCAATGTCAAAATAGCTGATATAATCAAGCGAGACGAATATAACGAACGCATCGAGCAGTTTACTCGCCTGTCAGATTCGGTAACAAAATCCATCGCTGACGTCACTGATCTTATCGCGAAGTTGCCATCGAAGGCCAATATCGCTGATGTAGAAAAATCCGACAAGGAGTTATCAGCGGCGTTGCTGTTAAAAGTCGATAAGGCAATCTACGATGAAGCTCAAGAAAAATTTACAAAACGACTAAATAAGCTAACTAACGATCTTAAAAAACTCGATGATACCTTGAGTAAATTTATTAAAAAAGTTGACGAGAATATAAAAAAATCCACTGATATTTCATTCGTCGCAGATCAGCTAGAAAAGAAAAAAGTTGATCAAGAATTACACGATGACCTCAGCGATAAGGTAGGAAAAATCAACGAGGATATCACTAAAATTATTGTTGATATTGGCAAAATAAAAACCACAATGGATAAGAAAGGCGATAAAGTACTATACAGTGATCTCAGCGAGAAAACAAATAAAATAAACGAAGATATTGCCAAAATCAACAAAGATATTGAAGCGGCACGTGGATTGTCGCGTCAAGATGCCTACGACGATCTTACCGAGAAAACAAAATCCATCAATGAGGATATCGCCCAAATCAACAAAGATATTGAAGCGTCACGTGCACTAATATTTCAAAAAGCCGATAAAACATCACATAACGATCTCAGCGAGAAAACAAGAAAAATCGACGAGGATATTACTAAAATCAGCGTAGATATTGACGTGATGCGTGAATTAGTAAGTCAAAAAGTTGATAAAACATCACACGACGAGAAAACAAAATCCATCAACGATGATATTAACGCGGTACGCCAAATCGTAAACGAAAAAGTTGATAAAACATCACACGACGAGAAAACAAAATCCATCAACGATGATATTAACGCGGTACGCCAAATCGTAAACGAAAAAGTCGATAAAACATCACACGACGAGAAAACAAAAAAAATCAGCGAAGATGTTACTAAAATATCCGAGGAAACCTCCGCGGTGCGCCAAATCGTAAACGAAAAAGTTGATAAAACATCACACGATGACCTCCACGAGAAAACATAAAAAATCAGCGAAGATGTTACTAAAATATCCGAGGAAACCTCCGCGGTGCGCCAAATCGCAAATGAAAAAGTCGATAAAACATTACACGACGAAGAAATTCAAAATATCAACACGAAACTTCTCGACGCAGCTACAAAAATTAGCGATATTAACACAAAAATATCACCACTGAATATCCCAAGATTGGAGAAATTATATGTGCCAAATCATTTGATAGACAGAATTATGCGATACAATCTAACATTTGTGTTAACCATGAATGATTTTATCTGGACCCCCCAGAATAACACATTTAGCTTTACCGCGCCAATTGCTGGCTCATATCGAGTACATATTATCTCCGATATAAAATTTAAGGTACAACCGGATCAGAATTATAAAATTTATGAATTCTGCCCTGGATTTTTTATTATTATTTCGTTAAGTGAATATAGCAAAACAATATTCACGCTAGAACCGCCAGACAGAGCAACATTCACGCCAGACAGAACCAGCATGGGAGTGGTGAATTATACTGTAATTTTCGAATTTTTATACGAACATACGCCATATTATCCGTAATTGTTATCGTAGATTAATAAATGACCGCATCTGACTACCGTTACAATCAGGCGCGATCATGGCAGGATTCGCTAAAAAAGCTCCTCGACGAGTATCAGATAAAAATAAAAAAATACCAGCGTAGATTAGTTATCATTGACGTCGCTGTGTACGCGGTATCCGCTGTAGTCGCTGGTGCTGGAATAATTTTATCCGCGGTAACAACGATAGCGCCGATCGTAGCAACGATAATAATCTCGTCAACAACGACAATCGCTGGTGTTCTCAATATCGTAGCGAAAAAGATATCTTCGTGCACGAGTGAGAAATTATCGTTGTACAAAAACAAACTATCCCAGGTCAACGACGCGTATTCGAAATTATCATCGCTGCTTTCCGAGAGTCTCAATGACGGCGTTATCTCCGATCTAGAATTTTCGGCAATGGTAAGTATTTACTCGGAGATTGAACAAATGAATATTAATAATGTCCGAACTAGCTCAGATCGTGACAAACACGACACCGCCGACAACGACGTTAATATCGTTAAGTTCAACCAAACCTGAATTTAGTATTAATTTTCCAACGCCAATTAGCGTCAAAGAAATTGCGTTAACACAATTGCGTGTCTACAACAGCTGGCCTAATATCAGATCAAAATCATTTGGTAAATTATTGTCAAACAATTCACTTGTTATCGCTAATAAAAAACGCGCCGATGGATCTCCCGATTGGTTCACTGTTAGTATACCAACAGGCAGTTACGAAATTGAGCAGCTGGATAAGGAATTTACCAGCAGGATATCAAATATAACCGGCGATGCTACTCCAGGAATAAAGATATCCTCACATGAACCAACACTATCGTCGATCATCGAGGTAGCATCGCCGTACGTGGTAGATATTTATCATTCGTCGATTAGGACCGTATTGGGTTGGCCTGAAATTCCACCCGGGGAGATAATAACACCAGAACCAAAAAAAGAAGATTTTATCAGCGATAAAAAAGACTATCACGGAACCAGTTTGAACTACATCGATAAATATGAAAAAACGAAAGAAAACCTCGATTTTCTTTCAGGTTCTGTGTATATACTGGATTTGTTCGAGGATAGTATCAAATTATTGTTTGGTGAAATTATTAACGAATACGAGAAACAAAAAAAATTATTAGATCATTTTTTCCAGGAGTGCATATTTAACGTGCAAACTTCATGTAACGAAATTACCATAACAGTAGAGCGAATAAATAAATTAGCCGCTGATATGGAACTCATTAACAACCTAGCGACGGAAAATATACAAAACAGCGCTGTTTTTGGTATTGGTTATATTATTACGGCATTCATGCAAAGACATAACTTAACCGAGAGGACACTGCTAAATTACAAATTTCCTGGTTATAACGTTAATGAAATGAGAAAATTTGTCACTGATACCACTGATAAGTTATTTCCTAAATTACACGATGCGTGGACTAAGAAAAAATTACAAGCAGAATCGATTTTGCAGCATAACAACGACGGAGTGGGGCAAGGACGGCATATTTCACCTGGTATCGTTAATATAACAGAAGTTATCGCGATTTATCTTCACGCGGATGTTGTCGAGGGTAGCTATAATGTTGATTCGTCAGAGTCAAATCAGGCGCAGCAGGGTTTTATTTTGTATTCGTTTTCTCCTAGCGTCTCTCCGGGTTATTTGATAATAAAAGAGCCAGTAAATCCGTTTTATCTGCGATGCCACAATCGATTATTATCAAGGATAAATTTCAAACTAACAAATCAAGACGGAAATTTGCTTGATATACGCGGAGAAACATTAAGTATCAACCTGTTGGTAAGATCGTGAGAATCTTCGAATCTGTCTGCCAGGGAAAAACAGGCCAAAAAAATAAATAAAATCCAGGGAAATTTTCAAAATTAATATATTTTTTTAATTTTTGTTTTTTCTGTGATAAAATCTTCAAGAGTCTGTGATTTTCGCTTTTTCATCGACCAGCTTTCTTAGCTGCCTGACGCGTGAACTTGTAATTTTTTTCGTTTCGTATGCTTCTGATAAAATCAATCTAGCTTTTTCCACTAGCGTAGATAATTTAACAAAATTCTCGATTTGATCATCGCTGACTGTCGCAAGTGATTGATACATCGCGATTTGGATTTTCTTTATTAATTTGTACTCGGATGGTAGCGTGTATTTATATTCGAGTTTCCCTTGAACAATCGTCTCGAATTCGGATCGGATTTTATTCGCGTCCAACTCCGATGGAAGATTTATATTTTTTTTTCTTAGATCATCGATGGCTTCGATGATGTTATTTATGTTTTCTTCGTCCATTTATATTAATTTTGTAATATTTAATTATTCTTCATCACTTTCCGAATCAAATATTATTGGGATATAGGAAAATTCGATCCACTCGTCAAATTTGTAGGAAAATGCTGCGCTAGTTATTCCTTCTGCCACTCGTCGCACCGATGCTTTATTAATACTAAAATATCTTGCAGCAGCGCTCATCGACGTGAATATCATCTCCTCGCACGTTTCCTGATTTATCGATTTGATGGCCTTGGCGTATTTAGGGTGCCTACCAGAATTACCAGATTTGGAATTTTCACTTTGCGTTACAGCCCGGATATTGGATAATTTGTTGTTAAGTTTATTTCCGTCGATGTGATCGATAACAAGTCCGATTTCTATTGGTCCGTGATAGCACTCGTATACGAATCTGTGGTTGAGGTATTTTGCGCCTCTTCTTTTATTATTTTTATTGACAGTAAATCTGAGATAACCAGTATTACTAACATTACCGACTTGATTCTTCGTTCTGATATTTCTGACAATACCATCCGATGACGCCTCGTATCCCTCGATCGTTGGATGAGATCTATACTCGTGTGTGATTTTCATTGCAGGAATCGTCGATTTCATTTCCATATACAATATTCTGTTTGTTTAAATCATAATTTGCCTTGAATCGATTAATATAATCTTCTTCGCAGGTTATTATCAAGGAAGATTTCTTTTTGTAATATCTGAGCAATTCTCGATAATTTTTTCCTCCGCAGGACAAACACAATCGTGTCTTTCCTCGCGTGCCAACTTGACAAACTAAACACCGTTGTGGTCCTTTACTGCCTCGTCGAATTGCATATATATGAGCGCCACAATAATCGCTTCTGCAGGATTTGTCGCATGATTTTGTTGATCCGATTGGTATCCATTTGCACTGCATATTATAATTTAGATATTTGTCTAAAATATAATAATGGATACATTTGATCTTGATGAGGCAGAATATATCATTCCTGAGGTTGATCGTGCCAAGAAGGAATTCTTCGATGATGGAGCGGTTCACACTTGGTCGACATGGAAAACTAACTCTGTTGATGCTACGATGAACCTGGAACGGGCCAAGAAGATAATTGAGCACATAAAATCCGAACACAAGGAAGAACGATTTATCTTTGGGATAAAATTTATTGCACAAATGCCTGACGACATTTGGATTATTCGCGATAAACGAGATCCCGTGCGTGGCAGTAAGAAAAATGTTATTCTTGATAAAAATTCGAAGCCAGGATTATTATTGGGAATTGACGGTCCTTATTATGCCAGGGCGTACCCATCTAGCGCTGTTGTCTATGGAATTTATCGGCTAAATAACAACCCGGATGTGAAAAATCTACCTGCGATGAAAGAATCACCGATGATAAATTGCGTTGCTGAGCGTGTTATCGAGCATATGAAAAACGCTCGTCGTGGATCTGGCCTGACTCAGTTGAGATTGAATAAAATTAACTCATGGGCGAAGACTGTTGTTGATGGCGCATCGATTGACGATGTTGCTGTGTTGAGCAAGAAACTTAAATTTCCTATTACCGTGAAAACGCTATCGGGAGAAATATTATATTCGTCACCGTATAGATCTCGAGGAGTTCCAATCGAAATTGTTGATCATAATTCACATGCGTGGTCCCAGTCGGTAATGATATTCCCGCGAGATCGGGTTGTTAAATTTTATCCCGTGGAAGGCGCAAAAGACAATTCCGATGCTATGTTCCGATATATCAAAATATTAGCCGCATCTGATCCGATATCGGTTTGGTTATTCTCGAGTGAAGAAAAATACCATCAGTTTATATTGCCGCGAGGAGATATTTACCGTGATGAAAAATTACATGAATCTATGAAAAATATCGCGGTGAAATATTCGTCAAATCCTGATCAGTTATTAACGAACTGCTTTACGGTTCCGTCTGTTGCTGCTCACGCTGCCAGAGAAAGAAACTCGTGGAAACCTACAAGGAACGAATACCTCGCTGATATTCAACTTAGCTGTATCGAATACGGCCATGGCGGATTGTGGAATACCAAATATTATTTCGAAGATATGATATCCGTTGATATGAGCGCGTGCTATCCTGGAAGTTTCCTTGGATACGGCGATTGTGCGGATTATTTTGCTAAATTTGGCCATCCCACCAACGAAATGACAAGGGTAGCAATTAACGGACCCTTACCTGATTTTGTCATGACCGGATTCGCTTATGTAACTTCATTCGAGTTTGCTGAAAATTTACATAAAATTTGTTATATTTGGTTTGGTCGGCATTTATCTCAACGCAGATGGGTCCCTACGGTGTTGTTGAGATACATGCTGGATTCGTCAATGTTAGTATCGTTGACGGTTAGCGAGGCAATTATATCATACAGGAAACAAACTGAAGTATGGTTGCCGACTGATTGTGAAAACGCGAAAGATATCGGAAGAAAAATAATTGGCAAATTTACTCAAGGAGGATCCGTTGATCATAAACACCGACACGCTAGGTTGTTTATCAACGATGCCGAGATGGACTTTATTATTGCCGATACGGTATCGCGAGGAATATTCTGCAACAGAGAAAATATTATCATTGACGGAGTAAAGTTGGGTACCGTAATTAGCTATCTCGATGGAGAATCAGCGCAGTATACGCATTTGCGGTCGTCGATGCTAGCTTATGTGAGTATAAATTTACTGTCGATGATAAACAAATTTTCTGATATCGCGGTAAGGGTCGCAACGGACTCGTTTTATATCGATAAGAAATACCAGTATAGGCTGGATAATTTAATCGCCGATGGTTCTTGGGGAACTTGGAGGATAAAAAACGAGGATATTCTAGATTATTGCGAAGACGCTAATGTCGAAGATTGCGATAAATTTCATCGAGATAAATTTGAGGAAATATCAACGGCTGCATCTGCATTTGACCCGATTTCACGTAGTAAATTCGTTTACATGAATGGTCCTGGCGGTAGCGGTAAAACAACGCGAGCGATAAATTTATTTGCGAAATCTGATATGATAGTCTTGACTCCAACTCACAGATTAGCGCGAGAAATAAGGCAACGCGACGTTGATTCTTGTACTTATCACAGTTATTTCAAATACAGCGGTGGATTATGGGATTCGGCTCGCATGGGAAATAAATATATCAACAGAATTATAATATTTGATGAAATTTGCACAGTAAATTTAGTTGTATTAAAATCGTTCCTGACCTGGCTGGAGGAGAAAAATACCGCCGTGATAATGTGCGGAGATCATGGCCAGCCTGATCCGATTGATGGTGAATCTCCTCACGAATGGCTCAGGAATTTCGTTGACTATTATGAGGAAATCGACGCTGATTATAGATCCGATGATATTTTACTGACCGAATTTAAGAAAATAATTCGATTACAACCGAATAAGTTTCAATGCGATGTGATGAGAAGAATAATCGACGAGACTCCGATGGATATTTTTCTAAATTTGTGGCGTCCCGATCATTTGATCGTTGCTAGTAGGAAAATTGTTCGTGATGTTATTCAGGAAATGTTATTCAAGCTGCATTGCGAGAAATTTCCAACATTACAGGTGCCGTTGTGTTACAGGCCCGCTGATACCAGGAAACAAAATATCAGTGTTACTTTACCCTGCGGAGAGGAAAAGATCTTGGTACTGAACGATATTATTCTTGTTGATATTAATCTTGTCAATGACGCGATAAACGCAGAAAGATCGCCATGGAAATTAGGCTACGCAACAACGATACACTCGTCGCAGGGATTAACCGTCGAGGGTCAAGTTTGGATCGTCGATGATAGAATTTCCTGGTCAAATTTAGTTTATCTGGCCGTGTCGAGAGTAAGAAAATTATCTCAGTTAGGTAGAATTCGGTTTCACATTAATGACGCTGGCGGTAGTTGAGTATCTTTCGGTATTATTTGTAATTCCTCCTTGGTAAATCCGCGTTGTGGCGCTAGCGAATCTAGGAAATAAATTGCTGGTCTTCCTGACGATCTTGTTACGGCGGATATTTTATGTGTCGTAACGCTCCAATTTGGATCGGTTGCTCTTTTTCTGCCTCCTTCAGCCTCGCCTTCTTTATATAAATACCTGACCGTGACGCTACCTAGCACAGGCGGAATTGTGGAATCTCGCTTTAGGGGTATATTCGATTTTGTAATTGCAATTGCAGGCTTCATTGCTATTGTTCGAGTTACTTCATTATTTAGCGCGTTAATCACATGAGGCAATCTTGATACCCAATCATGAGATCGATTATCTTGAATAAATTCACGCGCGTATTGGTATCCGAATAATCGTTCTGCAAGAGTTTTATTGAATCTCTCAACGATAGCTTGATTGTGATGAACACCTACAATACCGCGACGGATTTTAACATTATTCTTTTTCATCAGTGAAGTAACCGCGCCAAGAAATTCTCGACCTGGATCAACCTGGAGAAGCTTCGGCCATGTTAATGGAGATCGTGAATAAATTTCGCTAAACGCCTTAGCGATCTCCGTTGCTGTTTTATTCGATAACGGTTCCGCTTCCTTGTATCTGCTTGCGATATCAACAACCGTCAAGACATATTTATATGTGACTCCGTCGACGGTATCATGAGGAAGAAACATAAGATCAGCCTGATGGACTTCATTAGGGACGCTGACAGAGAAACTCGCATATGGTATTTTCTTAGGCGGAGGAAGATATATTTGCCAGACTGCCTGTTTCGATAGCCACGATTCAGCAACGGACTGTTTTACTTATGCTGCCTTGGCGAGTTTGGCTATTGCTGATTTTCCTCGCCAGAATCCTCGCGGAGAATAATATATTTGCTCCATTATTATTTACCAGCGCCGAATACTAATTTACCTTTCATCGCGCCTTTTATCAACCAAGTTGCCAATTTTTCTTTGAAACTTTTGTCAGGAATCGCGTCTATTGCATGAATTAGCCTAATATCAGCGAGATGTCTTTGTTGTAAATCCCCGCTGCGATACGCAAGATCGTGATAGTAACACGCGTTATCGATGGCGTTTACTGGATCCTCGCCGGGATTTGGTTGATTATTATCGTTGAGTCTTATATCGAGCCTCGTACCAGGTCCGCAGTAATTGTATCCTGGCAAATGCTTTTCTCCGGGATATTTCGCCCAGGGCAACCCGGGTAGATTTTTCATGGAGGCGGCAATGTCTCCTCCGGTTCTTCTAATTTTTTTTTTTACAAATTTGAACTTGCGCGTATTACAAACTTCGCATTCTCCTGCAATTGCGTTCTTGTTATTGCGTGTGACGATTTCGGTTGGATTTATCGTAGCTGTGCGCGTGCGACACTTAACACAATATAGATCCATGTATTCTAGTAACATGAATGTAATTGATTTTTCAGCCACGAAGCGACGCGAGCAGGTGAAACACAACGCGGTGTTACCAAATTCGATAAGGATGATAATTATTGGTCCGTCCGGTTCTGGAAAGACGCAGTTGTTGCTAAATTTGATAATGCGATGGCTAAAATGGGACAAATTGTATTTGGTTGCACCGTCCGTTGATGATCAGCGTTGTTATCAAGTGCTAAAGGAATTTAGCGACAATACCGACGAAGGCACAATCGAATTCATCACAGACATCAATGAAGCTCCATCCGTGGAAAATTTAGATGGCGATGTTAATAATCTTGTTGTTTTCGATGATGTTATGCTGGATAAGCAAACTAATCCGGCTAGGATATTCTCGCGTGGCCGACACAAGAACACCGATGTTATTTACGTGCCGCAGCGATATACGCAAATTCCAAAGGTAATTAGGGACAATTGTAATATCTTATCGGTGTTCAATGGCGTTGATACTCACACGCTAAGAAATATTCATCAGACTTGGTGCAACGGCGACATGGACATAAACAACTTCAAAAATTTCTTCAGCCGCGCCCAGGCAACACCGCATGGTTTCATCACGATTAATCTTCATGATCTGCGTAGTAGATATCGAATCGGTCTCGATCAAATTTATTCATAAATTTGCAGCCAAATCTTCGCAAACTTCGTCGACGAAATAAATTCCCCCCCCCCCTAAAATATTTGTTTTTTCCTTGTCCAGAATCATTGATTTTGCTCACAAAAATTGCACTCTTGGGGGAATTTACGCAAATTAATTTTCGTGGGAAGGCTTATTTTTGAAATCTGAGGCTTCTACGGAGAAAGTTCTCGTAGGAGGCTTTATTTTGGTCTGGGAGTCTGGTCTGTAGAACTTCCCTGCTGCTGTATCTGGTATACGCTTGAACATTTAATAATTTTTATCGTCTAAAATAAAGACCACTTCCTGCTATCAGACTATCAGTTGTATTTTTTCTGCTTCACCAGCCAACTCGGCTTGTTTTTTATTTGCAGTTTCATTATTTTACCGACATTTGCAGGCATCATCACTTCAGTGCTGGGTAACTGTACTGGTTGTGGTTTTCGTTACATTAATCGTGCGCCTGTCCTTGATTACCTAGAATGATTTACTAGCAACAGCTACATCACGAATAAAATCGATAGCTTTCATTCTCATTAGCTTTGCAATCAGTATTGCTTTTGGGGCCATCCTTCTAAATAGAACCTGAACAACATCTCCGGGACTATCTACGTAGTATGTCTTATATACTAGCAATCGTGATTTATCATCCTTACCATTTCAGTTCTAAGTTGGGTATTGTGTACGATCATTTTATTTTTCGTCATTGTATTTAATTACTTTCAATCACTGTAATAATTATCGACGATTTCATAAATGAGAGATCGATACACAGTACTATCCATGATACCACCTGTAAATAATCGTTGACAAATATCCGCTGCTTCATTAGTGATTTCTGTGGGAATTACTACGGCTCGTTTTCCGCCAATCATAATTTCTAGTCTTTCGACATCGGCAAGAACGTTGCCGGCACATGGAGTAATTAAGACCATTTCCTCTAGTAACAAGACCACTTCTAGTTGCTCCTTCTTCCTCACTTGTTAAATCCGCTTTTTTCTTAAAATGTTTGAAAAACCCGAACGACAAAAATGAAGTAACAAAAGGAAACTAACCCAATTAGAAAAACTCTCGGATTTAGTTAGATGCTTCGGTTTGACGTTATATTTTTTATTTTCGTAGTAAGCTTAATGTAGCTTTAACAATTTTTCAGTCATATCATTACGATGTCCGCAGTGTGCAGTTTATAGTGATGTCTAGCACCAGGGCATCATGTCGCAGACATGTAGGATCATGTCCCACCCAGTCACATTATCCTGACACCAGGCCGACTAGTTCTAACACTAACCTCCTAATGCTGAGCACCTAGCGAGGAAGCTGTATCATTTTTTTTATGTCCTTGCTATGATTCGGTCGGGGTTCGAACCCGCAACCTCCTGCATCCGAGGCGGACACTCCAATAACATCAGTGTAAACGAACATCGGCTGAAGAAGCACTTCCATGGGCGTATTTAGGATGCTCGCAGATGGAACTCAAGAATACCGGCCATCCCTATGCACGCACGAAAAACGACAATGTTAAGACGGGATAAGCCAGCTGAAAATCGGAGTCTGAATTAAACCGGATGAATAGCCAGCATGTGCATATTTTGCATTAAATGTCCGACATCAACAGCCTACTCACTCGTCTCGCTTATTTCGTAAAGATGGTCGACGCTCGTCATAATAAGCATGAATGGGATCATCTTAGCTATGTGACGTTGATTATGGGTTTGGAAATACTGGTATTTAAGTAACTGGTCTGGATTTTTCCAGATCCGAGAAGTGATTTTATGCAAATGTATCCCACATGCTTTTCACGCGTGTTAATATGCAGGCGTTCTGAGTTATTCCCTCTTGTGAAAACACTTAGGTGAATGATTGCAAGATGCGGAAAAATACGCCAATTAGTGTTCAATGACATCGATATATATATATATATATATATATATATGAAATAAACTGACAACGAACATTGCAAAACTAGTATTTAGCTAGCTTGAGCGCTTTCGACTCTTTAACGAATCTTTTTCAAAGGCAAATACAAAACATACACAAGACAAACAAATAAAACAGAAAAACGGTTATGTTTGCGAAACTTTATATGGCTGTTTCTACAGAAATTCAACCTTTTAACTCTATTATGTGTCATCTAGTTCACTTCAGCTTGTTGCTGATACTGGGGAAAAAATTGT
The DNA here is from genome assembly GCA_028554795.2 of Sinohyriopsis cumingii. Lineage (NCBI taxonomy): Eukaryota > Metazoa > Mollusca > Bivalvia > Unionida > Unionidae > Sinohyriopsis > Sinohyriopsis cumingii. Next base: position 555,886 of record CM068826.1, on the reverse strand, counting down.
ATCGACCTAGAAACTGATGAGCCATAACGACGTTATTTTATGTAAATTTACGTAAACGCAGATTATATCCCAAATATTTCATTGTTGTAGTAGTCATAGGCTATTAAGCAAATTTAGAAATTGTGTCGGTTGCAAAAGATTATTTTATTTGTGCATGGTCGTCTTTTTCTTGTCTTCTTGGTTTAAACGCTTTGTTTCAATGTTCTAGGCGGATTATCCAGTAAGGTTCCCTTTCTTTCCCGGTTTGGGGACTCCAGTTGGGGTTGTGGAAATAAAAAACCATGTCGTTATGGTTCATCAATTTCTAGGTCAATGCAAGTATTTGCCTTTGGAAAAAAAAAAAAAACACCTTATCGAGATGAAGCGCTCAGCCTAGCTAGATATTTCTTTCGCACTGTTCGTTGTCAGTTTATTGCATTTATCTTAATCCCCGACACGTGATCCCTTACTGGATCCAGTGCACTTAAAAGGAAATGGAGAGAGAGACAGTGCGTGTTAACGTACACATTCTATGTACAGCAACATAATATATCAATGATTTAGTAATGTGCACACCCAGACATGCAGTCACTACTTCGACTTCTGTTCTTAAGATCAGTTTTTTGTGAGGGTGGGTGGGGGTTCCAATCCGTTCTGTTGTTTATGAAGAACTAGTTTTAAAAGTAACATGTAAGCCAGAGTAAAATTTGTTGTTCTTCCTCAAATGTTTGAGGTATCATGTGGTATAGAAACGTAGCAATTTAAAAGTTAAACCAAAGGCAACCCCACTAAGAATTACGGGTTATTTCTTATTTTGAACCTCTACGTTGAAACTATACCCGGTAATTTTTAGTCAGAGTTTCCTCTGACCCTTGTCACCCCATTTTTTTATTTGGACATTTATGTTAGGGTGTAGGGACAGAGTCCATTCCCGATTGAAAAGTTGGAATGCGCCGACTCCATTTGGTATCGGCATGGGGTAGCCCCGCCCCAGTTAACTTGAACGATCATCGTGATATACCTGCATGAAATCGATAGGAATATGATTTATCTTCTCAAAAAACGTGAGATTAGCATTCGTCATCTCTTTAATCCGCTGACAAACGAGACGAAAGTACGTTGTTGCTGAAATCTGACCTGCATCTGGCCATTTGCATTCCGAGTCACATGACTATATACAAATCTCGCAACCTACATATTAATGACACCAGAGGTCATATAGTCACGTGATATCGACAATAATCAAATTTCCAAAGTTGTTGTACATAGAATTTGGACATATTATGTATAAGTCACTTAATTTGTTGTAAATAAATATAATGCTCACTTAATTCTCAGCATATTTATTCTGAGAACAACCAGAAACCTGCCAGTATCGCATCAGGGTGGAGAAAACCATTGTCAGTAAGTACCGCGCACGTGTCAGCGATGCGTTTGTTGGTGTCACGTGACTACCACATGAAATGTGCTCTTTGCATAGTGAATCTGGTTCTCTTCAAATGGCCGCAACATTTATAAAATTTTCGGCCGTTTTTTCCCATCTGAATAAATATTTTGAGAAGTTTCTAATTTTTTTTAATTTTTCTATAAAAATTACGTGACTTTCATGTATATGCTCAATTTGTTTTCCTACAGCAACACTAGAAACTGTATTGTTGATATCACGTGACTGTATGACCGCTGATGTGACTGACATGTAGGTATCGAGAGTTGTGTAGTCATGTGACTAGGAATGCAAATGACCAGATCCAGGTCAAAATTCAGCAACGATGTATGTTGGTCTCGTCTGTCAGCGAATTAAAGACATAACGAATGCTACGATCGCAACTTCTGAGAAAATAAATCATATTCCTATCGATTTTATGCAGGTATAGTTTGATGAAAGGTCGTTCAAGTTTGCTGGGCTTCCTAGTAAGCGGCTACCCCATGCCGACACCAAACAGTGTCGGCGAATTTCAACTTTTCGATAGGGGATGGACTCTGCCCCTACACCCCAACATAAATGTCCAATTATCAAAAACTGAGGTGGCTAGGGTCAAAGGAAACTCGGACTAGGTAATTTCAAATTAACCGCATTCGGAAATACGCCTCATGTGCTTGTAACCGTAGTAAATTACCCCCCCCCCCCAAAAAAAATATAAAACAATAACGTTTTGTTAGCCACAATTGTTTTTTTCTCCGCAAGAAGGCCTATTTATTCAGATATCTGCAATTTTTACCACTGGATTGAATACTGGATTGTCCGAGAGCCGGAATTATAAAATAAAATTAAAAAAAAAAAAACACGATCGATCATTCTTAACTTCCTGGTCAATCCTTGTTACGTTAAGTAGGCTCGGTTTTCCGAACGGAAGCCATCGACATGTTCAAGGTACGATCCGTAGGACTGATCTCATAGTTCTCAATGAAATTAACTGCTGTGATGGCCAATTTAGATACAGTATGATATCAATCCCATTTTCATATAGGAACATTTAGATAATTAGTACAAGTCTTTTAATATGACTGTCCATATAGAAACAATGACAATATTTTCAAGATCGCCACTGTAGGCACTTAACTGGAGCTCAGATAGTGAAGTTCTTCACCGAGATCCAACTAGACGCCATTAGACGTTTTCACGTGACCCCCCCCCCCCGGTCAATATAATTTTCCATTTTGGTGGCAGGACGATAACAATATTTTCAAGATAGGCATGGTAACTTTTATGTCCGAGCTGCACCATTTTCTATAAGGATCAACTAGACATCATAACTGACCTTCAGTTGCAAACCTAATGTCAATATGACTTTCAGTAGTGCAAGTAGCAATGATAAGATTTTCAAGATGGCTGTCATGGATGCCCTATTGGGCGTCTCGTAAGCTAATCTGAGCTATGACCATCCGAGCTAAAAACAAGCAACTAAAAATTAATTAAAAAAAAGTCAGGAAAAATAGTTTACCCAATGTTGTCTTTAACTATATCAAGCATATAAATTTTAAAGGAAAAGAAATGTTAAATCAAAATAAATAAAAGAAATCTAAAGAACTCGACACCACGTTACTAACTCAAAAATCTCTCATGAAAATTTCCCCATTTTGAAGTCAGGGTTTCAACCATTATTATTTAATAGACGTTTATCAGAGAAATACTCAAGCATACAACTAAAAAATGAAATCCCTACTGTTTTACACAATAAATTTTGTTAAGGCAAAATGCTCGTTTTTGCACTGTAACGTAATGACGGGGGGGGGGGCGCCAGCGGTCTTGGAGCGCTAAATGAGCTAATAAAAATTAAATTGCAGGAAAATCGTTGGCGGGGCCCATCAAAGTCGCCCCGGGCGCTATTTACACTTATTACGCCACTGCACTGTTTATGATAGCACACCAATTATTTCCATTCAAAACTTAGCAAATCATAAATGTCTGCATAACATGTAAATAGATTAAAAAACAACATTCTATTAAAAACAAAACAAGCAACAAAAAACACATAGGTTCTATAAATACTTTATTTTAAATGTATATATACACATACCGTAGCGTAACTTTGATTTCCCCCGCCCCAACCCATTTTTAATTTAATACATGTTCACTTTTCACTTAGCCCGGTTATCACGCTGAACACAAAAAAAATAATATAAACTTTATTTAAACAAACTTAAAATAAAAATTAATCCCCAATACTAGACCTTCCACCTCCAGTTTAATTTACTTTAAATTGTCACAAAAATAATCTGTTAACCGAGAGGTCCATTTTCCTTCAAATCCTTTTCGTAGGCTATAATAATCACCGCTAGCTTTTGGTATCTTCGATCCATAATCATGAAAATAGCAGTACTTACAATATAAGTGATCTGCAGTCCTCCTGGCAGTCTACTGACACTGCACTAAAAAAACATATATGTCGGCAAACGTAACTGGCCTTCAAGAATGCCATGAGGCCAGATCATGTGAACAGGTAATCAGCGCCGATAATGATGTGTATTTCTGCCCCACTTGGTGACGATGATCCAACAGCTCACTAGGCTTTCTAAGGCCACTGGCGGCAGTAACTCAGGAACGTCTTTGGGGAAATCCCCCCGAATTTGCATGTGCTGTAAAAACTGCTGTAGCCTATATATGAAAGTTAACAAGCCCATCAAGTTTTGCCCCCCCACCCCCATAAGTTGAAATGACGTCTCTGCAGTAACTGCTGATGTTTCTCACCATACCTGCCCAACAGTTACGGCACCGCTATATTCTAACTAGAGTGGAACACAACCACTGTTTGTGATTTACTGATTATACCGCTGTACTTATTATTACATTAAAATGTTGCGAAGCTGTGGAGACAGCAAAGTACAAAACCCAACTGATAGAACCAGTAGGCCAATGACAGTTGTGCTGAACTAACTACTATTAGAAAAGTATAGTAGCTCCTTAGAAAGTCTACGAGTTTTCCGAATGGTCGCCTAAGATCGTTGTGGTCATATATCAACTAATGTATTAAAATAGTTTTTAAAGCAACAATAAATACATTTTATCCATTACTACTAATACATACTGGCAGAAGAAGAAAAGTTAACAAGAACAGAAAATTAATGCAGCTGGCAACCAAAGGCAAAGAAAAAAAGAAAAAGGAACTGTATGGTGCAAAGTTACCTTTAAGAAATCTATAAATCTATGATGAAGAATCTACCTTTTAAAACATTTTAAATGTTAAAAAGAAAAATCTACCTTTGATTTATTTTCGTATGTTATGATAAAGGTTTGGTCTCAGCTGTTATACATGCCACTGATATAGACATGTCTCATATATGTAGAGTCCAACTGCTCAAACCCAGATCTGACAATGTGTAATTGGTTGGCAGATCTGGGTCTATGAAGCTGTTAGGAATAATCAGTAGAACAAATAACACAGACCTTGTACTGCAATTGCATTATGTGATGGCAGATCAGGGTCTCCGTTATTTGCAGTTAAGACTCGACTTCCAAGTGATCATATATGGTATTTGGCAAACTGGTTCATGTTAGCAGAATTTGCATATATTTGTTTATATAAAAATCTTACTTAAACAAATTTCAGATAAGAAAATTAAATTAGGTGTTGCTGTACCACCTTAATACAACTTAACTGCAGTCTTCAAACAAACAATTATTATGGTACCTTCATGGTAAAGTTAAAACATTTTTTATTACTTCTATTCTTTGGAAAATGAATGCTGTTATTTATTTGGATAAAATGAATCTGATAGATTTTATTTAGTAATGTATTCAATTTCCTTTTAATGATTTCATCCTCTGCAAGACTATTTTGATCACCATGATAAATACAATAAATAAATTATAAAAGTAATGACTTTCTGTCTTAGTAGACTGATTTATTTGAATTTGTTTAGCTATACATACCAGCAAGTTCTAGTTTATGTGGAGTAAATCTCTAGTTAATTGAACACAACATAACTTTGTTAACAACTAATTATGACAGCATACTGAAATGTATGTATACAAAATAAAGGTAAAAATGCAATCAATCAATGATAATCTAAAAATAATACACAGGGGATGTGATATGTAGTTCAAAATATGATTATCCATATACACATGTTTGCATGATTATACTTGATGGAAAAGTATGCACATTTTAAACAAATATTTCCCAATCTATTTCCCTATCTGACTGCTATGGTTACTATAAGCACATAAATTTCATCGACTTTTTACATGTTAGCTATTTACATGTACATATGAATCACTTCGAACAATTTCACTCAAATTTGGCCTGAAATACTAATTCTGAAGCAGTTAAATGGTTTTGGCTCATTGTCTTTTTGTTCTGAAACAACTCAGTACACACAGATCGGTTAGTTCAAAACATGTCTGCATTGATGACAAGCTCATGCAAAAACAACCCTGCACTATCAGGGTTTATATATCCTTCACCAAGTTTCATGATTCTAGATAAAATAGCATGTACACAGCATGCAAAAATCCCATGTTGTTATGAACTCAATTCAAGAACCCTAAATACAATAAAATATTAAATGTGATTTTTATTTGTACTGGTGTCACACTAATAAAGGTTCAGTCATCTAGTTTGAAGACTCGAGCATGAATTCTTAATAAAACACAAAATTTAGCCATTTATGGATCATACTAATCAACTTTATCACTGAGCATTTCTTTTCAAGATGCGTTCCATCACAAATTTCCATGATTCCAGGTAAGTGTATAAATACAAATCAGTGCCTTTCTTTATGTAAGGGTGTAGCACTATGAGAAATGCATACAATCATTGTTTTTGACAATTCTAACATAAACAGTGCTTGGGAAATAAAATACAACATTTAACCAAAGTACCTGACACATGAAATATGGGCAACTGACCTACTTTTGTGATGAGGGTGTAGTACTTGTATGTTGCATACCCTCACCAAGATTCATGATTTCATTTAACAGTATGTATACAGGGTGCAAAACAACCTATGTGGGCATGAGCTAAACAAAAAATATAACCAAAAATGTAAAAATAATGTAAAATATACATATAGTTAGCCCCCTTCCCTGGGGTAGGAGCTGTGAAACCCACTCCAACCATGGCATAGGACCTAAAATTGACGATTCTCGAGATGCAGTGAGGCTGTACATAATGTATATCTTGTAGATGCTGATGCAGGGATAGTATAATATAACCTGTATACTTTGTATGGGTGAGCTAAAAGCCATTCTTCTGAAAAAGCAAACTGTTGCAAAGATACAGTGGGTAGAAAAGAGTGCTAGAAAAGATGATAAAGGGTTCCTCACGCATCATTCAGAATCTGACAAAATAATGTTGACCTTAAACAAGTAACATCAATGCCTGTAGATTTACAAAAAAAATGTCTGTTCTTGTCTTTGAATTTAAGTGAAAATCATATTCTGTACATTTTTCAATAACTTGCAAGAGATGATTTTTTTTGTCTTTTAATGTCTTATTTTGTGAAAAACCATAATACATTTTTAAATCACTTGTTGAAGAGAAGATGCAATATTGTGTTTCCAATTTAAGTGCATCAATTATGTCTGTTTTATAAATAATGTTATAAGAATAAATAGGATAACTCAAATTTTTTAATGAAACCAAAATTCTACTTTGATGCAAGATATAAAATTAAAAACTTTTAATTAGCGTATTGAACAAAGCAATTTATAATACTAGTAGTTTGTCTTGTACTTCGAGTTAGGATATTGTTTACTGTACATACTCGCTTACGAGTTCAGCTGCAAACTGCACAGACCCAGATCTGTCATATAATGTACCAGCAGATCTGGGTCTGTGTAGTTTGATCAGTAGAACAAACAACATAGATGTCATCATGTCGATCTATACGCACATTATGTGATAACAGATCAGGATTTTTGTTGTTTGCAGTCTAACTCGTACTTTAAGTGTGTATGTGGTATACTTGCTTATAACACTAACTGCAAAGTGTGCAGATCCAGATCTGCAATGACATAACATGCCAGCAGATATGGGTCTGTGCAGTTTGTTAGGAGTAATTAGTACAATAAACAACAAACCCTGATGTGCATGCACATTATGCTATAGCAGATCGGGATATTTGTCATTTGCAGTCTGGCTTTAATTGTAAGATAATAAATATGGTAGGTCTCGTTTTCAATTGTTCCAAGTAAGCAAGCAAGTATTCTAGCTAAGTAAACAGAAAATCTTCTCCGGCACTATTAAAAATAAAATAAAACCACACCTCTAATGGTTTAGTACTTATTTACATCTCTTCATTATGTACCTTTATACACTCAAATTAGGGCATATATTCAATGGTTGGGGTTAAGGTTAAACGAGGGAATAAGCAAAAACAGTACACATCACAATCCACCATCCATATTTGGCAACAAACCAATAATAATGCATGAAGTAGAGATCAATAAATTGGAATGATCATTCAATCTTGATGAATCATTCTGCATTTCAGTTAGTCTTGAATAAAGCTTTTGCAAAACTGAAAATCATTACTAACATGATAAATGTAGGAAATCCAACAGGAGCCATCATAGCATAGTAAGGCTGAAGCATTCTACCCACAACTACAAATACAACAACGAAAATAAAACACATGGAGGGGAAAATTGTCGATGCTGAGGTGACTGTAGACACTTATTTACTTTCTGTAACTCTGAATTTCACTCCTGATGAATTGTTTGATTTATTCATATAAAGTCTTAACTTTTGAATAGCATATAAAAGCGAAATGAACTAAATTACAAGCAAAGATTATTTCTTTAATCCTTCTCAATTTCTTGTTGAACTTTACTTTGAACATTTGCTTCTAAAGCAAAAAAAAAATAGGATAATTTTAAAATATAACTGCTTTTAAAATTTAAAGCAACTTCACATGTGGCACCTGTACATGCCAAACATCTTTCTCCTCTAAAAATAAAAATTAAAAATGCTTTAACAAGCATCTTAGCATATGTTGTTATCATGCCCTACATGTCGTTGTAATGAACAAATTATAGCAGACACCTTCTGAAAGTAGAACTTTACTGAAAACTCGTTTTTAAAAGATTCTAAATGGAATTTAAGTTATTCTGTAGGAATTCTATAGAATTCTGTTCTATTACATGCTAATATCAGATGCTAGTAATTTAAGTTGAATATTCTCCAAATAAACGTTATGATTCTCCTGCAACAAAATTAGTGTCCAAGATATACCAGTGATTAAGCATTAACAAAAAGCTTCACCCATCCTGATATATTCTTCAAAAGTAGGTTACATATTTCAAAGAATTAAAACCTTATGACCTAATTAATACCAGATTTCTAACCTGAAAAAAAGAAGAAAAAGAAAGAAGGCATAGAGCCAGCCGATCTTGCTCTGTGAGCATTACTTTAACATGAAGCCATTTGCTTTGTAAGTCAAATATGTATTCTTTGATTCATCTGGGGTACACTCATAATTAAAAAATGAAAATGTATTTAGGTTTGAATCTGTAGAATATATTTAGCAGGATATCTTAATTAATATAAACTCCCTTAGACTAAATATTTTTTTAAAAATTTAGCATGTAAAATATTAAATAGAGAACAGCTATTGTAAAAATGAAATCTTAAAGTCTAAATCTAAGTTAGCAGGAAGTTTTTGCTGAAATAAATTAATTTTTTATATTACACACAACTGCTAAATTATACTGGCACAGAAACCTGGCTATACAAAATGTCTGTATCCTTTACACAGACACACACTTCACAATTAAATTTTATCTTCTTGTATCTTGTACAAGAATGAATGTAATGACACCTAAATAAGTTCCAGGGGTACGAGGTTTGATACTACTATATAGGCAAGTACACTTAGTAAAAGCTGCATAATATATGGGCAGGTGAATAGTGTTGTTACACTGTAAATGTGTTGCAAAGCAACTATTGTTGTACCGTTATTTCATAGGATTTCCAACTAACTTTGAATTATCCACTTAAGACCAGGCAGAATGCTGAAATGCGTGTATTAAGATACTATACTCCAAATTATTGTTTTGAAAGAAAAGACAGTTTGTATAAGGACTATATAAAATTGTTTTCATGCTTTGGCTTGATCTGTGGTAACTGCTTTTCCACTTTTTTGTGATTTATAAGAAAAATCTAATTAGCATGCTTGTAATGATTAGAATAGAAACTTTTCTAGTAGTGTAGATGACATCTGTAAACAGTGTCACAGAAATGTATAAAATACCCTGTTGATAATAAGAGAACCTCTTACCTACATTCTTTATAAAGATTTCTTTCTAATGCCACAGACTTCAAGATTAATAATTGCAAGAAAAATTTATGAATAAATGTTGACTCATAAATTGAATAATCTATTGAGTAGTTATTAGAGTTTTATTCAACTCTCTACTATTTGAATGTAATATGCTGAATATGTTACAACAATCCTTTCATTTACATTGTATACTTTTCTTTTGCCAAAACTGATTAGAATCTGTGTACTGTAGATTAAAAAATAAACAAGTTGTATTTATTCATTTAATACAGAAAACATGATACAAACATGATAACAAATCCTTACTGCTCCATGTTATAAGAACTATCTACATTAGGAATTCAAATACAATATGACTCAATGATAAAACCTTTCTGTTTTCTTGATAAATATGAGACTGCAATGTGATGCCATGACAGAAATCATGCAATTTTCTATCAATGTAATTGTTATCTGAGAAAAAAGCTTGTTTATTCTCAAATAAACAAGTTTAATAGTTATTTGAACTAAACGGCCACTGATCTACAAGGTCCTAAATTGCCTAAAAATCAGTTGCAATTAACATAAAATACCACTTAGTCATCTGTCTTTTTTTCCACAATGAAATCTGATACTATAAAATTGTTTCTGGACCATGTGTTTAAATGTCTTATTTCTAATTGTGGAAAAAAGCATTATAATTTTCAAATAAGATCATTTAAATGATGATAACTTTTGTAAATGCATTGGTTTTCTAACAGTATTTATAAATATTCATGTTGAAGATTTTCATGAGCTAACATTAAAAAAAAAAAAAATCAGTTTTTTTTCCTTTGATGAATGTCCAGAACAGAAAGTCATAAAGTCTTGTATTTTCCCAGATGCTGACATCCAAACAAGCACATCCCTTCACCAGACAACATTAACAAGAAAATGTCCCCTACAAAGCTGAAAGAGAATTCCTGAAAACAAAATGTCCTTCGACTGACAAAATAGATATGTCTATTATTATGGAAACTTTTCCACATTCTGTACAATGAATCTGTATATGCATATAAAAAAACAAGATTAAAGTTTTTCTCCCTGTACTATAAGGCTAACATAAATATACACAAGCTGCAATAAAATTCTTCACCTGTAATGTTAGAATTAAGCTCAATACACATCTGCCGACACCGGTACACATGCAATAGGCATGTACTACATCTACAAAATGAAATACCAGAAGTTATTTTTTATGCAGTAATGATCCAATCTTAGGAGCACAATACCCGAATCTTTTAAAAATGTGTGTATATATATATATATATATATATATATATATATATATATATATATATATATATATATATATTTGCCTAAGGATTTGAAGGCATAATTATACAAATTGGTGTTACCTAACTGCAGTAAAACTTCAAACATTCATCTTTCATTTCATCAATTATAGTACCCTTAGCTGCAACATGACTATCATAAATGGTACATTATATACCTACCATGGTAAATAATATTTTATTATACTTTATTTAACAAAAGAAACACCTTTCACAGGTTGGACGCTTTTAACCAAGTATGTGATGTTGAACTTGAAATTTTATATGGAAACATTTTCTTGTTGGAGTCTTTCAGATCTTGATATTTGATCCCTAGATGCCAAAATCAATATTTTTTCACGCAAGCCAAAAATTAAATTCGGGCTAGGTATATGACATAGATAGTACTCTTCTTCAAGTCACTGTAATCATGACCTTAGAATGTCTCAATCCATTTATTTCTAGCAAAAGACACAGAACTCAACCTTTTTGAGGGACCATTTTGTTTCTTTCCTTTGCATGACCTTTACTTCTGACCTAATTTAATAGGTTTATTTCTTGTCTGAAAAGCACCCTGCATAAAGTCTGGGCAAAACTATTCTTCCTTCTTTTAATCCACAAGAGTGCCCTCTGTAGCCTTGCCCTTCACATTATGAGCCCAGAGTTGTCTTCCTTGTATCAAATGAAAGCCATTCACAATATTAGATTCCATTAGGTGATAAATAACTAAAGACTGATCATTTATCTTCTTGGTGTCACTGTGACACTGACCTTTTGGTCCTAAATCAATATGGGTCTTTCTTTTCTCATCTGTTAGCCATATACAAAGTTTGGTCAAGGTATTATTATATGGTATACAAATAAAATTATTGTTTAGAAAGTTTTCCTTCCGTCAGCTTTTGCATCCTTGTCCTTTAAACTTGCTGGCCTAAAACTGACAAGTTTTCCTTCACCCCAAATGCAAACTCCTTACAATGTCTGTAACAGTAAATGTCTAACTTGAGTTGTTATATTTTGTGGATGCAAAAATAAACAGATGGACTGACAACATATCAATTTAGAGCGCTTTATGGCAGGTATATATGAAGCAATGGTAATGGACCATTTTTGTTTTGTACATACTGGTATACAATTTTACAACACATGATAATCTGCTTCTAAGATTTTGGATTATTTAAGCTGAATGCAATTCACTTCAATCTGTGTGTATTTTGTGTCAAGACATTGTATTTGTTTCAAATATATTTGATAAAATATTTGAAAAGCTACTTATATGTGTACATTTGTGCATCCTGTATTGCAACTGCCTGCTTCAATACTGCATACACGGCCATGTGGCCATTTTATTGTAACAATTACCAATTTCAAAAAGAAATAGTTCTGACATTTTGTACACACCATACCTGGTGAAACCTCATTATCCTGAGATTGAATAAATTTGGATTACACTAGTAACAACGATACACTGTACCATTACAAAAAAAATTTATATAAAATTTGCAATATTTTTTACCTGAAGGAATTCTTTTATCAGACATGCAACTAAAAAACCGGGAAATTGTTTCTCCTCAAATATATTTAGGATATCTATACAAGTAAAATCAATGCTATGGATGAAAGCAAAAGGGAGTACATGGGAAGTCATTAAAATACACATTGTACATTTATTGTCACCAATATCAATTTTCACGGTGAGGAAAAAGAAATACAATTTAGTCTATATTTAAAGTGGGTGAAAATAAATTTTTGTTTTCAAAGAATGATCACTATTCATAGTCTTTAAATCTATATTTTGTATCAACCATGAAAGTCAAGAAAATTTGTACCAATGTAAAACAGTGAAATGACATTATTCTATGGCCAAAATCCTATGCATTTTCAAATATGATAATAAAAATTATTCTGTATGTATTGTACCTTTGCCTGTTGCCTAAAAACACCAAGTTATTACCAAAATTCTTGTTTGATGATTAAAAGTTGTGAAATAAATTCAAAAGTTAACATCAACATTTCACCTGTAAAAAAACATTATTAAAAAGCAACAGGTCTTCCCTGTTAATTTTTTTTTTTCTAATCATATTTTTGTACACCATTTTGAAGAAAACATGAAAGCAAGCTTCAGAAAGCGATCTTTTTCAACTAGTATTCTAAGCTGTTTCAGACATTTTTAGACCAGTTACCCTGTGAAGGAAACTTTCATCCAACTGTCTGAATGATTTATTCATAAATCCTTCAATATGGAACCCCACATAATAGCTCCTTAAAGACCTTTTTTTTAAGCACTGTCACATTTTCATGTTAGTTCCTTTTTAAAATCCCTATTTTTGTTTCACGTCTCTTATGTTTTAGCTAAATCTGTTCTTTTTGAAAATTATCATAAATTTTTTTAAAATAATCCTAGTTAGCATTATTATATATTATCATTATTATTATAAATCATTTTTAATGTTGCTGTCATTGTGCTGCCCAATGCCAAATATTCAAACAAGAAGCCAAGTAGGCCTGATATCGCTCACCTGACATAAACTGGATTAAAAGGGAAATGAATGTGGTAATAAAAGCAGGTACTATGGACTTGAAAGACATGTATGTTAGCAAAATTACCAGCTATCTGACATAAGTAGATGTCTGACGTATCAACTTTGTTTGCACTTCAATTTCAGAAAGATTGGTTTGTACAAAGGTATCTTTGTATGAAAGTGAAAGGTGACTGAACTTGTCACATTTCATCTAATATAGCAAGGCAGTTTTGTAGTGAAGGTCAGTCTAATATTTTTCTAAAATCCGGTTATCCATCTGGTTGCTATGGGAACCACCTAAGGCACAACTTAAATAGATCATATCCAAAGAAACCTCCTAAGTCTGATCGAAACTTGATAGGCTATTCTGAAAATCCCATTGCTTTGGGAGACATGTCAGCCAAAATTTTAACAGAGCTTGTCCTATCAACATTTCCTACCTGGCTTGATCAAAACTGGCTCAGCCAATCTGAAAATGATGTTAAAATCAAGTTTTCCATGTAGTTGCTATGGATGCCATCTCATGAAGTACATCCTAAGGAACATTCCTGCCAAGTTTGACTGAAATTGTCACAGCTGTTCATCCGAAGTAAAACATACATTCTCCACAGGGTTGTCATCAAGGAAGTTGTACCTATACTAGGGATGTCATTTTGGACTAAAGTTTGATCATGCATGTGCATAGAAACATTCCTACAATGTTATAAACTTATACGTGACTATTTCCTATTTGAGTTCAAAAATACAATGAGGTACAAAAATAAGAAACATTCATAATGTAACTGGTTCTGTGTAGCCGCTAGTGCTTATTTTAATTGAACTATTACAACAATCGTTACATTTGTAGTGAAATGGATAGTTTTACAGTTCTTCAATTTTACTTTTTTAAAAATCTTTGTCATTGCTTCACCATGTGAACTTTCAATGTGTATTCACCCAAGTCTTATAAGTATATTTTGTGCAAATTTATTGCATGTTAAGAAAAAGAACTGTTATTTCAAGTAAAATTCACACATTACTGACAACAAATTGTAAATACACAATTAAAATTTTATTAGATATTAAAGCTTACTTTCAAAATGTTTCAACAGAAGAATATACTTCTGTAAAAAATCAAACAAATCCAGAATTTACACTTCAGAACAGAATGCTTCAATGTCAAACTAATATTTAAAAGAGAAACTCCATGTTTAATGAACAGAAATAGTGGGGTAATGAAAGGGTTGGTGCATTACATAATCTACAATAAACACATAGCAATCAAGTGCATGGTTACAGGAAAAGGCAACAATCTTTCTACAGATGTACATGAAAAAAGGATGAATACAAATAAGCAACATATTAACTGTATCACTAAAATTTCAAACACAAAAATGATGTATCAAAGAACTTCAAACTGTACAATAGTTATCTGCATCAAAGTAATAATGCATCCAACACACAAACTGTTGCTATATAAAAAAAAAGTATCATTTAAATAAGTATGGTAATTCCAGTATAGTAATTCAATGTTAACACAGTCAAGAACATCATATGAATCAATCCTGAAAGTGGCTATCTGCAAATTCTGAAAAGCCTGACCAATGCTAACTAATACCTTACCAGCATTAGATATTAGTATTAAGCATAAAAAAGTATTTTCCATTACTTTTTAAAGTACCTATACAATAATGTAATACACTAACTAAACTTGCATGAACTGAATCCATTATCTTTGCAGACACATCATTTTTAGACTTATTCAATATATTTAATTGGTATAAACCTGTTAGTAATAAGAAGAATAAAGAATAAGTTCAGCTTCCTGTAAATTAAAAGACCTACAAAATATATCTTGAAAATAATTAGGAAAATAAAACTTTGTTCATTGACAAGAATACCACACCGCTGTACCAGGAAGCATATTTTAATGCAAAGCTATAGACAGACATACAGACAGGCACAGGTAACATTGTTATGTTACTACCACATTTGTGGTGGGTTATGAAACCTGAAATCATCTTTGCACCTAAAATGCAGCACAGGCATACTGCTATAACAGTTCTTATACCAAATCATAACGACTTCCTACAAGTGTCAATGCATTAATCATTCATATAGACATACACAATTCTGAGAAATGGTTTTCTCATCAAACCTGCATAACTGACCATGCATTTATCAAATTTAGCAGAAACTCATGGAAATTCATATAAAAATGTAACCTAGGTATGTATCTTTGAATAATTTAAGATGTTAACAGAATATTCTTCTGGATTTTCTGAAATGTTAAACATTAGTTCTGAGAAAATGACCTATTAAAGTAACCATTTTTAAGAAAGCAATTAGTAATTTTGTACTGAAGAAATTAGATGGAAAATAAGTAGTTCAATTACTGTATAATGTAACAGCAACTCTTCCTAATAAAATATGATGAAGTACCTAAATTTGATTATAAGATAAATCAGTACAAAAAATCAATCGATAGTACATTGTATTAACAATTTCTTGAACCTTTTCCTTAAAAAAGTTGATCCTGGTTAAGTGTCAATTCACTGATGACTGTGCTCCTGCATTGTTGTTAATAAATAATAATCCCTGCAAAGAGTAATATTTGTAATAATGTCCAATATAAAAGACCATTCCACAGAATCCGTGTATGGCCTGACAGTAAATATATTGAAGAGACATTATAATTTTTACATTAGGCTACTTAACTTTATTTCACAACATCTGGTTCAGAATGCAGTGACTTTACAATTCATATTCCCTACCAATTTATAGTGGGTCCATCTGAATCCATTACTTTGGTCAATTCCTACAGTGCATGCTCATGAAAATTTCTTTTTAAAGTGTTAGTATTTATAAAACTACATCTGTATCAAATGAAAAGACATATACTGCACTAGACTTGTTCATAAGAAAAGACATGCATCTGAGGCAAAAGTCTGTTGTATTTCTTCCCACACCTGAATATGTATGTTAGTTTGACAAAAAACGATTGACTCATAAGAGAAAAGAACACAAATCTGCTAAGAAGTATCTTAAATAACACCAATATGATTTTGCAATAATCAAACAGCCGCTGTAAAGGTCCGCTAAAAAGACAGGAACTGGATTTAAATGGGCTGAAATTATACCTAGTTCTAAATCCTAATAAATAGGTAAATGTTAATGTAAAGGTTATACCTTCTACAAAATTAGTATTTACTTTTACGGTATTAATGATTAATATATATAGTTCTTCTTTCCTGTATATGTTCAAGCTCAATTACAATAAATATCTTCATATTTTCTAATGCAACTACTTTTCTTCATCATCATGTAAGCTTTTTTTTTTAAAGGTTAAAGATAATAATCACTTTTCTTTTATGCATGAATTTTATCTTTTGCAGGTCATGTAGCAAGCATATTACCTAATATGTTGCTGTATGCCAATAATAAAAATAAAATTAATAAGGAATAACTGCAATGGTTTACCATTCAAAACCTCTTAAGAGTTTCAAGTAAATATTCGAACACCCCCTACCCCACCCAAACAGCAACCCTAATGCAAAATCTGTGATATCGATAATGCATCTTCCTGCTCAGATTGCAAATATAAAATTAGGTTATACAATATTTAAATCAAAATTGCAATTTCTGAATGGTCCATCTTTTACACCCTCCAAGGACCCCTGCGATGGGAGACTAGAATGACACCCCTTTCACAAATGGTCACCAAATATTTAACAACAAAGTTTAATGCAATTCACCCAGCAGTTTAGATGATGTGGGAACAGACAAATGAATGGAGAATAACCCCAAATCTTTTTAGAAAAGCATAGAGATAATAATAGTAATAATAATAATAAATGGAACTGACATCACTGGAAGTCTTAATTGCAAGTTTGCAGCACACATGCAATGCCATTATGGAAAATGTGCACAACTGGTATTCTTTGTTCCACAATGGTTCTGAACCAAAACACATTTAATTAGTTGCCTTAGCTGTAGAAATGTGGATGTGTTGGACCTATTTTTCTGTTTTCAATGCCAAATTAAATAATTTTAAAATAAAAGGTTCTACATGCCTAATGAATGTCAATGCCCATGCTTAAACTGTGGTATATATTATCCGTCCATATGGCGTTCTGCATAGACTTCATCGACAGTTCAAATCTGTGATCCTAAGAACTGATGGGTTAAAACTAAAAACAACCCTGAAAACATGATTCCTAAGCTGAGATAATTACACTACACAAGAAAAGTGCCACATGCTCTTACTTGCTCTGCTTGATAGATGAAGAATGTATCAAATTCACATCAAATATAAAAAGTATGTACCGGTGATTCTCTACATATATATGCACAGCTAAGATAAATTCTGATAAGCATAAATGTATAAACATTACCTAGAAAGCAGCTCTAAACAAATAATTGAAAATATGATGGAAAAACATTCACACACTCAAATTCTAAAGCATAAGCACAAAGTGTTAATATGATTCATCCAAGATTTTAACGTCTTTTTGTGCTACACAAATCATTAATAGTATGTGCTTAAAACAAATGGCAATTTACATTAAGAACCATATGGGCAAAACCTATGTCATACATGGGCAATATATTTTTTAAAAGCATATATACAAACGAAACAGGTTTGTTACCAGTGTGGCAAGAAAAAATTACGAAACACACACAAATCATATGAATACAAATAAATGTATCTACAATAACTAAATACAACACATTCTCACAGAATGATGTATTTATTCAGCCTCATGAATTATGATTCAGTGGTTTCTAGGCCATCTCTGAGGGCCCATAGGCCTCTGAAAACGTCCCCTCGGTCCACCTGGTGGACCTCCCATGCCCCCTGGTGGACCCCTAGGCCCCCCAGGACCCCTCATTTGGAATAGAGGGGGTGGACCCCTTAGCCCTGGACCCATGGCCGGCCCTGGACGTGGGTTAAAGGGTCTTGGCCCATGTCCTGGTCCCATACCAGGCCCCTGTAATCCCATTCCTGGCCCTCCTTGTCTTGGTCCTACCCCTTGGGGTCCCATACCAGGACCTCCCATTGCCCCTGGTCCTCGTGGCCCACCCCCCTGATCCCCTGAATTCCTAGGCCCAAATGGTCTTGGCCCACCTCTTCCACCCCCTCGTCCACCCCTATCAAAGCCACCACGTCCTCTTCCTCTGCCAGAGCCACCAAACTGTCCTTTAGGGCCTTGACCCCCTTGCTGCTGATTTTGAGGACTCTGATTATCAATGTCCTGCTTATCTTTATCATCTCCTTCAGAATCTGCAACGCTCTGCCCTTTATCACTTGGTGGCTCTTCTTTCTGGTCAGTTGTCTGACTTGTAGTTACATTGCTATTATCTTCTTGGGCTTGTGAATTCTCGGGGGTGTCTGGATCTGGTTGTTGTTGAGTGGCTATTTTTGACCTAATAGAATTCAAGACATTCTGGAAA
The DNA here is from genome assembly GCA_028554795.2 of Sinohyriopsis cumingii. Taxonomy (NCBI): domain Eukaryota; kingdom Metazoa; phylum Mollusca; class Bivalvia; order Unionida; family Unionidae; genus Sinohyriopsis; species Sinohyriopsis cumingii. The sequence continues at coordinate 536,940 of CM068826.1, read as the reverse complement.
TCTTGTTGCCTCTCTTCTGGTGTTGCTGTGCTTTCAGATTCTGCTTCATCAGGTGTATCCCACTTACTAGGCCTCCTCCTATCACGTTTAGGTTTTTCCTCCTGACCACCTCCTTGTACCTGGGACTGGGATGACGGGGGAGGGGGAGAACTAAATTGAGACTTACTATTCCCATATCCTGAATACTGACTGCTATTAGATGTTTGTGAAAACTGATTAGTACTACTAAACCTATTTGGAGGTTGGCCACTCTCTCCTTGTTTGTCAGACTGTCTCTGATTATTGGACTGACTTCTATCATTACCAGACTGTGGCCTAAAGTTTCCTTGAGAAACATTAAACTGGTTCTGACTTGCATTTCTGTTTTGCTGTTGAAAATTATTAGATGGTGGTTGAGAAGCAGGCATATAAGATGACTCTTGCTTGTTACCATAATTTTGTGGTTTATTACCACCAAAGCCACCCTGATCAGAGCTGGGCCTATTCTGCCCACCACCTTGACCAGAGCTGGATCTATTCTGTCCCCCAGTTTCTTGTTTCCAATTTGGCCACTGATTCTGTGGTTGTTGCTGCTGACTTCCTTTTGCATGACTTGGAGCCTGACCATAAGCAGCTGCAGCATAGTCAAATCCTGGTTGTCCAGGTGCAGGCCATCTGTTATCTTTTCCAGAGTCTTGCCTCTGCTGTCCTTGTCCTTGATTCTGTGCAGGCATGGCTGGCTTTCTGTCCATACCCCAACTTTCTTGTTCACTCATTTGTTTCTGCTGGTAGCTTTGCCACTTGTCATCTTGATTGCTGTATGAACCACCCTGGTTCTGACTTTGGTTGCTGAAGCCACCTGACTGACTCTGTTTTTGCTCTCCATAGCCAGACATCGTTTTCTGTTGACCATAATTGCCAGTCTGGGACTGTTGCTGCAAGGTTTGTTGTTTGGGGGCTGCATAAGCTCCTGGGTCACCTTGGGCAATGTAGGTTTGCCCTTCATACTGACCTGCATACCCATAACCACCATACTGACCCTGATATTGGCCTCCTCCTCCTGCAGTTGGTTTCCAAGGTGCTTCAGTCTTTATTCTAGAGTCTTGCTGAGGAGCACCAGTATGTTGCCAATCTGAGTGTTGTTCTCGAATATGATCTGCAGATTGGTCAGCATCTCCACTATACTCCTGCTTAATAAAATCTAAAGCACTGCCGCCCGATGGATCATACCTGGCTCTTTTTTCAGAAGGCTCATTATGACTGATTTGTTGACCCCATCTGTCTCTTCCATATTGGGACTGATCGGAAGGAGGAGGCGGGGGAGGTTGCAAAGAACCATGAGTTAGAGGGACACCATAAGGGTTGGGTGGAAGTGGTGGTTTTTGTTGTGTTCCTTGTGGTTGGCCAGGTTGCTGCTGATATTGTAGTGTTCCCTGAAATTAGTAAAACTTCATTAAACATGCAAAAATACAGATTAAAATCCTGAAAAAGAACAAATGTTAGGTAGTTCATAACTGTTTCATATATTAATCTTAGAGAGCTCTTGTATCCTACCAGAGGTTAATTTGCATAGAAATAGCATAGATCAGATTCAATATGACCTTTGTATATCACTAGCATAACCTGTTACATACTCAGTAAATATAATTACGTTATATATATGCAAATATTTCCAGGTGAATAACAATTTAATTTCTGGTTTTCAGCATTTACCAGTGTGGAGTTCCTTGCATAAAATATCTCAATTTAATGTGATTCTTTTTTGAGCAGTTGGAGTTCAATAAAACCAAAGGTTTAAACAACTGTAACTGTGAACAATGCACAATGTAGTTATGGATCTATACATTAACTGCTCTACCATACTGACCAACTACAGTTATTGTCAGCCTATGAAACCATTTTTATGGTTACATCTGGGTTACTTTCCCAATCCATTAAAATAATAATTATATTCCAAATAAATTTTAGTGAAGTGAATAAATCAAAACAGCATCTTGTTATTCTCTATAATGATTTAGTTTCCTAAATATTTTGGATAAAAAAGCAGTAGACTATATCCTTAATAAAATCGATCAGTGAACAAGTTCCCCAAGAATATTTTTTTTTTGGGTCTTTCCTTCTTATTCTCTTCATCAATTTTATGTTATCAAACAAATACTGTACAGCAATGCTGAAGAACAAATATACTTGTCTGCTACAAAAAATTGTTTCTTTGCAGCTGCATTACACAAAACAGTAATTTTTCACAATCAGTTTCTTCCACCAAAGATGATGCAATTTAAAATGAAGAAAGATTTCATTCATGCTATATATTAAAGTGAAGACACGTTACTGGACAATTTGATTTTTATAACGGTAACTCTCAACTCAAACTTGATCTTATAGTTCAGGAAATAGACAAGAGACTTGTCAATAATTTACATAATGATCAAAATGTTTTCTTTTTAAAGGAATTAAAATTATCTTTTCCCGAAAACACTGAATAAAAACTAAAGCTCTCTCTCAAATTCATATCATTCAATAACCTTGGTTAATAACGTTTACATTTCACTTTTCACATCCGCCAGATGAATCTTTTATTTTTGAGCAGCAGATCGAGAAACATTTATGCTATTTTTAATTCATTTGAAAAGATGGTGCTTTCTTTTCATTATTTTATGCTGAAGCATTTAAAAATAATTTGTTTCTCGTTGTTTTAAATAAGTGTAATGACGTTTTATACAACTCTGCAATACCTAGTCTAATATTTCAAGATCATCATGCCACACACATTCCTCTGGCTGCAACATCACCTCTACATTCTGTATGTAACAATTACAACCAAATGTATTCAAAATTCACAGGGCACCACTTCAATGTGAAACTGTTAAAGAATACTGAAACTGAATAGCATTTTTATGATGAGCTTCAAAGACTTTTAAAATTCCTTGATAATACAGTGACATCGACCTTAGTGAACACCTCAATGTAAAGGACACCTGGCCTTAAACAACCAAATCAATGAAATACCATATTTCATTTTCTGTACTAAATATCTATTTACAGTACATATGTAAACAAAGGACAATTTAATAGGATTTTTATGACAATTCAGTGTCTTTTATATCTCACATATATTACTTTTTTTAAGTTGTTCATATGTTGACAGAAATTACTGTTGAATTAAACAATTCTTGAAATTATTAAATTTGCAGTCAAGTCTGATGTGAAATACTCAATTTTACAACTATTTAATGATTAAGGTATTTGCTGTATGAACATCTTTTACAATCGATACATTAAGCAGGAAAGTATAATGTCAAATGATAATCAGAAACATAGGACAATATTGGGTTGATGACAATAGCCTATACATGAGTTCTTTCTAAAAAGTGAGTAACTGTTGATATGTACATATAGTTATTATGTATGTATGACATGGCATGTTTAAACATACAGGGCCAACTGCAATGTTTTAGGTGCCAATTTATCTGTAATGCTTAAGACTGACATTTGATAGTGGCTTTCTAATAATGGCTTTCTACACATGTCATACACTGTGTCCTGACATCAGTCTTCTTTTAAAAAGAAAGAACAAACAGTAACAAACAAAACATGACCTATCAGTAAAACGAAGGAGACCTATTAGAACTGAATGTAAATTAAATTTAAGGATACATTATGTCACTAACACAAAACATACAGGTACCAATAATGTACATTTCAATAATCAGACACTACTTTTATTTGTCTTACAGAGGTTTGCATTTTTCTGATAATCCTGCCACCATTACAGTCTATGAGAAATACTGCTGGGAAATAATCAGTGCTAACAGCTGGTCTGCAGAATTTTCCATCCTGCCTGTAAATGGCATTATGATGATGTATCTTTTTTCTGCTTATGCAAGGCAGGAATCTTACCATATTAGGGTCTCAACTTTATACATAGACAAATAGTGTGCCTAAACTTTAGCTGAATAGTAAAACTGATATAAAATCAAACAGGATCGTAACATTGTGGGCTATGAAAGGCATGCTGCCACCGCAGCTAGCAGAATAATTATACATATGGCATCGCATTTTGCAGGGGAGACGGTCTACTTCATGTACTTGATTATGCCTTCCACGCCACTTTTAACTATGTGCTGCTTAAAGAAATACTGCAAGAATCTGATTGGGAAAAATGTACATGTGCATACATGCCAACCCCTGGCGAGGAAAAAGTATAATCCAAGTGGTCAAAAAGAGTAATCTGAGCAGAAAAAGAGCAATCCACATATAACACAAAAAATTCAATAAGCATATGTACAAACTGATTTATTTACCCCCCTAGTTTTCTAACATCAATTACAGCTTTAAGTTTTCATATATAGCACTTTGAGCATTAAAAAGTAAGTCTCTCATATCGCATTTCAACACACTTTCTACCAGCTGAGATTTTGAATGTTTTGCACACTAGTAGAGAACCAAGTACTGTGTTACAGAGCCTGGATCTGAATTCCAGTTTTATTTCTGTTAACAATACTGAACAATCTCTCACAGTCAGCATTAGAATGGTAAAGAACCAATATTCCTTTCATAACCTGACAAAGAAGAGGAAATATATATATTCCAGTTATTGGGTCTTTTAGCCAGGAAATAAGGTGCCATTGCACATCAACTTTGTCCACATGAAGTAATTTGTCTGGTAGAATGCCAACTTGATACTTCAGGAGTTCTCCTTCTAATTTATTGACAGTCTTTCCTGCAGCAAGGTGCATCATATGACATGGACAACCTGATATGTACACTGATAGAAGAAATTTGTCAAAATATAGAATGCAACTCCTATATGAATTCTAGTCACCACTGAAGCATTATTAGCTGAAAACACCACATAGTTCTGCCAACTTACGTTTATTCAAAGCATTATTAAGCAAATAAAAAATGTTTTCTCCAGAGGAATCGACTGTTATTCTGGTAATGAAAGAAGCGCTCTAACTTTGCTCTTTTCATTGCCCATAATAATATTAGATAATTTTGTTCTTGCACATGCATATTTTCTGCAAGTTTGGAATCGGGAAACAGCTGTTAGTACAACAGACCAACATAATCTTCTACTGCTAAGGGTAGTCATTGTTCTATTTGGAACTCGGTAAATAAGCCTCTGCATTTATAAAATTTGTCTCCACAAATTATTTCTGCTGTAAAAAAGAAGTTGCCTTAGTACTAGAGTTAGTAAAACAAGCTAATTCAAGGTTTCTGTTTTACCACCATGAGGATTATTAAAATCCTTTACACCCAGCCTGCAATGGGCATGAAGCTGCCCTAGAATGGAATGCTGTATTGTGTAATTCGTGTATTCATCTTTGAATTGGTTTTTCATCTTTTTCTAATCCATCTGTAAGATTATTTGAAAAACAGTTTTGCTCTAGCACAGACATCAACTAGAATAAATCTGACTTTTAGCACCAAATACCTACAGACTGGTTCTGTACCAAATATAAATTAGAACAAAACATCTGTGAGCAAATATTAAAAATCTGAAAACCAGTATGTTCTATCGTAAGTAAGCCATAGAGCTTCTATAAATAGAAACCGAGGTCGAAAGTGAAAGTAGAAACCAGCATGTTTCTTGGAAATATGGTAGCTGCTATAAATAGAACATAATGTTAGGAAAGTGCATGCAAGTCTATGGACAAGAGTACACTTATGTCCTAGTTATGTAGAAGCAGACTTTTCAAGAATACGGACTGAAAGATTAATGGGATGTTAATAAAAGTTAGAAAACAAATTATTGATTTTTTTGGAGGCGGATATACCAAAAACGCATAATCCGAATACACTTACGCATAAGGCATAATTTAGTGGAAAAAAAGCATAATGGTTGGCATGTATGCATGTGATAATGTCACAAGCTTTTGCAACATAAAGCTGGTCTTTGAATCTTAGAAATGTCCTGTAAACACTCTGCAGCAAACCAAACATCGATTACAACACAAATTTTTAATCTGCACATCACAACAAATATCCCGATCCTTTATTTGTCCATCAACCTGTACATAAAGTTCAGACGCCAAACAAGTGGTAAACAACAAAAGAATAAGAGACAAATGCAGCCAACTATTCTCTGAATTTACAAGGCTGTAGCTGCAATCAGGTTACAAAATTTACATTTCTCTGAAATGCATGTAGTCACTTGAAAATAATTTGACACGCTAAAAGCCATGGATGCTAGGGCTATAATGTTACAATCAATAGCGTAGGAACCATCATTAGGGCTATAATGTTACAATCAATAGCGTAGGAACCATCATTAGGGCTATAATGTTACAATCAATAGCGTAGGAACCATCATTAGGGCTATAATGCTACAATCAATAGTGTAAGAACCATGCTAGGGCTATAATGCTACAATCAATAGTGTAAGAACCATCAAAAAGAGTAGATGCACTCAAAACAAACATGAAGAGTGTGGCTGGTTAAGGAAAATATGGTCAGGGTCATGCAAGGGAAGCTGATAACAAAATTTCTGCATTTTTGAATGCATTAAAGCATCCACAGTAAATAGTAGTATGTATGATGGAGGGAGAGAATTTGCATCGGGAAATAAAGATATATAAAGATATAATCATAAGGCTGTACCCTAAAACCCACCACCAGTGATCAATATTAAGAATATGACCATAATTCCATCTGAAGTCATGCAAATTTTTCAGTTTGCAATTCATGTCATAAAAGTTACTTGAAGATATTAAATATAATAAGTGTGATTTCTGCTCCTGAAAAGAAAACTATTTTGAACAGGGCAAGGGAAAAATATTACGACCTTTTCAACATTAACTGAAGAGTAAGGTAAGTGACTGGCTAAGTCCTATGACATGGATTTATGATTTAATATAGCTGGCATTTCTAGCACTTTGGATGGATTTCTTGATTAAAGAACTTAGAGAAGAAAAGTGATGTCAGAATAGGGTATACATTATTAAAGTTTGTAGACACTGAATGTACTCAAAATTTTGATAATGATCTTGCAAATAAATAAATGTCCAAGGAAAATAGGCGTTGCACAAGTGCAAAATACTTCTCTGAAAATCATAGAATTCAACAGGAAAAATTTGCTGCTGAAAAGTGTTCTAAAATACACTAATATGAAAACATGCCTATGTCCACCTGCTTTCACTTTTACTAAAATGACATGCTGGTATGAAAATAAATTGCAAAAAGTGCCATCTTTACATCAAGCAATACATTTATCTCTGAGTAGTTCTGAATGCTGCCCAAGATTTTACACTGAGGTCTGAGTAACTTATAGGTTGGACCACTACTGCTAAACAATGATAGTGATTTAAAGTTTCAAATAAACAAATGTCCATTTCATAATTTCAATGGCTGGAGACTACCTGTTACACAATAAATGATGAAACAAAATACTGAAAAAGATTCAAATATTTTGCAGTATATTCTGTTGAAATCTTCAAGCCCATTTAATATTTAAATTACAAGAAAATCTTTTTAATATTCTCAGATGTAATATTGTTTTATTTCTCGTGCAATTTAGAGGGTCACAAGGACCATTATATTTTTCAAAAAGTTTATGCATATAGATTATTCTCCATTTCAACTAAAAAATTTAAGAAATGCAGTAGATCCAACTTCTACAGACTGCCACAAGCATATGGAAAACAAAACACAATTTCCTTCTTTTACTCCACATCTACTGAAAATAAAACTAATGACAACTAGAGATGGGCATTACTGCAAATTGTGTCTGTGCACATGAAAATTCTTTAATTTGTATTAATTTAATTTGCCGATTCACAAAACATTCTCAAGTTATAGTGCTTATTTTGAGTAATAATCACTTCAGATTTGAATTCCACAGATGAATTCTTAATAACAATCCTTTAAGGAAACATGTTAAAACCTTTGTTGGCATCATCATTCCCTTGCATTAGTTACTGTAGTACCATTTATTTTCACTGGTCTCAATTTGCTTGGTTTTGTATTTTTTTTAAAAAGGCATTTTCATGGGTACTTAAATTCGTGGTTTTGCCTGCCCAAGTTTGCCTATTAGTAGGTATTTCATTTCATGGGTTAACTTCTACAAATATCCAAAATAAAGAATACAAAAGAATAAAACTATGCCAACACAAATGGTGGTCACTTTAATGTTTAAAACAACACTACCGCCTGTATGAGCACAAATCAAAGACCTGGCAAGTTCAAAACTTGTACCGTGTTTTTGACCAAGTGAATAACATCAGTCGAAGCCAATGCAGCCAAATAACACTTCCATTTCTATGAGCACAAATAAAACACCTGTCAAGATTAAACACTTTTGCCATGTTTTCGTTTGAGTGCTCAACATCAAAGGAAGCCGATGCAGCCAACAACACTAGGCCAAATGGTTATTAAAGAAGAATTAAAGTCACACTTCCACAAGTGGTATGCTAACAGATCATGACGCCATTACAGAAAAAGATGTTACTGGTGATGATGAGCGCACAGTAGTAGTAAACCTTGCAACTTCATTAATCAAGCTAATTCACGTTGCATGGATAATTGCAACTCACATGACACTGAGTGAAAGATCAGACCTAATTATCAGTGGTTTTGAGACAGCTGGACTTGTTTAATTCAGCAATTTGGGGATTATTTACCTGAGAAGCATCTGTGAGTACCATGAGACTTGATTGACAATTTGTTGATACAGTGGCTTTGTCCAAAAATCTGTTAAGTATGAGCTTTAATACTCTGCTGTAATTAGTGTATATACAGTGTTTTATCAAAAATAGTGTTTCAAGAAACAGTTATAGTATTTTACAGGATTGTTGTTCTTTTGGATTAAAAATGCATGGATAAAATGAAATGTGCGTTCAGAAGGATTTAAAAGTTTCAACAACAGTTGTACTTGAATGAAGGATCGATTTGAGTAAGTATTAAATTTAATTTTCATATAATGTTATTTTGTATTAATTTTTCTTTCATTTTCAGAATTACCATTGTTTGAATACCTTGTGCTTTTTTCTATTTTCTCTCAAGTCATACTTACATCACATTGATTTCAGGCAGTGAGTGTAAAATTACAGCTATCGGATACCTAATTGAATGTGTGCATTGAAACAATATAAGATTATTTATAATTCTTGTTTCAGAACATTAAAATAAAAAGTAAAACAAACATATGTAAAAGATAATACTTAATTACTAGATTACAGTATTGACCTTGATTTATCAAATGCTAGTAGCTGTGTTGATCTCTAGGAATGAAACACTGCAAGAAAAGGGAGGGTATCATCCTACGTGGCTCATTTTTCGTTGGGGATTTAAATTTGTGGTTTGGGGCAACAACGAAAACCACAAAAATTGGTCCCCCACGAAAAATGATACTACAGTATCCATACCTGTAATACATTAAAATATTCAACAGAAACTTTACATTTCTCTTTTTGAAAAACACATATATGGAACACCTGATAATACTAAACTACAAATCTATGAGATCCATGATTTGTTTCGCTTGATCTTTATCTCCGTCTGTTTCTAAATAATGTTTAAGTATTAAAGTGACATTATTTCTTAAGTCTTGCATTTCTCTGTGATCACGTATTTCTCATGTAATCTTGTATCCATTTTGAAACAATGTTTCTTCCAGTTAGTCAAGCCATGAACTGTTGTATTACTTAAGTATCTATAAACAAACAAATCTGGTAAATGTTTCCCATTCATTTCAACAGTTTCAAAAACCACCCTGCATCTATGGTTCCTGCTTAAAGAGCCTTGTATTAGTCAAAGTTCAACAAGCATTCGAAGCTAAAACCAACAGGCTTGCAATAGGAAGAAAATGACCTTCAAATATATAAATTAAACAATGTGCATTTACAAAGATCAGTGTAAATCTTGGGATTAGAGAACATGAAAAAATTAGTCTCAGTTTTAGAATAATACTGTATGATAGACTAAAAATATATTTTAAAAAACCCAGAAATTTGTCTGTGTCATATGTGTCACTACTGCTAGACAAAGTGCTTATGAAAACAGGAGCCACAACTTTAACTTTCTTCCAGAAAATGGTTAAAATCACACGTGACTACATGTTCAGCAAGACATTAAGCAGAAATGAAATTTGTTCAAGATGGTATCTGACATGTGGATGTGGGCAAAATTATATGCCCCGGTAAGATATGTTGGGGCTTAAAACTCTGCTTGAAAGGTTGGAATAAGGTCAAAGATCTCATTGGTTCATACAAAAGAAGCAACTCTCAATTCGTTAGCAATGATGAAAGAATGAAGATATTAGATCATGTGCAAACTCTCTTTGACAAAAAAAAACATGCATGTTTAAATTTGTGCCTACCACTGAAAAGGTGCTAAGAAACTTCTGTAATTTATGCAAATGGAATATTAATGTCTGACTGATTCTCCTAAAGTAGCTATAGAATGACTAAACACATAAGATCATATGTACAACCCTGTTTCATGCTGATGTATAAACTCAAGCATGAAAAAAAAAAAGGATACACAATTTCTCATAGGGTGTTAGTACAATTTTATAAAATATCATTTTCACCACATCCAAATGGACATAAATTTGCTTGTTATAAAAGTAACACTACATATAAACATGAAATGGAAAAGTAAAAAATGTGCAGCATTCTTTAAAACTGGGTTTGTACTGCAAGGATAGGTACAAGTTTTATTGATTATGAAAACTGTTATGACGACCACTCTGGACCTGAACAAGAATACCTGGAGAGTTTTTTAAAAATTACATTCAGCCTAAGTCTTATCATGTGTATGAGCAACTTAGACAAGAAGATGGCTATGACATGCATGCTGAACCCATCCAAGCACTTGCATGGTAAAATGTTGTACATGTGAAGATGTATCCACATACTCAAACAACTCTGTGACAATCTGTACTTGAGAAACTAACTATTATTTCCAAATAATAAATTTCAAAACTGAGGTTAACCTAGGGTGTGGATGGGCATACATATAGCTGGAAGAGGGGCACCAAAGTGAACTCACTCAAGCATGTGCCAAGGCATGCTCAATAATGATCGCTAAATATGGAAAATCTATCAGTATTAAACTTCATTCTTTATCTATTTCTGTTGATTTCCTAGTTGACTTGGGCATGTGCTGCAAAATTCATCTACTTTTAGGCATGAAACTGAATAAATGCAAACGGCACTATACATAGAACAAACTATCTGCATCTTCAAGCAACAATATTCACTTCTCGTCTATTTTTATGTAAATTAAAGTCACCATTTTTGTGATAAAAAATAGTTTAGTACTACAAGCATATAATTTTTATAACCTGTGAACTGTGAAATATAAAGTGTGCATGCAGAATTGAATAAGAAAAAACCATTACAAAACAACATTAAAACAGTACATTTAGTGGACCTGTTTTGTCGATAAATTTATCTTAGTGCACTGACACATCTCATTTAAAGTTCCGGGGACAAAATCAGCAGCTCCGCTCTTTAAGGATTACTGCTACTAAAGTATAATTTAGGAAGGTAAGGTTAAGACAAAAAGCAACAGTGGACAAGTAAAAAACTGAACACATCCGAAGAGTGCAATATTTAGAATGAACTCAATATGCTTAGCTATCTAACAAAAAGAACACAATAGTGGGAGTAAAGACTAGTGAATACATGTACATGAAATATGCACTAACAATTGTGCTTTCAACCTGTTCAATATGCAGAACATAGAACTGGGGTGAGGAACTAAACTACAAGCAACAATCAACCTTGAATTTATACATAAATATGTAAATGTGATTCACATGCAAGTGAAAAAATGATATTAAATATTTGCCAAATAAAACAAAATAGCAAAGCAATAACTGCCATGTATTCAAAGTCATGGACATCACTGTCCTCTTTCTGCCCCCTGTAATAAACAAGCCTATAAAAAACTGCCATTTGTTCTGCAACATTCCCTTTAACTGAAAAGTTTTTTTCTTCCTATCTTTCTCTTCCAAAGGGGACAGTGGTGAATCATTAAAAACTTTAAGTATCATGTAGAGAGAACATCCTAAGGAAATAGAAATCCATTGCTGTTTCAAAAGAGAACGAATGAGATAAATCACAACATAAAATTAAAAACTGGCAGATTTCTGATCTGCACTAAAGTTCCAATTCATGCAAGGTAAAAAAAAAAAAACACCATGACTGGCTGTATAATCAAGCTAGCCTATGTACAACAAGCACAGATCCCAAAATAAGGCCACTACCACAGCCAGGTCTGGATTAATACATGTAGAGCACCAGCTCCTCCGTAAGCTGTTATACAATGACTTCAGTTAATATATACTGACATGTATACATCCATCACTTATAAACACTCTCTATCCAAAACGATTCTTCAGCACAATACAACACATGAGCACAATGAGAAAACTGAGTGCAGTAATTGGTACATCAACATTTAGTGTTAAGTCCATTACAGCTCTTGCAATAAATTGAAGTAATCAATGATGCTTATCCCATAAAGTGCAAAAACTACATTACATATTTTCTCTCTTTATTACATTTGAAACATTCAAAGAACTAGACTGCATCTATTTCACCGTTAAATTAAAACAATCACTGACACATTGAAAATGAATATTTCATGAACTAAGCCATGTAATATGTAACTTCTATTTTATTTTTGTATTGAAATACTATTTTGCACTTGTAACCTACAATCAATACTTCTTTATATTACCAATCTACATAAGGAAATGACCTGTGCTGCTAACACATTATAGGACATCTCTTAGTTCTGAATCATTAGGATGCTGCTGCTAATTATAACAAAAAATAATTTAAAATGATCACTAACAAGTATAGGTAACAAAGTGATGAAAATACAACACCTGCAAATGACTTACTTCAATGTATACATAACTAAAGCAGGTCACAGTGACCAAAATAAATTTTGAACAGTGTCTAATGAAGGAAGAATGAAAGCAAACTTGACAAAGTTTTAAAAATTGTGAAAATTCATGGACAATTGTTACCATACTGTACAAAGCCTCAATAAGGTTACTCAATATGCTAGATTTTATTCTTTGATGGTAAATTATTTCACTTTTAAAGTGGAAGATCACAGTAACTGAGTTCAAACAGTTACAATGGCTACATCAAGACTATAGTAAATAAAATCCTTTTAGAAAATCTTCTTTGATTTGTATGAAAATTCTTATGTATATTGAAACTATACAGAAAACTGCATAAACTGAAAGATTTTGCAAACACAGTAATGTGTTGAATCTGAGTTTATTTGTATCTACCTAGAAGTGACTATTTAAACACTTGTAACAACAATAAACAGATGTTCCCTGAAAAACAGTATGATGATGCACAGAAGGGGTTAGAACCCAATTCTGATATGTGTGAGTGAAAATATAATTAAAGTCTTAAGAATACTGTAGGTTTGGTGGGTCAGGGAAACAAGATACATTAAACTGGATCAAAAATTTCAAAATAATTTTGTGAAATGTATATGGTCAAGTCCCTTCTTATTTTCATAAGTAAATACCATTATTCCTTTAAAAACATTGTCTGAATTTTTTAATCTGAAATATTTTCTTATTTTTATCTCTCAGTTGAGAATCGAGTGAAAATTCACACATTTTGATAATTATTTAATCATTACCTTTTATGAGCATTACTGAAATGATTCTACATACAGTAGCAAAGAATGTCAAGGGAGGCAACTGCCATCGTATTAATTTCCTCTCAGAATTAAAGCCTGATCTATGTCCCTTTACATAGCCACATTTCACTTGTTTTCAAGGTCGACTATTAGCATAAATTCAAATTGTTCAAAGAAACTAAGAGTAGACAGCACGCCACTGGCTTAAGAGGGTTAAAACAATCCAAGCTAAATATAATGCTAGTATAAATACATGTAGAGTACAGGGTCTATAATGAAGGAATTCAAAATCTACGTAGCTTGAGGTTAATACTTTGAACTGAATTACTCTTAGAGTAGTTCGATTACTTTCATAATGTTAGACACAAAACTATGTGAGGACACAAAGAGGCAAAGGTGAAAGGTAAACTCTAGAAACTTGCATGTAAATTGTATACCTGTTAGACAGATGGGAGTTTAAACAGAGAGACACTATGCAAGACACACAAGTGACATAATTTGATTTGCAAGGTAAAGCATTTTATTTTAAGTATCTATTAAGACCAGGCCAATACCATCATGTTTTTCATAAATTTAATGACTGAAAATATCCTTCTTTAACAATCATGTTAGTAAAAAGGATATGTACTAGACGCAATAATTGTTCTCACTATATAAAGGTGTCTGAACTTTTAAAGCTTTCATTTTCTGAATATCTGTAATCTCCTAGATATTAAGCATGAAAAAGAAGATATATCTGATAACTATTGGACTGTTTTTAAATTTGCTTCTGAATATGCAGTGAGTCAAAATCTTAATCTCTGTTCTATTTAGGTCACAAGAATTACAAATCCTTTCACTGTAAATGTATTACCGTATATTCTACAATTATACTATGAATAAATTTATGTTAGCTTTGCATCTTATGTACAAAGACTTTTACCACTAACAGGACCAGTAACAGTAATACATACAAATACTGTTGAAAAGGAAAATACTCGACAAAATATTCATTTTATCAAGATCTTAGCCTTTTTTGTTCTTTTTATATTTTTTACAATGCATAATCTGATAAATATACAAAAGTCAGAGTAAAATAATATCTTCTAATTATTCAAGTATTAAATAATTTGTCTTTCATTAATGCATGTTTTATGTATATAAATGTTTATAGTGCATGTGTACTATTCAACACCACATACAAGTACAGGTACACAAAGTTTACTGACATCAGCCCATAAGTAACTGATTTAAGCTGCATTCATGTGATCTTGAAAGTTTCAGATGATGGTTTATACAGTTTTTTAACAATTCGATGAAAACCTGATTATATTAGTGTTAGGCTATATTAGTTATAGAGAATTTTTTTTGTATATAACTGACTTTATCACAAAAACCGGTTATTTTGTCTGTGATAGCAGATGAAATTAGTTAATATATGGATTCAAACTTGATAAACTGAATCTGTAATACATCACATTATGATATCATCAATATGACCACTTGTTACCAAAGTGTATCATATGAACTATTTAGAGATTTGGACATAAGATGGTGCGGTTGCGACTTTTGTAACTTATTAAATAATGAAACAGAACAATTCAAAAACACATATAACGATTGCAATAACAATCCTGTGAAAGATAATGATAAAATCAACTGAAAGTATACACGACCTTGGAAAATTATTAGTGTATTATGACCTGCCATATATTGGTCAAGAACACTGACAATAAATACAATATATTGGTAGCAGAAAACTAATGCAAAGTCATTTTGTTTTACTGAAGAAAAAAAATCACTCACCAACACACGTTTCTTTGTGCATTTTATAAGGAACATGTTCAATTTTTTATGAATTTCTTAGATATTCAATCAGCCATTTATTTATGGGCAAACGGTGACAGTATTTCCATGTAATAAAACTGTGTTGGGACATAGAAATGTTTAACTTAGGGTAGTGCAAGGAAATGAAAACCAATGTGTTAAATTTGAGTTACTCTGACATTTACCTATGTAAAAAAAAAAATCACAAAATTCAATAGTTCTACATGTCACAAGTGATCATCCCTAAATAAGCTAATAATAAACTGCTATTTGCTGTATGTTGCAGAAAACATGCTCTAAAAAATTGTCATTTCTCCAATGTGAGCATTTTAAAATTTCTTGCGCGAAACATATTTTCATATGTTTCTTCTACATACAAATAAAGCACAAAAAGATAAAAATGCATACTTTTTTCTCTCCAAGACCTAACAACACAACATTTTAGCACACCCCATTTAAAACTGTCTCTATTTTTGCCCTAATTCATAATTAACTTTCGAGAGTACCAGTATACCCTGTAAATGGTTATGCTTTTCTTTCTTTGTTGTAGTGTTTCATTAATTTTCCTCTGATATAAATGTTAAACTAAAATTGATAAATCTGTACAACTTAAAATCAACAGATAATGGATATATACTTTAAAAGAACTTTTCTTGCTTGCATCTTGAACTTTCTGATAAAAATGTGTGTGACTGGAATGACAAGTATTCAAGTCCCTTAAGTTCATATGTACCAGCTGTGAGTATAAATAAAAGGTTGAAGACAAGAATTAAATTCCATATAACAGTGCACGATTGTTTCTACTTTTCACCCAACATGCAGATTAGATTCAGATTACATTTTAATAAGAAACAAGATTAGTCTGCTGAATACACAAGTAAAAAGGACAAACTGTTGCAATAGAATAGCATTCACTTGACAGAGAATAGCATTCACTTGACAGAAGATTTAGAATTTGTATTACTATTTTCATTAAAATGGTGACATTCTTATTTCTAAGAATTGGGTGGCTACATTGTCAAATGTTCAGTAGTGACAAACATTCATTTTCTAAACTGATATGTCACCTTTCCTGACATGGACTGAATCATGTTAAAAGGGACAGTTTCTAGGAGCACAGCTGGTACATCTGGTACATCACATGTTTAAGTAGTAACGGTAATGATTCTAATTTGATGGAATTACATTTAAACCAAATGGCAGTCCACTTTGCTTGTGCTGTCAATAAAATTCACTGGTCACATTTAAAATAATGCAGGTTTACATTATTTATGCCACTGCAAAATAATATCCTGACAAGTATGGTTTCATTATATGGCAAAGAACCATTTATATAAAAATACTTCATCACACTGAATAAAAACATTAAAATCGATGGTAATGACTTTAGTTCTAAGCTGAATAGTTCATTCAAATAACTGTCACACAACAAATGAGCTAATTAAATTTTAATCCCCTTCTACAATTAATACAATGCCATTGCTTTATTTGTAAATTACATATTTCATCCTCCATCCTAGAGATACTTTGTACATCAACTTCTACCTTGTTCCTGTGTACTTTACCCTCACACATATTGAAAGAAACTTAACAATTACTTCCACTGCTTCCTTATACTAAATACAGTACTTGTGTACTGTAGGTGTAACTTAACTCCATCATTTATACAATTGTATTTATACTTTATTAACCGAGATGTCACTGATCATAATATTTATCAACGAATAATAACAGCACAGCAAGATCTAAAAAATAAATGTCATCATTTTTGACATCAGTAAATTTCTCAACCAGAGTGAAAAAATCTGCTATACAATGAAGTCATTCCATGTACAATTAGAATCATTACCTGCAAATTCAACTTCCACAAGTTCTTACCTGTCTGAGGTCAGATGGTGGCTTAAAGCGATCATTATTTTTATTGAATCCAGCAGCATTGCCACCTTGGCGGTTGGCACTCGGGGGTCGCTTGGACTGGCCCTCTTTGTTATACCTACATAGATATAAAAGTGCCATCTGGATTTCAGTGTCTTTACTGTAAATGTACTTATCTTATAATTATAAAAAATGATCAAAGTCATTGCACCTGTTTTTTTTTTGTTTTCTTAAAACGGAATAGGAAATGTTCAAGATACAGTCGAATTTTTAAATACAGTAGAATAAACAGTTCTGGGGGTTCTACTGTCTCACATCCAAACAGCTTTATGATGCATCCTTCTTGCACAGTATGCTCAAAGTGTACCGACTATTTTCCTCTCATGTCTGTAAACCGCCAATGTATTACGCTAGTTTAATGTCCAAGCAAATGGTAGGTAGCAAAAATGATCAAGTCAAAGACCTTGGAAAAACCCAAAGAAAGACAAACCCCTTCAATGAAAAGTAAATATGCATGACAAAAGAGATGCTCTGTAAATTTGTTGCTAAAACTACTCCACAAAAAGGCATAAAGAAAGCAAAGACAAAGACAAAAAAAATATACACAAAATCCTAAATATGCGTCAAAACTTTTATAAAGTCCAAAACCTTAAATCAACATAATGATACATCTCATGGCAAACATGTTTCCATTAGATGCCTCTTACCCCATGAGGAGGGTACATGAGGACTATTCTAACACATCAGAGACTCAGGATAGATGACTTTTGACAAAGCTTACGTCTTAATATTTTTTTTAAAAGACAAAGACTTTGCTGTCAGAAAAAATATATGCTGGCATTTATATGATACAGGCATGATAATGAAACTCAGTCTCTCTATTATTTTTCGTCAAAAATGCTTATTCTACAGTAACATGAAAATCTTTTAAAATTCTTCATGTCTTTACATTGCGTAAAGACTTATTTCCAGTCTTGCCTACCAAAAATTTCACTAGAAAATGCCCAAAATATAAAATACTCTTTATTTACTACACACCCATTCAATTTTACATGCTTCATCTGGTGTTCAACACAGTTGCTCGATCTGTATTCTGTATCACACACCCACTATTTAACTACTGTTTGTCTTCTTTGTCATCCACATGTTTATATTTTTTTTTGATGCAATTAGATATCAAAATTTTGGGAAATTTCTACTGGGTACCCATCAATTCTAACGATCGGTTACCTGGGTGCCCAATCAAAGGGAAATTGTATTAAATGTGAACCGTAACTGCTTTGTTGTAGGTTCACATATGGCAACCTGCAAGAGAGGTATATGCCCAATTTATTACTGATGTTAAGTGGCAAAAAGTGTAATCTGGGCATAAAAAGAGCAATCTATACATTACATATGCTCTTACCACTAAGACCACTGGAGCAGTCAAATTTGTTTTAATTTTATTCATATAGTAAAGTTACAAATATTTCTAAAGCATGAAGGTGGGGCTATTAATAAACACAAAACTGTGATTTGTTTCAAGTTGGGGGAAACAACTCATTTGATATGGTAAATGAATACACTGATTAGGTCTCATCATGTCCTTACACCATATGAAAAAGATTTTTTACAACAACTCAAAGTACCAAAATAATTTAGTGTATGATTATTTGGTCTTGTGATTACAACTATCTAAATATAGTGAAAAAGTCACTCTAGCTGGATGCATCAAGGCCATGTGGCTAAAAGTTCCAGCTCATGTGGTTTCGAGTACAGAACACGTTAGCAGTGGTACATCTAAACATTCTACATTGCTGCTTAAGACACACTAGTTACTTCTTGGTAATCCAGTTTCCTCCCTCACACTAAAGTAGCATTAGACACTTTCTCACTACGTGTGGGGGATAATTGGTGGGTTGTTATTACAGACCTCACACAACCCTTGCTGCAAACTCGTGACAGCAGTGGGGTGCGTGTGCAGGTTCAACAGTCTACCTCACTGAGAATGCTCTAATAATTTAATGTATGCATGTACATGCACGCACACACACACACGATTGAACATACTACTTACTGCTCAACAAGCCCTTGTGCCTTATCCCTGGGAAGCTCCACAAATTCAATTACATCAAAATTCTCATCATTTTCTGGAGGTAGTTTGAAATTAGCCTTCATTTCTAGCACTGCATCCTCAGGAACATATTTACCTGAATAGTGCAATAATACAAGTATATAAACCATTATGTAACAATTTAAATGACCAACCATACTGATGTTTTACAAAGTTAATCCGTAATCTAATGACCATGTTATAATAATCTAGTATATCATAAATAATGCCAAAGTAATATTTAGATAACCATAAATATAGTTACCCATTGTGGTGTGCTTGTTTGCAATAAACAAACTACAAAAATATACTCAATCACTGTAAGAAAGAAAAGACCCCAACACAAAACTTAACTGGACAATAAGCCATATGGGTAGAAGCAGTACATTCTACAATTTCTACTAACCAAGTTATCTGCTGCCTAAATATGCAGAAATTACTGCTTACTTTTTTCTGACCCTTGTACCCACTTTGATGGAGCATCGCAAACCACCATTACTTAGTATTGGCTACCTCCAAATTTATGGAAAGCCCTGTGGGGAATAATACATATCCATCAGATTCATCACAAGGAATAAAAATTCTGCCAAAACAAGGTAAATGTTCAAATCCAGTGAGAACATCTGGTAAGTCAAGATTCAATTACAGTTTATTAACATCAATCCAGTTGATTCAGCACAGCCGCATCCAATTACATGTGATTGACAGGTGGGTTACCAACTGTTTTCCTCTTTGTGTGATTCCAGAATATTAAATAACGTGAGCTTGTAAGACCACAAACTAAAAATGCACAGCAAAGTGTGCTCAAGTACTACTAACATATGCAGCTTAGGAGTTCTGATAATAATTACCACTTAGACAAAGCTCAAATCTGGCAAGAGATAACTTCAAGTTAACACACTTAGCTTAAGAACAATTATATCATTGTTGTTAGTTCCAATAATTATGCTTCGTCAACTCATTCTGCCCGAACACTGTTGTCAGTATCAATGCTGTTATACCCCAGCAACACTATGCTTTATCTAGCTGCTTGTGCCCAGACAGGTTTTAGCTAATGAGAAAATTTTGTAACATCAGCACATGTGTTTATTTTCAATTTTCATGCTTATATCTAAAAAAAAAATCTTGAAATTTTCACCATTTGTTCCATATAAATTTATCTACAAAAATCCTCCAAGTAACTGATTTATTCTGAACTCCAACTGTGTTCTAACTCTTTCGTTTAAGTTTTTTCTTCTTCAAGATTTAATTATTCTTTCATTACCAAAAATAAATTTACCGTTGAAATGTAAAAAAAAATTACAAAATCGATACTTCGACTATTACAAAGACATTCTACCACTGTTGTATGTTGCTCTCATTTGATTTGCATAGTCCACTCAATTTGTGTACATGTACAGTTAGATTGAAAGTGAACATCGAACTTCCTTAATAGAACCAACTTTTGTTTCTTGCCAAAAGATGCCGCATGGCCGGTGCGATTAGTAGACAATAGTGATATTGTTATTGTCAAGCCAAGCTGTAACTCATCTTTTTTGTTTAAGTATGCTCTGGCCCCGCCGCTTCAGCTTTACTTCATATAATTCAGTTGGAAGACCCTTTCATCTTTAACAAACTGTTTCAGTTATATATATCCCTTTCTGCAGAAGCTGAAGGATTAGGTCTCAAAATTTTAAAAAATGTCAGTATGGACATGGTCTCCAAGATCAAACAAAATTTCCATCAAATTCAAAACTACCATTCAACGACGAATGTTCAATTGACCATATGCAAGATGATAGATCACTCTACCAAATCATGTGACATGATGATTTGTTAACTACAGGCAAACATGCAGTATTTGGAAAAAAATTTGTTTCAGTTTAAGTGATATGTTTATTAAAAGCGATTGTATTATTCTTAAAAATGTAAAATTACAAAGTTGCACACATGATACTGCAGATGACAGTATTTATATTTGTATAGTAATAAACTAAGTATTTTATTTCAGTAATAATAAAAATCAAGTTTAAAACTGCTTGAGAACTTCTTGATGTAAAAAGAAATTTACTCCAAAAGATGTTAATATATTAAGTATATAATCTTATTCTTATTAATTTTATCAGGCTTATGCTTATGCAGCCTTCAAAGCAAATGAATTAAAAATTACAAACAAAATCATAAATAATTACTGTTTGGATGTATACTGTTGTACATAGTAACTTTTTAAGTTCTACTATGTTTGTCACATGGAATTTTAATCAATATGTCTGTTGGTGTAAATATGTAAATGCACGCTTAATATAGTGGAAGATAATTATCTGAAACCATTGTTTTTGTATTTCTTTATTATTAATTACATTTGTTTAAACCCATCCTCCTTCAGCCCAATGAGAAAGTAAAGAGTCACTCAAGTGTCTGAAAGATTGAGATGATAAATCATTATTTTTGGGACAAGCCAACATTAAAGTAAACATTTTCAAACTTTAAAATAATAGTCTGTGGTACATTGCTTAATATTCAAGAAAAAATAACGTTAGTCAAAACCCAAAGTTAGGGGGGTTCTACTAGTGTTTTTGTTTACAAATATCTTTTAATTTCAATCTTTTTTCTTTTCTTTCAAGCCTTAGAAGAGACATGCTTTTCTAGATACTTTCATGCAAACAAACACATTGTAATTGCCACCAATTGTATCTATATTCAGCTGATTGTATATGTAACCAGCAGTCTTTATCCAAAGTTTCGTCTATGTTTTGTGAAAGGAAAAAACCTAATTCATCAATTTAGACCACCCGGATATCGACTGTCAGAATTACAAGGCTCCTACTGACTTCTTTTCACCTATATTGATCAAGAAATCAACAAATCATTGCAAATTTTTTAAAATATTTAACATAAACTCATAATTTCCACAAGAAGTTGGTCGGAGGAAAATTGTAGATGTAAGCAGTGCCTGGAGGTGTGTCTGATTTACGCTTGCCGAGTGATCAGTGTGACTGACAAGTGGCAATAGGTCAGTTCTGGGTTGTTACCAGTCCTTTCACTATGAACCTTCAAGTCCTTAACATAGCTATTGAGGATTAGCCTTTACCCATACTTGGATGCCTCTCTTGGTAGGTTTTAAAACAGAGGTCTCAAACACATGGCCCTTGCAAGGTGGATTATGGTCTCTTGTGCATGTGCTGCAAGTTTGTTCCAACACTGGCTGAATATGGGCTAATTTCTTTTCACCATGTATTTCTTGAGTTGGATTATTGCTGGTGTCTACCTCACAAAAATATTTTCTCTAGATTTTCAAACTAATACAAATAAATTTCATTATGATGCAGGAATAATGGAAAAGTTTGTCAATGTCCTAATACATATCTATGGCTGGTGACAGAGAGACTCCCATGACAAAGTGAACCCCAATAAAGACTTTGATCTCTTCTGGCATTGTTTATGTTTTGTCTGGTGATACCAAGATGCATTTTTTTGGCATATGTATTGGTTTGGTTTGGATTGCAATGCCCCAGTTAAATTTCCATGTAAACTACAAATAAAAGAAGAAAAAAGAATTATATTTTTCCACTAAAATCATATAATTGTATGCACTGAAGATGATCATTCCAGTTTGCTACATCCAAGAGAACTTTAACACTGTTGCTGTCATTATCCTCATCTTCCAATGATTCAGTCATGGAAACTTCTATGCCAGTCTAAATCTAAATCTGCCAAACACTTCATTCCTTTGCTTTCTCAATATTTTCAAGATCAAATCTAAGAAACTCTTCGTTTTCTCTCCAATTATCAAATATCACTGTAAAATCTGCCAATGTCAACAACTTTTCATGAATTAAGTAAAGTGGTTCTTGAAGAGAAACAATTAATGAATATTATCATATTTAAACAAAGAAAAGAAAAATCATTTTTTGATTAGTACTGAATCATCCAAATCTTTAAAAAAAAAAGACCTTTTATGACCAAGATGTTTTTATTCCAGACCCATTCAACATGGCTGAAGCCAGGATCAGCCACTGAATGAAGTAAATAAACCAGGACTATAGGCGAGATCGGCCATTAAATGGAAAACAAAAAATTGGACCACAAGTATAGGTAGGGTTGGAGCTAAAAGAGTTGAGGTCCTTGAGACAGATAATGGTCCCCTATCCTACTACGAAGTTCCTGTAAGTGCTTCAAATTAATGCTGAATTCCAAATTTAAATCCTGATAATTTTTTTTGAAGTAGATTATTTTTTCACAACAATTCATGCAGGCCCTATTTCCAATCATTCTTACAAAAATCTCTGAAAAGACTTTATAATGCAACTGAGTGCAGAAATACCAGTTTTTGGAGGATAAAGCTGAAACATTCATTTTGGATTTCTTACCATCCTCATAAGTTCTCTTGTCTGACCGTCTCAACAATTCAGTATCATCTGGCTGGATGATTGCTGCTTTGCGTATGAATCCCTTGAAGTTCTTCATTTTCCTTCTCCTGGCAGAGGGATACACATTTGTCTGATCCAGAATGTAATTTCTCTTCCTTCTGCTGGCTATTAAACAATCGAAATAGCATTCTTAGAAGTTTTGAATGTTTTGCAGATTCTCTTAAAACATATTAACAGTTTTTGGATAATTTTAAAACAGATATAAAGTAATTCAACATATTAATGAAAAAGTGATAACTGGGAAACGATCAAGAAACTCGCAAGTCTGATCTAGTCCACAGAATATGACATATTCCTTTTCAATCTGTAACCTCCATACAATTTATAAAACACTGAATCTGACACACTGCTCAACCAGTCCTTAATTTTTGGGACCAGTTTATGGTCACGTTACACAGATTATATTACATTAGATTTTCTTTGAATGCCATCTTTAAAATTATACTGAACAATGCCATTTTTTGCACACACCCCCCATCAAACTTGTTCTAACAGTCACCTGTGTTCAGCAGTTACATGGTCACAACTGCCTTGTATTTAATGGTCACCTGCCTTGCACTGTCAGCAGCCAGGTGTTGCCTAACCAAACATTGGTGGCACCATGCTTGTAGCAGTCAATAAAGCATAACAGCAGTGACTGCTCCAAGTATGCAAATTAAACACATTTTTTAGTTTGATGTGCAAGGCATTGTTTAGATAAGGAATATCATGTTATTCAATGTTTAAGCATTTCATATCTTGAATCTACTTAACATGCTGCAATCACACTGTCAGTCAAACTCACATGTGTCAACATGTCGGCTTCGAAAGCAAGGCACTTTTCTCCTTAAAGGAGATGATCAAAGTAATTCTTTTGCTGGATGGTGGAAAAAGTATTAATGTTATAGCAGAATGGAAGTCACCTTTTGTGCCATTGTGAAACATAGTAAGAAAGCTTCATCTGCTTGTGAATTAAAGCTCTATTTCTGCAGAAAAAATATTCACCTCTGAGAAGTGTTACTACCTGCAGCTTTTTCATTAGGGTTAGAGGTTATTTAATATTCAAAACATGTCTGTGAAGGTAGGTGAAATTTTGCTTCATGGTTCGCAATGAATTATATTGGTTCTTTTTCTCTTAGGTGCCTCACATAAACTGCCTGTCTTCTGATCTTGGTAAGCTGAACAACTCACTAATCCAGAAATTGTTTTTACAGTGTGAAGTCGGTGATGATTTCATTTTCAAGGATGGATTAATGTGAGCAGGACACAGTAATCGTGTGTGGAATATAAACTTAGGAGAGAACATAGACCTGCAATTATGAGGATGTTGTCCAGTGCACATCAACAATTTTGATTAGGTAATAATAATAATAGTAATGATATACGTGAATGATATTTGTTCACAATTCAATTTTAAGAGGTAAGCCTGTGTACAGTGGTCACCTGTGTGCTTCTGCCAGTTTTCCCTTTTTCCCTCGAGTTACAACTATTGAAAAGTCTGACTGCATATTGATAAATTTCATCACCCATTACATCAATGTATTACTTAAAATATAAAATAAACTCTTCAGCATTCGTTATGTTTTTAGATTTCTACGTCATACCCAAAAAATGACATTTGAACATGGGCTGGTGTCAGTAATTGCAAAATAAATGCCGAAATGAGCAACTTCAAACCCCAAATTGGATATGATCAGTCTTGCCCCATGAAGAAATTTAAAAACTAAAAATTCACATGTTTTACTGACTACTTAGCACTGTCCAATATGTGCAAAGATATACAACTGCAGTTTTGACACATCTTATTCAATCTCTACCAGTATTGTACTAAAAATATTCAAAAGAAATCTTACATTCATTTCTTTCTCCTCTCTAAATTTTAATTTACCTTGCATGCATATTTTAATATCTGGGACAGGTGCCAGCAGTGATTCAGAATGGCTGTGATGATTGCTCGTTAAAAAGATTGTTGCTAATGACAATCCTTGCTTAGCAACACGTGGTAAAGTGGTAGTGTTCATGCATTAATTGCATCATGAAAAAGGCATATTATACACAATGTCTGATAGCTTCCCAAAGATTCTGATAAGCACAGAATGGCTAGCAAATGACAGAAAAAATCAAACTGTACTTCCAATCCTCACACAATGTTAAATAAAGGACTCAAAAGCTAATTTTTCCATCATGTTCTATTATCAAGCAAAAGATTATCTCAAATTTAAGGCCTTCAATGGCCTAGGTGAAAATCAATGATCTTAAAGACTTTGAAATGAGGCATTCATTTTTAACTGGCTTTCAATGACTTTTAATAACCATGTGAACACTGTAATAAACATCATATGAAGAAACTGGACTGGGGGCATAAAACTGCCCTTATTCAATAAAGTCCTTGGGAAATAACAAATCTACATAGATATGGACTGTTACATACTGGACCTTAATAGTGCAATGTTACTTGTGTATAATACAATGATTTGTAAAGTTGCCACCTCTGAAGGATTTAGAAAAGAATTCAGTAACACTACTCTCCTGGGTATAGGGATCTAAAACTGGAGTCCTGAAATGAACAATTTACAACAATGCATGTCAAGAAGGTATGCATTTTTTTCTATTACTGAAAATTATTTTCTTATTCCTCCAGTTTTTATTTCTTCTATTTCTTATTAGTGAAGAATTTTTTTAATTCAAAAATACACCCTATAATCATAATAATATAGTTACAAAATGAATCATATTCATTTGTAATTGTTAGATTTGCCTCATTTCCTTTGAACCCAATGTAACCAGAGACTACTTCAGAGCTATCCACGGCTGATGAAACCATGATCGTCACTGGGTTTCTTTAAATGTTGTGAGTTTTGTTTATCTTTCAAAATTATCATTATTAAATTTTGTACCCAACCCAGCAGATGCAATTTTCCACCAAAGGCCTTAGTACATGTACTCCCTGATACACATAAGGGTTATGTTATTGTGACCTCTGCATATGTTGGTTTTAAAGCAAGCTGGGTTTTGCTAGGCTACATATGCCTTTGACATCATGGTGATGGGTAACGTAAGCAAAACACAAAAAAAATCCTTAAGATTAGAAAAAAATGTAACAGGAATGATTTACACATGTACAAGAGGGAAGCAGGATTATATACAGCATGTGCTCTTGATCAGAAGACCATACAATGGCCTGGAGCATATTTAAGGTTCATTTATGTACCTGTTGCAGTTTATGTATCACGTAGAGTACCTGTATAAATGTGCTACCAAAAAGTCCTTTAGTGATTACATGGTATCAACATGTTCTTGCTAATAAAAGGTATTCATCTCAACTTACCGATTTCAAACATTTTATTCAAACACTTGGTAGCTTTGTCTATCAAAACATCCCATCTTCCATGATAATTGTTCTTCCTTGGCAAGCCCATGACTTTCATCTTGTCAATAAGTGTGTCTGTACCGATGATGTTGTATCTCTTTTCTGGATGATCACGTTCCATGGTTTTTCCCCAGGTTGTTTTTCCAGCACCCGGAAGCCCAATAATCATCATCATCTAAAATTAATATTGAAACCATAGCAACTATAACTTTATGTCATCAACAACTCAAAATGTGCACAGCAAGCTGGTAAAGATTTATACTTAAAATATGCAAGAGAGCCATAAGTTCTGGCTTGATCCAAAACTATATAATCACAAAGTCAATCAAATGTTAGCATGAAAGCTGCCTGAAGTTGGGATATAAAAGAATATCAGCCCTAAACACCAGCCATTACCTACAGACATGCTGATGCAATGAGGCTTCTAGCTTGATTTAAGTCTCTTTTTATATGACAAACATTTTAAATTTTATTTAAACAATGGTTTCCTATGGGAATATGAAGTGGCTGGATCTGAAAATTGTAGTAACCAGAGCATACTAGCCACTAGAATTCTCTATTAGGCCTTTTACAGTGTTGACTTCATGTAGACTGAGTAAAAAAAATACCAGAATCCATGATCTGGCCTATTGCTGTGTCAAATTCATGTAGAAATGGCTACATCATAGCATGATTCATTTCTAATTTAGAAAGATAATTATCTTTTAAGAAGCATACCATGATTTGCACATTATACACACGCTTGTCTAAAAGTCCTCATCATAGGCATAATTAGGGCATTACTGACAAATCGATTAAAATGACCTCAACCTTTGGTTATGATATGCAGTCTTTAACTAAATATATAGTGCAGAAAACATTATTTTTTAAATTCAATTTATCAAAATCATGACCTCCGACTTTTAAACCCAGAATCAAAAGTTTCTTTGTTACACTAGCAGACATGACAACCCCTAACAAGACCTTCTCAGTAAAGGAATAGACATTTTTCCACAGACCAATTTCACTAAGGTGTAAAAAAAATCAACATGCTTATTTGAGCCATTTTAGGTCTTCGTATGTCTGCACCATGATCAGAGCAGCTGATGTTCCCATCCCCCCAAATACAACAACAATTTGGAGGTAAATATGCTTAAATACATGTGTACTGTTAATAGGTATCATTTATTTGAAGCTGTGTATATCGTGATATATATATTTTGAAATGAGATGCCGATATAAAGTCTCACTCCATTTATCTGTTAATCTGTAAAAAAAAATCTGACATCTTTACATGTTCAAACTAAAAATATCTTGAGTACAAATGGGGAATCAGACTAATGCAGAGACGAAAATCTGCATAAACTTTGATACACATACATTTTTAACAGTAGGTGTAAATGACTGATCTCAGCAAGTGTTCTGCATACAAACAAACAAAATAAGATTTTAAATATAATTTGGTATTGTCATTTGTAACCATTTCTCATTTGATTGAGGATCAGACATGCATAAAATTTATCAAACTAATGCTAATTTAGATGAATTGCTGCATGCCACATCCCAATATTTAACTGACACCAAATTTGGCATCAACAAAACCAGGGATGTATTGAAACAGAAGATACACAGTTCTGAACAATTAGCCAATTCACAAAGTGACTGACTTCTGATGCCTGGATCCATTATCCCCAAAGATGTCCCAATTACTCTGATCCAAGTCTAATGTCTATCCACAGGATACAAGCTTTTATCTCCCAAATACAAGAAAATGACCACTGGTAAGCATGTTTACTTTGATACAAATTCATTCATGGCAGTAATTGCCAGATTGATAAACTTGAACCCTTTACTGCCCATCTGAACATTAAACACTTGCTTCCTGTGACTTTGATCTTACAAGCTACTTGACTACCCCCTACCCCTGAATGCATTTGTCTGATGATGATGATACCTTAATGAAAACATCACAATGTCTTGCCTTTTGCAACATTTCTTATGATAAAGGGCAAGTGAAGTCTCAAAGCCAACAGTTTCATATTAAAGTACATTCTCAATATTAATGAACTAGAGCCAAGCAACCAGGTTATTTTCCTGGTAGCCTACATGGGGTAACATCTGACCGCAGGGATCGTCCTGGACTTCGCCAATGTCGCAAATTGCGATTTTTTTTCCTTATTGGCGACAAAAATATCCCATCTGGCGATTTTTTTGGCGACAGACTTTTTGGTTATTTAATTTGTACATACAATCATGGATTTGGACTGGATAAATTAAAAGGGAGAACAAAAGGAAGCCACAAACTTGACTAAGCAATGCATTGGAATCAATCTGTTACACAAACAATCCTTTGTTCGTACCGACAACCCCATCTTTACAGTGCATTGTTACATCATAATCGGCTTATGCTGACATCTGGGCTGAGTACCGTATGCTGTGATACAGTCAATCATACTACCGAACTATACCTACAACTGACCGACTTCTGAAGACATGAATAGAACAGATACAATTAATTGAATGGCTAATCCTTCTTTTGTTTTATTTACATATACCAATACAATAGTTTTGCTGAACCTTCATAGAAAACTGATAACCTTTGAAGTACCGACTACTGTGTATAAATACAAAGCAAATGGAAAAAATCTCAATCATAATTATATCTGTCGCCAGTGCAACATTAACATGAGCAAACGGAAGTTAGACGTTGCGTGTTCATCATCTCATCCTAAGTTAAAAAAATTAACAGCGTTTGGATTTAGTGCAAATTCATCAGACAATACAGTCACTGAACCCGATGATAAACCTTGCAGTCCAACATCATCTACATGTAGTGATTCAAGTGCAACACCACATTACGATGAACGGGGCAAAAATTCCCGAAAATTTCTAGACAGTTGGAAACTTGGGCGTCCGTGGCTGAGATATGATAAAAAGTTAAAACAGATGTTCTGTGATGTATGTATCAAGGCAAAGTTCATCAATTCATTTACAACTGGCTGTGATATTTTGAAGAAGGAGTGTGTCACCAAACATGAATCCAGGCGGGGTAAGTAATATTTGTGCATTTTACTCATTGATCTTTTCCTTTTGCCATCAATCCCGTGTTACGGCTGCAGACTTAAACTCCGCAACAAGAAATAGCAAAAAAACTAGTTTTGCGTAATTAAAAATAATTATTTATTTCTCAAAATACAGGAGTGAAAGAATCCCTAACTTGGGTGTGAATTTATGCTTATATATACGGTCCAATATTGCCAGGTGTTGATTCGTGTAAGTTTCATTCGTGGGAATGGAGATCCTATTTTGCTTGTCGAGAATTATATAGCATTCAGTGATCATTCTTGGGATTTAGGAAGCAATTCACTAAAAGCTATGTGAAGCTAGCCATGGGGGGGGGGGGGTCATTTAATTACAGAATGCATGCAATCGACAGTCGCATTATACGTCACTTATCTTACATTGCAATGTACGATCATAGGGTTTTATTATTATTAAAATGTCAACTAAAGTTGATAATGCATTTTTTTATTCAGGTAACAACAGTCATACATGTGCACAAACGGTGATGCGGGATGCCAATACCATGGAAGCAGCGAAGATCACTGCCATTAGTAAGAGCAAAAATGCTATTATTAGTGCTATGCGGAACACTTTTTTTGCGGCTTACTACAACCTGGCTAATACAATTGTCCCAAAGCTGCACCAGTTGTGTATCACACAGGTATTGAGAATATTATATTATAGCTTGTTAACAGTAATATTCTATGGATTTAAATGACAGTAACATAGGGAAAAACACGTGTACAACCTTATTATATTCAATGTGATGTTACTGTAGTACACCGTGATTGTTGTATAAATGCCAATTTTTCGCTAATCACATATATATATATATATATATATATATATATATATATATATATATATATATATATATATATATATATATATATCAGAACATGTATAATTATAAATGAAATATTTATGGCATACAAAATTAATGATTATTTCTATTTCAGGGCGTCACCCAACTCTCAGACCTCAAAGTAGATAAGCACACATCATACGACAGTCACAAAAGCACCAGTGAGTTTCAGCAGTCGTTGGCCGATGTAATAGTTGACGAGATGGTTACCGAGGTCAAGGAATCTCGTGTTTACAGTGTCATGCTTGATGAGAGCACAGACGTTTCAGTACATCAGAACTTGATTGTTTATGTTAGGTACTTAACTAGTTTGGTTGGCAGTGTTGAACCAGTGACACAATTTCTAGGTATTCGTCAGCTTCAAACCGCAAACGCAGAATCTATATATTCAGAGTTGTTAGGTTTAATTAAGTCATTTGGTTTTAGTCTGGACAATCTGATTGGTGTATCAACGGATGGTGCTGCTGTCATGTTGGGCTGCAAGAGTGGTGTTGTTACCAGGTTGAAGGAGGCTACTAAAGGTTTGCTTGCAACTCACTGCATTGCACATAGGTTAGATCTGGGTACAGGTGCTGCAGCTGACGAGGTTAGATACATGGTCAAGTTTCAAGATATACTGAATAATATGTACAAGTATTTTGCATATTCCCCCCGTAATATGTGTAGGCTTGAGGCAGTTCAGTCAGTTTTGGAGTCTTCTCACACTCGCTTGCATCAGGTATTCCACACAAGGTGGCTGAGTTTTGAAGGTAGTGTACAGGCAGTTGTTGATAATTTTCAAGCTCTAGTTAGTGTCTTCTTGGAAGATAAGTCTGCAAAGGCTCTTGCACTGTATAAGCCTATTGCTTGTTTCAAATTTGTTTATACAGCACACTATATGGCTGACATTCTGAGGCCTTTGGCAGTTCTGTGTCAAGCTTATCAGAGATCTGGTATTGACTTTACCGAGGTTAATCCCCTTCTCCACTCCACTGTTGAGCTTCTTGAAAGTCTGAGGTTCGAGTCTGGTAGTAACATTTCTAGGTTTCTTTCTGAGATTCCAGCAGAACCAAGTTTAGATTCATCAGGTTTGTGTACTTTTGAGTACAAAGGCCATACAATTAGCGATGGTGCTAAGCAAAGGTCGGAGGCTGCATCATCTTGTGCCAAATTTATAGATATTGTTATAGACAATCTAAAAGCAAGGTTCACGGAGGAGGGTGATTCGATAGTTTTGAGTGCTCTAACCAAGTTGTTTGATCCCTATTTGTATGGTTCACAGGCTAACAGTTCCATTCTTTCAGAGGTTTCAGGTATTGTTTCAGATTACTTGTCTACATGTGGGTTAGGTAATCAGTCAGAGGTTAGTCAGGAGTTGGCTGGCTTTGTGGCTTATGCTAGGGTTCAAGTTCTCAGGAATGGTAAGATGTATAGGGGTGTTAAGGACTTGATTCAGTTGGCAGTGAGATCCAGGGCAACATACCCTTGCGCAACTGCGGCTGCTGAGAGACTACTGGTGTCACCTGTCAGCACTGTAGACTGTGAACGTGGATTCAGTAAGATGAACCTCATAAAAACTGATATCAGAAATAAACTCTGCATCTCATCTCTCGAGAATTTAATGAGAATCAGCATGTACAGATGTGAAAAATTAGACTTTGAAACAGCATTCAACAAGTGGGCAGCCCTAAAATTGCGACGGATCTTCATATAACACTTTGTAACATTTTGTTAATGCTTGTTGTAATTAAAGTATTACCTAACCCATCTTTTGTAATTTTCATTGCCTGTTACATTAATAGACTAAATTAACACTTGGAAAAATGTACACTACTTGTTCTGGCGACACTTTTTGAAAATTGGCGACAAAATATTGAGGTTGGCGATTTTTTTGGCGACAGCTTTTTAAAAGCCAGGACCATCCCTGTGACCGTGAAATTTTTCAGGCCCCTGAAAAACAGCAATAAAGTTTTAGTTACAAAAAAATTCAAAAAGTGATCTCACCTCACAGTCGGACTTCTTGTTTGGTGCTGTAAGTCCACGCACTCTCTCATGTAGAGGATACTGCTGCATGTATAGAAATCCATGTGGAGGCGGAAACCAGGGTGCCTGCTGGCCAAAGTTCACCTCAAACCTGAGCAAAAAGAAGTCATTGATGTTCAAAGTAATGCATCACAACTTTTATCAGTGGTTTCCTGTCGGTGGCAAGTGGTGAATAATTTTCTAATACAATCTCAATACAACAGAAAAATTAAGATTCCAATTAAGATTTAAAATAAAGAAGTTAATTCTTCAGGTCAGAATTTTAAAAAAATATGTTTAATGTCAGGGTTTCTAAACTCAACCCATCTTTTCTTTAATATATAAATTGTAAACTTGTAAAAGTTAGTTTCTGAGGCAGTTTGCTTCTTAAGTCAGTTTGCTTCTGAAAGGGATTTTTGTATGACCAGACACCTGTCCTAACAATGGATGTACAATTACTTTCTAACATGGGCTTCTAATTAAAAGTTTAAATCTTAAACACATTTTTTCAATTCTGGAAAACAGCAGTATACATCCATTAATAAGATTTAAAGTAATCTATTTTATACAAAGGAATTTAGTTGCATTACTTTCATTGTTTATGTTTGGTAATTTCATATTCTGCATAACCATTCAATGAAATTTCTAAAAAAAAATCCTTTCAAGTTCAAATATTTGCAAAGTCATTAGATACCTTGTATTTTTGGTAAGAATATGAGGAAATAGAGCCATCTCTCTCTTGTTTATTGGGTAATTGTGAAGCTGGGCAGCAACTCCAAGCCATCGACCATTCTTGGTGAAGGATAAAGTAGGCGGTCTCGCGTCAAGATCAAGCATTGCACCAATCACGTCCCCCACACCAAATCTCTCTCCATAATTTGTGAACTTGTTGTTTGTAGAAAATTTTCCTGTGCCACCATAACCATATGAATATGGTTCTTCACCTGTAATGTAGAAAACAGCATTATATACTGTTATGTTATGTTGCCTTATTTTCTGTAATAATGACAGCTAGAGTTTTCTTATTTTTTTGTTGTTGCAATCCCCAGCCCCAACCCTAGGGGCCACATTGTAGATCCAAAACCTTTTCATATACACACCAAGTGAAATATAAAAAAACAAAACAAAAAAAAACAACAATAAATGCAGTACAGTAATACCTTGAACATTCGCGAGGTTAGGTTCAGAACCAGTCGCGGATCAGGAGGAATTGCAAATGTTTGGTACGAGTCACTAAAAATGCTAATAAATGCTTATTTCTAGGGTTTAAACCCTAAATATGACCCAAATCATGCTCCCAAAGCACTTTAATTTCATTTAAAAGTTAGCTTAATACATTACCCTTAAAAAGAGAAATAAATGGTTGACGTAAAAATAGAGTACAGTATCACCTAATGGGTATTTGCCACACTAGCGCATTTACAGTACGGTACATGTATACTAATATTACCCCTATACTAATTCATTGGCTGCCGTTTTCTTTTGCACTCACAGTAAGGTAAAACCAAGTAACGAATGGGACTGTAAACTTAATGACTGATGTTTTCTTTGTCATTGTCAGGAAGGTAAACTAGGTAAACTTCATATGTCACAGAAGTCATATAACGAAGGTACAATTCAATAAAATAAAGAAAACATGTACGTAGAGGGTACCAATGAAAATTTCACAAATCCGTGAATTCGCGAATCCAGAAACGCGAATGCACGAGGTATTACTGTATAGCTGTAGAGTTCAGTTCCAGGAAAAAGTCCATATTAATATGTGAATGTGACCTTTGAACTGCACCCCTTCTAAGACAGTGGCTGCATTCAAGATTTTAAAGTTCTGTTGTCATATACTCATCATTATTTTCTGTTGTCATGCACTCATCCCAGTAAAACATACCAAGCATGATTACCCTTCCTCAGCTGATGCAGATCAAGCTCTGTCTACACTGAAATCCAATGGCTGCATGGATGAATTTATGGATAAATATGGACTGATGGACAGACATAATCAATAGCATCAAGTCCCAGAGTGTGCAGATAAAATAACCTCGAGCAGTACTGTCACATTTATACTATGAATGCTGTTACATCAGTGAAAGAAGACAAGTCTAACATCAACATACTCATGAATATAATCATTGGTTGTGAAAAAAAACCCACAAATGTTTAAAAAAAATAATATATATATACAAAACCAAATTGTAAACTCTGACCTAATTGGAATGATGACTGGTCAATAGACCACCCAACTCTAATGATATATGGATCTGTTTCTTGGTGATCATCTCCAAAGTCAACGGGCATTTCCTCAACCAGTTTAACTTCATAATAGGCCTGCAAAATATATAAGAAATTATAAGAAACAGAAAATTACTGGGTTTGTGACATTCACATGTTTATTACCATATTTTCTTCTGGGTATAACTAGCTTCATGCTTAACCCGTCAAAAATGTAATGCAGTGCATTCATTTTTAAATGCCCCATACAACATGTAGCAGTTAAAATGCACAATGCTAGGAATATTTTAACAAGAGTCCCTCAAAAGGAAATGAATTTCAACTATGCGAACAGAATTTCCAGGAATCAAGACTATTTAATCTTTTTAATTGTAGAGTGTTTAAATAATCTGGTGGCTGAATCAAATGAAGTCAGTTTGATTGTACTGATGGCATCTGATAATCGCCTCAAATTTTCAGTCAGTTCACCATTACTTTTTGAAAAGGAAAATTCTTGGCGTAATTTCTTAAATCGATTGGTTTGAAGAGATCCCTGAGTGCTAGAAGCTTCCAACTGAAATCTAAGTTCATCTTCAAGTGAGAGCTCATTATGGTTAATTGTTATTTTCTCATCATGTGCTTCTTCATTTGCAGTATTTGCTGATGGAAATAGCCGCTTCATCAAATCTGTCGCTAATTCAATAGAAGTTTTGGATGGAACATTATCCAAATGGTGCAGAGAAATCATAAGATCATTAAGTTGTTGATTAACTCTACCGTCGATGTAATGATCAATATTTTCTAAAAGAGTATGACTGATCTCTGTTCCTTGTGCAGACAATTTTTCCCTCATGAAGCTAATAGCAACGTAAGCAGTTCTCAGAGCTTTTTTTTCGCTCATAGCATTAAGAGTAACCTCAACCGGTTTCAACGCCAAAACTATGGATTTCAATAATTCTATGTTCACATTAGTTAAGAGATGCTCGGATCTGATTTAACTCAGCACTTCATTGGTGACATCGTATAATTTAATAAAGATTTTTAGCATGGAATTCCATCTAGTTTTGCAGTCGAGGGACAGTTGTTGTTCTTTGTTAAATTTTTCTGAGCTTTTAGCTTTAAACGCATCCAATCATATGGCTGAGCCTTTGAAAAATTTAACGATTTCTCTCAGTGTTTATATTTTCCTTCCACGATTCGCTTTGTATCTCAACTTCTTCAGCACTCAATTCATCGTCGCTTATAACGAAATCATCAGTCTGTCCAGTTTCTTCGCGTGAAAAAAAACTGAAATTCCTTGACCTGGGCAATTTTCTCTGTAAAAAGTTTTTGTAACACCCAAATGCAACCCGTGATCAAGGCAGGCTTGATACAGAGTGGGCGATTTTTCTCCGAACTTGATCATGACACTTGCTCCATCACCAGTAGAGGCAACATTATCCTGTTTGAATGAGACACCAAAAGAATTAAGATGTTCCTTAACAAGCTCATTCATTCTTTCTGCATTACAACTTCCATAAATTCTGACAAGACCAAGACTGACACATTTTGATGAGACCATATGAAGGCTGATGTTGAGAAATCGCCGATTTCCAATACTTGTCCATTCGTCCAACGACATTGAAAATCTCTTTGATTCTGAGAGTTCTTTCTTAATGTCCTGTATGACTTGTTGCTTCACTTTTTCTTCAAAATCGCGAATAAGGGCCATCACCAATCTTTCATCAACAGGTAGCTTCATTACTCTTAATGAAAGCGATTGACGAATAAATTCTGAATGAGTGATTTTCCAAATTGAGAATCCATCAACTGCAGCGAGTTTTGAGACTATTTCTTCCAGTTAAGTTTTGACAACAAAGTTATCCATTGTTCTCATTTTCTTCGGCTCTATTTCAGACTCATCCCTGTTGACATCAATATGATGAATGCTAAGCAGATGTCGATGTATTGTTGAAGTGTTTCCTTGTGGACATGAAATTGTCTGCTTACATTCATTGCAAGCTGCAAAAGTAACCTTTTCGCGCCTGTTAAAATAAGTCCAAACAGCTGTTTTCTTATTTTTTTAACATCGCCACTGCTTTAGAAATAAAAAAATTAACAAACAAAGAGCAGATACAATATGAAAAATCGCTGATAACACGTTTATGTTGTTTGAACTGTTCAAAAATCAGTTTAAAAGAAATCCCTCGGGCGTCAGTTGTGCACCTACTGCCCCTCCGGCACCACTCATCGCCACGCCAAACGCTTGAGAAGTTCAATGGTTGTCTCGCTTGCAGAAGTTGAAAAACTCCTTCTCCCCGTCAGCCACAATCATAATAGTCAGAATTATTATCTTAGAGCCCCCAGCGATGACTGTTGCAAGGCAACGACCGCCCACTGGTCGACCAACACATGGGGAAGCGTAGGCCGTGTAAATCTGTAAAGCCGATCATTCCCACAGTCAATTAATTATCGCAATGGTTTATCCAGTCCGATAATATCAAAAAGCGGAGAATTTTTCTAGGCGTAAGCTTGAAGCTCGTCAAGCCCCTGAAAATGCTCCAAAATTATCGAGCCTCGAGCTCGAGCCTAGGCTCGTCCCAAACTCTACTTTTTGTCTTGTCTTGAACTACATACAGTACTGATCAAATAAAGAAATTTTATTTCATACCTTTGCTCTAGTTACACCGTAAGTTGCTCTAGCTCCAGCCCAACAGAAACAAAATCCTGAGGGTTCAGTCAATGGCTTTGCACCGAATCTGCAATATGGAAGCAGTTCTGTTTAAACAGTACTTCATAAAACAAACTATTTAATAATTTCTTGAACAAATAATTGATTTCAAAGAGATACCTATTCTAAATTAGAGTATGTCATATGTGTTAATTTAAATTGGCAATTCCTTAAATAAATGGAGACCCAAGTGAATCTGCATTCATTTACTTTCTGACATCAGCCAAATACCAATCTTCAATCTTTTTTCCTCAAAGTGATCCCCTATGACCTCCCTCAAAAAATCAAGACAATCAAAGTGGCATTAAAAGTAGCTTAGATTATATGTAACTGTTTGTATCCGAATGCACTAAAATATACAGAATTTTAGTTTTAATTTTAAAGTCTGAATACATCTGTCAAAGTGTTTCTTTGGAACTGGAAAGGTTATTAGAAATAATATGATAAAGCATTTCACTGACCTGCAGTTCTGTAATAGGAACAAATATTTTTGTTTTTGGGGGTATGGGTGAGGTGGTAAAAGAATAACGGGTAAAGGTGCACGATATTACCAGTATACCTTGTCATTCTTTCTGGTGGTATGTACCATGGGACTTTTTCAATGTCCTGGTATGTCAGTAGCTTTCATTAAGGAATGTATGGAAATTTCCAAGGAATCTTGTTAAGAGTTTAATGGTATTAAGTTTGCTTTCATTAAAGTTTTAAAAAATTATCCTTGTTTTTACAAAATGGGTTGTATCTGTCACAAAATAATGGTGAATATAACAAATATAGTATATTCAGGGCCTCAGCTAGGCTTCACATCTGTTGCCAAATGTAAAAGAATGTTAAAAGTGGCACCATGTTTTGCTGGCGAAATTTTTTTATAAAGTAAATTTTTAATTTTTCACTGATAGAAGCAACTTGGGACAGTTAATACCTGTTTTCACTATCTGCAGCAGTCAGTGGATCATGTTGGTGGATGACAAGACGTAATTTGAACATGATTGCAGCTAACTGCAAGCTGTCAGTCAATGTTGAGAATTAAATGTGATTAGTAGGAACTAAGGAACAATGGTGGGGGGGGGGGAGGGGAGGAGGAATATACTACAGTGTTGAACAGGTTGGCAAAAAAGTTTGAATTTGCACTTGGGACTGCTTAGTGTTTTAGGGATTATTTACTTACGTAACATGTTTTTGTGGTCTGAACTGAACTGAGTAACACAGGATGCCACTACAAGGATGCCAGTCATTGACTGTAAATGGTTGCTTATATAAATGACACAAATCTGTATCAAGAATGAAGAATATAGCTAATCTAGCTCTGAAAAACAAAGATTTATATCCAGCTAAATCTGAGGCAGCTACCTGGTTACTTGCTGCCCGTTTCTATTGCAGAATGTGAGAGACAGTTCAGTCATCAGAATCTGATCAAAACAAACTTAAGAAATTCTATGGGTATATCTACTCTGAGGTGCATGAAATGAATCAGCAATCAAAACAAACAACTCCGAGTCAGAATAATGTGTCGGTTTGGTTACCGATTAACACCCGTGTTTTTGATTCGATGTGACCAGTAATCTAATATTGTAAGCCAATCAATTTATCGCTTTCATTTCATATTTGTCCAATAAGCTAAAGATGATAAGATAAATGATAGCAATTATAAGATGTCAGATAATCAGGCTAAGACAGATGAGAACGATAGGAGAGTATATCAGATTGAAGGAGAATGTTCCATGATACAGGCTGAAAGATTTTCTGTGGTTGGCATGTTATTCCGAAATCATGACGTGTCATCTCTGTATAAAGCATAAAAAGCAGAATACTATGACTGAACTTGACACCAATTTTAGAACTAGTACACTGATCTGAACATGCAGCAAACAATGACCATAAGGCTTCTGTTATTGCTGAGTCTATGGTCAGGGAATTTCAGAAAGCATTAAATAAAATTGTCACTGAAGAGAGGTCAGCATTCTAGTTCCTAGAAAGTTGTATTTTTATTACCAAATATGAGAATTGATGAAGTTACATGAGGAGCTCGATTTTCAAAATGTTATGGGGTTTAAAACAGATAAAAATGTTATTGTTCAGACAAGTAACGGCAGATATATTAAATGAAAACTAAGACAGAACACAGGTATATATTCTTATTTTTTGTTAACAGCAAATGTACTTGAAAAGAAAAATGTATGCAAAAATGAAATATTGCTGACCCCACATTTCTAGAAATGGTCTAATTTTTTACACTTGGGAGTGGCAGAGTGGTCTAAAGCGCTCTCTGTTACGGATCACTGCCATCTCACCTCTGTCTGCGTGGGTCCGAGTCTCAGATCTGGCCAATGTGGGTATGTGAGAAAGCTTGCAAGTAGCTTCTCAAGAGTCGGTGGTTCTTTCCGGGGTTTCGGGTATTTCCTCCACCATTAATACTGGCTGCCATGT
The DNA here is from genome assembly GCA_028554795.2 of Sinohyriopsis cumingii. Classification (NCBI taxonomy): domain Eukaryota; kingdom Metazoa; phylum Mollusca; class Bivalvia; order Unionida; family Unionidae; genus Sinohyriopsis; species Sinohyriopsis cumingii. The sequence continues at coordinate 496,560 of CM068826.1, read as the reverse complement.
GTAGCCTATCGTGTGCTGAAAACTGGTGTTAAACCCTACAACAACACTCATGGGGCTAAATGCCCCCCACCCACTGGGTTAATTTATTGTTAGAACACTTTAAATATGATTATAGTTACGATCCTTTAATCACACGTGCCATGTATGCCAACACAGTGGCAGAATGGAATATTGTAAAACACATTCAGGCCAAATCAAAACCTTTAGATAAATTTCAAAACCTTTAGATAAATTTTGGACAACACCCATGCCAAATATAAAACACACAGCAAAAAACAACCATGTTATGTTTTATTTATCTACTAGTACATCTAAATGTGTTAAGCATAATCTTCCTTTTTAAGATTGCAAATCATCCTATGATTTTCAAAAGCTCACTAGTTTTCTATCAGAAAGTCCACAAGATAAGTTTCTCGCAAGATTGCAAATCATCATGAGATTTTCAGGAGATCACTTGTTTACTAGCTGAAAGGACAAAAAATAAGTTTCTCACTTCTTGAGCAAGTGTTTTAAGTTTATTGGCCATCTCTAATAAATATCTTGACCAGGTGTTGCAATCCCACTCAAAGTTTCCCTGCCTATTATATCAAAAGTTTAGTATCAACACTTCCTATCAACAGGCTGTCAGCACGATGTTTTAGTGAAAGCCTAATCATCCCACTTTAGTTACAGCTTTAGATCACAATGTAAACAACGATTATCATTCACATAGCAAATTGATCTAATTAGCCATTTGGAAGTATTTTTGGGAGGGGAAGGGGCTGTGATTTTCTTTTGAGCTGAAATATTTTCTTTTGTCCCAAGATAACTAAAAGTTTTTCCAAATAATAGACTGGATATAATAGTGGGTTTTTTTGGGCTATAAATCAAAGCAAGGTATTTTTCCAGCCATTGACAGTCTGAAATTAAATAAAAAGTGTCAGACTCTTGCCTCAGAACATTGAACTGTTGATCTCTAATTGTAGTATACGGTGGTACACATCAGTTATGTTCAAAAACAATGCAGTATAAGATTTTTCAACATACCTAGTTCTAGTAATAGGTGACATAAATGTTGCAGACTAGCCATCCTACAATAAAACACAAGCACTACAAGTCCTAAGAAGAGGCATGGTAACAGATCTTAGCAGAAGTAAAATAACAATGAGAAATATTTATATATTTGGTCTTGCAAACCAAGTACTGCTGCACATCAAAAACAATGGTTGTACACTTCAGTTCAACCTAATCAGTAGGTAATGCCCACCGTAAAGGGCTACAATATATTAAATATCTATCACATGGAAAATTAATGCCAATGCAAGCTTTGTTTTACATTTCAGATATTATCCAACTTGTTTTGCTGATAAACGTACAAGAATTTTACTATTACATTTTTAGCATAACACTGATAATCTAGTCCTTGCAAAAAGAACCAGGAGCTTAAAATCTCAGCTCCCATTTTCCAATACTATGCAGTGTGCAGATTTTTCAAACCTTTCATAGATGGACTCATGTATCCTGATAGGCATCAAATCAGAACCCACCATGTAATACACACCAATTTTGTTTAATAGTAAATTTCATTTTCATTTGAATTTTGATTTCCTGCAAAGTTTTCATGAACTTCTTTATGACTTATCTTTCAGAAAACTGCTTTAACATGTATCGTCTTGGGACCTCTGATCCTGATATCTACTGCCTCAGATTACCCCATGATACATACCCTCTAAACATTGATTAATTCACAGTTCACTGTGACTGATTTGAAATATTAAGGTCTGTATTTTAAACCTAGTACATCATACACTACCTGTTAGTCGTTAAACTGACTTGTTAATTACATAATAGAAAATCTGACAGACTCTTACCCATCTGAATCAAGAGCAAGATAAAGGTCCGAGTTATAATGATCAAGTACCACCATTGTTTCATCAACATTTGGAGCATCGGGGTCATATTCTATTTCTTCTTGTGGCAAAGGAAGTGGAATGTGCATCTGCAAATGCTGGGCTGGCAGTCCAAGTAAACTGAAGACGAAAAAACCAACAGAAAATGAGGAAAAATATATAAATATTATGTTATGGATTGGTATTAAATATCTTTGTTAACTGAACTGTGTGGTACATGAGGAACCAGACTGTACACATTCAAATACTATATGGTTTAACTGAGTTTTAATAACAATTAACATGGTAAAAACTGAATATGATAATATTGCTTGAAATTCCTGCATGCTCAATTTACAACATTAAAATCAATTAAAACTGAATTAAGTTAAGCAGAGTTGAATTAAATGGATATTAACCCATTTCCCATCAAAATCTAAAGGGTGAACATTTTTTTTTCTCCACTTCCTTATACTGAAAGTGTTAAAAAGCACAGTTCCTCACCTTGGACTCCTCCCCTCATCCAGCTTGCGCTTTCTGTCACTGCTAATATGCTGAGTCAATATAGGCTGAGCAAACCCTTGAGACAAGGAATCTGCCAAGGGTGGTGTAGGTGTATGAGCCACTGTCATTATTGAGGGTGGTGTTGGTGTCCCTAGCAGACCCTGGGCAGATGCTGATACTGGAATCCCTGTCATAGTCATGCCCATGGTTCCCATTGTTCCCATGGCACCTGCCATGCTGGCCATACTGACAGGTGCACCAGATGGAAAGCCTGGCATTCCAGCCAGTCCACCCGGAATCGCTGAAAGTGTTCCTGGAATTCCTGGAACTCCACCTGGAATTCCTCCAGTCATCGACTGTGATAATGCTGCAGCTGAAAAAGTGACCCCTGCTTGTAATGGAGTTCCAGAGAGATGTGGTGGTACCCCTGATGTCTGACCAAGTGTAACAGGCACACCCTGAAGCCCCTGAAGATACTGTTGCCCTGCTGCTGATGGGGGCATCCCTGCCGGAAATCTGAGAGCCACCATATAGGGCTGGTGCATCATCATGGCATTCATGGGGACATATCCTGGATAATGAGCCATTTTAGTTCAGAATTCTGGAATGAAATTAATAACGTACAATAAAAAAGTTCAGCAGAGTGCAACCTGTGAATTGTGCTGCCATTCTCATAATGTAAACAAGTGTAGAGACAATATATCTGAGTGTGACATCTATGAACAGATGCCACATCAGAGTGGAGTATTAATCAAACCAACAGCATCATTCTGGAAGTTAAAGTTTTGTATCTTAAGGTTTTGTAAGGCAACTTTGATCAACAGGGTAGATTAAGAGATTTTTTTTTACATATAGAAAGCTCAAATTAGCAACCTACTTAGAAGATGAGAGGTGCCCAATCTAGAATTGGTGAGCCCCTGGGAGTCAGGCTTTCCAATTTTTGTCAAGACTTCACATTTTTAAATAACTATTTTGCTAATTTATGCCAGGTAAGATGAGCAGAAAGTAAACATGAAGTTTTGTTACAATCAGAGAAAAACCTGGCAGGGTGCTTTTAGATCTTTCATATTTTCATTATCTTTCATACAATCACAACAGTCATGAGAAGAAAAAGTCAGATAAAAAAGCTATATCGTTTATCCTTTGGAGAGGGGTTGTTTATTGACATCATTTTCACCCCATCCCCTTCTCCGACATATTGAAAATACTGTGCACTCAGCAATGTAAAATCTGATTCAGTGCATTATATGAATTATGGATACCTTTTGGGTTGTTCAGACTAATCATCAAGTGAATCTAAATATTATTCTAGGTTTATGTTCAAACTCTGAACGACCAAAAACTATTCAGTACTTTAAATAGAGAAAATGCAAACAAAGCCAGCAGTTGTTAGCTACTAGCTTAGTTAAATCCTGAAATTGTCACAAAAAATTCTCAGAATGAAAAATATATAACAAAAATTAAACAAAAGACCTAGACATAATAACTTGACTAGAGTGTGAAAAATATGATGACAATTCATGCACAAAGATGTGGCTCGTTTAGAGTAGATACACATTCCATTTTAAGTGGGCCACAGGTGGGAATTTGACTCTCCTCAAAGAAATCTGTAAAAAATATAAGTTGAAGTACATGTTGAGGAATGATGACTTACAAAATATTAGGCTCCTAGCTTTCTGAAAAATAAGCGTCACCAATAACTCATGAAAGCATGTAGCTGGGGTCAAATTTCATGTAACTTTTTTTTTTAACATTTCTAACTGTGCTAGACAGCTCAAAATCACAAGTCCTATAGACCTTTTTGTGTAGATCATGGATCTGAAATCATCTTGAAGCTATCTTGCATGGTTTCCACATTATATGGCCACAAAACCACTATCCCAAGCAATTATATTGGAAATTTTGTGTAGATTCTGAATATGCAATTATTCATATGTTAAACCCAGTATGGGACTCTAGGGGGTCGCATCAGATTGCATCATACTTAATTAGTTCATCATCCCTGATAATAAAAGCATCTCTTCTGTTTCATGTTCCTATTCACTTCTCAACTTCTGTTGGTGTTGCTTCAAGGAAAAAATCATGGCAGTCATGGAATCTTGATTTATCTGACTTCATTTGTGAAATTCAGATCGTCATAAGACACATTATTCCATACAGTGTGGGTTCATACTAATTTCTAGTCTTTCTGAAGATCAAAGAGATCTGCTTTTGTGGTGCTCAGGAGCAAATAGGCAAATATTGGATGAGAATTCCAAGTTGTGCATAAAACGCGTGCAACTTTTTAAATGTGTTTAAACTGATCCAAAATAAACTTCTTGACTGCTACTTTGGTTCTTAGCATCAACTATACGAGTAATAGAAATACAACTTAACTCCTTCACCATCTTTATGACATGCCATTAAGTATAGCCTCACTCTTTAATTTAGTACTCAGTTTTTATGAACAAGGATGTGTGACATTGAAACAGTGGTTTTTTATTTGCCCAGATTGTGCTTCTATCTGAAAGTAAAATAAATGTGAATTCTAATGCAACATCAAAGACGAATCATCCTAAATTACTGAATACAGGAAATGATTTGAAAACATGTTTTAAATGTCTTTTTTTATAGACTTGTACAAATGTATGAATACAATAACATTTAGTTAAAAGGTATTATAAAAAAAGTTTCCATGTTTTACACTTCTACCAAGTCCCACTTGACAAAATCAAAACTTGGAAATTTTGGAGTTCAGAGGTTATTTTTAGAATTGCATTTATGGACAGTTTTTGTTTTAAGATCTTAGGGTTTCACAGAGGAAAAAGAAAAAAAAAAATGTAATAATGAGATCATGATAAATCCCAAAACGTTAATATTAACCACTGAAAATGCATTTTCCAATATACCATGAGTGTGGCTACAGTAGTACTGTATTCCATTGAATGACAGTAATAATTCTTTACATCCACAATCAATTACGCTGAGGATCAACTGGCCACATGCCATACTGCCTCTGAAGCAAAATGATTATACTAGTTAAGGCACTGTCTTAGTTTCTATTTAAACAACAAAATGTCACCAAATAGAAAACTTGTTGGTCTGTCTAGTATTCTGATAACAGGGATCATCCTGGGCTTCGGCAATGTCACAAACTGCGATTTTTTCCCCCTTATTGGCGACAAAATATACCATTTGGCTATTTTTTTGCCAACAGTCTTTTTGGTTGTTTACTTTGTACATACAATCATGGATTTGGAGTGGAGAACTTCAAAGGAACAAAATAAGGAAGCCACAAACTTGGCTACACAATGCACTGGAATCTAATTGTTACATAAACAACTCCTTTGTTCATACTGACAAACCCACATTTACAGCGCACTGTTACATCACAATCCACTTATGTTGACATCTGGCTCGAGTGATACACTCAATCATGCTACCAGACTAAACCTACAATCGACTGACCTCTGAAGACACGAACAAAACTGCTACAATTAATTGAATGGCAAATCCTTCTGTTGTTTTTTTAAAAATATTATACCAATAAAATAACTCTGCTGAAACTTCTGAGAAAACTGATTACTTTTGAAGAACCAATTGCTGTGTATAAATACAAAGCAAATGAACAGATCTCAATCACAATTATATACTGTTGACAGTGCAACATTATCATGAGTTAGACGTTGCATGTTCATCATCTCATCATAAAAGTTAAAAAAATTAACAGCATTTGGATTTAGTACAAATTCATCAGACAACACAGTCATTGAACCTGATATTAAACCTGGCAATTCAACATCATCTACATGTAGTGATGGTAGTAATGCTTCAAGTGCAACACCACATCATGATGGGTCAAAAGTTCCAGAAAATTTCTTGATAGCTGGAAACTTGGGCATACGTGACTGAGATATGATACAAATTTCAAAGGAGATGTTCTGTGATAAATATATCAAGGCACAAGTTGTCAATTCATTTACAACTGGCTGTAATATTTTGAAGGAGTGTGTCACTGAACATGAATCTAGGCGAGGTAAGTAATATATGTTAATTTTGCTCATTGATCTTTTCCTTTTGCCATCAATCCCGTGTTACAATTGCAGAGACTTAAACTACTCAACAAAAAATAGCCAAGCAAACAAGTTGTACATTACTGAAGATATTTCATTTTTCAGAATACAGGAGTGAAAGAATTAAATTAACTTACAGCATGGTGTATGAATTCCTAGTTCCTAAAAGTCCTATCAATTCCACTAGTGCAAGAAATCTGAATATGTTCCAACGAACAAAAAATGCCCCTTCAGTGTTAAAGTTTCAAATGCATATAAATAATTAATTTCCAAAGAATTCAAATAGTCATTGAATAAATTTAGTTAATACCATACAGTACAGTTATTCTAGTGTGTCATGCAAAAAATTAATCCGAAAACAGGCAGATTGGGACCTGCCAGCAAAGTTTTTTTTGCAGCATATTTAAGCACCATTTTCATCAAATATTCTCCAATTTTTCCAATACATGTGACATTTTCAAAAACGACACGCTGTTTCTCCCTGTGGAGTGCCTTATTTGCCCCCCACCAACGTATCCCCATTTCATATTCTATACAATAGCTGAAGGTTAGACTTAAGCCCATGTGACATAATTCAAAGAAACCGCCTATTCTACAGTGAGTGAAAGCACTTGCAATTGATTGACAAATAAACCAAGCCCTTTTTTGTTATATCTAAAAATTCCTAAAATGTGTGTGAATTTATGCTTATATATATGGTACATTAATGCCAGGTGTTGACTTGTGTAAGTTTCAGTGGTGGGAATGGAGATCCTATTTTGCTTGTCAAGAAAATTCTACAGCATTCAGTGATCATTCTTGGGATTTAGGAAGCAATTCACTATAAGCAAAGCATGTAAAACACAGCAAAAATAAATTTCAGAAACTCTTGGTTGACAGAGATGTACTTTGTGAAGCTATCCATGGGGCGGGGGACATTTAATTACTGAATGCATGAAATTGACAGTCGCATTATATGTCACTTATCTTACATTGCAAAGTACGATCATAGGTTTTTATAATTAACATGTCATTAACCTAAGTTCCTTACAAAACTATTATTTGGAAAATAATATACACAATATAGATTTGCTTAATATCCAATGTTTCTATTTAAAAAATGAGTGAGATACTGTAGATGTCAGGAAAGTAGATATTTTACATTTGATAATACATTTTTTTTCAGGTGACAACAGTCATTCCTATGCACTAACGGTGATGCAGAATGCAAAGATCATGGAAGTAACGAAGATCGCTGCTATTAGAAAAAGTAAACATGCCATTATAAGTGCCATGAGGAACATTTTCTTTGTGGCTTACTGCAACCTGGCTAATACAATTGTTCCAAAGCTGCACCAGTTGTGTATCACACAGGTACTGAGAATATTATATTATAGCTTGTTAACTGTAATATATTATGGATTTAAATGACAGTAACATGGGGAAAAACATGTACAACCATAAAATATTATTGTGATGTTACACCTGTAGTACACTTTGATTGCTGCATTAATAACAACCTTTTGCTATATATATATATATATATATATATATATATATATATATATATATATATATATATATATATATATGTACATATATATATAACATAAAACATGTATAATTATAAATTAGATAATTTATGGCATAAAAAATTAATGATTATTTCCATTTCAGGGCGCCACCCATCTCAGACCTTAAAGTGGATATGCACACATTGTTACGACAGGCACAAAAGCACCAGTGAGTTTCAGCAGTTGTTGGCCTCTGTAATAGTTGACAAGATGGTTACAGAGGTCAAGGAATCTCGTGTTTACAAAATCATGCTTGATGAGAGCACAGATGTTTCAGTACATCAGAATTTAATTGTTTATGTTATGTACTTAACTAGTATGGTTGGCAGTGTTGAACCAGTTACACAATTTCTAGGTATTTGTCAGCTTCAAACTGCAAATCCAGAATCTATATATTCAGAGTTGTTCGGTTTAATTAAATCATTTAGTTTTAGTCTGGACAATCTGATTGGTGTATCAACCTATGTTGCTGCAGTCATGCTGGGTTGCAAGAGTGGTGTTGTTACCAGACTGAAGGAGGCTACTAAAGGTTTGCTTGCAAGTCAATGCATTGCACAAAGGTTAGCTCTTGGTACAGGTGCTGCAGCTGACGAGGTTAGATACATGGTCAAGTTTCAAGATATACTGAATAATATGGACAAGTATTTTGCATATTCCCCCCTTAATATGTGTAGGCTTGAGGTTATTCAGTCAGTGTTGGAGGCTTTTCGCACTCACTTGCATCAGGTATTCCACACAAGGTGGCTTAGTTTTGAAGGTAGTGTACAGGCAGTTGTTGATAATTTTCAGGCCCTAGTTAGTGTCTTCTTGGAAGACAAGTCTGCAAAGGCTCTTGCACTGTATAAGCCCATTACTTGTTTCAAATTTGTTTATACAGCAAATTATATGGCTGACATTCTGAAGCCTTTGGCAGTTCTGTGTCAAGCTTATCAGAGATCCAATATTGACTTTACCGAGGTTAATCCCCTTTTCACTCCACTGTTGAGGTTCTTGAAAGTCTGAGGTCCGAGTCTGGTAGTAATACTTCTAGGATTCTTTCTGACAGGACCAAGTTTAGATTTATCAGGTTTGTGTACTTTTGAGTACAAAAGCTATACAATTAGCGATGGTGCTAAGCAAAGGTCGGAGGCTGCATTGTCGTGTGCCAAAATTGTAGATACTGTTATAGACAATGTAAAGGCAAGGTTCAAGGAGGAGGGGGATTCAATAGTTTTAAGTGCTTTAACAAAGTTGTGTGATCACTATTTGTATGGCTCACAGTTCCATTCTTTCAGAGGTTTCAGGTATTGTTTCCGATTACTTGTCTACTTGTGGGTTAGGTAATCAGTCAGAGGTTAGTCAGGAGTCTGCTGGCTTTGTGGCTTATGCCAGGGTTCAAGTTCTCAGGAATGGTAAGGTGTATAGAGGTGTTAAGGACTTGATTCTCTTGGCAGTGAGATCCAGGGCAACATATCCTTGCGCATCTGTGGCTGCTGAGAGACTACTGGTGTCACCTGTCAGCACTGTAGAATGTGAACGTGGATTCAGTAAGATGAACCTCATAAAAATTGACATCAGAAATAAACTCGGCATCTCAACTCATGAGAAGCATGTACAGATACGAAGAATTAGACTTTGAAACTGCATTCAACAAATGGGCAGCCCTAAAATCATGACGGATCATGTGACACTCTACAACATTTTAATAGCGCAAAACAATCTTGTAATGATTTATTTTTTTAATAATAAAGCTGTATTGCTTGTTGTTAATAAAATAATAACTATCCCATCTGTTGCAAGTTTCATGGCTTATTACATTAATAGACTTTTCATTGCATATTACATTACCAGACTTGGGGAAAATATTCACTACTTGTTCTGGCGACATTTTTTTAACATTGGCGACAAAATATTGTTGGCGATTTTTTGGGCGACAACTTTTTAAAAACCAGGACCATTCCTGGATAAGCTCATTTAACGTCATGTGGCAAAAAAATTGTACACTGATAAATTCGTTACGATAAACCTTAAAAAATAATTTCATGTCTGACACTGCAAAGCCAGATACAACATTATCCTGTGGCATCCAAGCGAAATGGCCTTACGACTTGTACCTATACATACTCCAAACAGTACTCACGGATACTCTAAATACAAGACAGAGTACGTACATCAAACTGTACAACTGCTTGGCATGGCTTGGACAACCTTACATCAAATTTAAAAAGAAAACAAAATCATGTACACGTTTCTGACCAGACTTATGCGGGTGTCCAAGAAATAGTGCAAAGAACACCGTGACCTTCACCCCTCTTTTCCCCCCAAAAGGCAACCGTGTAGAGGGTCTGCCCTGAAATCTGGATCTGAATGAAATTTTCATACAGTTCTTTGCTTGTACCTAATTTGATTTGACGATCAAATATGATGTATGGTGTTTTCAGAGATAGAAGCAGAACTTTTCATCTTTTCCTCAACATGGCGTCGCACGCGTACAAACCGGAAGATAAATTATCAATCGGAGCGATCTCAGCCTTTTCTGTCAGGTCAAATACAACTTTAAGAATGCTCTGATTGGATTGTATCACACTGACTACGTTCAAACTGGAACATTGGTTTGAGACAATCGAATCCGGAATAAAAACTTTTATTGTATCGAGTTTTATATTATTGAAACATTTACAGTATCTTAATTAAAATTGACCCTAAAATACGTGAGATGTTAAAAATTAAAGATTCGGAATTGAACTGAAACTCACTGCTCTAACCAAACCAAAAGGACATTCTTACTTTCGGTGTCGATCAATTATCTATTAACTAATTGCCATTGAATTATAGCATAGGGAGAGATTCCAATGGAATGCTAACCATCTCAGTCGCTAGTAATTAGATACATATGTTATATTAGTAGAACAATTCACTGATAAATTCAAATTACTGCTATTTCGTGTTCGTATATATTATATACCATATTACGGAAACGTTCCCCTTACTAGTGCATCAAAGCAAGTAAAAAGATTCAATATCACATAAACACCCTTCGTTGCAGCATAAAAAGCATAAAACCCCACATCCTCCTTGACCTTACCAGTAAAACACTGAAACACAAACTTTACTGTTAAAATCGAATAAATAGTATAATACACATGTGTCCTGCTCAACTACTAAGCATTAAAGGGGTGATCACAGTGGGGGATATGGAAAAAGTTGTGTTGTGCCTGCGAGTGTGGGTGCGTGCTTGCGTGTGTGTGTGTGTGTTTCACTGGGCATCATGCCTCAGACATGTATCATCATGTTTCACCCAGTCACATTATCCTGACACCAGGCCGACAAGTCTTAACACTAACCTCTGAATGCTGAGTGCCAAGTGAAGCAGCTGCTAGTGCCAATTTTGTCTTTGGTATGATTCGAACACGCGGCCTGCCACATCCGAGGCGGACACTCTAACTACTTAGGCGGCAGGAGCGATTTATCATCAAAGTGAAACATATTAAACAGGTGAGTGTTTTCAAAGTAAAGATAACTGATTCAACAGTCTCTTTTTGTTTATTTGCTTGTGCAGTAGAAAGTACGGATTCGTGATAATCCTTCACAAAACATGATACATGTATACTTAATTATCCTAAATCTATATTACAATATTTCGATATTTATCAGCTTCAAAGAAAAATGCTGAAACATCCCGTAAAATAAGAATGAGTCAGTACTTTATGTAACATAAAGTGCAATTCATGAGACAATTAGCTATATATTCACGAATTTATAATATATTTGTTTTTATAGTTTCGTCCCTTAAAATCAGCAGGAGCGTATAGTAGTGAGTATGACGTCCATAGCTGTAATGACAATTTATCATATAGTCGATACACTTTGCCTATAGTGTGTGCAGTTTAATATTTTTGATATTATGACATGTGAACATGTCACTTTATGTGATTCGGATTGGTCCAAATAAATCCATGAAATTATTGTCCAGTATGGTCTAATCTGTTTTAATATTGCCAATTTACCCCCACAAGGGTTTGTTATGTCATATATAAAATATCATAACATGAAAAATGGCAAAACCCCCAAGACAAGATCAATAACAACAAGCAAAACTACGGGTATTGCTCAGATGATAGCGAGGGTGGAGGATGGGATGGAGGGGCGATATATCGGTAGCATGAAATCCACCCTATATACAAGCTTGGTTTAAATGTGAACTTACTGAAGTAACTAAACTCACCTTTGTTCACAGAAGAATGTAGACATAAACCGGTCTCCCCAACTGACAGAACTTTATCCAACCACAACATATTTACGCGGTAAAATATGTGATGTCTGACTCAAAATGAGATTTGTTTTCGTCTTCTGTACAATCTAATGTTCCAAATCAAATACTGCAAATATCCGGTCACAAATACAATACAGTAAATATGTGTATTTCTGCATCCAGTAATCTTCTTTTCACCATAATATTGCAACAATGTAATGTTTAGTTATGTTGTAGAATTTCAACGTAAACACTGGCACTGTATTGTGTAGGCCACCTCAAACCGGTATCAAACAATGTGACAATACGCGCATTTGACATTTGACATTTTGTGTTGACAAATGTTTGTCTTTTGTAAAATGTTCTGTTTATTTGGATGGACGCTTATTCTTTGAGTTATAGTTAGCAAAAATGTATAATATACTTTTACTTTTTCAGCTTTACGTACAACAAACGAAACGACTGTCAGAATGAACGAAATTATTCATTCTTCTTTCTATCTAAATAATTTCTACTGAAATAAAACAATGTAATAAAAATAATCTCAAATTGGTAATGATTTAAAATTAAATTTTATGAAACTCGTTAAATAATGTCCAGCTTTTGGGAGCCATGGTTTGCAAAAGCTGACATTATTCAACTCGTTTCATGCATTAAATATTAAATCGTTACCCATTTGAGATCCTCTATACAGACAGTATCATTTACATACGGCAACGTATAACATCGGTGCAAGTTTCATTAGTTGAATCGCTAGTTTATGTTTCTCTGGCGATTGCTTAGTTGAGGAAGTAAAATGAATATAGTTATCTTAAAATATTGTATATATTCATGCATTCCATAAACTGTTGTATTTATATGCAGCATACCAACTGCTTCCAGGTGCCATTTGCAAATAAGCAACAAATGATAATTGTCCGTGCCGTATCAGATACGGAGGATCATATTTGAGGTTTTGTTTCAAATGATATTTCCGCAACTCGTCTAATTCTGTTTTTGGCAAACATTGGCGTGCAAGAGATTGAAATTGTTTTATGAGATTCTTATGTGCCTTTTAAACTTAATACAAGTTTAATATTATATTTATTGCAAAACTATAAGAAAATATTGTTTCTATACTAAGGCAGTATTGGGTAGAAGAATGTTTCAAATGATATTTGTGCAAGTCGTCTAATTCTGTTTTTTGGCAAACATCGGCGTGCAAGAGATTGAAGTTGTTTTATGATATTCTTATTGCCATTTGAAATTAGTACAAGTTGAATATTATATTTATTGAACAACTGTAATAAAATATTGTTTCTATACCAAAGAAGAATGACTTTGATGTTCATTCGGCAATCGAAACTTTCTCATCCTTTTCCACCGAAAGCAATAAAAATAACCGCGGATGTAAACAATGACCATTTTGGACTGTCCGCATGCCCTTATTGTTACGGTGTCATAAATAGCTTCATAACGACACGGTGAATATGTGATTTGGATGTGACGTGAATTAGATTTTTAACGTAGCTTTAACAATTTTCCAGTCATATCGCTACGATGTCTGCAATGTGGCAGTTTATAGTGATGTCTAGCACTGGGGCATCATGCCGCAGACATGTAGCATGATGTCCCACCCAGTCACATTATCCTGACACCAGGCCGACCAGTCCTAACACTAACCTCTTAATGCTGAGCGCCAAGCGAAGCAGCTGTTAGTACCATTTTTGTAAGTCTTTGGTATGACTCGGCCGGGGATCGAACCCACGACCTCCCGCATCCGAGGCGGACGCTCTAACCACTAGGCCACCGGAGCGGTTCGGTGAATATGTCATTTCTTCGCTAACCGCAACACAGACAATTGAGACTGAATGATTACTGCAATTTGTTCATTACAATATTGCAAGAATAGCATTACAAATTAAAAATGGTGCTTCTTTGATTGTTGAAATGTCGTCAAGTATTATTTTCATGACCTATCACGTTATAAGGCTCTGTTGTTCTTTATATATATAGCCGGATTTTCGTCTACTGAATCTTGCCATTTGGGAAATATCACTATGATTAACTCCGAGTCTCTTTCAGGCTCGAAGTTATTTGAATCACATCGGAAAGAGACGAGGAATTTCCAAAGGGTTAATTCTGATGTCGCGAATATTAAAATTTTGCCTTGCATAACATAATAACGTGATTATAAGTGTGAATCGTTAAAAAAAATCAGATTATTTTATCAACCGAAATTATGCAAAATGGATGTCATCATTTATTTTATACTTATGGAACACTACAAGTGGAATATGAAAAGGTCATTAATATGAAAAGGTCATTAATATGAAAAGGTCATTAATAGAGCTAAAAATATACCTGATGACCCCAGAAAATGAATTAACAAAACAAAATCGTTTTTATACTAGTCATCATTCCGGTTACATTTTTTTTGGAAAAGGATTACTGGGTAAAGAGTGAAGGGAAGTTCATAGGTTACAAATACCATTAGATTTTCAGTCGACCGTGCACATGTTGTACATCAGATTTATTTTAATTACTTTTATTCGACGCCGTCACGGTGATTCATTTCACCTTTTTTTTTTTTTTTACAGGAAAGAGAAAACAAGCATGGCTCATTTAATTTCTAAATTATAAAGTTAAAATCAATAGGACATTTCTTTATCAGATATGTTAAGCTTGCCATATTATATATGTAGATTAATTATTTAAAAATATTGTTATACATACATAATAATATTGGAAATCAACCTATCCACATTATTTTTAAATCAATTTTATGTATGAATAGGTAAATAGATGTTTCTAGAGACGGCAGCTTTTCAGAATTCTTTTACGCAATCTTGGTGACCCACTGGTCGGTATATCCAAGGTATCACGAATGACTTTTTTATATATACTATATTATGTTGCTCGTGACCAATATGGACAAATATCACGTACACCTAATTCTATATACATAGCGGTTTGCTTCACCATACCAAGAATTATACATCCAAGAAACTTGAACCATAGAGATACCGACCTCAGAGATACCTGTCACAAGAACGTCGTGACAAGAAATATGGCAGGGAATTTATTGCTGAAAACAATTAAGTAGCCACCTTGTCTTACTATTATTTTGTTGGGTTAAATCCACTCATTTGAGAGATGGAATACATAATTCATAATAGAACTCATTTTCTCTCCTAAAAAATGATACGATTGTGAAAAATATGCCATATTTTGACATTAACACGCCGAAGATGCACTTTTTTCCATGGTTTGCCACTCAGAGCCTCCATTTAAAATTTTATTTTTCTCAAATAGTTTCTGTAAATAATTTATATACGGACAAGGAGTATAATTTAGCTGACAACACATCGTATTAAGAATGGGCTGAATCTTTTCCTGTTACTTGTTATCAAAAAAGCACATGTCACTGATTAATACTTATTTGTTATGGTTTAAAAGACAAATCAAATATTGAAAATAGCACATGTCACTGATTAATACTTTTTACTCTACACTTTTACGGTCAAGGTTTACCTTTTTGAAGCACACAGCAGGTTAATTGTGGTGTCCTAAATACAGTCTGTATCATAAAGTTTTTGCTGAGATAGTTTTAGTACTATGGCTTGCTACACTATTCTGCAGAACTGAAGTATCTTTCTTAAAGTGCCACGGACAGAAAGAAGGCTATTGATGGTGTTAGGATTTTATAGTTTGACTTATTGTTGCTGTTGTGACAATTCTTCTCTGCTTTTATATCGTTATTGTTGTTTTATTGTTGTGCAAATACGCTTTGCATGCTATAATCATGTGCACTCTTGGCCATTGTTTATTACAATAACCGTTGTAAAACAATGTGGGCCATAGAGACAGATAAATAGATAGTTTCCGAACTCCTTCACAGTATTGAAAGTTACAACTCAGAAACGGCTTCGTGAGTACAATAATACCACTGAAGGTGACCTTTATTCCAGTATTTATCCAACTTTGCACGTTGAACATGCCCTTTATTTCGTTATTTATCCAACTTTTCTGGTTGAACGTGCCTTTTTTCCATTATTTATCCAAATATGCAGGCTGAACGTGTTTTTATTCCAGTATTTACCCATATTTGCAGGCTGAACGTGCCTTTGTTCCAGTATTTACCCAAATTTGCACGTTGAACATGCCCTTTATTTCGTTATTTATCCATCTTTTCTGGTTGAACGTGCCTTTATTCCATTATTTACCCAAATTTGCAGGCTGAACGTGCTCTTATTACAGTATTTACCCAAAGTTGCAGGTTGAACGTGCCCTTTTTGCCATTATTTATCCGCCAGACATTTTATTCTGGAAAAATGTTCATATCTTCCACGAGTGCTGTATAAAGAAATAAGACACAACTTCTGATATAAAATATGGTATATATTTCATATCTTCCACGAGTGCTGTATAAAGAAATAAGACACAACTTCTGATATAAAATATGGTATATATTTGACAGTTTCACAGAGAAAAATAAAGTAAATTAGTGTCATTTCCAGGCTATCATTTATTTCATGGTAATGTAAGTGGTACTGAGATTTTCGTTGTCAGGAATGTATCTTGTCTCCTACGGCTCTGAATTGAAATGAGTGTCCATATGCTTCAGAGATTTAAGAACCAATATTAACTTCCATTGAGGACAATGGAAAATTTATGGTCAATGGTTATGAGGAACACTTTTGTACTATTAATATTTCTGTATCGAACAATCATAATCGAAATGAAAAAAAAAAACAAGACCCAACGAACAATGCAACTGTGTCCTTGGGAAGCATACCTTTGGCTCTTTGTTATCGCTGGAATATTATAAGGAACTCAAAGGCACAAAAAAGTTAATAATTTCCAATTCATGTTTTTGAATTATTTATTCTCCTTATTGTAACTACTTCATTTAAGTTTAAATTACTGGTGATCTGAAATATTATATATCAAACGCCTGAAACAATATTACACAGTGCACGACCCCCCCCCCATCTCTCTCTCTCTCTCACACACACACACACACACATAAGGACAAACTAAATTCTGAGTGCAAAGGCAATAATGCCAAGAATTATGCATAAGTCATTAAAACGTTTTTATTCTTTTTATGTCGGGAGAGAGAACTAATTTACTTCCGTTCTGAGTTAAACACTAATAATAACATTATAAACGGGTTCTGGCTACGTAGATTGCATGGAGTCAAGCGCTCATATGAAGAGAAGAGCAGATATTCGTGTCCAACAACGATACCGTTATCCATCATGCTGAACGCACGTAATTTCCTCCGTCACTAATGTGTACTACAATATCATTGTAATTGAAATTTGCTGCAGGCATCGAGAAGAAATCATGTTATCATCCGTCATTAATAATCCAGCGTTCATAGTTAACCGTTCTCTGAGATCCCCACATTTGCCCCTACCCCCGTATCTCGCGTCAACTTATCGTTTAGAGTTATTAAAGTGATGGAATACATTTTCAAAGAATAGCAGCTGTATAGTAGCCAGTCGGAAGCGCGACACGTGTTGTCGAGTGCAATATGTCATAACGCACAAGATATACCCCCTGTCGTGCTAGGAGACTATCTGCGCTGGAACAAACATGTCATAAAAATCAAACGTTTTATCGAGTAAATGATTTTCATCAAACACTTCTTAAGTGTGAAAAGTATCATAACAAGCAAGCAAATGTACCATCCAAGTAACTCCACTTTTATCACAAGAAAAATGACTTTCTTCGTAGAAATACATCCTTACCTCTTACATTTGAGGTCCTTCATATAGAATGCTCCAACATCAAAAATAAAGTATACACGTTGTTCTTCAAAGAAATGTTGATGAAAGTGAATGTCAACATGTATAATTTCACCAATACTCCACCAAACAATAATTTCACCAAATATTGGTCTATAAATAAAACAAGTCTTAAAGTACACAGTTTTCTGTCTCGGAGATTTTGAATTCTGTTTAATGATAACTACTTATCGGACGTTTCATCAGTCCATACTCCACACATTTTCTCCTTTTCTGCTTTTTTCTATCGGATCTTCCTGCCTCTGGATTTTTTTGTCTTGTATGCCGCTTTTTCAGTTTTGTCTAGATATTTTTCTTGCTTTGAAGGTTTAACGTTTAACTGTAGATTGTCCGTCATTTAAATGGCAGCCTGAAGAGAATACAGTCCAAATTTTTGAGGCAGATAGTAAGTTCACTGGACTTAACGATGAATTATATGCTTTACAGGCAAGTAAGCAAAGATGATACTCTGTCACGAATCTGTGATTCAGTCTTGTAAACTCTTTGTTTAATCATGGTTATAGTTGATTTGATGGGACCAAAGCAACCTATATCAATGGGTTGAAAAGATATGAGAAGTATGAGTAGGTAAAATAAATATAATGCTATGCTCTTCGATCCAGTCAGTAAGAACAATGAAAACGTGGCTTCTGTGGCCAGCATAGATGACAGTAGTTTCCTTATTGCTCTATCTATCCATCTATCTGATTCTGTAGATAGTTCATAAATACATATCCATTAGATCAGCGCTTGATGATTTACCATCCATAAACTCCTCAAACATCGTCTCTCCATGACAACAAAAACAAAATTGCCTACTCATGGAAGTTGTAAATCTTTTGAGATTTATTTTTAAAGCCATTCGCATCCATTATTCTATCAAGTTCACTGAAATAATTGGTTTTTGAAACGCTTGGCGTTTTTGTTGCACTAGACTTTACGGCTTCACTACATTTAATTCATGTCACATGCCCATGAATTTATAAATCCACTTAAGGCTGAAAGGGGCATTACAAGAAGGCGTTCCTAAGTAGACAGCATAGTCAGAAGCCTGGAAAGTTACTGCTGTACCATTAGCCCACCTCAGCAAGATCATTAATGTGTGCAAACTGCCCCTAAACTACTTCTGGGACGAATTATGTTACATCTAAAAAGAATATGTTGTCCATCTCATCGTTAACTGTTGTGACTGGTAAACGATGTCTTTATACGTCGGAATGTTTTGTTATTTACTAAAACTACGCTTTTCTAGAGATTTATTTTCTTTATCATGCAGAGTTATACTCCTTTAAATGTAATCTTAAATACGGGCTCAGTTTATTTCCTCACAAAATGCTATACATAAAAATAACAGAAAAATATCAGCACCTTAATTCATGCGTGCAGAAGTAAAAACTAGAATAAAATGTAAAATCCACCAGATGTCTTGTATGATAGAAGACTCATATTTCATAAAGGAAACTTTTAATGATTTCTATTTGAGTATACATAATATGTTACGAAATTTCATTCTGTTTGACGGAACGAAGGTAAAACATCCTTTCAGAAATATTATTACGGTTCTTATTTAATTTTCAGTCTAGATATCAAACTTAAATCTTTTTTGTTCAATATATTTTATTTGTTAGTGTATTAAAGGAAGGGTTAAGATAGGGTTATAGTATGACTACATTTATTCCTCGATTTCGAGTGGACTGATCGATATTCGAATTCGAACACAAGCCAAAATACCAATGTCTGTATATATTCAAATGTCGTAAAGCACATTGTTCTTGTTGTTTTGGGTTTAACGCCGTTTCTCAGCACAAGATCGGGGCCCCGAATGGTCTAAAGAGCTCATCGTTACGTATCACTGCCATATCACCTCTGTCTGCGTGGGTTCGAGTCTCGAATTCGGCTTATGTGGTTATGTGAGAAAGCTGTTTTCCCGGGTTCTTCCTTCATCATTTATACTGGTCTTGAATACCGTCTCACTGATATCTACAAGCGCCTATCTTGTGCTGAAAAATGGCGTTAAGCCTTACAACAACAACAACAACAACAACAACACAATATAAGATATACATGGCGGCCATGATTACTGGTGGAGGAAGAATCCGGGAAAACCTCGGTCAGCTTCTGGCAGCTTCTCACATACCCACAATGGCCGAGCCCGAAACTTGAACTCGCACAGACAGAGCTGAGAAGGCAGTGATCTGTAAAGACGAGTGCTTTAGACCATTCGTACGCCCGGAGCCACCTGTTAGTTATTGGTCTTTTACATCAGGAATCAAATAAAGACAACTGCGATAACCGTACGCGTTAAAATGCATTCTGTACTTTTCATAGATGGAGACACTAGATAACTAAAGTGCTTGTTTAAGGATTTGCTTTCATTTTGTTTAACAATTTTTGCTTACACATTGTAAACACTATGATAAGAACATTTTAACTTATTTGGCGGTTGTAATGTGCTTTCCATTTTCAGGATAACCAGCTGAAACTGTTGAACTAACGAATTCTTATAAATACAATTATTACTGATACTTAATAAAACCGCTCCAACGCAGAATGGAGGAGAGAGAACACTTTTATGGATTTAGTGCCCTTTTGCTGGACTTTGGAGCAAGAGTTTTGAGAGAAGTGTTTTCTTTTCATCATTTAGGCTCAAATACTCTTGCAGCGTATCTTTCTTTGAACAAAAATCGCTTAACGCAACTCCCGGTAAATGTTTTGAGGCAAGACCAACGAAATATATTGTTTCCTCCCAGCGGCAAATGCACTTTAATTGAAGATTTTGATTTTACGCTTCTGTGCGTACTTTTTAGAAACCTTGACTCCAATAAACCATCCAACGATCCAGTATGGTCAGGACCTTTGATAACATATTTTTCATTTCAAGCCGATGTAGGAAGGATCAGAGTTAGTCGCAGCGCTCTATTCGCACACGTGTCGTCATCAAGTCTAGACAATACGAGAATTCAAAAGGGAGACAACCAATGTCACAGATATCTACAAGCGCCTTATCTCACCAATTCCAGCCACACAATTTGCACATAACGACCTTTAGTATATGATTGATAAAGAACTGATTGGTCCACTACAACCAGACATAGAAAATGAAATTATAAAAATGAGAGCAAAAATAGAGGAATAGCAGCGATATGGTAAGGTCTAAGTGCTATGAATTCCACCGACTTGTGTGAGGATACTAGGGTAGTGAAAAAAATGTAGGTGTTTTGAATGAGGTTAGAAAATTATTAATTTACAATGGTTTCTTAAGTACAAATTCGCGTTGTGTTTTACGAAAATAAAAAGTAAACAAGAAGATGCCATCTCATATACTGAATAACGTTCATCACTTTTGCCTGTAGTTGTTTTTGTCTCAATTTATTTTATCTGTTATATTTCTTGACTGAAGAAATTAAATGGAGATCCAGATTTTTAAAATCATTGTTGAAAGAAAGTACAAAACGTACCGCAACTACCAGTAATTCTACTTCTTTATACTAGTATTTTTATTCACGACTCTCGACAAACACGTTGTTTTATAACACACGAGTAGAAGAATTTATAAATAGAATCAAACAGGTTAGATCATTTTTAATTCGTACTCTACGGAGAATCCGTCCTTGGTCTGCAGGTTACCGCATCCATCGCTTTCCCTGCTTGCACCAAAGCAGCTCCTACACCTATGAGATAATAATAATATAATATATGTGTCATATGAAACTAACTTTAAATAGTGAACACAATGAAATCTGTTTTTAATATTTTGTCCCATTAATGACTTTTATCCCTGTTTGTGATCCCTTCTTTCACATTTGTGTTTAACATCATTTTTAGAATCAGTTCAAGTGACGAAACAGTGGGACAGTCGGGGTAAGTGATATTTCAGTTGTGCAGATTAACGTTCTTTGCCTCTTGTAAACTCTTTCAAGTGTGTTGTAGTTTTACATAACTATAGACCTATGATGTTTTTTCATCTCTATAAATTGTAATATGAAGTGTTGCGTATTTAAGTCTTATTGTCAAAGTAAATATAACAGGCTTTATGCAATTATTTTCTTTTCCCTGCTACCAGATACACAGTTTCTTTCACAACACCTCTTTTGAAAATTATGAAAAGATTTCCATAATGAAATGCTTCAGTTTTAATCATTTCATGTGCCATTCATTTCAAGTGATCTTTAAATAAATAACATCATCGTGTATGACGATAATCTACTTTCAGAAATAAACACAATATTTATTACGATCAAAAAATGAACGATTTTCTGTGATCAATCTCTAATTATATTTCATTTTCCCTTTGATGATACTATACAGATTATTCCGTCCAAAACTCACTTAGAGCGAGTTGAAACATGCCACCATAAATAAAGAACTATTATGCAAGGACTATCTTCTAAATCATACGTATATTAGTATTATTATTGCATATGATCCCTTATATTTACTGCTATATTGTAAGTTCACGTATTGCATGGAAAGTCATTTTCTGAAATAACAACGGAAATAATCAGTTTTTTTCTCCATCAACATAATGTTTGTATATATTAATAGGATTATTGACAACACGATTTACTGTTACTCTCCGTATACGTTGTTTTCAGGTAAAGAGGAGGAAACCATCATCAAAAGGACGGAGCAACATAGGAAAATAAGTACGAATTGAACATTTAATAAATTATAATTAATATACAACATACGTAATACCAACAGATCAAATAATAATAATAATAATAATCGTAATAATAATAACAACAACAACATGAGAATGAAGGAGATGTGAATAGCAAAAGAGAGGATATGCCAGGTGAAGCTAATATGAGTTGGATATCCTACTGCAAAAAGAAATAAATACCTAAAACATGTCCATGCATCAGTGAAACGAATACAAAAAATAGGCAGGAATTGATTTGGTAATGATTAGTCCCGTAATTTCAACAACCCACCAAGAAAAGAATGCAATAAAACTAGAAAGCAAAAGTTGCAGGGGTACGAGCTACAGCCTATTCAACCCCACACCGACAAATCGTTTAAAATGACTTGACGCTCATTTTTCATTAACACATACATTTGGCTTCTGATTGAAAGATGTTTGCAATAATAAATTTAATTAAAATTCAGCACAAAATATGAATTCTTACATAGCCTAAAATAGCGCAGTTGGGCCTGTGGCCTTACACCAATGTTCATCAAGATCCCTTTGGTTTGGACTTGGGCTCGAAATAAATAATTCAAAGATTTAAAAAAAAAAATTCTTACAATATTTTCACGCTCATCGTAACGGAAAACCTGTAAAGCATACATAGTGGAGTTGCACACATCGCGTAATTAAAACAATATGTTGTCACTCATAATAACTTCTTTTAATTTCTAATTAAAGCTTAAAAAAGAACTTTCAAAGTACATTAGTAGTAAAGGGGGTAGGATTAGCGTCAATGGGAATTAGCATTAAAAACACCCTTGGGTCACTTTAGCGTCAAGGGAAATTTAACATGGAGAAAAATCGTGGGTAGGATTAGCGTCAAGGGAAATTAACATGGAGAAAAAATTTTGGGTCGGATTAGCGTCAAGGGAAATTGAACATGGGATTTTTTTTTTTTTTTTTTTCAAAATTTTTTTAAATTTAAAAATTTAAATTTAAATTTTAAAAAAAGGGGTAGGCAATTCAAAAGGCTATCTCTTTTCGAGATATATGGGGGCCCTGAAAAGGGCCTTTGGTTTATGTTAATATGCCCTTAACATAAAGGGCATTTGCGACATCTTCTTGTCCTCAAACTTCGTCTTACAGCAGGGCCATACATCAGAGTCCTCTTGAGGCAACCTTGTCTCTCTATATAGACTCTTCTTATCCACAGGCTGCTGCTGGTCCTGTGAACAACGGTCCACTTGGATCGGACATACATGAGCATGTCCGTCCTGAACATCATTGTTGACACAAGGGTTGAAGATTCAACGTCGGTCCACATGTTGAGGCTTCGAGAATAGGTGAATCAATGCAGTGAACTGCGCTTATTTATAGGGACAGAAAGGATTGAAACGGATTGAGTTCATTCACCAATCCGAACACGCGTTACAGAATTCAGTCAGCCCGCATCCAATCCGAAGAGAGCAGTCTGTGACGTCACGTAGTCAATATAGATTCGCTAGCGCTTGTGTGCAGTCAATCTATGCAACAGTGATTCAACATGACGGAAACTCAGAAAACGATCCAATGGGGTGCACCAGCAGGGGAGACCGCCCAAGGGAACCCGGACTTACTTTCAGAAGAGGTGAATTGGGATTTTGTGGATTTTCTCTCCTCGCAAGAATTTGTTCCGGAACCTTCGTTACCTTCTTCATTACCGCAAGTGGAGAATTTTAGACAGAGACAGAAAGAAGAATTGGAGAAATTTATACAACGACAAAAGGAAGCGGAACAAGCTTTTCTCCTACAACAGCAAGAAGAAGAAGAGGTAAGAAAAAAACAACAGCAACAACAGCAAGAAGAAGTAGCAGCAAAGAAACAAGAGGGTGAAAATCAAACGGTCACGGTACTGTTGGACATTTTAGCGGAGTTAAGAAGTCTGAAACAAATGTATCAGACTTCTTTATCACGACCGAAGAGAATACGACCTTCCCGAGCTAAACACGCCAACCCTGTGACTAAGCCTACCGTACCACCCTTAGTGATTTCAACCCAATCATCAACATTACGCAGTTCAGAAGTAGGCCTTGGCCGTGGCAAAGGCATAAGGCAGTTAAAGTTGATTGGTTAAACTCACCCCTGCACCGAAATAAAAAAGGCCCTTTTCAGGGCCAGCCACATTTCTCGAAAAGATATACAATTTCAAATTGCCAATAACTCAAAGAAAATATTAAACAGCCCATTTTACCCTTATATTATGTGTCTGTGTATGAGTGCGTGAGTGTACGTTCTTATTTTAAAATCAAAACTCAAAGACACTTACCTTTTTATACCTAATTTATTCTTTTCTTCATTGTTACAATCCAATTCACAATTCATAACACAACACTTTAATTAAAAGTTCATTGATTTCTTCTTTTCTCCTTGTTTAGTCTCTCTGTTTTTTGAATTTCTTCACCGTTTTTTCCTCATTTTCTTCTCTTCTTCTTTTCTTCTCGTGTTTCTTTGCCTCATTTAAATAGAATTGTCTTTTTTCTTCCTCTTCTTCCTCTTCTTCCTCTGAAGAATCCCTCTCTTCCTTTGAAGAATCCTTCTCTTCTTCTGAAGAATTCCTCTTTTCTTCTGATTCCTCTTGTTTCTTTTTTGGGCAATCTGGTGACCAATGTCCTTTTTCTTTACAATAATAACAGGTATCTTTACTTTTGTCTTTTTTATCCCCTGTTTTCTTTCTTTTTTGACGGTCTGGACATTCTGAAGACCAATGCCCTTTCTTCTGACAGATATAGCAAGTATCCTGACTTTTATCTCTAAAGGAAGGAGAGTAGTCCGTAGGCTGGTCTGAAGAGAATTTTCTAATGACCCCTCGCAAAGCTCTGACGAAACGTTCCATCTGGTTAGTCTCTTCCATCGTTGTGCTCGGCTTGAGAGTGAAATGAATAGTGAAGGACAAGACACACACCCTTTTATATACGCTGGTCTGCCATGACTATAAATTAGTCTATGGTGTTTGAACTTGAGTCATTTGACGTTTTTCACTCAAGATGAAACGATCCTATTCATTTGAGAGGAAAGAAAAAGAAAGTAAGAGGCAGAAACGTGATCTATCGCCTCGTACCAGGGCTGAAATCTTGGCACAAATTCATGCCAGTGATTTTGAAGAGGACATGAGTGAACCAGAATCCCAACCCTCTAAACCAAGTTCGTCACCCTTACTCAACCCTGAAAAATACTATTCCATTCGAGAGACGGAAAAGCGCTCCTCTAGAAAATTTAGAACCACGGCTTACACCTACACGGTGAAGTTTAAAGATTTCAAGTCCGACGTACCCTTGGAGAAAGCAGAAGGGTTCATCACCGAGATGTGGGATTCTTTGCTCACTTCACTCAAGCGACAATGTCAACCCAAAGAAGACGATCGCTTGACACTATCCACAGATCACGACGGTTTGAAATCCCCTGTTTGGATCGAGTTTAGCAGACCCGCACAACTAACCCCTTCCAAAATCATGGACAAGATTCAACACGTGCAACAATCTAATGACCAGTTTGACATCACCGATTGTAAAGCCACACTGAAAATGGCTCACGTCTCTTTTCCTCAAGGGACTGGACAACGCAATAAGGTGTTATTGGTGAACGAACTTCGCAGTACCAAAAAGAGCCTCGTCCAAATTCACAACCCTCAAGACCAGATGTGTTTAGCCCGTGCCATCGTGGTGGGATGAACCTATGCCAACAAGAACGACACGGTAGAATGGAAAAGAACCTGGAAAACTATTCAACAATCCGATCGAGCCAAACAACGAAACGAAGCAGAACTCCTGTTGCAACAAGCTGGCCTGTCCAAAGACACACCCTGTGGCATTCCTGAGATGCAAAAATTGCAAGATGTCCTAGCTCCACGCTACACCTTGAAAGTGCACCCTCAAGAAGTGCGCGGACCTCTGTTGTTTCGAGGCCAAGACTTTAAGGACGGAAAATACATTCACCTTTATCATCACGATGACCATTTCGATACCATTACCAGTATCACTGGATTCCTGGGATATGTTTATTATTGTGAGAAATGTGACCGTGGTTATAATAATCGAGAGCAACACAAACATTGTGGATCGAAATGCCCAGGATGTTTGGCCTCTCCACCCTGTCTGAGCGAAGAACCAGTGCCTTGTTCCACTTGTCTGCGCACGTTTGTCAGCCCTACCTGTTACCAACAACATCTGAAAACGCAAGGTTCACAGAAGAAATGTGCTTGTCAACTCCTGAGATTGTGCCCTACGTGTGAACAAGTCATACGTACCAATAATACCAAGGCACACGTATGTTCAGGAAAGAAAAAATGTCACATTTGTCACCACATCGTCGACTTGGAACACCAATGTTACATGCAAAAATACCAACCCCCACCAGAGAAAGAGGACGGTCACAAGAATAAAAAAGGCAATTTCATCTTTTTCGATTTCGAATGCATGCAAGAGACTGGCATTCACATTCCTAATTTCTGCGTGGCTCATCGAGCGTGCGAGAAGTGCATTCAAGAACCTATCTTCAGTCATTGCCCTCATTGCAGCAAGATTCCCGGAGGGCGTGAAAAAATCTTTCGAGGACCGAACACGTTAGCCGATTTTGCCCAATGGGTCTTAGACCCCGTCGACAAGACGTGGAGCCAAGAGGACATAGAACGTTACGGAGATTGTCATCGTCATGCCACGGTGATGGCTCACAATTTCTCCGGATACGATGGACAGTTTCTTTTGAGGTACTATACGGAACAAGGCACCGAGCGTCCTAAAGTGACTTTGAACGGAGCCAAAATCATTTTCATGCAAGTGGGACAAGTACAGTTTAAAGATTCGATGAGTTACTTGGCCATGCCTTTGAGTCGAATGCCTAAAACGTTTGGAATGACAGAAATGGCTAAAGGGTACTTTCCACACTTTTTCAATACGGAAGCCAACCAACATGCTGTCCTACCCCATTTACCCGAGGCTCACTATTACGACCCCGACAACATGCGTACCGAACAACGAGAAGCTTTCTACGCTTGGTACCAGGCTCACGCCTCTGACTCCTTCGACTTTCAGGAAGAAATGCTAAAGTATTGTCGTTCCGACGTGGACATTTTACGGCGTTGCTGTGGAAAATTTCGAGAACTGTTCATGGAACACGGAGGGGTCGATCCTTTGAAAGAAGCTTGCACCATTGCCAAAGCGTTTTCCTTAGTGTACCGCCAACGATTCATGCCTGAAAAGACCGTGGCTGTCATCAGTCCTCAAACGACCCACTATGTCAAGCGTCAATACTCGGTCAAAGCCCTACGTTGGTTACATTACTTGTGCGACAAGGAAGACAAGTGGATTCAGCATGCCCGCAACGGAGGGGGCGAAAAGACCATCGGAACGTATTCGGTCGATGGCTGGGACTTAGAAAACCCCAAGATCGTGTACGAGTTTAACGGTTGCTTATTTCACGGATGTCCCGTCTGTTACCCTGACCGTGACACTAAAAATCAGTTTTTACAACGGACCATGGAAGACTTGTACCAAGACACTTGTCAGCGACGCTTGAAGTTAGAACAGCAAGGATACCAAGTGGTGGAAATGTGGGAACACGAATACGATCACCGTATGAAAACCGATCCCGAGTTTAAACGTGCCGTGGAAAGTTACAAGCTGATGGACCTCCTAAACCCGAGGGATAGTTTGTGGACCAATGCCACCTGTTTGCTGTACCAAGCCGACGAAGAGAAAGGAGAAGAAATCAAATACTTGGACGTGTGTTCGCTGTATCCCTACGTGTGCAAATATTGTCGCTTTCCTGTAGGGCACCCGCGATTGCTGACGGAACACATCGACCTGAAAAACATTCGACAATACGAAGGCTTGATCAAGTGCAAAGTTTTGCCTCCCACGAACCTATACCATCCCGTCTTACCTCACCATTGTCAAGGCAAACTGATGTTTCCCTTGTGCCGTACTTGTGCCGAAACGTGCAACCAAGACCAACCTTGTCAGCACACCCAGGAAGAACGTGCCTTGACGGGAACCTGGGTCAGCGTAGAATTGTTCAAAGCTCTGGACATGGGATACCAACTGTTAGAAGTGTACGAAATTTGCCACTTTCCCAAGACATAACAATACCACAAGGGTGACCCCACTCAGAAAGGCATTTTCGCCGACTACGTGGATGCCTTTTTGAAACTGAAACAAGAAGCCAGCGGCTATCCTTCCTGGTGTCACACTCCCGAAGACCAAATACAATTCAAAGAGAAATATCGGGGACAAGAAGGCATCACTTTAGACCACACTGAGAAAAAAGAAGGCAGGCGATCGTTTGCCAAAGTGATGTTAAATTGCTTGTGGGGTAAAATGGCACAACGACCGTGTTTACCCAAGACGGAATATTTGACAGAACCTTCCCGCTACTTCCAGATGATTCACGACAAAACCAAAAACATGAAACACGTGGACGTCGTTCGAGAGAATTTAATCTTGGTCAATTACGAAGAAGATCTGGACTTTGTACAAGACGACCCTTTTGGAAATGTCATCATTGCGGCTTACGTGACAGCTCATGCTCGCTTAAAATTGTACGAAGCTTTAGAACTGTTAGGGGAACGCGTCCTGTACTTTGACACGGACAGTTGCATTTACATCCATCACCCGATTCAACATCACCCTGACATCGAAGGAGACCGTTTAGGAGCCTGGACAGACGAGCATCCCGACGACAAGATTCTAAGTTTCGTCAGTGGCGGTCCCAAAAATTACGGCTACGAATACCGGGACAAACAAGGAGAAGTGCACACGACGTGCAAAGTGAAAGGACTGACTTTGAATCATCGTACCAGTCGTGTGGTCAACTTTGACGTATTGAAAGAAGCCTTGCAATCGGGAGAGGATGGAAACTTTAAAGTGACCACTCACCAACCGAACAAGATTGTACGTTTACCCACTCACCACATCGTCAGTCGACCCTTGGAAAAAGTTTATCAAATCGTGTACCAGAAGCGAGTTCGACTTCCCAATCATTTCACCTTACCGTACGGTCACGTCGGTATTGGTCTGTATATAAAAAAAGGAACCCTAGGCAAGATCGATAGTTCATTGTGACTACCAAGACCGAGCGAACAAGATGAATACTTTGAAAGAGGCATCGTTCCAGTTTGGGGATTGTAAAAAAGTTGTATCTTCCTCTAGTGTGACTTATATTGGATGGATAAGACCCATGCATTGCGACGGAAAATGTCCGGAAGGAAACTGCGATTGTCCATGTGGTTACCATTGTAATTGCGTAAAGGAGTTTGCAGACGAGTGCGATTGTGAGCCTTGCGATGGATACGATGCTGTACCTTGTGACCTGAGCGATGCCGTAAAGCATCATGGGAACTTTAGTGTCCCTACCCCTATCATGGAAAGTGATGCTGTGCGTGTCAAACCTGTGGGATGCGAAAGCGATGCTGCTCGTCCTCTTGGACATTTTACTGGGTTTCGTTTTAAAGGGGAATGTTCACCTTCACGTCTACCCCCCTACGGATGTCATCCAGCCCTGAGCAAACTCCTATCCATGTCACTCAACCCTCATCGAAACGAACCTATGAAAGACGAATATTCGTTTCCTGTGCGTTTGTCGGAATACTGCGACTTTGAAAATCGTCTTCAATCGTTCAAAGGAAAATGGCCAAAGTATCTGGGAGGACCGACCCCCGAAGAATTAGCCAGAGCCGGATTTTTCTACTTGGGCGAAGGAGATAAAGTCAAGTGCTTCAGTTGCGGTGTGTCACTTCACCACTGGGAACCGCAAGATTCGGCCTACGTAGAACATGCTCGATGGTCACCGAATTGTCATTACTTACCCTTAGTGGGACCGAGACATTGAAGTAACTTCTTACCATAATAATCTGTTCATGGATACTTTACAAGAGAACATTTGTGCTTTGCCTGTGGAGTTGAGAGAACGCATTTATCGAGAACTGGTCAAAATACAAGTGAAACGTAAAGAACAATTGCATCCGTTACGTCACCGGTGTTTGAACCACTGGTACCTGAAAGTTATACAAGGATTGATTCAATTGAAAGTGTTCCATCGAACAGACATTGATCAACGATCCTCTAGTTTTAAAAAGGATTGGTTTGGTATGGACGATTGTAGTTACATCATTGTAAACGTACTGCATCGAATTCAAGAGGAAGAGTTAACGAATTACCAACATCTTGAACACAATGTCAACTTAGTGAAAGAGGAAACTTCTGAACGAATTGTAATGTGTAGATTAGTGACTCAACGATTTAAATTCGACACTGAAGTGAAACCATGTTTGTGCAAAGAGTACATTTCTTGTGTCAGACCAAAGAGGATTTAGTATGACCTATTCATGGATACTTTACAAGAGAACATTCGTGCTTTGCCTGTGGAGTTGAGAGAACGCATTTACCGAGAGCTGGTCAAAATACAAGTGAAACGTAAAGAACAATTGCATCCGTTACGTCACCAGATCTTTAACCACTGGTACCTGAAGGGTATAAGAGAACTGATTCGTCAGAAATTGTTTCAATGGTCAGACCTTGTTCAATACTTCCAGGCCCCCGATGATTCACGTGTTGATCATTTTGGTTACTTCGAGATTCACCTAGAGCAACGCATTGAGGAAGACGAGGTAAAGGATTACCAACATTTGTTACGTGGAATCTACTTAGCGGAAGAGGAAACTTCTAATCGAAATCTGAAGTTCAGGTTACAGTATGCAAGATTTACATTCCCAACTGGAAAACGAACATCACTGGCTAGAAAGTACGTGTATTGCTTCCGAAAAAAAGAGAATATAAAAACAGGCTGCTATGCCACGACTTATGTCGTATGTAATCCAACAGATTCCGTGGAAGGAACTCAATGACCATATTCAAACCGTGGATCATTACCATCAATTATTACAAGAATTTTATCCATTCAATTTGGGACGACAAGTGGTGTGTGTCTTAGTGACTTGTTTTCTGGGATTTCGTTTACCAGCCGATTCTTTGTGGACTCTTTACGATCAGTACTTACTACCTCCATGGCCTTAAATGTTCACGAAAAACTCCTTTTGCTCAAAGCCTTGCGTTTTCATCTGGATACTTCTCGACCTCAACAGGAAAAAAAGATTCGTCAACTTTTAGCTACCCAAGACGTGTATGACGATGTGTGTGTAGCTTGTGACTTACATCCCCATTGGACAGATGTCCGTGCCTGGAAAGAATGGGGTTTTGAGGCTTGGACCCAAGAAGTGGCCCAGTATGCACGAGAGTTGTTCAAGGAAAAAAGTTACTTTTCAACCCGTGTTAGTGACGGTGCCAGAAGAACCCGTCACCCAGGACAGGACTGTCGTGGACAGACCTGAAAGACCATTTCGGGAGGACACTTGTGTGACCTTACCCCCTACTATAGAACTGGTTAGAACATTACCCAAAACACATGGTTGTTGTACAGACACTTGTGTTTATTCCACGTTCATCGTTATCATGTGCCTTTTATCCTTGTACTTAATCCTTTGGCTTTTATGTATTTTTGTCTTTCGTATTCATGTTTGAAAAAAAACATTCAATAAACGTGTTCTGAAAAAGTATATAAACTCTCGTCTTGTTTGTTTTTCGTGTCACAAGTGACATTTCTCACACCATGGCTACCTCTGCTGTCTCTGCTCCCTCTTCCTCTACTGTCAAAGTCATCGACGAACACTTAGATCGTGCCAGTTGGGAGGCTTTTTATCTTCGCCATCCCTTTAACATGCTCATTGCTGGACCTAGCGGTTCTGGCAAAACCGAATTCGTCAAACGTTTGATCGAACATAAACATCATTTGATCGATCGGCCCCCTCAACGGATCGTGTGGTTTTACAAAGAGTGGCAATCGGCGTACAGCCTCTTGCGAGAAAGTCAAGGCGATTCCATCGTGTTTGTGGAAGGCATTCCTAAAGAAGACGACGGCATCGTCTCTGACTCCCGTCAAACCCATTTGGTCATTTTCGACGACATGTTAGGAGAAGACGAAGAAGAAATTAAACTGTGGTTCACGCGCAAAGGGCATCACCGTAATGCCAGTGTCGTTTACATCACCCAAAATTTGTTTCAACAAAGTAAAGCCCATCGCACCATCAGTCTCAATGCGCATTACGTGGTCTTGTTTAAAAGCCCTCGAGATAAATCGCAAGTGCAAGTCTTAGCCAAACAGTTAGGAACGCCTTGGCTGACTCAGGCGTACGACGATGCCACTCAAACGCCACACGCCTATTTACTCGTCGATTTGAAACCTACGACCCCCGAGGATTTGCGATTTCGTACCCACTTGTTTCACCACTGGTGCCAAGACGGAGGGCCTGTCCTGTACACGTCTCCGTCCTCGACTTCATTTCACTCCCCATAAAAAAAAATCTATAAAAACCTCAGACCCTTTTTCGTCTGTCTCACACAGTGTGAACATGACGTCCCTTCAGTCGCATCTTCCCGTCAAATTGATTCGTGCCTTGTATGGCATCAGTCCAGAAAAAGATCCACAAACACGAGCTCGTGTCTTAGAAGCTAGTCTCAAAGAAGTCTTACGATGGTTCACGGTGACGGCACGTCAATTACTCCAAGGAATCATTCAGATTCCTCATCAAACCCAACGCTTTTTCGATCGAAACAAAGTCGCTTTGGTCCAACTGGCCGATCCCCGCATCGACACTCAAACCAAAAAACAAATCATTTTGAAACCTGGAGGGAGCGGTACTCTAGGAGGGGTCATCATTCGCTCACTCTTAAGATGGGATCTTAATGCCCCCAAAGTTATCCCCAAGACAAAAGTTCAACGAAGCCCCAAGAAGAAAAAGAAAAAGACCAGGTCCCCAAGAAGAATAACTTCTCCAGTGGCAGGACCCTCCTCTTACCAGACACCACCCCGGAAAAAGAAAAGAAGCCCCCAGAAAAAGAAACAGAGAAAAAGTCCCCAGAAAAAGAAAAGTCCACAGAAGAAAACTAGTTGCAAGAGAGGCACTTCGGCCAGGACGCAACCTTACACTCGCAAACCACGACCTGCCACAGCGGTGACTGCGTCTCCGGCAGCCTCACGTTTATCCACTTCTCCGTTGATGTCACCAGGAACTGAAGAGTACTTGGAGACGTTGATCACACCAAGAACTTCTCCGTTGATGACCCCCAAAAGAACTTCCCCAGTGGCAGGACCCTCCAATTTAGCAGCAGTGGCTGCTGCTCACAAAGTACCTTCTCCCAAAATCAAAGTCCATGAAAGATCGGGCATGTTACAAAGTTTACTGGATTTGTCCAAGCAAGAACTGGCTCGATTTAGTCCGTTGCGTACCCCTGCACGACGTGTCATGCCTGTCCTCAAACTGATACGACGTAAAGACAATCAGTGGCGACGCGTTCCAGTATAAAAAGACCTGTGACCAAGTCGGGGGTATCAGTGAACTTGTAAAAGATGTCACCTCCAAGAAGCCACAAAAGAAAGAGACAAAGGCAGATGCGTCATCCGACAAAGCGCTTAGCCAAGCATCGACGTTACCCTAAGAAAAGACACAGTCGTTCCAAGAAAAAGAGGCGTCCACAAAGGGGAGGATTCCTTGGCGATTTTGGGAAAAACATTGTCACCTTTATGACAAAGCGATAGCCCCAGAAAAAAAAGATAAAAGGGTGTGTGTTAAGTCATCGACGTTAGTGTCTGTTTGGTGAATGTCCCGGAACCCACAAGCAAAGATGTCACCCTCCAGAAAACCCCAAGGAAAGAAAAGAAAAGGACTACCACCACGTTTAGCCAAACATGGGGACATGTTATCTGTCCTGTCCAAAGCTTCTCCACCCCTACGAAAAAACTCATTCAAACGGCCTCCAAAGAGGTCATCGATACCGTGTGCGAATGTTGTTTGAACGTTTTGAAAGGCACGATCCCTTTGTCCAAACACCAGAAACAATGCTTAGGCAAACATCGTCACGTTCTTCGGAAAATGGTTCAAAAGAAAATTCCCATTCGTCAAAAAAAGAAGATGTTGGTCCAACGTGGAGGCATTTTACCTCTCTTGTTAGGCCCCATACTGAAAGGAGTCTTGGGAACCATGTTGGGAGGACTGGTGGGAGCAAGATAAAAAGGCCCTCGGAAGTCCCAAGATCTCAGAATCGACCCCTGACAACCCCATGGAAGGACGAAAACTAGCTTTAGTGCCTTACAAACGATGGATGGAATACCATCGGTGGCAAGAACAACGCACCCCGCATTTACCTCCCAATCCCAATTGTGAGCGAAATGTCCCAGTTACAACACGAATTGCAGTCCTTGATGGATCGCCAAGATTTGTCCGAAACAGAAAAATCGCAAAAGTACGGTCAACTCTTGCAACGACTGCAACTCTTTCACCAGAAAGCTTTAGACGAAACAGCTTTACCCACTCTGAAAGATTTTAAGACCTTGATGAAAAGTCCAGCACCATCATCATCATTACCACCACCACCAATACCATCCCCAACGGTCACCAGAGATGCTACCCCACAAAGACCTGAGGAAGAAGAGATGCGCGAAGTGTTTCAAACACCGTCAGCAGCTCCCATTTCGAGTAAGATTGCAGCATCCTTGTTGACCCCGTCCCCCACACCCCAACGAGAAGAAATGAAAGCTTGGGTTAAAAAGATGATGTCCACGCCTCCTTCGACAGAAGTGAAATAGAAAGAAGGGAAACCAGAACCGAAAAAAGAAAAGAAAACTAAAGCCATTCCATTGCCACCTCCACCACCACCACCGCCACTACCTTCGACTTCTACTCCCGTAGCCCATCGGACACGTAAATCCGTTTCCAAACCACCCTTTCGACACACCCAAAGTAGCATCACCGAAGAGTGGGTGACTTATTAACACACCAACCAACACAAAATAAAAAAATGGAAAAAGTCTTAGCCAGCATTTACTACGATCCCTCGCATCCTGCAGGTTACGCAGGAGTTCAAAAATTGTATCGTGCTGCCAAAACGCGACTGAAAAGTCTCCGTTTACCTCAAGTGCAACGATGGTTACAAGAACAAGCTACCTACACTTTACACAAACCCATTCGACGCAAGTTTGCCAGAAGTCGCACCCGAGTGGAAGGCATCGATCATCAATGGCAAGCCGATTTAGCCGATGTCTCTCATTTGGCCAGCTACAATCGTGGTTACAAATATTTGTTTTGTGTCATCGACGTCTTTTCCAAATTTGCCTGGGTCGTGCCCTTGACTTCCAAATCGAGCAGCGAGTTAGTGCGAGCCCTGCAACGGGTGTTGAAACAAAGCGGTCGTCGCCCTCTTCGATGGCAAACGGACAAAGGCACCGAATTTCTGAACCAAGCTTTCCAAAAAGAATTAAAGAAACGTGACATTCATTTTTTTACCACCGAGAATCCCGAAACCAAAGCCAGCATCGTGGAACGTTTTCAACGCACTTTGAAAGAACGCATGTGGAAATATTTTATGCATCACCACACTCTGAAGTACATCGACATCTTACCGCACCTGGTGCAAGCGTACAACCAATCTTACCATCGAAGCATCGGACGTGCCCCGCAAGACGTGACTCCCGACAAGGAAGTGCTGGTGTTCGAACGCCTGTTCGGTACGTCCCCGACGAGGGCTGTCCCCAAGAAAAGTGGAGAGTTGGCCGTAGGAGATTGGGTGCGCATTGGCAAAACCAAACGCACTTTCGACAAAGGTTACTTACCTAACTGGACGACCGAATTGTTTCGCGTCACTGGACGAGTGTATGGCCGTCATCCTACCGTCTATAAATTGGAAGACATGAACGGAGAAGTACTCAAAGGAACGTTTTATTTGCCCGAGTTACAACGTGTGACCAAAAAAGAAGACGACGTGTACGACATCGAAAACATTCTCGAACGCAGAACCCGTAAAGTGGGCAAACGACGTGTCAAAGAAGTCAAAGTACGTTGGAAAGGATATCCACCCAGTTTCGATTCTTGGATCGACGCTTCGCAAGTCATCGACTATAAAAAGAAGAAGTGACCATCATGCCCTTTCACACATCAGACGCAGCTACGTCAACCACTCCTTCTTCCCCTAGTTCTTCTGTGCAAGATTTACAAAAACAACCCTTGTGGGTGTGGTGTGGAGAACGTGTGCCTAAAACGCAAATCGTCTTTTTCTGCCAAATCTTCGTGGTGTATTGTGTCATCGGGGCAGCCATTGCCAATTTGAGTTTGCAACAAGGAGACAAACAATTGTGGACCATTTTATTGAGCAGTTGCATCGGTTACCTGCTTCCCAATCCCTCCCTGAAATTCTCCTCGAACGGGAACGTTGTGTCCAGTGCCAGTGCCAGTCACCACTCCAACAACAACCACAACCAGAACCCCATTTTGGGCGGAGACACGCCTCTGACGTCCACTAACCCCTCGGACAGCCACAGAACTCTGGAATTATGAGTCACCAAAACCAATTTTACTTAACCTTACCCAGTGACAGTTCCATGGAGGTGTTTCCCAATAACACGTTGTGCTGTTACACAGCTAATTTACCTCAAGCCATCGTCTTAGATCACGAAGCCCATTGGGAAGTGGCTTTAGTAGAAATGATTCACCCGACCCAAGTCCTCAATGTCGTTGCCAATCAAAATAAATTTGTGGTGGAAGTTTATGACGAACCATTGCAAAAGTGGATGAACGACAATAGCAAATATCCCCATAAAAAACAAAAACAAAGACAATCAAAAGTGGACCGACTATGAGTTGTTCATTCCCCCAGGTTATTATTTTAGTGGTCAACATTTGGTCAACACCATAGCCACCAAGTTTAATGGCGTGTTTGGGGAAGCTTTTAAGACTTTCAAGGCCAAAGCTGTCACCATGGAATACCACAAAACAGCTCGTCGCTTCCTGATGAAATTTCCTGAGGGGGATAAAATCATGGGTTTCAATTTTAAAGATGATGAATTGTTTGACATGTTGGGTGGTAACTTAAAGATGAGGAAGAAAACAGAAGACACACTAAAAGAAAAAGTCATCATTCACGACAACGAGTCTTTTGCCAAGTATTTTTATACCCCGGTAGAACTGAACCAAGGACTGAATTTGATGTTCGTGTATTCCGATGTGGTGGAATAAAACGTGGTGGGACACACCTCCGTGCCGTTACTGCGTGTCATTCCTTTCAAAGTGGATTCTGCCACAAACGCTGACGAGGAAGGTGGAAACACTTACCACGTCCACCGCGAATTTGTCCATCCTCACTATTTGCCGGTCAGCAAGTCGTATTTGGACACGGTCAACATTACTATAAAAGGAGATTTGGGACAAAATATTCCATTCACCAAAGGAAAAGTCACGGTGAAACTCCATTTTCGAAAACGGTTCTATCACGACTCGTAAGTAAGTCATGTATCCAGTGTACCGAGGGGTTGCTCGACAGCGAGGACACGGTTTAGGAGACATGTTAAAATCGGCCTTTCGTTCGGTGGCCCCAGTCTTGAAACCGATGGTGACACGCGGATTGCACGCCTTGAAAGATGCGGCACTGACGCAAGGCAAAGAATTTCTCCAAAATGTCATCATCGACAAACAAAACCCTAAAGAAGCCTTCATGAGGGCAGGCAAAAATGTCTTGCTGCAAACGGGTAAAGACATTTTGGGCCGACGAGACACACCTATAAATGCCCTGCACGCTACCGAGTCTGGCATTCAGCAAGGACAAGGTAGAAAGAGACGACGACGAAGAAAACACCCTTTCACCAGACTTCAAGCGAGAAAGGCCAAGAAAAGAAGAACCGTTCGAGACTTAGACGTTTTCGATTATTGAGAAAGAGAAAAAAATGATGCACCGAGAGTCTTGCGCTTGTTCCAAGACGGAACTGGATCTGTTTGCCATGCCCCCCACCATGATGACGATGCAAGAATCCCAGTGGGTGGAATTTCACCCCGTCTCCTCACTGACCGATTCTGCTCCCATCGAGTTTGAAATCAAAGGACAGCCCGAAGATTACATCGATCTGAATAGCAGTTACTTGTACTTGAAAGTGAAAGTGATGGAAGGAACACCTCCCGCTAACATAGACGCTGATGAAGCAGTAGCTCCCGTCAACAATTTCATGCATTCCTTGTTTAGCGAAGTGGACTTGTACATGAATAACAAACTGGTCAGCAGCAGCATGGATACTTACCCTTATCGTGCCTACCTGGAAAATCTCTTGACGTACGGAAAAGAAGCCAAGGACACTCATCTGGATGCTTGCGTGGTATGGAAACCTGACCAACCGACTAGGTTCAACAAATTTACACTTACTGCGGCGGATAATCCAAACATAACGGGATTTGTAGAACGACAAAAGAAAATTGCTGGAAGTCGTAGTTTAGAACTAATGGATCGCTTGCATTTGGACATGTGGTTGCAAGAAAAGTATTTGCTGAACGGGGTGGATGTCCGCCTGAGACTGAATCGCAGTAGTGCTGCTTTCCATTTGATAGCTGCAGAAAATTCCACTTACAAAACCATCATCGAAGAAGCCAGACTCTACGTGCGTCGTGTGGAGGTGTTACCTAAAGTAGGTAACGACATCAGTCAGACATTGAGCAGAACAACCGCCAAGTATCCCATACGACGCGTGGAAGTGAAAACGTTCACCATTGCCTCTGGACTCCGATCCAAGATCGAAGATCATCTTTTCCAAGGACAGTTGCCCAAACGTTTGATTGTTGGTATCGTCAAGAATTTAGCCTTCAACGGAGCCTACGACGAAAATCCTTTTGAGTTTCAACATTACAAAGTGTCCAAGATCGAAGTCAGTCGCGACGGCAAGACCTTGTGTACCCGACCTTTCGAACCTGTCTTTAATACCGCCGATAGGACTAAGTCGAATTACTTGAGATCGTACTTGTCCCTGTACGAAGCCACCGGCCAGTTAGGAACCAACACCAGTCACGGCATTAAGTACGACGATTATGACGGAGGCTATGCTTTGTGGGCTTTCGATTTCACTCCTGACCAGGGCAGCGACGAGGGACATTTCCACCCTATAAAATCCGGCCAGATTCGTGTGGAACTTCAGTTTGCGGTTGGTCTACCAGACACAGTGAACGTCATCCTGTATGCAGAATTCGATAATACCATAGAAATCAACAGTTTGAGAGAAATCATTCTAGATTACTAGAAGCCATGGAAGACTGTTATCCCTCTTTACAAAGTGGAGAAACTTTGGACATGGAATGTGAGGAGACCGTGGAAGGAGAATCCCAAGACAAAGACGAAGAAGTTGTCATGATGAAGTCGAGATGGCCAGAACAAGAAGCCCATTTAGTCTCCTGTTTTGCCAAACACTTGGTCGACAAAATGACGGAATTGATCAAGAAAAATTGCTATGGATGTCAAAACGATCATCCCAGTCAAATTCAACACGATAAATGCCTGATGTTGAGTCAAGAAGAAAAATTGGACGAGTATCTGGACGAAGCTTGGAGTCTCATCTCAAACAAAGACGTGTTGCACCAGTGGTATAAAGACTTGCGTGAACATTCTTGTCCACCATTAACCACTCAAGAGATCCATCGTATCGAAGCTCTCCTGAATCAGAGTGAGGAAACAGAACGAATAACCGTTTATTCGTCAGACATTTTCAAGCAAAAAGTCAGGATCGAATTGACGACTTATTATTACCTGTGAAGAAGAAGAAAACAAATCAATGGATACCTGGGAACTTTATTACCTTTTGAACCACAGTTCGTATACGGCTTCTTGGAATCCTGTCGTCTGTGCTAAAGATGAACTCCCTCATCGCAAACCTAAAGACCATCAAGCTTACGTGATCAACACGGACGACAGTCATCTCCCAGGAACCCACTGGGTAGCCGTCTACTTTCCTCAAGAAGGATGTGTGGAATATTTCGATTCGTACGGATTGCCCCCTTTGGAAGACGATATCATCGACTTTATGAGAAGAAATGCTCAAACCACCCGATTCAATAATGTGAAATTACAAGGCACAGATTCCTTGGTGTGTGGACAGTACTGTGTGTATTTTCTGCATCATCGCAGCCTGGGCTATTCCTTAGAACATTTAGTGACTCATTTCGATCCTCGTTCTTCTGCTAGAAATGATGTGAAAGTAGATCGATGGTTTTGTGACCATTATGTTTATCTTTTGTCTCAAGCTAGGAAACGTAGTGTCCATTAATGGCCTAATGATTTCCAACAGTGGAAATCACAATTTCATTCACAACGTTGTCAGCCCTGTTCAAAATAGATTGTTAATTGAGAAAAAAATGTTTGTGATTTGAAAAAAATTGTTTGATGTTATATTGTTGGATTATTGTTAAAAATGTTATAGTTGTTGTTGGTTAGTGTTAAGTGATTTTTGAATAAAAAATGTTGTGTTTTGAAAAAATGCTTTTGTCTTTTGTTTCGCTATAAGAATGTTGGATTGATGCTCTTTCATTTCTTACTATCCCTATCATGAACGTTGCGGCTCGAAAAACCGTGTGGGGGATGTTTTCCTTCACGTCCGCGCTTTGACTTTAAGAACCGGGGTTGTTCCCAGTCTAACCATCCATTGTCGACTCATCCTCCTAAGAAGATGTGCTCCAAACTAGCTAAGCTCAACGAAGCCTACGTGAATCTGCATAGGGTCAGACACAGTCTGATACCGAAGCCAGAAGAAATAGAGAATGTGAGAATGTTAAAAATCACTGAAGACCTGATAGAAGAGCTCTTCAGAGAAGAAATGAACAGGGAAAAAGAAGAATGGACAGAGAAGTACAGACTTCAGAGACAGCAGCAACAGCAGCAACAACAACAACAGCAACCTGAAGCTGACAGAGGCTTTGTCGATTGCCGTATCGACACCAAAGAGTTCTTCTTTTCTTTCCGAAGAAGCAGACCTATCGCCAGAAAGTCTATCCTCAGAGGACATCGCATTCTTAGAAACTAAAAAAGAATGCCATAGCAAACAAAAACAGCCCTTTTCAGGGCTACCCAATACTCTAGAAAAGAAATAACTATTAATTTGCCAATGTGTGTAGGTAGAGTAGTGCGAAAATAAACACTAACTCTTTATTAAAAAATGTGAGGGTATGTGTTTGTGTGTTAGTAAGTGCTCATGTAAGTTGGTGTGGATAGCAGATTAAAATCATGTTTTTTTGGGTGTTTGAGGTGTATATTTGGAGTTAGATTGGATTGCTTTGCGTATGTGGGTAGTATATTGAAGTGATTTATAAAAAATTTTACAATAGTGATGGGTAGCATAAAAAAGTGAGTGAGTGTTTCTTTTAGGTCCGCGCGTTGTTTTGGGTCATGATCTAGGTAAGATCAATTTTACGTTATTAGGGGGATGTTTTCCATCACGTCCGCGCTTTCACTATAAATTGAAACTCGCTGGGCAGTCTAGCTACCCTTGTTGATTGATCAACACAGCCAGAAGAATGAATAGCAGAATAGTGAAACTGTTAGAACTCCAGATGCACCTGGAATATGCCAGGCGCATAGTAAACGAACTATCAGCGGAGGCTATCATAGAAGAAGCAAGAATGAAGAAAGAAGAGGAGGAGAGAAGAGAGAGGGAAGAAGAGGAAAAGAAAAGAGAAGAGAGGATGTCGTTCAATATTCCCGAGACGGAGGATTGGGGTGTTGAAGCGAATCATCCTCCCTCTGCGCTCCCCAGAAGAAAGGTGAAAGAAGACTGGGGAAGAAGATGCGTGTGTGGCGCCAGGCCAGGACGGTGCAACCATTAGATAGGTGCATCAGGAGTGCAAAAAAACAGCCCTTTTAAGGGCTACCCAATACTCAAGAAAAGAAATAACTATCGAATTGCCATTGTGTGTGTAGGTAGAGTAGTGTGAATATAAACACTAACTCTTTTTTAAAAAATGTGAGAGTATGTGTTTGTGTGTTTGTGTTTGTAAGAGTAAAGGTATGTTTGTGAGAATAGTAGATTATGGGTTTCTTTATTGTTTCTTAGCAAATGTGGAGAGTATAGTTTGGGTTATATTATATGAAATGAAAAAGTAGGGGGATGTTTTCCTTCACGTCCGCGCGTTGTTTGGTCATGATCTAGGTAAGATCCATTTTATGTTTTAGGGGGATGTTTTCCTTCACGTCCGCGCTTTCACTATAAGAACCCACAGTGTTCGTTGTTCAAACCATTCTGCAAAGAATAAAAAGAAGATGGCGTCAAACCAAATGGACAAAATACAAACCTTGCAAGACGTTTTAGACAACTTAGGAATAATGGAACAGATGCTAATAAGACTGGTTG
Organism: Sinohyriopsis cumingii; assembly: GCA_028554795.2. Classification (NCBI taxonomy): domain Eukaryota; kingdom Metazoa; phylum Mollusca; class Bivalvia; order Unionida; family Unionidae; genus Sinohyriopsis; species Sinohyriopsis cumingii. Next base: position 453,719 of record CM068826.1, on the reverse strand, counting down.
AAGACCATTATTCCTATAGTCCCCATCGTGTAAAGATGGAAATTAATAACTTAAGAAAAGCAAAGGACAAGATTAGTGGTGTCATGAAAGAGATAAAGGAGGAGAAGGAGGATGAAGAGGAAAGAATAAGAATACGCAAATGGAACGAAAAAATTGAAAAAGAAGAAGAAAATGAAAAGAGGAAGAAAGAAGAGGAGGAAGAGAAGAAGAAAGAAGAGGAGGAGAAGAAAAAAAAAGAAAGGGAAGAAGAGTGTAGGAGATAAAATAAGAACTTGGTGGAGAAAAAGAAGAAATTAGAAGAAGAAGAAAACCCAAAGGCCCTTTTCAGGGCCCCATATATCTCGAAAAGAGATAGCCTTTTGAATTGCCTACCCCTTTTTTTTAAAATTTAAATTTAAATTTTTAAATTTAAAAAAAATTTAAAAAAAAAAAAAAATCCCATGTTCAATTTCCCTTGACGCTAATCCGACCCAAAATTTTTTCTCCATGTTAATTTCCCTTGACGCTAATCCTACCCACGATTTTTCTCCATGTTAAATTTCCCTTGACGCTAAAGTGACCCAAGGGTGTTTTTAATGCTAATTCCCATTGACGCTAATCCTACCCCCTTTACTACTTACATTTTTCTTCTAAAGCGTTGTGAATATATTTCGTTTGTCAAGATATCGTCACAAATACAACTCTATATGCGAAATTTGTATACAGAAGATCAGCAATGGCGGACGGCTGCATATGTATGTGGTAACTTTGTACATATTAAAGCCTTAATAGTGCAACAAATTTGGAGTATGCGCATTTGGTTATAGCGCCCCGTTTTAAGGAATTCATAGATTTTTGTGATTACTTGTCTGATTATTGGAATTCGGTGCAATAGAGATATTCCTTTGCCCGAAATAATTAGCCAATTACTAGGAGCAGACCTTACGGAGTAAAGTGTTAATGAGTTTCTATGATGCCATGGTTCACTAGTAGTGAATTCAGGTCCAAACCAAATGAGTGTCCATGGAAATAATAAAGTCGCTACTAAAATCTAGTGGTGTACATTGGTGGTGTTACTGCAATGACAGTTTTAACGGTAGGAAACCGGTAAATTAGACAATGGAACCAATAAGAAGGGACTCAGAAGATACCGTTTATGTCGCCATGGTGGCAAATGTAGTGCAGTTATACTGGCGAAATGTGCATGGAAACCTTGGGTTGACTGGCCTAGGGTGGCGTAGTTCAAATAGTTCCCTGTGTTAAGGGACAGTTGCATAGTTTCTACGGCGAGAATTGATGGCGGTACGAAAAAGTAATGAAGAGAGGCTGTGCGGGTGTGCGGTTGGTAGATATTGGGCAGGTTGTGAGATCTGTGGTCTTGCCTTGATTAGAGTAAAATTTAGGTAAAGAATGGACACGTCGGGCTTTCTAATTTACAACTGAAGTTGTATGGAAGTCTTTGGAAAGTTGGGGTAAACTTATGATTTCTAGCGAGTCAGGTAAAGACCCGTGGCTTGTAACAATAGTTATCATCATTTTACAGTTTGGCCAGGAAGACGATGGTTAGTTTTGGAGTATCTGAGTTAGTCCATTCGAAATCAAAACCATAATAAATATGATTGTCATAAAACTTAATAATTTAAAAGTTCTTGCGATTTTATAGAAATTATACTGAGAAGAAAAAATGTTTTATTTTTCTTTACATTCATATTGAAACATAATTCAAAAGTAGATTCACAAATTGCGCAACAAATCCAGTTGAAGTATAAATCTATTTTGGCTACAACTATGACTTGATTATTTTTATTTAGTCCTTTCTTTCCTAAATGTGATATCGCTTTCTTTTGGGCAATATTTGTGAATTTCGAACTTGTCTGGCACTATTATCTTGATGAATCCTAAAGTAGAATACGTCTCGTATTGTACATTTGTTTGCTTGTTGTTTCTCACTTCCACATGAATAGTGTTTATGAATGAGAACTTGAGGAAACCGGCAATGACTGGTGAATCTCGAGATCAGCTCAAACATCCTATTTAACTTTTAAATAATCGTTTTCACGAGACAACTGTATCTGCAACCTAGAAAGGAAGCGATAAATATGGACGCAGGGAGGGATCTAGAGATATAAAAATAGCGTCATATTTCTAAGAATATTGCTGCGGTTATGCGCGAGTCAAACAACGTTAAATTAACAATTTGCTATCATGAACACTAACTGTAAATTTGCACTAAATGTGGTGTACTCTGTAACATTCAGATGATATAAAAGGATAACCGCTTCCTTTGTGTAAGTAATTTTCTATGTTTGATGAAGGTAGTTTAACACTCAGGGAATGTATTTTATAATTAATTTTACAATGCAGTGTGTCTTATAGGGTACGTCTTTGACCCACAGTTTTGACCGTTTGGCTGCAACACTTAACAGTAATCCCTCTCAGTAGACATCAAAGCTGAAAGTTTGATAGTTAGCTAAGTCAAATTCGAGTGCGGGTTTCTTGGTCCACGTACAGTGCTCTGGTTATGGAACATATGCATTTCATACTTGTATATTTTGTTTTTGTTTACTTCTATGATTTGTTATTTCTTGCCATATTTTTGCATTTTGAGAGATACTAGTATAACACAATTTATGAACAAAAGTTAGAAATGACTAAATATTTGGTCGAAACCTATCCTAAAATGCTGCATGAGTTTGACAACGGTAAGACTACATCGGGTCATCATGCTGCAGCTGGCGGCGATGTCGCTGTATTAAGATATCTAAACTGATAGTGGCACAGATCCATGGTATAGAACATATCAAGAAGAGACGCTGCTGCACATTGCATGCATTTTCGGTAAGTTAGAAGTGGCTACATACTTGGTAGAAACCTATCCTGAAATGCTGCATGAGGTGGACAACTAAGATAACACCGGCTCATTATGCTGGCGGAAATGTCGCTGTATTAAGGTATCTAAGTGATTGTTGTACTAATCCATCGTGTAGAACCCCTAAAGAGGAAATCCTGCTGCACACAGCATGCATTCACGATAAGCTAGAAATGATTACATACTTGGTAGAAATTTATCCTAAATTGTTGCATGAGGTAGACAACGGTATGAGAACACCGGCTCATCATGCTGAAGGTGGCTGCAATGTCGCTTTATTAAGGTATCTGATTGATAGTGGCATATATCCATGGTGTAGAACCTCTGAAGAAGATACGCTGCTGCACGGAGCATGCATAGATGGTAGGTTAGAAATGACCATATACTTGGTAGAAACCTATCCTGAAATGCTGCTTGAGATAGCCAACGATAAGAGAACACCGGCTCATCACGCTTCAGCCTGTGGCAATGTTGCTATATTAAGGTATCTAATTGACCGTGGCACAGATCCATGGTGTGGAACCTCTCAAGAACAGACGCTTTTGCACATTGCATGCTTTTGCGGGGACTTAGAAATGACTAAATACTTAGTAGAAATCTATCCTAAAATACTGCATGAGGTAGACAACTATAAGAAAACACCGGCACATTATGCTGCACAAGGCGGCAATGTCGCTGTATTAAGGTATCTAATTCATCGTAGCATAGATCCATGGTGTAGAACCTCTTAAGAAGAGACGGTTTTGCCCATTGCATGCATTCGCGGTAATTTCAGAAATGACTAAATACTTGGTAGAAATCTATCCAAATATGCTGCATGAGTTGGATAATCGTAAGAGAATACCGGCTCATTATGGTACACGTAGCATCAATGTTAGTGTCTAATGCTATTTACGTGACGCTGTGCAAGATAATTTCTCAAATGCATCATTAGAATAAAGGAAACGAAAAGGGATGGATGCACAATGCGAAGTAATGTAAAATTTCAGGCAGAGCTTGATTTTCTTTTCTTGTCAGAGTTTAAAACTGCTCTTTGTAATACAATTTTATTACTCATCACAATGTTCTTAAGTCAGTCCGTACGGTTTAAACAGTTTTACATTTGTATTTACCTTTGTTTCTCAAATACTATGACAGGTAATTCATAAAAGTTTCCATAAGTCATGAGGGGTAATCTAAAAATAAGATTAAATTACCTGATTGTAATTTGTATACGAGTTCCAGTGATTTGGTGTATGTTTTGCGTTGGGCGAGGCGCTCATGTACTTCTTTCTTCAGAATCATATTAATACATCTATCGATTCACATTGGCGACTAGTGCACCTTATAAAATGTCAGTCTTTGTGTGCAATCTTTTGTGCGTTTGTGATCAGCAGTCTTTTTGCAGCGTATATCTTTATAAAAGGTAAAATAATGTCAATAAAAAAGACCGACAAGTGCAAAAAACACTTGCTTATCATGGAGTACAGTTAGCCCCAATTGTGGAAAAATTGCTATGAAATTATTGTCTGCAGAGTGATTTTAATATTAATTATACTCATACATGTGGAAGAGCGGGTATATTGCTGTTTTCTTTCTCCTGTGTTTGTCGTATGTTCATCTATCTGTTCTTCTGGGATCTTAATGAAACTATATGTGATTAGTGCAGATTTTGTACTCTTTCCTCTGGGACTTTTCTTTTACTTTGTTCCTCTATCCCATTTCTGGAGAAATTTAAATTTAAAACGTATCGTCGAAAATAGTGGAATTTCGAGATTTAACTTGTCATTTCTGCGCATAAGCTACTTGAAGAATTTTATTATCACCGTACTTCAGTTGTTGGCCTCTTGAGCTAGAATCAGTCTGTCCGTCTAGTCGTCTTTCTGTCCGTCCGTCAGTCTATCCATCCATGAGGAAACTTATAATCGTGTTTCTGTCGCACTTGGAGAATTTTAATGAAATTTGCATGCTGGGTACATAGTATAGATATGTAATAAAGTTTCATTTTCCCCCTCTGTCACATCTTGGAGGACATTTCTGGAATAAGTTTAGAAAAAGGGTATTTTGGAGAAGTCAGCTTGTTTATTTAGTGTTTATGCAAACATATAAAATAGTATTGCTGAAGATGACTACGCGTACATCTTGTGTAACTTTGCATTTAAATATCAGGAGGAGTAAAAGACGTTTCAGACTAAAATTTGACCCAATTGTCACTCTAATTGCTTGTTTTATTTTTATTTTTCGCTCAGTTGCTCAAAAAATATTACCCGTTAATGCACGTAACCTCATATGTAGATGGGTATTTTTCTTGTTATTATTACGTTATTTTCGAGATTTAAATGAGAATTCGATTCATTTGACAGTAGCTGTAACATGTTTATTGTCTCCGATATAATGTAAAATTTGTTTGTATATAACATACAAAATATGATATTGATAGTTTTTATCCGCACTAATTTTGTCTGGATTGCTTTTGCATATATAAGTGACATGTTTATCATTCAGTTCACCGGCGTCAAACGTTTTATTTGGTATGGTCATACTTACCGAACTCTGACATAGGTGGACTGTAGGGTCTAGACGTTCTGTCATCAGGCATTGAAGCAGGCGAGACATATGATTTCCTGGAAATTCTTAATGTGTATTAGTTAATATCCGAATAATAAATAAAGAATACCATAATTTATTAGGTTAATGGAGAAGATTGACTAAATACAACTAAATAGCGACGAATAGTGTCTTCCAGGTTTTACATTGATGATTTGGATATATTTAGCTCCGTCATCCCATACATAATGGTTATTTAATTTTAATTCATAATTGGGACTCATGACTAAAGTCCATTCAAACAACTTGCGTGAACCAGTCTGACAAGAATGAAACTGAAACATAAGAAATCAGGTCTCGTTGTATAACGTCAAAGAGTCTTTTATGAAAACGTTGTTTAGTAGCGTCAAGTTTCTACAATTTTTATTATGCAAACAGAATGCTTACCTATTCGATTAAGATTAACCTGGTTTACTGTTCAGAAATTACATGTGTAACAAAACTGGCACCCAAAACCTTCGTGGTGAATTTTAAGTTTGATCTCATTACAAGGAATGGCTGTACAGAAACAAATATTAGAGCACGATAAATGTTATCACAGTCCCATCTGACGCCAATGTAAATCTAAGCCAGCGTTGTTATTTAGTATTTAATTGCATGTTCTTGAATTAGGCTTGCACTAAACAGAATCTTCCCTAAAAGGTCCTACAGCACTAACGTTTCGAAGGGAAAATTGTAGTCTGTGCGATAGTTTTTTCACAATCAGAGTTATGAACATATTTAACAATTACATAATTATTAATGGTACAATATTGAATATTCATTGAAGACGGTAGGTAAGCTGTAATACACTCATAAAAAGAATTCTCCATTTCAAAGGCAACACAATATTAATTCCAGGTCCTCCATTTCAAAGGCAACACTATCAGTGGTGTACAAAGGTAAAATACCACCCGGGGCGACGATTAAGGCCCAAAGGGGTTTTGGAGTCCCGAAGACATCTGGTGTCCGTGGTTTTGGAGCTCCAACCGCCCCATCCGTTTCCCCGTTAGTTCGCTACGGAACACTATATATTAATTCCAGGCCCTCCATTTCAAATGTATCACTATATTAATCCCAGACCTTATGGCCTTCTCATTTGTGATTATTAGCTGCATGTGGTTTCAACAGGGCAAATGACAATTTCCAACTTTTTAATTCCAGTTCTGCATGCTCAACATGGTCTATGGGCTTGGTAAAATGAAAATTCCCATTCACCCGACTATAACACCATATACAGAGTTTGTCCCCATTTATAGAAAATTCTGCACACTGACAACAAACATTAACAGTGCTGAACGTTATTTATGTGTAGGAAATGTCACACAGGGCATTGATTTGATTTGAATTTACAGGTACAGACACGAGCGAACTGATTTTAAATCACTTCACAGCAACATTATTTCACCAATGGGACCCAGGCTATTTTTCAAATGTTTACGATTTGAATAAACTATAACGTTATACTCTGTCAACATAAGAAATAGTGAGTGCAATTTGAACCAAAATTAGTTTCCGCCACCTATTTCTGACACTTTCTGGCAGTGCAGACCAAAACCGTGCAGCTCCCAAGATTTGTTGAAATGTTCAGCACATAACATTTTCCGGTTTTCTGAGGCATGCAATTATCAGGTTTAATCTAACAGGCTGATATTTTGTTTCCGGACGGAAAACTTATCTGTCTTGCATCAATCGACTGCAGGTAAATATTTTCAAAGATGCTAGGTTGCAAAATAAACAAAACAAAACAAAAACACTAAAACAACAACTAAACAACAAACAAACAGACAATAATCTTTATCACAATCAACCACATATCGGTCAGCGCGTATTTAAAATGTTAGAATTTTAGTCATTCTAGTATCAATACACCAGTACAGTTATTTTCCGCCACGACCAGATATGTCAGGAGCAAAATAGATATATTTAAAGACAAGTTTGTCAGTAGCTAATAAAGTTTTTGATTTCTTAAAGCTAGCTTAAACCATATCCTTTCAAGTTCGGACTATGTGGGTCATATTATTATATATAGACAAGTAATGCATTGGAATGATTTGAGTAGGCAATCAAATGTCGTGAATTTTGCATAAATGGGTGTAAACGGCAATCTCGAAAGAAATATTTGTATGAAAAACGAAACTACGGTGACATGTAATGTACAGTCATCTGTCTGTCATGTTCATTTATAGACAAATAAAGCAGTTTAAACTGAACTCGAATATTTCCAACGGTTTCGACATTTGTAGCAATTATAAAGTATAGAAAAAGTGGTATCCTTGGTGTTAACGTGTCAAGAAACTATTATACTTTATATCGCATATTGGTGGTTCCATATAAAGAGAGTTATACACGGTTATGCATGCAAAAGTGAAAAATGTAAATCCTTGTTTTAATAGGCCGTATAATAATTAAGTCTATTTTTAACTACTTTAATAAATTATGTTTTTGTATGCATTTAAAGCTGTTTTTCCGGTGCTTAATTTAGGGTATATGAATGTGCATGTGGAAATTCGTCTTCCTTTACATTTCTTCTTTTTATAATTTATATATTAATTTATAATTTAAATGATGGATACATAAGTATGGATCATATAAATATCATATATTGTTGGCTATTATATATATATATATATATATATATATATATATATATATATATATATATATATATATATATATATATATATATATATATATATATATATATATATATATATTGTAATGACCAATTAGGATATTTTTTATCTTTCTCGAATTAGTATTGTCGAATCAGGCAGTTCTACGAGTAACAATGATGTTTCGTAGGACAGCAATATATTCTCTTTATAAATTATTTGTCCATTGCCTATATTTTCATTATGATGTCACAATGGCCTTTGTAATACACAATTGACACTGTTTTTACTACTGAACGTTATTTGTAAATAGATCGGTTCTAGTGTTCTGAACTTTCATTTTAAATAGATCAGTTCTAGTGCTCTGAACTTTCATTTTAAATAGACCAGTTCTAGTGTTCTGAACTTTTTTTGTAAATAGATCAGTTCTAGTGTATGTGTACTATTTATGTGCAGCTTACATTTATGCCTTTTCGTCTAACGTTGTGGATTAAGTGTTGGATACAAATGTTAAAGGTTGGTGGATTTGTAATTCTGATGATAAAAGTTCGAATCTTGCAAGAGTATCTTTATGTTTCCAATTTGCAATATACTTGTACCTTTGCATTTGTAGCTTGAATCTGTTTGTTTATCAGAAGTTAACTATGTAGATTAATAGTTGATTCTTGAATATCTAGAGGGCACCATGATACAAATGAGTATGAAAATGTTTTGAATGCTGATAATAAATTTTACTGGATAATGTGATTGAATGATAATAATGCCTATAATTGAATGATAATAATGCCTATAATTGAATGATAATAATGCCTATAATTGAATGATAATAAGAATACGATTGAATTATATGAATGAATTTTATTTGATGATTATAATGAATATGATTTTATGATAATAATTAATATGACTGATTGATAATAATACATATGTTTCAATTATCATAATGGATATGATTGCATGATAATAATGAATATGATTGGCTGATAATAATAAATATATTTCAATTATTATAATGAATATGATTGGTTGATACAAGTAAATATCTTGAAATTAAAAGACTAATATATTCTATGTTCTTGTATTCCATGTGAGCAGATTGCCAATTTATTGTACCTTAGAATAAGTGCACTGCAGTAAATCTTAGTGCCTATTTCTGCATGCTACACGAATCCAATCAAGTTTCTAAAACATGTGCCAAATATCTCTTTAAAAGGCAGAATCTATGCATTTTGAACCTTTTGACAATTCGGAATAACATAGTAAAATATTATTTATAGGTTGTTTACTTTGATACGGTGGAGTAAATTTTCGTTTAATTAGGGTAATATGGATCTTATATATCAAATATTCAGAACGTTCTTTAAAAGGTGCATTCGATCTCACACAACATAGTTTTTAACTTTTCTATTATCAATAAAAATGTTTAATTAATTAATAGGTATAATTTATATAATTTAACAGTGGAATGGCTAGCGGAAGAACTCATATACTCTAAACATGACCAGAATGTCCATACATAGCAAATCTAGTCATTTCGTATAGTTATAAACAACAGGAGATAACTCACACACCACCTTTATCTTCACTTATAAGCTGAATCAATGAACCTGCGATGAAATCAAAAGAGACAGTATCTATACTTTTACAAAAGAATAAATCACGAAATGAAAAAGCTTGATTAAATTGACGCCTTTCATTTCAAATTGTTGCAGGTATATAATTTTTTTTTAAGGCTGGCTAAATGTAGTTAACAGAACGGTACGCAAATTTAGGTGACTTTTATAGTTTATATATCCATCTGATTTACATATTACGATTTATTCGTCCTTATATTTCCCTTTTTAGCTCACGAAAAGCGTTATTGTGTTGCAGAAAACGCACAAATATATAATACTGTACATGTTTTGCCATACATTTGTATTAAACTCTAAATGTTAACACGTATTGAGTCAAATTAACTAAGACTTATCAGATGCTCAACCATTCTTTTTAGTCGTGTATCTTTTTCCCAGGATGCAATTTCCACATGTATTGGCTAGATTATGTTCAAAATTGGCTATACTTATAACTATTGCCAACGACACGTTTCCTAATGGACGCTCTTCATCTTTAACTGATGTCCTCTTTATACCCCTCCCCCCAAAATACCCAAAACAAAACAAACATGTCTGATCTGAGTAGTAATATACGGTGACTGGGCGTCTGTGGGATTTCCTGTGGTCGAATGCCCCAGAGGACCTATAGGGGGTCACACGAGAAATTAAAATGGGAACAGAATTTGGGGGTCAGTGGAAATTTAACATGGGTGACGTCACGGTATTAGACACTGGGGGAAAATACGAACAGTGTTAAAAGTGTCTGACCTCATTCAGACGGGATCTTAGTAACAGTGCTCGAGTTGACCTCATTGCGCGCTACTCTAGGGAGGTATTGAACATTTTATGTGAAATTTTGATAGAGTTGAAAGGGTTTATTGGGTTAAAAGTATTTATAGGGACATAACAGTTTACAGGGTCAAAAGGGTTTATGGCGACAAACAAAATAAACGCGCGTTTCCATTGGTGAAACATGTCAATCCGTTATGATCCATCCTTATACTATAAATAACAGTGGGTCGCCTCTTGAATTCACATGGTCTCATGACAGAGCCTCTTGGGCATTCGACCACTGGAAATCCTATATATACTATTAATCTGAAAGCGATGACAGCGTTCTTAAAAAAAAAAAAAACCTAAATAGAACCATTATTATTATTTGTCCAAAACTGTTTTCCCTGATCATTGCGAAAAAGCATTTTTATTTTGCACTTAATACTTCGTGTACTTTAAAGGATTGACTTTTATGATATTCAATTAAATGCTAAAAGACCATCTCTATCCTCCTTATGCCGGTACAATTTGATTTGATTACAAATTTACCAGGGTTGAAAAAAAACGTAATGCTTGCACGAATATACTTATATCCCCGCTCCCCGAAAACGAAAACAAAAATGCAGTTTGCAAATTAAAAGTGGAGAAAATTAAGCACTGGATATGATTGCACACTCTGCATGTCGCAAGAAATGTATATCACGTACACTTTAGACTGGGGTCTTTTGTTTTATTTGCGTCTGACAAAAATTGCCAAGACTGAAAAGCAGAAATATCCCCGTGTCAGTAATTTGACGTGGCTGGATTCGCCGTGCAAAGACGGAGTGAACAAATTACAGGCTGGCGACGACATCATGGTTTACATGTAAAACACTTTTATATTGCTGGGTTTATGTTATAAGGAAGGTAACTCAGTGTACAATGCACAGTGAGGGCTTTTGAGGTTCTGTCCCTTTGTGTCTGGACTTCGGCTGTTTTGTACCCGGATCCAGGATGGACACTGAAATATATGTACACAAACTCATGGCCTGGCCTTTCACAGAACACTATGGAATGCTTCCTATTGTAATTTGGGGCCCAATAAGGATACGATTCGGCCGAGTAGTACCGTCTTCATTCCGTGCAAAGGAAGCTATACAACCAAAACCAGCCTTGCGTTTGTATATACTGTTAGTAACACTGTTATGTTAGGCATATATGTGTATCCAATGCATTTTTCTTTTCCTTTACATACATTTGTACAGTATTATTTAAAAAAATCTTCAGTAGGGGTCATTATGTAAAATTTAAAAAAATGTCATCATGTAATTGGGAAGGCTACTTGCCATTAGTCATCCCACCCTGTTCGGGGAGGGGGCGGAGGGATGTCTGAAGCTCTCCGAGTCCCATAATTTTAGTCTTGCACTAGCCAACACCACCTATACTGTCGTCCTATTTGGCTAGTTTAAAACGTTCTTTACCGTGACGTCCGACACACATTGGGAGTTTTACACTGCAACCATGCAACTTAACCAAAAACTTACTTATCTCATAGCAGTATGCAATCTGCACTCAGTCAAAACTGTTACAAGTCCAGGGTTTGGTCATAATTGTGACATAACTAAAAATTGGACCTAATAATAGTCTTTCACAGAGAATGGAAAGGCTAAACATGCTATATACAACGCAGAATGTTCTTTTCCTAATGATTACATCAGCCTGCGGTTTATTGCTTATGTAATAGTTTCAAATGAAGTAGTAGTAAAGTGAGAGTTCTATCTAGCCTCCCCCTTCGTTCTCACTTAAGACTGTGGATAAACTAGATTAGTTAGTTTGAATCATAATGTAGGTGTGTCGTTGTAAAATGTGTATTTGTTGCTTTCTAACTGATGTCTTTGTGTGTTTGGCGACTTTGACTATAGAAGCCGTGCTTACGGTTGATTTAGGTGTGCACGCATTAAAGCCTGTCCGTCAGAATGAAAATGCTATCGGTAGTATCGGTAGTTCACAACATTTTACTACAGACATGCAACCTATACCGACTAATGACGACAGCGCGTGAAACCGCAACCATTCTTTCAAAAATAGATGCATCTGGCATCACATTCTTTTGTTCATCGCCAGTTAGCAATATACAGCATAGTATGCTGGAGACGCGCTGGGTATAGGCCTCGATACATAAGGCTGTTGTTCGGTTGATTTTGTTTCTTTCATATTACCTGTGGTTTTGAGGGCAGGTATTGAATCGTTTTTGCCACTGCGTCAATTACCACATCGGTGCTCAGGGACACAAATGTCAGTGCGGTATCAGCAGCGTCAACTACATTTATCGCTAGCATATACGTTTTGTAGAGGACGCGCCGTTGTTTATCCTGTCTGTATTGAGGTTACAGCCTCGGATATATTGTATTGTGGGTCTTGGAGATTTAGGTATAGAGACATTATAATTCCGCTGTGATGAGCGTTATATGAAAGTTTAGTTCACCTGAAGAGGTCTTGGGGATTGGGTTAGCTCCCTTGCGAACACGCATTTCAAGCCAGCCACCGGGTCTTACTGGTGATAGGGCGGTGTCACAGGAGATATCAGTTTGTTTAATATTACCAGAGGTGGAAATTACATAGTCTTCATCACTCCCACTCTCGCCAAAGATCACATATACCATGCCATCTGTCAGCAGTTTCACGGACGGTTTGTCTTTCTGACACATTACTGTAATAAAACTCTACTTTTCCTTCTCGTGATACGAGTGATAAAAGGCCATACATACCCAAAAGGGAATAATACCAGGGGCCGTACTTTAGATGTTATTGTCACAGAGGATACATTTGTCCCAGGTGGCGACATCAACGATTTGTATTTCGTCACTATATTTGGTTGCTCACTCATGCCTTCCGCTAGACTGGTTGAGAATCTCGTGGGCTGTGCACTCACGTTGCGACCCTAGCACGTACAGACGTCTCGGGCGGCAAGCACATACGCAAAGCTGGTTGTAAGACTGCGAGAGATATCAGCCGAAACAGCAGTACTGCATATATGTGTCATTAAGTCCCGTTTACAGGGAATCAAAGCTCCGCTCACGTTTCGTCACCATAACTCCAGTGCAGGTAAATAAAGTAAGTACCGGTGCCCGGAACGGCCATTGTGTCCTTGTCGTTGAATTTAAAACTATCAAAGTTTTGAATGCCTTGTGTTGCATACCAGGGGTTATACCCAGACGCATCTATTGCCATGACCCTATAAACTGATGTGATTCCATAAGACGTTAAGTACGCCGCCCTTAAATCATCAATGGTTTATGTGTGGCTGTGCAATGTGCAAACAATGATAATTTCGCGGCCGCTGATTCCAGCTTCTTGAACATATGGTGGTGATGGCCTCAATACGGTCGCAGTATGGGTACTAAAGAAGCTAATTCTTAAGTTAAAGTGTGATGATGCATTTCAGCATATTAACTGTTGTTCGTCGTATTGAGAGCCGCTCACGTATGCCGCTTTTACGTAATCTGCGTCAATTTGCTGTAGGCGACATTACGGGTCTCATTGTAGGATATACCACCCACTCCCCGTTATGTTTATCTGATCGGGGTGGACAGAGCTGTGGGATGATGATAAACACAGATGGATTAGGTATTACGTATGTGCTTTCTGATCGGGAAATCACGGAGCCGGTGCCTAACATGTCACATCTCAAAGGGTCTTGATCTTGCCAGAAAGTCTCGTTTTCGTCTAATCCAAAGATGCGGGCTAGCGACGTGTGGAGATCAATACTACTGTCTGAAGCTGGAGTAACTGTAATACTGACGCAGTGCGGTTGAGTCTGACAATCAGGAATTGCAGTTTGTATTACTTTTCCAAGCCTATGTACGTTGTTACGAGTCTATGCTCTTCAAATATGTAACAGAAAAGAGTGAACGACAACAAGCTTTGTAAATTCAGCAAAATTTTTATTTCCCTAGAATGCAAAGCGAAAATGAGAAAAGAACTTACGGTGCTGTGAATTAATTCCCAAAATAAGGCAAAAAATTACAGACACAAGCCCTAGTAATTTAAAGTCCTAAATAAAATTCAGCAAAAGTCTAGAATAAATCCAAACACTGAAGGTGATGACATATATGCTATAGCTCCTAGTGTGTTGATGTGCCAACAGTCTTTTCTTCAATTATAGAAATAATATTCCAGGTTTGAATACACTATAAATTCCAGAGAATGTCTCTATGCAAGAATTTTATCAGAGCACTTTTGTATTTCCAGAGAAAATAACCAATTGAATTCAGTGGTTTAAATAAATACAATTCATACTAACTTGACACAACATAGTACAACTTGAAAGTGCTAGATGTTAAAGTATGAATGAAATAATCCTCAGTTACACTATATATAGTTCTCTACTTGACTTCAGGTCACAATTAGCATTTTCTAAAAAGTCCTATTATCTAATGGAAAAAATCTTCTAGAATGATCCTGATGTTTACAAAACAATAACATGGATTACGTATACTTCACCTAGGAAATTCCAAAACCTAGAACCAAATAAATATATTTACTTCTTTTATTAATGATAATACTGATTTTGACCCCCCCCCCCCCCAATTTTTTTTACTATGTATTAGTTATTTAAAATAAATAAAAATTTTTTGGGGTCAAGCAGAAATGAACTAAGTTTTGGACAAGGTCAAGTCGAACAAAGACTGGTACATTACTATAGTATGTAATGAAATAAAAAAGCAAATTAAATTATACATAATATTATAATGCCACGGTTCATTTAATGTAACGATCGGCGTGGGTTTTCACACAAAATTTGTTGCAAAGCATAGCCAAAATGTTGTATCATTGTGGTCTGTACGAAATCTGCAATAGCGATGCTAAATGTAGAGTCATCGTCGGATTTAGCCATAGCGATGCAGAGAGAGAGAGAGAGAGAGGACTCATGAACTGCTAATTAAACTCGAGGTACATATGCCGCATCGTATTCCATTTTGAACCAAATTTATTAACGTATTCGATAATTAAGTGCTCCCTTTCGTCAAGTACGAAGATATTGTAAATTAATGTAACTCAAGGTCAGAAGATGCTGAAATAGGATCTTGACACAATCAGGTGAACTTTGATGTTTGTTGTGAGACCAAGGGTTTTGTGCTATTGTCAACATCCACTTGTTTTCTGACGGAACATGATGCACAGTGTTTACCTATTACATGTTTTCTTTTAAGCGAGAACGATTATCACTCATATGTAGTGTATTTTTCCAGAGCAAACAAGGGGGAACGCATTTAACAACAACATCCAAATGGTTGCATACAAGCGCTTTTGTTACGAGTTTAATGCGGATACAAAACGTATTGGCGTCATATGCACTGCCAATATATTGGCGAATATCAATTTGTCACCCGCAAATGGGATTCTGTTTATAATAAATTTAGAGGGTAGACAGTTTTGTGTAATTCATGATAGACAGGTTGCAAGGTTTCACATGGGCTAGCTTACAGCATCTCAACGACAGCGTTCGGGCATACGTGACATGATTGTTGGGGACTGGGAAGGTCGTTGATGCACAAAGAGAGTTTCTTGTAGACATTAAAAACAATGATCGCATTCGAATTAAACGTCCCAGAGTCAGAACATAAGTACCAGGAACAGTCATATACACCAGAAGCAAGCTAGAGTAGACCTTCTGTGCAGCCTTTCCATGATCCGAGCGACATGGATCTTAAAGTCATCTCCTGCGAGGTGGATAAAAACAAACTTATTGTAGCGGAATGGCTCCAGGCAGCAACGCCGATATTAATTTCACCAGAATGCCCAGACAAGCGTCCGCACATGTACAAAGCTCACGGCAAACGCAGGCAACGAATCACAGCCAGGAAAGCATTTACCCACACGTGCAAGCACAGACAGCAGCACAACCAACCCCATGTAGAAAGAATCCGATAATCAGGATGCCAATAAAACGGTACTAGCCGTGGGAGGGTTGTATTTAAATGGGGTTAGCGGTTGTCTGGTTATTTCAACCATGGACGCTTTCCTCTAGCATTCTCCTTTGTCTACATAGTGAGAATGGACAACAGCAAATGCTACCACCACTGCCATACTGACGAACACCACTAAAGGTCTGGGCAGAGAGCCAGTGGCATTGCCAGCTGAATTTAGGAGTGACACAATGGTGTCAATATTACAGAGCAGCGCCGCCATCGCTTTTCCTGCTAGCATTTTCAACAATCTAGCCAGCTGTCATAATGGAGGTTAGAGTGATCCCCTGTTCGCAGAAGAGTGTTTTCAATCTGTGGGCTAGGGTTGTATCATCGTGGATAATTTTGCTGAGTCCTCCGAACTTCGGTAGGTTGACTGCGACCTCTTCCAGGTAATGCGTCATCTGATTGACGCTCAAGCCAGACTGCTCCACTTTGCTTGCAATTAGGGCTTGTAACTAATCTCACTCCTCTTAGATATGACATGCTTCCCGGCTTTTCCTAAGCCCGTCAAGGTCTTTCATATAAATATTTAGGCACAATAAAAATCATGTAATATCTTGTCAGTACTAGCCTATTTATGACATCTGATAAACGATTGGTCAGAAACACATTCTCCTAAGTAGAAAGCTCTGCAAATCATAAGCAAGATCGCCTCATTAATATACACAGATCATACTGAAAATAAAGCACATTTAATATGTTGACGACATAAGCCAATTAATCAATTTGATGACAATATAATGCGAAATAGTCACTAAAGTATTTACAAGCTCGGCCGATCTGATGCAAAATCATTATTCATAATTGTACTCATACATGAACTTGGCGGTTTTAGAATAGGTTTGATTCCAGCTACAAAAGAAATACGGTCTGTTGAGTGGCAACAAATACAGGCAATCACTTACGAGAACACCTCATTAACATGCATGGATCATGTACTTAGTTGAACTCTTGTAAGACTTTGAATATATAAGCCTACATTTAAAGTTTAATTACAATATATTAAAAATAGGTCTTTGTTACACGGGGGGAGTGATTGTCCCTCCGTATTTGGTATTCGTTATCTAGGGGTTGACCGCCCTCGATGTTATTGTCCGGTTCGAGTAATTGTAAATATAAGTGGTGAAACTTATAGGTGAAATAGATAGAGATCTGAGCAGGTATATAGAACAAACCAACACGAGCCCCCGTACATGTAAACAAACAATTTAATCAATTACATACAAACACTGTGAAAATTCATTACATCAGGAATGTACTCTGCTTTTAGAAATTTAACTTTCACCGAAATACAAAGAAAACACAAATAGATTTAAATAAAATAGCCGATCTGTTTACTGATTGATTTAGTTCATCATAGGATCGAGTGAACAATCGAAGTCAACGTCTTGTACGATTTCATAACCTGCTCGTCCTCAGTCGGTTTGCTTCCTCTGTCGCTGTTCAGACCCTTGGATCTCAGGATGTTACTTTCTAACATCCGTCTCAGGATATTCTCAGAATACGTCTTCAGAACTTAATACGTCGCAGGATTGCGTCACAGGATTATACGTCTCACTGCACTCTTCTCTATACTTCTCCGTATAGGTCTCAGAATAACATGACCTCATACGTCCCAGAATAATACGTCTCAGGAGCTATTTTCTCCCTTTTAAATAAATATAAATAGAGACAACCTAAATTTCCCGTTATTTATGAAACAGTTAATTCTTCATTATTCTCCCTCGTTATCAGATTTCACTATCAGTGCTAAACAGACGCTAAGGCTATCAATCGACTCCACATGTCCTATAATGACCCTAGTTAGTCAAATGGCTAATTCGTTACGCCTTGACCTTACACATTAACACATACGCGAGGCCTGGGGTTCTGAGCCAGCCCCAATTTACATAGCGAATAAATAGGATACATCACATCAATCAATTACTAAATCATTTCCGTCAATACACACTTATTCTTAATCATACGTGAAATCTTCTAAATTCGACGAATTCACACGGATTCTTGTAATCATATTAATTAATATAATGTATTAAATTCTTAGAACATAATTCTTATGCAAACAAGACAACGAATTCAAACAATTCGTCAAACTTATCTAAAGAAGATTAATGCCCAGCTTCCTATGCATAAACTCAACACAGTTATACGTCATAAAGCAAATTATTACACGAATGTAGAAAAAAGATTCATGCAACTACAAGTAAATAACTTCAGCAAAGCATTATATATGGCATCAACAAATTACATGGAATTGTCACACTACCTTTGCTTTCAACGTTCCTCCCTCTAATCGGTATATTAGTTCGTCGGTTCCTTTCGACAATCGTCCCCTTTTTGGACAACAGTTTTACGGAAATTTCTTGCAAATTCCCGGAGTCGTACTTTTGGGGTTTCCACTTGTAGGAAAAGCTTAGACTGATTAAAATTCGATGCGGGCGATATTAAAACCTATGAAATTTTGTATTGGAACACGTCCTCTCATTTAACGTAACCAATCAGAAACAAATATCTCTGCCGCCTTTTTCCAGAGGCGCCAAAGTCAGGGTCAGCTTGACCTGGTAGTTTGAGTAACAGAGTTTCTGCGATCTCTCAATTTGTGACAACTTTACCATGAAAATGAAGTTTTCCTTCTCCTAAATTGTCCGCCTGGCTGCTGTATAAACAAATGTTTAATTAGGAACGAGATTCTCCCTCTAAAGGACATTACCGTACACGGTAGTATGGCGATATGATACGCGCCTGTCTCAATAAATCTAATTAATGGTTGTCTGGTCTCAACTAATGTATTCTTGTTAGATCGACATAAAATTTGCCACTTTACAGTCTTTCAGAATCATAGCAGGTTCAGATCAGGAGATAAAAGTTTTTTCTTCTTCTCAGTAATATGCATTGCTCTTGCTCATACTTGAACTTGTCCAAAATTTTGATGATCTTGGTGATAAAAGGATATATTTCATCACAAATACAGACTTCAGAGTAGTGCCAGCTAAGTCAATCAGGTACGAGATCACCACATTAATATGCGTTGATCTCAAAATTTATTGCTCGATACTATAAGCCCATGTTCCATGTTTGATTGAAATTGGATCATACATATGGATTCCAGAGTGTTAAGAAGCTAATGTTCATGGCTGAATGATGCATGCCGGATGCAGGATTATGCCATCAGCTTACTTTGTCGTACAGTGAGATGAGCTAAATATATTTGAATATAGGAATTTTCCTCCAAAACGTTTCTGAGAATCTAGAAATTTTGAGTAAATAATGTAGGGAATTTATGTAAATAATTGACGATTTTCACGCGCTTTTATCATTTTAAAACCAACAATGAATAACACTAAAAGTTTTGATACAATTAAGTCCAATTCAACATGAAACATCTGCCATTACTCTAAATAATCTAACCACTTAGTGGTTCCCAATACATTTCTGCTACTTTGTATCATTATTTTTATTTTTATTTTATACTAATATGGTTCCATATAATTATACTTCTAAAGCATATAATGTATAAATGACACAGTATTCTTTAAGTTCCGCATTGCTGCATGAGGAAGTACTAAGCATCAATATGGGCATTAAGAAGGACTAAATACATTTTCACATCATTTACTAGCACAAAGGGTTGGCATAAAATAAATCTTGTTACTAGAAATTAATCTTTCTTCTTTAGACACTTTGCTGATTAAACCAACAAAAGAAACAATTGACCGTAACACAAATTTATGCCATAGTGCCTAAGTCTGTGATACTCACACTGAAATCTACTTCAAGAGGCAAGAGCTTTTCAGTGAGTATAAAGTTGAAAGTACTGACGTAGAAAACGTTTTGCAGGTTGTAAATGAAATGTAAAGGCACATAAGGATCTGGTTTTCAAATAATTAAATTATTTTTTCGACATCAATTGTACCATATATACAATTCTTTTTAAAAATGGATTGTTTCTCTGGAAAACTTGCATATAAGTCTTTCACTTTCATTTTCTCAATAGTTTAACATTTATGCATTATATAAAAGGATGGTCTGTTTATAACTGATACAAATTGTTCATCCACGGCCGGTACATCACTGTGTCGGGTAATAAAAATGTGTAAGTAAAAGCCTACTTGAATATTAGTTCCAATGATCTTGATGTTTAACGAGATTGAAAAAAATGAGTAAATTTCATTAAGTTTGAATAGAAACTATTCAAAGTGCCATAAAACACAAATTTCCAACTTAAAAAATTCTGATGACACAATAGTTAAACTATATGAATATTACAACGTATCCAATTATCCGTTGAATGTTAAAATACTTATCTCTTCCTTTTCTTTTTGAAAACATCAATGATTAATGAAGGCTGTTGACATGACCAAAGGTGTTACCATTTAAATACAACTGTAACACATTTAGGTTCTACAATTGATCCAAGCTATGAACGGTGATTGTACATGTAGCTTTCTTCATATGAGTGCAAAAGAATATAAGGCATATTCGCTACCCTAGTCTAACAAAATAC
The DNA here is from genome assembly GCA_028554795.2 of Sinohyriopsis cumingii. Classification (NCBI taxonomy): domain Eukaryota; kingdom Metazoa; phylum Mollusca; class Bivalvia; order Unionida; family Unionidae; genus Sinohyriopsis; species Sinohyriopsis cumingii. The sequence continues at coordinate 432,867 of CM068826.1, read as the reverse complement.
CGAATTAATGCAAATTGGTTATTGGTGTATGTCTTTTGACTGACAATAACTTTAATCCTTTTACTTTCCATTTAAGTACATATATAAGTTCTGTTGTTTTCGTTCTGTCAGAGACATCTGGAATCAATATTGGAAATATGTTTAATGTGTAATGGTTGCTTCAAATCTGTTTTAATGTTTCAATATTAAGAACCATGGTAAAAAAATTTGGAATTTTAGTAGAGACGCCGTAATGAGCAGATTTAAATGATTTTACCAACTACGAAGAATGGGCGAATTTGTTGGTATCAAGTGCTAGATGCACAAAAATGAATACTCTCTGTGGAAATAGAATATCTTTTCTGAATAGCATTGTACAACACAAATAATACTATGAAGGTTAAATCATGCAGTGACGTGTACTGTCCGTAGGACAAAGAAACACCACATCATCCACTCCCAGGCTGATCAAGATTTGGGAATTTATCCCACATCATTTTGGACACGAGTCCAATACTTTAACCACTGAGCCAACATGGCTACTAGAAATACATAAAAACTTGACACAATGCAGTGATTATACTTCAATATTTAACAGCACATGCAGTGGCAAGAAAAGTGCATGACACAAGGACACGCCACATCACTAAAATTTCAAATGCTGATTCAATATTGGGAACTGAACCAGCACCAATCTCAACATGAGTCCAATAAAACACATAAACTATTGAACTGTGACCTTGACCTTGAAGACAATACTGCCAATGTAGTACTGCTCATCACGATATTAAAGTATACCAAGATTCATTTTCAGCCTTTAAAATAGAAGAACTCTAACGTTAAGGAGCGGAAAAAAAGTGTCGGAAACTTGAAATACAGAATTGTGATACTGACCTTAAAGACAGTACACACAAATGTAAAATATAAAACACGCATGCGTAAAGTTTCATGCATTTATCCTAAAAATCATCCCTTAATCTTCAATGGTTCAGAAGGTTTAAAGCAAAATAGGCAGTGTGCTGGTATACGTAAAAATATAATGTTATAACCTTGACCTTGAGGGAAGACCTCCCCTCCCGTAAGGTATTCAACACATCCGCAAATGATCAAATGTAAATATACCTTGACACTGAACATAGGACCCCAAATCTAGTATGGGACACACCTGCTAAAAGGGGAATTTGTAAATATACCAAGTCTAATTTAACAATCGCAAATGGTTTTGGCTGTTCAAGAGTAGTAAGGAAAGTGTATCAAAAAATTTCGAAGATTACGTTGTGACCTTGAACGTGAAAATATGACCTAATCATAATGTATATACAATTTCTTTATTTCTTTTCCAATTAATTGCTGGCACTTGCTGGCTTAAACACATTATTTTTTAAGTATGAAAATCGATTACATTGGGTCTTGAGTCGAACTTTATTACATACACAAATAAGCACAGTTACCAGCATTTCATTCTCTGGGGGTAACTATTATCATAAATAACTGCTGAATTCCTACTGTTTCGTTTCACCTAAGGAGAAGAAATAGGGGTTGGTTTTAGGCATGTAATCGTGTACATAACCGTAGAAATTCCCGGCGTTTAGCCTTGGAACTCTGTTAAGGTTGAATTTAAATAGGTATGTAATCAAAACGATCAGTGGAGGTGACAGCCCACACAATGGGCTGTAAAAAAAGGATTTAATTATATCTGGAACTCTTTAACTGCATTAAACAAGGGGATGGCTGAACTAGTATAGAAAGATAACGGCCAGCAGATAACTTTTTCACATTCCTTTGGAATGAATATTTGAAGTCAATATTAATGATATAATCCCTACCCACAGCCATAACTTTTAAAATTACTCCCATTTTTAATTTTTTGTTAAAAATTCTTTGAAAATAGTCTTAGTTATGTATTTCAAATTTCATTGCATTGTGGCTTTAACTAACTGCACAATCTTCACAGTGCTAAGGGAGGTAACCCCATTAATATCTGATCTTCCTAAACTTGTACTCGCCTTGTCCTTTGGAGACGACAATTAGCTGGGGTCAGGCTACCATTAATTTTCCTAACAGGACATAGACACATTTCTCCAAAGCTGAATTCAAACGAAAATTTCAATCATACAATTATTCCTGGGAGTGACAGTGCCATTATAGTTCATTTCACACATAAAAACCTAACAGCACTTGCCCAGTATAAGTATGTTTTAACCGCTGATCAAAACCTACCGGGGTCTATGTTCCATTTCTGGGTCAATCAAAATGTTCATTGTGACCATATCTCAAACTGACTTGTGTAATTCCGCTGCACTCCTTTCAAAATCACAATAACTGCATCTAAAAATAGAATGAGACTTTCCCAATTATTCCATAGTATTTCGCAATGTATGGCACAGTCAAACAAAACTTCTTAATTAAGTTATATATTTAATGAAATGTAAGCTTTTTCTTCTTATATCCGCTTAAAAAAGCGCGCTTGCCTCTTTTTATTCCCTCTCGAATCAGTTTGTGCGCTAAATATATGAACATGCTTAACAATCAACAATGCAACAGCTAAGACTGCCTGGACATGCGCATTGGTTAGTACCTTATATGCCAAATGCAAGATCAATTTATATGGTTACCAAATTTGTGAATATTTACAGGAAGTAAGCTAAACAGAGACGTTTATGTTGTGGATTTAGAAAATACAGAAAATCAATAAGCAAACGTAACCAATCATTTCTTATAGTTTTAATGCGTACAAAGCTGTAAGCTTTTCAAAGGCAAATATTATTTTTGAAAATTCAGCATTTCATTTCTTAGAGATGTTATATTGCAATAAAGTTGGAGTATGCGCATTTTGTTATAGCGCCCCGTTTTAAGGAATTCTTGTGTGATTATTGGAAATATCCTTAGCCCGAAATAATTAGCCCATTACTAGGAGCAAACGTCACGGAGTGAAGTGATATTGAGTTTCCATGATGCCATGGTTCAATAGTAGTGCATTCAGACCAAAACCGAATGAATGTCCCTGTCGTAAAATAGTCCATATTAAAATCTAGTGGTATACAGTGGTGGTGTGACTGCAGTTGCAGTATGTACGGTAGGAAGCCGGTAAATTACACAAAGGAATAAATAAGAAGGGACTCGGCAGATACCATTTACATTCTTCCAATCCAACTGTATTGATTAACAATTATATTTCCATCACTCCCATCAATATGTTCTAGTTTTTAAATCACAATGGTATTCTTATTTCTTTAAGCGGAAGCTAAAACATACTCAATAAACTCAGAAAAGGCGGTGATGATTGTTATTCATGTTTTCCTGCTACAAATAAAGACCAGAACGATAAGTAAATATTAATTTAATATACAAGTGGGGCATATTCTGGCCTGAAGGGGTATGGTCTGGTCCAGGCTATTTTACACCCCTGGGAATAGTTTAGCCTAGGACACTTTATCCCCCGAGTATACTCTAGCCTGGGCCAAACTATACCCGGGTTTAATCTGGGCAGGGGTTAATTTGGCTTGCTACACCGGATTAGAAGAAGCGTTGAAATTAAATCCTTTTAGATGGGGTTCAAATAGTAAAAATATTGAACCAATCGATCGACATTGTGCATGTTTTCATGCCTAGTAACCATAGGAACCCCCTACTTTCGCTGATTCTTGTCGTGGGTCGCCTCTATCCAACAGATATAACATCTTAAGGAAGGGTCCATTTCGAAGAGGGAACGCAATGTCCCAACTGTAAACGTAAGATATAATCTTCTTACGGCAGGCAGTGTATCCAAACCCGTTATACAGCCAAACGTTCCTCGGAATCGGATCGACTAATTTTTTCAACATTTTCATACTGTTGGAACACACACAAATCTAGACACAGCCGACGAAGCGTTGAAAACAAAATCATCAAAGTAGTGGTCAAATTAAAAATGATTATCCAATAAATCGTCATTGTGCGTGTTTTCATACCCAATACCCATAGGGTACTCCTTATTTCCCTGATTTTTGTAGACGAAATTCGTCAGAACGGCCTTCGCGGGTCGATTCTATCCCCTAGAGATAAAATGTCAAAGAAGGATCCAATTCAAAACTCTTTCAAGAGAGTACGTAATGTCTCATCTGTTTAGGTAAGATATTCATTACGGCGTGCAGTGTACCCAAACATCTTGAACTAGCCGAAAATTTCGCGAAGTCGGCTCGACGAATTTTCTTTACAATTTTCCTAATGTTGGAATATGTACAAATCTAGATACCGCAGAAACGGCGCTGGAATCAAAATCCTCTAAATATGTGTCATATTAGTACAAATATTGATTTAATAGATCCTAATTGTGCGCGTTTTTTATACTCGGTAACCATAGGGTGCCCCTTTCGCTTGTCGATTCTATCCCGTCATAAATTCTCAAAGAAAGGTACATGTCAAAACTCTTTTAAGACGGTACGTAATAACCAGGGGTGTATGCAAGATGTAATCTCCGCACAACCTGTGTTGTATTCAAACCCCTCTATTAGCAGCGAGTTTCTCCAAATCGGCTCGACGAATTTTCTTTAAACTTAAACTTCCCTGCTGCTGGAATATATCCCGAGCTAAATACTTTCCAGGAGGCGTTTAAATCAAAACCCTCTAAGTCTGTATTGATTTAGTACAAATTATAATTTACGTTTGCTCAAATCGATCTATATTATGAGTGTATTTCATACCTGCTACCGTAAGGATGCCCTTTATATGGATGATTCCAATCCTTGACATTCGTCAGGACGTGCTTCCAAGGTCAAAAAGATGAAATGTCAATGAAGGGTCCATGTCGAAACTCTTTAAGGAGGGGAGGTAATGTCCCAACATTATACGTAAGATATAATCTTCTTACAGTGAGACGAATATTTTTAGAATTTTTTTTTTCTATTGATAGGACGGGTCCCTCATTAGATACTGTCCAAGAAACGTCCAAATCAGTCTTTTGATCCGGAGTACAATTAGTAGAAATGATTGATGTATTAACATTTTCGTATTTTTCATACCCGACACCCATAGTGCGCCCTTATTTAGCTATTTTCTCTCGACGAAATGTTAGGACGTCCTTGGTTAGTGGACTTTATACCCCTAGGGATAAAATATCAAAGAAGGCTTCATGTAAAAACCGAATAAAGAGGGGACGTTATGGCTCAAATTGAAACGTAAGATATCATCTCACAGCATGTGTAGAGCTCTAATTGCTTTATCTAGCCGAGATTTCCTAGAAATAGGCTAGAAAAAGTTTCTTCTAATGTTTCGTTCTGTTAGAACGGATCTCTACTTTCGTAATGTTCAAGAGACATTGAAATCAAATTCCGCTAAGCAGGAGTACAATTAGTACAACCTATTGATACACTCTATTAACATTTGCTTGTTTTTCATACCCGGTACCCATAGCGCGCCCCTTATTTCACTGATTACTGTCGACAAAGTTCGACTGGTCTTCCTTCGTGGGTGGAATCTATACACTAGAGATACAATATCAATGAACGTTCTATGTCAAAACTCTAGAGAGGGTGGACGCATTGGCCAAAATGTAAACGTAAGGTATAATCTTCTTACGGCATGTATTAAGCCAGACCTCCTTCACATATCCGTTGTTATCTCAAAATCGGCTCGAGGAATCTTTATGAAAGTTTTCTATTACTAGGTCGGGTACCTATTTAGATACTGTCCAAGAGATGCTGAAATCAAAATCATCTAAGTAGGAGTACAAATTAGTTCAGAGTATTGAAACGATATATTAACATGTTCGTGTTGTTTATACTCGACACTCAGTTGGCGCTGTTTCTTGTCGACGAAATTCGTCAGGACTTCTTTCTTTGGTGGACTGTATCCTCGAGAGATAACATATCACTTGAACATCTGTGTCTAGCATACGAAATCTCGAAATCGGCTCCAAGAATTTTCTTCAAACATTTCATACTTTAGACCGGGTCTCGATTTAGATACTGTACAAGAGACGTTGAAATCAAAATCGTCTAAATTTGAATACAAATTTTAGACTATTGATACAATCAATTAACGTTTGCGTTTTGTCATACCCGGGACGTATAGCCTACTCCCACTTATATCGCTGACTCCTCTCGACGAAATTCGACAGGACTTCCTTCGTAGATGTACTCTATCCCCTAGAGGTAGAATATAATAGAAGGTTCCATGTCAAAACTCTAAAGAGGGGACTTAATGGCCCAAATGTGTTTATAAGATATAATCTTCTTACGGTATGTGTTTTTCCAGACCTCCTTCATCTAGCCGCGAATTCTTCTAAATGGGCTCGACAAATTTTCTTCATATTTTTCGTACTGTAAGAACGGGTCTATAACTAGATAATGTCAACGAGGCGTTGAAATCAAAATCATCTAAGTATAAACTCAATTAGTAAAAACTATTGATACCATATATTAAGATTTGAGTTTTTTCATACCCATTACCCATAGGGCGCCCCTTATTTCCATGTTTCTTCTCGACGAAATTCGTCAGGACTTCCATCGTGGATGGACTCTATCACATATAGATAACCATTGTTGTTGTTGTTGAGTTTAATTATAGTGGCGTGCGCACAATTGTGCATGTGCCACTTTTTTTCTGACTGCACCGCAGCCTGCTAGTTGTTCCTGGGAAAGGGAATAGTATCACATCCCCCAGGCTTTTGTGGGTTCAAGGAACCCTGATAGTTTGGCCTCAATATGTGGGTCCATAAAGGTCCCTTACAGTTGAATGGTTGGCTGTCATTAATGGGAAGGAGAGCTCGGGAACGGTCCTGGTTGCTTCACATCGCTGGTTTCTTGTTGCATTTGCCTCGTGTTTCTTGCGTTTTTTTTAAATGTTCTTAAAAGGGTGGGTGGGTGTTCTATGCTGTTTAATGAGGTTGTTAGTACAAATCAAGTATGAAGAGAGATTTTCAAGGTTATTATGGTATTACTAGTCGAGGTATTTCGGGTGTGCTTCCTACGTTATGTTATTTATAGGTTTTTAGATATTGCCTTTTTAAGTTATTTATTTATTAATGATTTTAGAGATTGAATGTTATTTATACTTTATTTAGCAAGAGACCGGAGTCCTAGCCGATTACACGGTTCGTTAAGGACATATAGGACCGGAGTCCTAGATGATTACTCGGTTCGTTAAGGACATTTAGGATATCCGATTTTGCGGTTTCCTTAGTTTTTGATAGGTGCTTCGTAAGTGAATTATTTATTAAAATTTTTATAAAACTGAATGATATGTTATGGACTTTTATGTGGGGGCTTCTAAATTTATTTAGCTAGTTACTGGGTCTTTTGGTTTTGTGGGGATAGTAATCATATTTTGTTCCTAAGTCCTGCTGAGTCTATGAATATTTTTATATGCTGATTGCTTAATTTTATTAGAGTCCACAAGTAACTCTGGGTATATGTGTGGTGATCCAATCTCTTTTTGGTTTTTGATAAATATTTTCCGAGCGGGTTGATATTTTGGGCATATATTGAATACGTGGTGTAGATCTTCGGTGGTGTGGCAGTTAAATCAGTTAATGATTGCTGGTTTTGGTCCTATAAACCTTCCAAAACTGCTTGCTAGTTTAGTTTTTCCAGTTATTATCCTGTTTATGGTTTTCTGGTCTAAATAGGTACCCTTAGGTAGCTGTATGTTCCTATCTACGGTTTTTTGGGTTTCATGGTGCTTTTTACCTTTTGTGGAGGAGTTCCAAAAATCTTGCCATTTTTGGTCTATATATTCTTTGTGCGAAGCTTAGTGCTTCTGTAGAGCTATAGTTAAGCTTGATAGAGTTTTGATCTCCTTGTTTGGTTTGTGCAACTTTGTCTGCTGTTTCGTTGCCAGAGATTCCAATGTGAGCTCGACTAATTGATGTGCTGTGGTGATATCGTCGATTAATTGGCATGCTCTGTCGAGGAATTGTTCCCTAGAGTGTGTATTGCGATTTTGGATCGATTTGATAACGCTTAGGGAATCGCTTATAATGACTGCTTTAGGTATTTGGTTGTCTTTGATCCATTGTAGTGATTCAAGTATAGCCTAGAATTCAGTGGTGTAAATGGAGCAATAGTCAAGTAATCTGGATCCCGTTTGTATATTGAATTCAGGGATGACTATTGCTGCTGCTGTTCTTGGTGGGTTGTTTCTTTTTGATCCACCGGTATACATTTTAACATAGTCCGGGTATTTGTGGTTGATTTCGTTTACTATACAGGTTTTAGTAAGTTTTCTTGTCCTTCTTTATTGCCTAATTTGGTAGTTTCAGTGTTAATCCTTGGTGGGTTTTGTAACCATGGTGATTTGTTCTGGTCCGTATTGTTTGTTACCTGTTTTTTTAGTAGAGGTATCTTTTCTGTTAGTACAAGGATTACTTTGCCACTTGGTGTGGTGGGTATGATTTTGGGTTTGAAGACAACTTTACACTATAGCTATTTTGGTGGGATGGTTGTCTGGGTGGGTATCTAATCGAATGGAGTATCGGAGGAGCAATTCTTGCCTACGTAATTTTAAGGGTAGTTCTCCTGTCAGTGTTTGTAGTTCTTCTAATGATGTTGAGGGGTGTTCCTGTGCATAATAGCAAGGCTTTTCTCTGGATAGTGTCAAGTTTTTGTAGTACAGGTTGCTTAGCCGAGTTATATGCTTGGCAACCGTAATCCAGTTTTGATCTAATTAGGGTTTTATATATCGTGAGGAGGGTTTCCTGGTTGGATCCCCAGTCAGTCCCTGTGATGTTCCTGAGTAAACTGAGATCTTTGTTACAATTCTGGGTGAGTTGTTCAGTATACTGTTTCCATGTGAGATGGTTGTTAAAGAACATTCCTAGGAATTTTACTACTGTTACGTATTTGATTAATTGACTTTGTATATAGAAGTTTGGATAGAATACGCTGTTATTTCGTTTGGGGGTGAATATGATTGCCACAGTTTTTTCATGAGATATTTTGAAACCCCATTTGTCCGCCCATCTCCCTATGTTGTCTAGGCTCTGCTGGATTTCTTTTACTACTGTTTTATTGGCAGGATTTCCATTCCTTCATATGCCACTATCATCTGCAAATTGTGACAAGTTTATTTTTGTGGAAGCTGCATTGAGGTCAAGGTCGTTTACCATTAGGTTAAATAGTAGGGGACTTATTACACTGCCTTGCGGTGTTCCATTTTCAAGTGAAAATTTTTCCGAATGGGTGTTGCCTATTCTTGTGGTAATTTTCCGGCCTGTGAGGAAATCGCCAACCCAGTTGAACAAGCGTCCAGTTATTCCAAATTGGTTTAATTCGGCCATTAGTCCATTGGTCCATACTAGGTCGAACGCTTTTTCTAAGGTCTAGAAAAACCTCTATGAGGTTGCGATCGGTTTTCCTATGTACGTTAAAAGCGATTTTGATGTCTGTTTTCAATCTGAGAAGTTGGTCAGTGGTGGACCGTTTGTTCGGAAAGCCACATTGATTTATGGAGAGTAGGATATTGGTTTCTAGGTGGTGTTTTAACCTATGAGCGATTATTGTCTCCATTATTTTGCAAATATTGTTTGTAAGGGAGATGGATCGGTACGAATTTATGTTGTTGGGATCTTAACCTAGCTTGGGGATTGGTATTACTATGGCGTGTTTCCATTTGATGCGTAGTTGGCCTTTATCCCATATCCTATTAAAGAGTTTGATTATGGCCATTGGTATAATGATAAGTTGTTTTTTTTATAGATAATGTAACCTAACTGATCCTTACCAGGGGATGTTTCGTTTTTGGATCTTAGGGTTATCTCCCATTCATGTACTGTGATGTCGCTATCTAGGTGAGATTATTTTGTTCCATGGTCTTGAAACATTCGAGGTTGGGTTTCCTCCATTAGTTTTGTGTGCTCCATTTTTCAACCATTTTCCCTGTTTGATCTTTCTTTTTACCTCCTCATAATTCACTGTGTGCGTTGAAGTCGCCACAGATAATTAGATTGTTGTTGTTGTTATTAGTGATTGCCCTTAGTGAGATTAGGTTGGTAGGGCAAAAGATACCCCCTGGGTCGTATGCATTTATTATTTGCATGTTTGTGGTTCCTATATTTATCATTACTGACATTGTTTCGATGTTATTATTGATGTTTAGGTTAGGGGCTACCTCTATTATTTCACAGTAGATTAGTGTATCTATCAAAAATATTGCTAGTTCACTCCCTTTCTGCCCCTTGGGTCTGTTTTTAAAGATTCCCTGGGTATAGCCTTGTAGTTTGGGCAGGCTTTTGTGTTCTTGTTATGACGGTTTCATGCAGGCAGATTACGTCTGGTTTTATCGCCGTATTATTCAGTTTGTTCTGCAGTTCTGGTAGGTTTTTAAAGATTCCTCTGCAGTTCCATTGCCAGATGGTGATTTTATTATTTGTTGTACTATTCATTTTTGACGTTGTCTTTATCTGTTAGTCTTGTGGTCCAATCAGCTAGTATGGTGAAAATGGTTTTGAGGGTTCTCATTATGCTATTGAGATCTTGTATTAGGGTTCCTGTTGTTAGGTTCATTACTTCCTGTATTAATTCTGTGTTGGGGTGTGTGTTAGGTTTTGGGATGTTTGGGTGACAGTTTTGTTTGTATCTGGTGTGTTATCAGGGTGGTCATGATTTGATACAATGTGGGTTGTAGTTTTGGTTCTTTTGTTTCCTGATTCGAGGGTATGTTTTGTGGTGGAATGCTTTCCCTCACGATTCTGTGTGGAGAGGTTTGGTGCTTACTGATTTTTTCAGAGGTAGATTTTGGTGTGTTGGGGTTGTTTTTACAGGTAATGTTTTTGGCAGAATGGTAGGTGAGGTGTTGTTCGTTCGTTAAGTCTTCTATTTGTTTCTCTTTTATTGCAAATCTGCATTCTGCCCATCTAGGACAATGGTTTTCTTTACAGTAAGCACATTTTTATTTAGTTGTGTTGCATTTTCCTTCGTGTGGACCTCCGCAGTACTTACATCTTGGTTTGAATCTATATCTGGGCATAGTGTCCCCAGTGATGGCATTTGGTGCAAAATCTTGGCCTATTTATGTAGTTTTCCAGCTTATGGTACACTCCTGACTGTCCTAGTGTTATTATTGAGGGTATTGGCTCGGTAGCCTCTATAACTGCTTTGTTTGTTTCTTGTCCCTTGTGATTTTTAAGACGATAGACTTTGGTGGTCTGTGTTTCATTTGCTGTGAGTTTATGAAGTAGGAGTTCATTGCTTATGTCCTTGTTGTATCCGTTTAGTGCTATTACTTTTTTTTAAAGATAGTGGTTTTAGTGGGTTCAGCCAGATTAGTTGTGGTTTCACTGTGTTTGGAGTTCGAAGTGACTCGTGTTTTCCTTTGAGTGCTATGGTGTCTCTCTACTTTGATCTTTATTGGACCTATAATTTCAATTTGTATGAATTTTCCACCTGTTGAATTGTGCTGCATTGGACAGTCAGGTAGTTTCGTATTGGTCTTATCAGTCTGAATTGTCCAGTGTGAATTTTGGCCAGTGCTGTCATAATACTGTTGGTACTTAGACTAGTAATTCTGTTGCACCTGCTGCTTATGTATAAAGTGTGTTCGATGGAATGATAATTGTGAATTTTATTTTGGAGGTTCTGTTGTTTTATTTCCTGTTTTGAGTTAACCTTACTTGTGCTTTTTGTGTGGTTGTTTTGGGGTTTTAGAGGGCCCTTGCCTTTATCTAGCTATGTGTTTTTGGGGCGTTGGGTTGTTTGGGGTCTTTGGGTTGCCTTATTAGTGATGCTGCTGGGTAGTTTGGTAGTGTCTAATTCATTGTAATGGCCCAACTGGTTAGGTATGATGTCATCTTCTGACGGCTTGTGTTGTACTCGATCATTTTTCTCCAATTGCGTATTTTTCGAAGTTGGCTCGAAGAAGCTTCTTTACACCTTTCCTACAGTAAGAACTGGTCCCTATTTAGATACTGTCCAAGAGACGTTGAAATCTAAATCCTTTAAGTCGGAGTACAATCAGTACAAACTAGTGATACAATCTATTAACATTGGTGTGTTTTTCATAACCGGTACCCATAGGGCGACCCTTATTTCGTTGTGGTCCAATCAGCTAGAATTTCTGGAAATCGGCTCTGCTGTTAGAATGGGGCCCTATTTAGATACTATATGAAAGGCGTTGAAATCAGAATCCTTTAAGTAAGGGGTCAATTAGTACAAACTATTGATGCAATCTATTAACAGTTGCGTGCTTTTCATACCCGGTACTCATGTGGCGTCCCTTATTTCCCTGTTTCCTCTCGACAAAATTCGTCATGACTTCTTTCTTGGATAGACTCAATCCTCCTACAGATACAATGTCAAAGAAAGGTATTTGTCAAACTCTATAAAGAAGGGACTCGGTGGCCCAAATGTATATGTAAAATACAATGTTCATACGGAATGTGTTGTTCCCGATCGCCTTTATGTGACAAACTTCTATTGATGCAATTTTAGTATTTTTACAGGCTTGACTTAGGAGTACTCAATAATGAAAGTAGCATCTGATTCATTTGGTGCAGAATCAATAGCATGTGTTGCACAAAGATAAACAAAATGCCGCGGCTCATGTGGTGTTCTCCACACATAAGCATGCAACAAGGTTAGTTGTGCATGGAGAATTATAGATCGCATCATCAACACCCAGAAATTTTAAGTTATTGAACGTTGAATATGATAGTGTTTCCATATGTTTACTATTGGATTTGAATTTGTACCGTGAGTCCTATAACATTGGTGAGGTGCTGAACTTCCGCAGATTGTATCCTGGCTTAAGGTAGGTCCAATCTCTTGATTCTTAATGGGAAGGATATATGATCTCGGGCATTGGCTAGAAACATGTAATTACCTCTGTTGTATTGTTTAAAATTTCAGTGTTTCTTGTGTGTGTGTGTGTGTTTGTGGGTTACAGGAGCAACGATATGCCTATATATCTGCTAAAATGACACGTAAATACTGGTATGTTTAACATGTGTTTAAATATAAGATCAGTCTGACAAAAGAGTCCCTAAGTTATTCAATAAATGTGCTCGTGTGCCCCACCCGTTGTCACTCATTTCCTCCTCAAACCTCAAATCCACCTACACCGACTGAAGGAAACTCATACATTTTTGTTTATTGTTTTCAGTGGATAAGTAGATGAGAAACATTTTGTATCGTGTATGCTAGACCCTGGCGTGAATACGTACTGCCTTATAACGTAACATGAACTCCATCTACAAGGACTGAGGTAAGATGATCGCAGTTGGTATTGTATTTCGTACATGATGAAAAAGAATCTGAATCCGTAATGCAGATGGCAAGTCTAGGTCTGTCTGTCTTTGTCTGCCTCTCTGTCTATCTCTCTCTCTCTATATATATGATTTTTATTTCCATAGTTTTATGAATCCTATTTATTCTTCGTTTATCCCACACCATTTGGCTCTCTTTCTTCTGTACTAATTAAAATAACCATTGCAATCTAGGTATGTTCACTGGTCAGCAATGGACTTTGCTTAGCGTGTAACAGGCAGCATGTTGTATATACATGCCTATACACTCTTGTTCAGGTAAGACAATGTTTTCTATAATTGTACTGGACACAAAAGTTAAATGACAAACTGTGGAAATTAAAGGGCGAATTTTACAAACATTACCAACATATTTCTGTAAAATACACTATTTCAGTTTATGCGGGCGTAAGTGCGTGGCTTTGTATGGGTGACTTTAATTAGAAACGTTTCTGTAGAGGTACAAGTGCGACCAGGAAAGTGAAAATAAAGCAACATCATAGTGATTATCACCATTATGAGTAGGTTGCTTTTTATTTTATTTATTCTGCCGTGCCTTGATTTATAAATAACGAAATAATAATAAAGAATAATACAGTATTACCTAATACTTCGACCAAATTTTATTACGTTTTGAACTTCTTCAAGGTTCCGTCGGTTATATGACCATAATTATCCACATAGATAATTGGGGCATTGTTGATTATCATGCGTAAAGAGTAATACAGACTTTGCATTCATCCGACTTAAACTTGTTTCGGCTCTAAACAAAACCTTGTTTGGGGTTAACAGTGTCCAGACATATTTTGATACTGGCAAAGAGCACAACAATCTCCATCTATCCAGACTTGGCCACTTGGGTGAGCTCAGGATTCGAACCCAAGCCGACTCTGATGGGATGTGAGGGATCTGTAAAGGCGAAATCCAAACACCACTATATGCTTTGATTTACGTCATATACATTCGGAGTGATCACGTATACGATGAGACTTTTTTGCTGGGTTGTTATTCGGGCGTGTCTGCTACGCACAAATGATTGCTTCGGCGACTATGTTCCATATCTTCTAGGATGTTGTTGGTACAGGGGTTGGTGCGTGCAGGCAAGGCGATAGTTGCCATCACTCGCGGACCGACGAACAAACCTGAGTAGGGAACGAATTATAAATTCTCTAACCGGTATGATAATATTCTTTCCCTACATATATTTTCACTATACATTATTAAACATCGTCATATAGGAACCATGGATAGCACTAACGTCTGGTGTAAGCGGCATGTGTGAGCGTGCGTGCGTGAGTGTGTGTATGTGCGTGCGTCTCTCTCTCTCTTTCTCATATACAGTGGAACCTCGTTAATCCTGACTCCTTCGTTCTTAGTCATTATGCCCGGATTAATGAGTTTTTTGGATAATTGAATCAAGCACGTTTTTAGTTTTCGATATCATTATAACATATACATGTAATGTGTACATGTACATGTATTTGCTAGTTGTACATATACTGTATATTCAATAATGGTTGAAATAAATTAACGAATACATCTATTGACTTGTATTTATTTCACTTTGCTATAAAATGCACTTGTACATACACGTAACTTGTTGATATTTGGTGTGGCCAGCTGAGTCTGCTGTGTCAGCACGTACGGGCAACCATTTGTCCATGCTTTTTTATGATGTCTGCAACTGCCAACTTGCCAATGTCTAGGGATGAGTCAGCTATAATATGCAGGCGAATATTTCTAATGGTTACGTTTGGATTATATTTGTTCTGGTTTATATTCTTTTTTATGCTGGCCGGTATCTCGTGTATACGCTTGCCTGATGGTTTCACCATAAAATAATACAAAATGCACAACGAATACAAACTGATATCTCGCAGTTAAATGCTTTATTATCAACTTGTAAAATGCTGTCATATTTATAAGTTGTATTTCACAACAGTTATAACTGCTAATAAGCCTATAATTGACGTCGATTTTTATTCCATATAGTCAAAAGCTTAAATCAATGACCTTTTTTCTACAGCCATCACCTAACACTGATTGTTACATAAAACTGGTAAACAACTTTAACGTGCTACTGCCGTTTGTGCAATCAGTGAATGATAAATTGAGACGCCTCCAGATTTGTGTATGAGAATCTGTGTTATCCGACAAGCTGTATTATCATATACGATTCTTCGAATTTTCTTATTTATAGATAGATTATTTCCTGGTTATTGAGGCAAGTTTTATAGTAATTTTAATATTTGTACCCAAATTTCTGATTTCCCATTGAACTATGTCCGGATAGCGAGGTAAATGGAGGCGGATTAACGATATATATATATATATATATATATATATATATATATATATATATATATATATATATATATATATATATTCAGCCCCTTCTGTTTAACTCTTAACACTGAATAAACCAGTTCATATGGTCTTCAATAATTTAATTTTAAGCACTAAAATGTTTAGCAGTACGCTATCGTTTGCAATTTGTCAGGTAGCAAGTATATTTGAAAGGTTTAAAGATATTGATTTTTTATGCGTTTGCACTGAATGACCTTATGGACGGTGTTATTAACGTAATGCATGTACATAATGGTAAAAAATTGAATAGCTGCCACTCATGTTATGTTTCTTCGCCGAGTACCTAACAATGGGGATCACATTAATAACTTATTCGTCAATTCTTGTATATAGTCGTTCTTTACAATAGAATGTTTTGTTACAGAACACTAACCGTTTCGAATGTTCAATTAGCATTGCTCCATTGGGTATCGTACATATTTAATTTTTTATGAGTGTTCTGTAGCTTTAGAGAAACATCTAGTAATTTGTATCTTTTTCGAGCACTGGATAGCATTTAAATGAAATCATTCCTCGAGGTCGATAAAATTTATATACAAATTTGCATTTTATGTATTTATAAGAAGACAGTATATATTTAATTAAAAATAAATCCATGTAGATGGTCTCTTGGACATAAAAGCTACTGAAAAGACCTTTAAACATTTGCGTACCTGATATTTGTGATCACCATTATCAATTATATGTTACTATGACTATGCAAAACATTTAAGGGATTTGAAGATAAATTTGCAATATTTACTGTTGGTGTAACATTCATGGCCACCATACCATCCATCTTGAAAAATCTTTTAGCGTTACTTCTTCAGAATGGAAAGTCATATCAAGATGGGATTTCCACCACAAGACTTCTTATGATGTTTCGATTGTCTTAAATGAAAATGGTGCCAATCTGACATGCACAAAAACTAATTTTAAAATCTTATCGATGACGAATATCAGACTTGGTATCAACACTGAAGGATCGAAAGGAAGATAAGGTGTTTTCTTGGATTCCAGGAAATTCTTGTAGGCCAGTGGAGCATTAGTTCCTTTGAGTGACTATTGTTCTACAGTGGAATCTACAGTGGGTCGATTAGGCCATGTGTAAAGAACGAGATTAGACTGATTTTTAAAATCAATTTTACATTCATTGTCAATTTTTAGTGACATGTAGTATCGTAATGACAAGATTAATTGTGCATCTTATCAAAGTATAAAGAATTAAAGGTTAACAAAATTTGTTGTGTGTGACATTTCCATTCAGCATGACAGTAAAAGTGTTAAGTTTCAATTGTAACAATCTGTTGACATTTTGGATCGTTACATAATGATAAACTTTGAGTTTTTGAAAGAGCACGTTATTGAAATCTCAGCTTATGATGCTTTTATGTGAGGGAACCCATAAGACTAGAGAATGGTGGCAGACGCGTAACCTTACATATCGAACGTCATAAAAGGAGACTATCGAGAATTTGACGCTGTATTTGCCATATTTACAGTACAAAAAAATTAAAATTAATATAGCCAGGCAGAGAGAGAGAGAGAGAGAGAGAGAGAGAGAGAAAGAGAGAGAGAGAGAGAGATTTATTATCAAAATGCGTGTACGATTGTGTCAGGGTGCTTCTAATATGGACAGTGCAGTCCTTCATACCTTTAATTAAGATCTACTTTTCACGTTTCCAAGACTTGGCGAAACTCCATTGCTCCATTTTTTTGCAAACAGTATGAGTAAAAAAAACAGCTTATGTTTAATTTCTCAACTTTTCATACATAATTCCCTGCTCCTTATCACTGATGGATTTGTTCGTAAGTGTCGGTCACATTTGTTCTTTTTTAAATGCATGCAAACTCCATATGATGTACACTGTCGACAAAATTATTTTGAATTTTTTGATGTAAGTTAATCATCAAAGTACCATCACCCACCAACCTGTTATGAACTGTTCGTTACTAATAGCCCTTAAAGGTTTTATTTTGGAATAAGTGACCAAAGATATACATATTAACAACAACTACAACTACTACTACTACTACCAGTTCTTCTTCTTCTTCTTCTTATTATTATTATTACATCTGTAATTTTGCAGATAGCTTGTGATACTCAATTATGTTGCTTAGTTGGTGTGCTTGTGCATTCCTCCTTCAAACATTCACTTCTGCTTTGATTCTAAATTCCATATAAACCGATTGAATGAAGGTAATCCAGTTTGGTTTATTTTTTCGCAGGTTGAGTTGCTGACAAGAAAGGTTACCGCTCGTGGATGATCCCCCTGGAATGAATGTGCCTTAATCTTTGTTTTCTTTAAATTATTTGTCATACTATTTCTGAAGATTTTTAAGTTTCATCTGGGTTTACCATATAATCTACAAATAATAATTGCAATAATTATGGTGCTTGTTCAAAAATAAATCTACCATTTGTTGTTTAGTAATTCTTTAAATTCATAAAACAATTTAATGGGATCTATATTCTATGTGCCAACTTTGCAACAAAGCATCATGCTAATTAGAGTAGTTAGGTATGTCACGCGTGGTATATTGCAACACATAGTCGTAATATGCTCTTGTAAGGTGTATATAAGGCCATAACTGAGCAATAAGTTTCATTCCTAATTTGGATTCGTTCATTTCTTGGATTCTTATTTCATTTGTTGAAATCAGTCTGCAGATGTGTTTAATGTTATTGTTAGATAATTTGAGAGGAAACACTTGTTAAGATTATTCAGTGGAAATAGAGTGTTCATTCGACTATAACACTATTCTGGGGCTATTGTGAATTATTCAAATGAGTTCTCGACAAAGCCATTTTGACACATCAGGAATCGTAACAAAATATTACTCTCTCAAGTTCAAGAAAATGAACATACCGGCATCTTTAGTGGGAAATCACACCAATAGTATATATTACATAATCTACATAATGTCTAGATTCATTGCTACTTTACTTCTCGCACCTTTAAACTTTTTCTATTCTCACATGGGGATCCAGTCTCGAGGAAAGTAGTCGTCATGCTCATAACCCTTCCACAGTTTTGATCCAAAGGTTATCCAGTCTCTGTAGTACACGATTTCTCCGCGGTTTAAGTACGCTGCCCACCAGCCATAACTGCCTATTGACAAGATCATATGGTCACACATTGACAGGACTGCAAGGTCCACATCAGATGTTAAACTCTGACTGAGAAAAACAGCATTGTAATGTGTTGACACAGTCTCTTTTCCCCATTTCTGATCATCACCACCTATTACGAAAACAGGGTTCTCATACTTGGAAGTGAAATAATCAATGGCTTTAATGAAACATTTTTTGGGTGCAACTTTGTTTCCAATTTTCACACCACCTTCACTCAACTTGTCTCCTCTACGTACATGAATTCCAATTAAAGTTACGCTTGTTACATTCAGCTTCACTAAAAATTCCTGTTTGGTTTTCTTGAGCACATCAATTGCTCTTGTTCTTGTATGTTTGTTGAAATTGATAAATTGCTATCTAATCACATCTCTAACGTGACTGAAATATTTATATGACTGAAAATATCCATATAGGCGAATGCTTTGATTTTCAGGAATTCCAACAGAAAAAGACCGGTTATAAATCCCCCAAAAGTGTTCGTGGTAGAGCGAAAAACTAGAACAAATATGTGATGCGTTTGTAAATATGCTAGCATCAACACTGAAGAACATAGCTATCAAGAAATCTGGTGCTAAGAGTACTTTCATGCCCTTCTCGAATGCTATTCCATAGGCTGTCGCGTACTGAAACATGTTGTTTCCTAGTCTACCTAATGACGGTGAACATATATAATATTTACCTCCTTTATTATTGATCTCAGGTAAGTATACCGAGTTAAAGCTGACCGTCTTCAAGCGGGGCGAAAGGTACCACAGAAGCAGCAGCAGCATTGGCAGCAATATGCAAAACATGCCTTGAATCAAAAGAAGTCTGCATTTAACTTTAATATTCTTGATGTTTATTGGTCAATATTCAGTAAAACCCGTCTTCATAGAACACTATGACTCATTCCTCTTAGACAAACACGTGCACAGATATGTATAAAAGTCTTTTTGAGACATTTTCATTGGTTAATAGTAAGACTTATTATACATGTACCTTATAATGTGAATCACTTATTATACATGTACCTTATAATGTGAATCACTTATTATACATGTACCTTATAATGTGAATCACTAACAATACCAAAATTAAGAATAGATGTAGTAACAGCAAACAAAACAGGATTCTTTTGATAGACGAAAAAGAACCTTTTTATTTAGTATTGTATAAAAATTGTATTTCCACGTACAACAACTAATTAAAGTGTATAATGATACACTAGCAAATAACATTCCATTGTACAGATCGATCATGTATCAAATTATTCTGGCTATACAGAAATTTAGGCATGGTGATCCTATCTCACTATGTTTATTTCTTATTTGTGGAGGCATTTTGGTGAATACACGAACAAGTAGTCGGAATATAAGAAGGCAATTTATATAAATAGGAAAGAGCATACAATAAGTAACTTTGCTAAATTATGATTTCACTGGCATTGATTAGTAGATAAAGTATTGCCTATCCACATTAAATCCATTTTAAAACAAGTAACTGGAGTCAACATGAATACAGAAAAACAAAACCCATATGGTTAGGATCTTTATCCCCATAACATGTAAATGAAAGTGCAATATTACATTCTGCTTGGGTAGGGGACCCTTTATAATATTGGAAACTATTTTTCAAAGTATCGACGCTAAATTAGGGACTTACATTTTGAAGAAAGCATTTACAAATTTTAAAATTACTATGATTATTATTTAAAAGAAGCAAGCTGACGAAATTTTTGAAAACTATCAGCTATAAAACCCCTCTCGTTGTCCTAGTTCACTCATTCAGTTCTCTCTCCTAGTTCGCGCGCAAATAGGAAAAATGAACAAAAATATTTATATATAATCGGTTCCCTCTTCTGGTTCTCAAGTAAAACTTAAGGTATGGCATAAATGATAATAATACTAATTTTGTGCGTATATATATCAACCGATAATAATTCAAAATGTCCACGAGTATGAATAGGATTGGTGCAGCTGCTCTGGATGTCTGCGCATTTCTCATGTTTGGGTGTGTTGGTTGTGTTCATCTACATGGTGGTTTTTGTCAGCATTGTTTGTTTTGTTGGAGTGTGTGTCTTTATTTGCTTGTTTTAGGGGGAAGAAAGTTTTGTCAGTCATCACTGTATACTCTCCAGTCGATCCGTTTATGTTGCGATGGGCCCTCATTTATTGAAATAAATAACAACTCCTTAGAGTTCAATACCAGATTGTGCACTAGACTACATTCGTCTTTAAACGTAAACGGTAGTGAAAAAAGAAACGTAGTGAGACGATTAGCCGAAGTGTGTGTATTTAACACCCGCGAGTTACTCCAATAGGTCGTTCCCACCCCACGTCTGCGGAGGTGGAATGGTTGTCATCGCAAAGATCTCAATAATTAACCGTCTTAATTACACTGCAACGTCGAACCCAACTAATGCATGACATCCAAACAAGCATAATCTCTTCATTTTGCTTTGTTAGTTCATGTTTGTTTGATTTTTTTGGTAATCTGGTCGTTGTATATTATTGTGTGCTATCAAATATTGTCAAGCGCTTAGAGTTTCTAAAAATTAGGCGCTGTACTAAGTCCACATTATTATCATTATTATTATTATTATTATTATTATTATTATTATTATATAAACGCTGATCAAAAACTGGCGTACGAAATATAATAGATTTAAATGAAATGAAGAGCCGTTGATTTTATTTTCAACTTTTAACAGAAGTTGGCACATTTAGGTCAATTAACAATGACAGGCGCAATAACGAATGGCTGCATAATTTTAATATGGTCTACAAATGAAAGTATTCTTTAAATCTTTTCTCTAGTGGAAATCGTTTGCACACATTTTTATTTAAACGGAATAGTTATTTTCAAAATAAAATAATAGACACACATTAGGTAACGTTTGAACAGTATAATATTTCATTTGTTGTTTGTATAGAACATCAGAAATATGAAATTGGAAAATTTCAGTACAAAATAATGCATCAAACTTTAGCTACAAATTGAAGTTTAAATGACAAATTCAGCTATTTATATAATATGTAAACTAGGTTCAAATTAATGTAGACATTGTAAAATGGTTCAACAAACATATTCCATTAATGTCTTGAATGTAATAAAAATAAAATCAATTATTCTTGAAAGAGGAAAATGACAGGTTCAAATATAACCTTATTAAATCTTGCTCGCAATTCTAAAAAGATATGGTTATGAAAAACTCAAATAGCATATACATTGTTCATATGATATCAATACGTATGAATTATTAATTAAATATACAGAAATGTTATAACCAGAATCTTATATTAAAAACATTCCATGGAACGTTAACGAGACTGCATAAAGTTGAAAATTATCTCGCAAACATGATACGTCATTTGATGAATTTTTAGTCAAATGATTCCGTTTCAGAATTTGTTTACAATTTAAATTATTTATCCTATAGCCGTTGTTTTCACTCTGGGCCTAATGCTTTTCTTATTTGCTATATGTTTTATAATGAAATCCGTCATGTATTCATTGAAGTAATGAGATACTACACAACAGTTCCATAGCCCTGCTCTTGTCTGTTTTTCCTTTCTATCTTTCGATCTAATCCTTTTTTTTTTCTTCTGATTTATATGCAATAACTGTTATACCAATGCAAGTTTTGATCATAACCATACACACTGTGTTCATCTGACAGGAGTATGTATTAGACAAAGCTAGGTGCAATATATTGATTTAATATTGATGAATCCATTGATATAATATTGATGTGTGAAATGCTTGTGCAACATTGACTATTACATGTATGCAAAAGGAATATACGTACGCCAGCTATATGTAAGTTGACTGGTGTTCTTCACCAATTTGTTTTTTTTTTAAGTCTTCACAACAGAATTAGGTAGTAATGCAGTTATGTGCTACCTAATTCCTGTAAATGTATGCATTCAACATCATTCTGGATCAAGAAAAGTTTTCAGTGAAAAGCACTGACATACATTCTTGATATCTGAGCTCAATATTTAAATATTAGTTTCATTTAGTTGTATGGAAAATTGATTCCAAACTGACTTGCATGACTCATGCAAGTAATACTGTCCAATTAAAGCCTCCTTTTTACATAAAAGTTCAAAAGTGTGACATACTGAAGTGTAAAAGCATATTGAATATAGAGCTAAAGGAACCTACCGTAACGTCGAATGCATTGCTCTGCCATAACTGGATATCACAAGAAGCGCAGAGCTCATTTGATCCTCTTAAATATGGTTTATGTGGTATGTATGGCTATCATGACGGTTATCTGTTTTATGTCATGATTCTTATCTTTCTCATTAGATTTATTCAGCCAGTCAACTCACTTCCAATAAATTCAATTCAGTTCAATTCAAATAATGTCACATACTCATATGCATTATTTATTCCCTGCAGATACCAATATAATATAACCATACACATATAAATAGTACACCACTGTTAACATGGTATTATTGAAAAATAAATATTACGTTCTACATGGTATAACTTATAAGTTATTTTGCTAAATATTTATAAATTACTATTAAAAATGAAATAAATATATGTACTTCTTCATCGTTCTTCTACACTACAATTAATTACAATCTGATTTACAGCTTTCTGTAATAAAAGTTGCTATCTTTTGACGTTGTTACGTGTAATGTCAATGCGCACGCTGGTATTTTTCCTTTGTTTTTTGTTGACTCTAGCTGCTAGTGTTTTTATGTGTTGATCCATAAAATCAGTTTGTTTCACCCTTTCATGTTCTGTAATGTGTGTTTAGTAGATATATCGGTTTTTATTCATCGAAAGGTCAAAATAAAATTGGAGGTTTACATCCTTTCTAATTGCATTAGAGCTGGATAACATAATACAAAATGAATTTCACCGAAGACTTCTCCATTTGATGACAGAAAACATGCATTCATATTTATTGCGGTCCAACAAACACATATAAATATGAAATTCTGATTCAACATATCACCTGCGTACACTTAGAGTACAAAACAATTAGATATTTGTGCAAGCGAACGTTTCGTCTCCCACAGGATGGCTGGATAATAATAATGATAATAATAATAATAATAATAATATTATTATTATTATTATTATTATTTTTACCCATCGGTCAGTTCTTGACTTTTAAGCGCAGATTAGCCATTTTAGTCAAGTTTTTCCAACTTTGCTAAAAACCGTGCTAAGAAACTTTTCTTGTGACAAATTTTGTAACTTTTGGGTCAGTCGCCCAAATATGACCCTAAACCACAACCCAGTGTCCTAGAGCCACCGGCCCCACCAAAACGTTGAGGATGAAAAGCCAGTACCTATGCAACAAATGCTATTAATTTAACACTGGAAGGTATGGTCTTGACAATGTATTTGAAACGTTCCCACCATACTGCCTAAAACTACCCTCTATGGATAGTTATATGGTCTAAATATGTGGAGCTAGTGGTAAAATTTCCTTCCATGAATTTAGTCAATTCATACTGGGAGGCTGTCATCCAATACCTCATATTCTATCGATATATTGGTGTCTTTGAAGAAGACCGGTGATACTCATGGCTTTGTTTGGTAGGTGTGACTAGTTCCGGTCTGGCGGGGTACCTGATCGTGCAATGTAGAGTTTTGACAACTATATGTTTGATTTATGGGCTCTTATTCATGTTAACAGAGTCTGTGCTTATGTGGGGGGACTACTAGGTACATGTGGTAGAGTTTGGGGATTGCATTTGGCCAAATGTTTGGTGAGGGAGTTTTTCTTCCTGGCTAAGTTGTGACTTTGGTTTAAAGTATCTTTGTTTATGCCAGTGAGACATTTTATGTTGCAAGGCTTTGGTTAGCATTCCTGCTATGTTTTAAAAAAAATAAATTATTTTATTGATGAAAAGAGGTATGAGTTAAAAGAAGAAATGTTTTTTAATTAGACTGATTAATATTTGGTGATATTTCTCCTATGACAGAAAGCCTATGTAGAGGTTTATTAGTGCGTATAAACTTGCAAGGATTCTGTCCAGGTGCTCACTAGTGTGGTTCCTAGTACCTATCTTCGGAGTTTAATTTTTCACTAGAGGGGTTAGAGTTATAGTAAAAGGGGAGATGTATAATTATAATAATGCTAATAATGAGGACTTTGTATAGCACCTAATCCTTAGAAGCTCTAAACGCTTTACAACATTACACAACACCTATAAAAGAAAAAAACATATAATGATATGATTACAAATACAAACACCATGAAATTAGAAAACATTAAAAAAAACATGCTGAGAATATTTAAGGAAGGAAACATTATTAGGTCTTGAAGTTTGTTCTTGCAGTCAAAATAAGTGAGTTTTGAGAGCATCCTTGAATGTGATCACTGTGTCTTTGTGTCTAAGTTCAGTGGGCAATTCATTCCACGTTACTGGGCCCTGGTATGCATATGAACGCTGTCCATATGACTTTGTTTTCATACTTGGAATAATGAGTATACGATTGTCAGAAGAGGAGCGTAAGTATCTTGCTGGTGTGTACACATCGGTGAGGTCGGATAGGTATGTTGGACTAGAGTCCGACAGTGAAATATAGCACAGAGAACAAATTTTGTGTTTGATTCTGGATCGAAAGGATAGCCAGTATAGGGTACAGAGCAGCGGAGAGGTGTGTGCTCTGATCGTGATACTCTAAGTATGATCCGAGCAGCTGTGTTTTGAACTTTTTGAAGTTTCTGGAGCAGATATTGAGATGAACCAGACAGAATTGAGTTACAATAGTCCAGTCTTGAAAGTACTAATGAACACACAAGTGTTTTAGTGGCATCAACTGAAAGATATTTGCGAATTGAGCTGATGCGTCTCAGCTCAAGATATGCAGCCTTGCATATGTTCATGACATGTTAGTGCAGTGTGAGAGTACTGTCCAGAGTAACAGCTAGGTTTCGTACTGATTGTGTGAATTTAATGTTGGTGTTGCTGATGTTTATTGTTTGAGGTAAAGGATGTGAATGAGAAAGTCTTTGTGTTGTGATCAGAATGGCCTCAGTTTTATCATCATTCATCTGCAGTTTGTTACAAGTCATCCATGATTTCACATGCACCTCTCTACACCTGGGATGGTAGCATCAACTTCAGTTGGGTGGCTAGATTTGTATATTTGGGTGTCATCAGCGTACAATTGGTGAGACACTGGATGATGATCTTTGGCACTTGAGAGCGACTGAGTGTACAGAATGAAGAGAACAGGTCCAAGAACAGACCCCTGTGGAACACCACAGCATAGATCAACTGGGCTGGAGTGTATCCCATTTGCAGATACCATTTGTGTCCTGTTGACCAAGTAGGACTTGAACCACAGTAAGGCTGCATCATGAATGCCAAATACATGCTGGAGACGGTGAAGTAATATATCATGGTCTATTGTGTCAAATGCTGCAGAGAAATCAAGGAGGGTGAGGGCTGTAATCTTTCCGCTATCCAACGCAGAGAGAATGTCATAAACTACTTTTAGAAGAGTAGTTTCAGTACTGTGGCAAGGGCGATATGCAGATTGTACACTGCTAAAAAGACTGTGTGAATTTAAATGCGATACGAGCTGGGATATAACAACCTTTTCTAAGATTTTGATATGAATGGGAGATTATAAAGTGGGCGGTAGTTCTTTAAATCGTTATGGTCGAGTGTTGGTTTCTTCAGCAGAGGCTTTACAATCTCAGTTTTGAAAAATGATGAGAATTCCCCGGATGAGAGATAGGTATTAATGACATCAGTTAGTGAAGGCAATACTGGATCTAAGCACTGAAGCAGCAATGATGTTGGAATTGGATCAAGTTCACATGACTTTGGTGCACTCTTCATCAGGATTGTACGTACGAAATCCATAGAGACAGGTTCAAATGCTGCTAATGGTTGCCGCTCAAATTCTGCATCCCAACTGTATGGTGACGACGAGTCAATTGAAATTGTGGTGTCAAGCTTATTTCTAATGGTTTGTACTTTGTCACGGAAGAAATTTGCAAACATGTCCGGAAGTTCGACTGGAGAGAAGGTCGTTGGAAGTGGTGTTGATTTGTTCCTTGATATTAGCTTGTTAGTAATCTCGAAGAATTCTTTGCAGCTGGAACTTTACATGATCTTAGTAGTATAGTAGGCTGATGTCGCTGCATGGACTATATTTGTGACCGTCGTCTTAGCGGCTTCATAGATTTGCTTATGAATAGTGAGTCTGGTGGAAAGTTCAAACGATGTGTGGTCGAAATTGAATGTTGTGGTGTGGTTAAGCGTTGCTAGTTTTCCGATAACCGCGAATCTTACAGTGATTTTCTTGTCACTGGTAGCTAGCAATGCAGAATGATTTTAGGAAATGTATTTACACAGGTAATGAAACGATTCACGACGTTTAATGCTATCATTATCTGGAAAGACCGGATCAGATTACCAGATTAGCTAATGCAATCCTTTATCTCTCTTTCTTTCTCTCTCCCTGTTTCTCTCTGTCGACACTAATCGTACACTCCTCGAATGCGGTTGGGATAAATTCTCATTGAGCGACAGTTTTTCGACATTCTTTCGTCTCTACTGACGTCCCAACATAGTAAACCATCAGATAATTGATTGCGTGTTTGCATCTGTTTTGCTGATAACAGACATGCAATTCATTATCAGGTGGTGGTTACAATTGATTATATCGAATGTCAAATTATATTCCTATCAACAAAAATCAAACCAAACAAACACAAGACAGGTTTAAAGTTTGAATGCTCACTCGTGTCATATGTTGGAACCAAAATGAAATATTCTTCAACTTTAAGAGGGGGTTATTTCTTCTCCGTGTCAATACCAAGGCGTTCTTGAGGCAACTAATGCCGCAAAACAGCACAAAGATTATGAACGACAAAGAAATGAAACCTTGTTAAATCCTTTCTAAACTTCAGCGGAAGTGCTTGCAACCAGTTTTAACTTAAAGAGATGATTTCCAAACATGTTGTAAGGTATTTGCAAGTGTAGAATACCTCTCACACATGATTCGACCACAAAAAAAAATTAATACGATTTTAAATTTGCCTCACATATTGCTTTTGTTTTCATTTTATGGACTAACATAGTTTCCCAGCCTTCATTTCAAAGACGTTCATTTACTAATATTTGAAGTTACTGTCGCTGGAGATACATCTGCAAAAGGACAGTTATATAATAGTTATGTATGGTTCCGCTCTACTGTTAATGGTCACGTCAGAAAGCATTTGTGCATTTGGCACACCTTTATGATTCTTTTGTGTAATGTGACCGAAATAGCTTTATATGTGGTAGTACGGAAATAAGGCGCTGCCTAAAACAGCTAATTGAAATGGCTCATGGAGAAATGAACTTGAACTAGTTCAAAGTACACTAACCATAGGGAAAATAAGCTAAAATAAGTTAAAGGTAGTATGTTTCCAATTGACCTCTGAAGTCCAGGAAGTGAAATTCCAATTTCTTTGATGCAAGGCCAAACTGTATGCTCTAAAAATAAATTGGATCATTGAAAAATACACCGATTGAAACGGAATTAAACGTTAGTTTAAAAATGCAAAAGAGATACAAGGTCTTGTTAAAGTAACCCGGAATCAGTTTAAAAAACCCATGAAATCCAATCTTTTAAATTTAAACCTGGTGGATGTACAAAACTGTAGACCGGAAATTATTCACTTTAAGGGACGCAGGCCTGTACCATTTTGAATTTTGAAAGATGGCCAGGTTATTTGGGCTAAAAGTAGCAGACAATGAGAAATATCAAAGTTGAAATAATCCCGAGACAACTTTGTGCCATTGAAAATAAGTCTCATAAAATGAGATTTTCCAGAAATAGTTATTAAAGTTGCACGGAGAGATGAGGTGTTACTCAAACCTGGATATGCTTGGTTTAGCTGTTGTAGGTTAGATAAACCTAATCCTAATTGGCTCAGCTATATAAGGGGGTTTGGGGGTTCCCAGACGAAGGTCAAAGTTGTAAGTATTCTCCTTTGGAACTTTAGTTAGTCTAAATCAGGCGAGACGTTGACTAAGGAAAAATAGCAAGCATCTTTTATCCTTAAAATGGTCCAAGGGACGGGTGTTTTGAAGTCTGAGGGAGACGGAACTTAAAGGAACAAAGAGATTTGGCTGCATAGAAATGACGGAGTCTCGAGAAGGACAAGGCATTGCATCAATCGCATACAATTTATGCATTGATATCAGTTTGTAATTATTTATTTGAATTTGTTTTAAATTCATACATCAGTTTTTTAAGTAGATTGTTTGCTTTCATTTGTCTTGAATGTTAAATGACTCGTTATTCTAAGAATGTCACACATTATTTCCTTGATAAGAAGTTTTATAGAATCGTTGAAAGTTAACGTTGTATAAGAAATCGGAATCATGTATACTACTAATTGTTATTACCATATCTGGAAAAAATGGTATGTGAATAAGATGCCAGTTAGCAAATGAAGTAGCTAAGACAAGAATTCCATTAATTCATTTGTGTAATTAAGTGAATTCTTTTAACGGATACCTAGGCCCCTTTTGGTTGGCATTTAATCCAGTTAGTGACTCATAGCCTACATTATGGTGTTGCACGGTTTATTGTGTGTAGATTATGCTAGTTTAATTAGGTATAGCAACTTGTCTCTAGGCAGAGATATTAAATGCTTGTAATAGAGTCGTGTGTGTGAGCTGTTAGACTGCGAACTGGCAGATATTAGTCTAAATTTCTGTTGAATTATCATAAGACGTTATCTGACGTAACAAATGAGGGTGTTACATTTCATTAGACATTAGATTTGAAGAGGACTACAAATAATCACCAGAAACATTCGATACCTCATTTCGAGCGTGAGTCAACATTTATTTAACTCCCCTAACAATTTCGGATCTTACCCGATACAATTATGTTGTACCATCGATATATTCCATCTCTCCACCTTCCATAGCAACCCTGCGATAACCTTTATTTAGTGCCTCAGAAGATCATATCGATAGGCTCGAGAGCTCGTACAATGAAACGAATCAGCTCAAAAGAGCCGTCGGCTGTCGTCAGCAGGAAACCACCATATTAGTGTTGATAGGCAGGCGGCGAGCATGAGCATAGCGGTTGCCAAACGGCAGCACACACTGGTGGTGTCAGGCTGTGCGCTGCATGGGATCACTGCGCAGGCCTAGTTCTTTGCTTGGGCGTTAACTAGTTATTTGTTGCGGATGTCGTAAGACCAAAACAAGGAAAGTAGGTCACTCGAGGACAACCGCGTGGGTTGCAGCAACGATTTTGGTCAGCAGTTTGATGCCGAGGATTCCGCCAGCCATCGACATCACCGTTAAGATCACCATTGGCTCACATCATACTTTAGGAGCAAATCGCTTGCAATTAGAAAAGCCGACAAACGTAAGCTCCCGGGCCACAGACTGCACCAAGCCATAATATTTAAAAACTTTATTTAAACAGTCACAGCACCAAACAAATGTTTGTTCAGGAAGCTATCCAATTAACGAGAGAAAAATCTTCAGCTGTAGAGGCATACAAAATATAAAATTGTATTCTCCATTCGCTCTCCGTATAATATAATAAATTCTTATATAGATTCATTGTTCTATTACTTATTGTAAGTTTTGCAAATAGTCTGACATATGCCATATGACGCCATGGTATTAAATACACTATAGTCTGTTTTCACGTAGGCCTTTATATAAAAGAATAGAAGAATCGAATTCATTTAAATGTTGCATGTATTAAATATGGAGTTAGAGTTCTCAAAGTTCTTTAAGATTCTTCCTCTCGGGTACAGATTCTCATACTAACCTGCTTATTATGATAATAATCTTGTACTTTAGTTCCGATGAAATGATTTATCATAAAATAATCAATTCTACGTGAACGCATGCGTAATGTAAATCATTATATTTTCAGCTGTTTGTCTGGATGTTTGGTGTCTTTGGGTGTGTGACCATGTATCTGAATGTGGCGGTTTCATTATAACCGCAGAGATAATAGCCTGGATGCAGGGTCGTAAGACTCGATGGGTTTTTCAAAAACGTCTGTGCTTCTGTTGCTAATGACGTCTGCGAGGAAGACAGTGGTTGTCTTTTGTTGAGTGACTAGAGCTTCGGGACAAACGGGTCTGAAGCTAACAAGGATTGTTCTTGAAGTATCATTTGGCAGACTGAGAAGAGTGGCCAATGCGTGGTGACTCCCATGATCATCCGACAAAGCGGTGGGGCTGCAAATAATTTGTGCTCGCCACATGTTATATGTATCATTTTCTGAATGTATCAGTATGACTATCTGCGTGAAAATCCTAACTGCATTCATTATTACTGGCTGAGTGAAATCATGTATGTATTTGTATTAGTCCTATCTGTTGATCAAATAGTATCCGTATTTGTAAAAACTCCATACTTTATTCACCCCTGGTGAATAATCATGACGTATTCATGGTTTTGCAAATTAATACTTCGATACCATTGGTGATAGATGCATTACTGTGCGTTTTGTGTTTATTTTAAAACATTGATCGTCGATGGTTACAGATCCATACGTTAATAATATTCGTTTAATTTCTATTCATTAAATCTTGTTGATAATTCATTTAAGTTACATGTTATGATTTGTTCAAGTTCTTATCAAAAATCATCTGCCTTAATATGAGTTAAATAACTTAGTGCGCATCATTTCGCTAATCCATTGTAGAAATGTATGCACACGAGTATAAATAAAAATCTCATTCACGAAATGCCTTTTATTGTCTTCGTTATGATCTAATCGCAGCCCGGATCATTAGGCTATAGACGCACAGATCAGCGATTAGTATGAACCTAAATTACTCGCCAGCAAACGTCGAAGATCCTGCGATCCCCATGGTGCGGGCCTTCATCAACCTGTATCATTAACGTGTTCATAGGACGGTGCTGAGTTTGAAGTAGATCTCGATGTTTACTCAGACAGTTGTGCCCCCCCCCCGCCCCCCTCGCGATGACGCGATCATCGATGCGGCCGCCTAGCCAATGGTTAGAGCATTTGTGCCGCCGATTCGGACCTTAAGCGATTAACTAGAGCATACGACGTACACACAGCAGGCCGCCAAGTTAACTGCTATAGCCAAAGAAAGGGTCTGATCGTTTACTCTGATGTTTACCGTGGTGCTGTGGCCCATAATGGCGTATACATTGGAGAACATGCGGTGAATGTTGGTTTGAATGTCGCCAAAGGGATCGATATGGATATCAGCACTTGGTAGTCAATGATTTTAGTCAGCTCCGTGTAACGAAATTCGTTTCCAGTCGGGTGTAAAATCGGCTACAGCCATCAGCCGTTCTATGTTTATAATATGCTAGTAATTCTCCTTGGTAAACGTTTGCTTTATGGTTTTCATTTGAGAAGTATACCTGGGTGGATTCTCCGAGACCCGAATTAAGACTCTTATGCCGCTCTGCATTCCTTGCAGCTACTACTACTGCTTCTTATCCCCGAACCTGGACCTCCCACTTCACGTTCTTAACCTCCCGAAGGTCCATTCAGCGGTCTTAGCGGCATAATGGCGACTTTTCTTGACCTCAAGGACATTCTCTTCCAACTCAAACTATTTCGTGGCGAGCGTTTGCGCGTATAGCGGTGCGCGTAACATTGTGCTCTTACAGTATGCGTATTTAGTCTGCGGCGCTTTCATCTTCATCACAGCATTTTTGTTGCAAATGGTGTGAAATCTAAAACGTACTTGTTGACTGTTGCGGTTGGACTGTTACGCTGGAGATGATTGTCTATAGTCACGTGGCCGGCCAGGTGCTGGTCGGGTCCAAGGTGGAAAAGCGATGTGGCGCCGTATTTCTTAGTTAAAAATTCATCGGAACTTGCGCCAGCCAATATAGGCGGCATGCGATATGCATGAGCGTCTAGTAAGACGTGAGTGTCGGTTCTGCTGACATGAAGGATCATGTTGACGTTGTCGCTTATCACATTCGGTACATGGACGATACACTACGTCGGTGTTTCTTTCCCTGCAGCAACTAAAGAGAACTGTGAAATTCATTTCACCTTCAACAATCACGTAGTCGTATAGGACAAAGTTGTTCTTGTCACAGTCAAGGTCGTTCGGCCCTTGGGCTTGCTCGACGATAGACGCTAATTTACCTAATGCATGATTCTGATGCTTATTTGGATCAATATTATACCCATGGTTGGACCTGACTTGAATCCTTTTCACATGATTTTGAAGAAATTCTATTTTTATTGTCGTGTGTTGAATTATTGGTGACTCAAATAATTAACTGTCTGTATTTTTGTTCAAATTAGTTTCAATTTTTATTAATCTCTTTCTAAATTCACGATATCTATCAAAATCAGGTCTTGTGTTTATTTCTAGCACAAAACACTTTATAGTCTTAAACCATTTTTAATACATTATGCAACTGGAAAAACGTATTTGACTTATTGCTGCATAAAAATGTGATTTGTTACATATTTGGTATTATCATTTTAATTTTCTCACAAATAAAAACAAGAACTAAATTAAAATGTATGGGTAGACCTATATTTGTCAATAATAGACAAACATATGTCTGCTCTAGTACGTGTGATAGCAGAAACGAAAATAAATGGCATGAGTAGGTTGCGTTAAACAAGCCTTGGTTAATCCTTTTAACATTTGAGGATATCTCGGAAACTTGAACTTTTATCCCTTATTCGCGCTTCCTCTCAACTATATATGCACGATATTTGCTAAATTATACCCATATCCGTAACGAATGATTTCCTTTTGAAATGTTATCATTGTGTGGCTTTATTGCAGTCAATATTAATAACCAAATAACAAATCATACCACACCTTGCGATACGTTCTTTGGTTTCTAAGAAGTATTGACTGTCATGGGCGCAGATTGATAAAATGGTTAATGCAATTGTTTATGCATTTTGCATGCACACTTTTGAAGCTGTTATCGATTGCATTGAATGCATCTCCAGGGTCAATATGGAATCGGTATGCAGCGATTTGTATTACGGATCAAACATTTTCTTTGTCGCGTTACTTTTTAGACCTGGTATTCTTTTATAAAATGGGCATGAGAAGACATGACACTCAAACGTTATATGTGTTTGATCATCCAGCAGTTCGAAATGCCAGTAGCTTTTATGCTATCTAACTCTTCACGTGCATACAACAATGTTAGCATATCACTAGCAATACAAGAAAAGAGTTACGATGATAAAGATGATAACGTATTATTATTATTATTGTTATTATTATTATTGTTATTATTATTATTATTATTATTATCATTATTATCATTACAAATGCATTGATGGCATTCTTTTCATTTCTGCATTACCTCAAATCAGGAATATGCTGTGACCTATGATCACATGGTTTCAAAGCCCTTCCACAATATCTGTCTGTGACACTTATGGCTTAACACTATTCCTCGCTTCTATGGGCCGTTTCCTCATTGTTTGGTATATTTTAAGTACGACTGAAACAACCACTAGTTTTTAAAACATTTCAGAGTCATCAAGCCAGGTCACATTGCTTTGATACTTTCTTTCTATCCCCGATGTGCGAGTCGTTTGGCATTGCTTTGTCTAAAATAACGGTCACCTTCCTCACGTTGGCCACCATGTAGTCAGTATGGACGTTGAAACCCCATTAAAACCCCATCGTTTCTATATCTCACTCGTTGCAATACCTTTCTCTGCATTTCGATCATAACATTCAGTTGTAACAATAAGTCGGCACAATGTCCATAGATCTTCATATTGTATGTTTAAAATTATTGGCCATATGTGGCTGGTCCTTACCTAGCATTGCAAATCCTTCTGCTTCTTTCTTTAGATCCTTAAGTTGTATGTGCTTCATGATGACCTTACCCACTAGCAGTTCTGTGTCTGCTATAACATGTTGATTATTGCGTTTTATTTCACCATTACCAGGAATATTTTTCTCCGCCTTCTGCTCTGGTAGTTATCCTTCGCTTCGTTCTCCTGGAAAAGGACCCTGTATTAAGGCTAGCTGATCTTCATAACCTTATTTGAACAAATAAGTCCTCATCGCTTACATTTCCTTCTCCGTTGAAGTCCTTCATTGAAAGATACACACTGCTATATTAGTTTCTGAATGCCCTTCATCATGGATATACAATGGCATTCATGTTTTACAATCCATATCTTTTAACTCTTGTTTTGTCCAGTCCACTATGCATTTGATGATAGAGACGGCCGGATATAGACAGCTACGCCTGCATCGCCTCCATTTAATTTTGAACCTCCTTCTTTTCTTAAGCCATGAAAATATTTGATTCTGAAATTACTTTTCGTCGAATAGCGATGTAATACATCATTCTTAATTTTGTGTAGCCTTTATCCTCCCAAGCTGTTTCACTCTGTGCAGGATGGGGAGGGGTGTATGATTCCTTCTGCTTTTGCTACGTTTGCCACTTTTGTTGCTTAGTGCCGATAACTTCTCTGTTTATAATGGTGCTGGCAAGCTAAATTATCTAGAGCAACGGGTGCCAAATCGTCCAACAGGAGTTGTTTGATCTTTGATGAGCTTGGCTAGTGCAATAAACTATGTTATCTAAGCATTAATGTTAGTGAAATCATGGCAACTGATACAATTTGTTTCGCATAGCATCATAAATGATATCCGTGTCAACTTCTCATTGAATCTTCACGTCAGTGTCTCGAAATCTATCTTACACTACAGAAGTCGTTTCGCGCACGAATAATTCACGTAATTCGTATCGATATAATGCGCATTGATCATTCAAATCAAACGAGTACAGTTTCGTTTGAGATTCCTTGTCAAATGCATGCTATACAATATGAGGAACAAAGTATTTGGACAATGAAAATGTTAAGCATTTAACCATATGCTTCTGTATTCATGTCATTTCAATTCATAAATGTTGCAGACCGATAACGTACAGATTCTTATGTTACGAGTTTAGGTTCGAATAAACAGCGACAGAAGAAAGAGTGAAAACAACAAGCTTTGAAAGATTTAGCAAATTATTTATCTTCCTAGAAAGATACTGTAAAAATGAAAAAAATGTAAACACTTACCGTTTAAAGAATCAAATCCAAACATAATCCACGAATAAAACTTAAGATGTCCAAATATTGAAATGTACTAATAAATTCAAGTTCCAGTCCCTACGAAGAATCCAAGATGGAAGGCAATGACGTATGCTGTATCCTGTACTGTTTTGAAGTATAGTTCCTTGTAGAAAAAAGAAATATCACTAAGGTTTTGGAAATCCGAATAAAATTTTTAAGAAATGTCCATTGTTCAAGAATTCTGTATGAGCACTCACAAATATTGCCAGAGAAATGAATTAATCCTTTTAGAAAAAATATGGAATTTATAGATGAAGTGAAACGTTTTAACTCTGCCACTGCATATTATATCTGTAAACAAACCATGCTTATTCATTTAATTACTTTACTATTATTCCTTTCTATATTATTATTTTTGTTATTATTTTTCAACCTTGAACATAATGGTGACAGCAAGGAGAGACTGCTATCAATCGGGAACGTCCAGGAAAAGGGTGTATGATGGATCTAGCAAACCAAAGTACAACTTCAAGCCGTGGTGCAGAAAGTAGTACATCTTGCAGAAGAGTAAGACAGGAAAGGCAAAGTTGTCGGTATGATGAAGCAAGAGGATTGGCTATGTCCAGGAAACTAAGTTGGCGTGACATCTGCAGAGTTGATGCTTAGTATGGATATAGCCAAAAGAAAGAAACTTCGAGTGAGAATGGTCCAAAACCTCATCAACGTTTTGAGAAGCGGTGAGACACATAAGCAAAAGATTGAAGCAAGAGGCATCTTGAAAAGAAAGTTAGATTGGGAAATGCAGGCACATGTAAATTGACAGATGAAGGTCCCAAGAGACATATGTATTACCAGCTTGGTATTATACTGTACTTAGTAGGTACCAAAGAAGTGATTTTTTGTGTGCAAATGACAGTGCCAGAATGAAGCTAGAATGAACGAGGCCCGTGAGAAGAAATGGGTCAGGTATCATCCACTTATCCATGAGTGCTGGCAGAATGGATTGAAGACTTGGAATCTACCGCTAGAAAGAGGATGCCGTGCTGTTGCAGCCTTCTGATGTGCCATTAGAATACATGACATAGTCGAAGGATGTTAGTCACTAAGGTTGGCAAACAAGCAAAGGAAGCCTGAGAAAGAGAGTAGCAATGGAAAAGCTGAATCTAATCAAGTCAATTGGCGCATCCCTGGAGAGTGTTGTGAGTCAGTGCCGAAATGCTTTAGGAAAGAGATATATATATATATATATATATATATATATATATATATATATATATATATATATATATATATATATATATATATATATATGCATCTATACATATACATATATACATATACATATATATATATATACATATACATATATATATATATATACATATATACATATACATATGTACATATACATACATATATATACATATATATACATATATATATATCTATATATATATCTATATCTATATATATATATATATATATATATATATATATATATAAATGTACAAAGCAAACAATGAAAAGAAAACCACATATTCTGAAAAAAGTAACTAGGATTACAATTGATTACAATTAACATTGGATGGCAGAACAAGGAATGAAGTAGTTGAATCAAAAAGAAAATAAACAATAACACAGAAAAGTACATGTACAGATTGAAAGCCAAGGTGAACTCAAAGCAAGTGAAACACGTGATAACATGGCAGTTAGAAATGAACTGAAAAACCTAGAAAAGTTCTTCAAGCTTAGGCGAAATGGAACACATGAAGGGAGTTTTATTGAGTGTGCAAATAAGGAGGGAGCACAAGAGCTGGACATGTCACATATACCGAGAGAGAAAATACCGGATCATCAGCCGTGATGATTGCAATTAAAGTACTATATCCGGACTACGTAAATAGGTTGTACTCAATTAACCCTCTTGGATACACAGGATATATCATTACACCCAAATTGAAAACAACGATTCTACCTTATGGAGAGATATATGTAGGAAAAGAAAATGTCAGGGTTGAGGAATCAATGCCAATTTTAATGAAAGTAAAAAACAAAGAAACAGGAGAACTACATTTGACTGACATTGCCCTGGAAATGCCATCAGAGGAAGTGTTGAAACGGTTCGAAGAGAAATTCAACATAAAAGTAATAACATCGAAACTGGCAACGATCCCTCTAACAACAGTTTATAATTGGATGCGTATATTAGAAATTGGAAAAAGCAAACTGAAAGAAACAAAGAGATCTTTCTTCATTTATGGATTCCTAACAAAAACATGGTGTAAAGGATGTATCTATGACCGCAAATGCAACATATATGAGAAGACAGTAGTGAGTGAGTGATTTGGATTTTTAACGTAGCTTTTAACAATTTTCAAGTCATATCGCTACGATGTCTGCAGTGTGGCAGTCTGGCACTGGGGCATCATGCCGCAGACATATGACATGATGTCCCACCCAGTCACATTGTCCTGACACCGGGCCGACCAATCCTAACACTAACCTCTTAATGCTGAGCGCCAAGCGCGGCAGCTGTTAGTGCCATTTTTGTAAGTCTTTGGTATGACTCGGCCGGGGAGCGAACCCACGACCTCCCACATCGAAGGCGGAAGCTCTAACCACTAGGCCACCGGAGCGGTTAAGAGAAGACAGGACATACATCCTTTAAATGCCCAACAAATTAACAGACACAAACAGACATTAGAGAACCACAATAAAGGAACCAACAACAACAACAAAGACAAAAACAAAAACAGAACCAACAAGGGATGGAAACTGGGAACAGGCAACTTCAGCAGCAAAAAAAAAAATCAAAAACAAAGGCAGAAAAATCAACAGCCACAAGGACAAAAACAGCAGTAACAATAACAACAACAACAACATCACCAAAATCGCAAGAAAGAACTGGTACAGACACAAACTAAAGAAATGCATCAAAATAAGCTAATAAACAAGACTCAACAGATACCACAAATACCACTAACAACAACAGGGAAAACAGAACCAAACGCTCCTAGTACAAATAAACAACGATCCCAGAACCAGCACAATTAGTAAATCCACTAACCAAAATCAAAACAAAAACAATAGAAGAACAAGCAATAAAAGAAAACAAAGAAGCAACAATCAACACTGGGGAAAGGAAGATGCAAGAGAGCACTGCAAGAGGCGAGCAAAATACCGGAAAATGTATACAAAAATCAGTAACAACAACAACAAACACAGAAACTCGAGAATCAGACATAGAAAGGAGAAGAGAAAAAAGAAGACAGCAAAAAGAAGAAGCGATGATGGCAGAAGAATAACTGTTAGACACTGAGGAATATTTCGAATGGAGAAATTTGTTTTAAAAAATTAAAAATAAAAATAACATAAAAAATTTGAAAAAATTGGAAGAATAAAAAAAAATAATGAAAATATATTCAACAAAGAAATTAAAATTTATTGTTAAATTAATAACACTTTCCCAAACCTGTATAATAAAACAAATAATACTTTATAACAACACATACAATATAGCAACCATTAACATGAAGGGCAGGAGGGCCTCCTTAACTGGTCTTCAAAGATCAAACAAGTGAGACCACCCTCCCCAAAAATACAAAGAAGCAACTCTCAACTGGTTGGTAATGAAGATATTAGATCATGTGCAAACTCTCTTTGACAACAAAACATGCAGTTTAGATAAATTTTCACTTACCACTGAAAAGGTGCCAAGAAACTTCTGTACTGTAATTTATGCAAATGGAATATTAATGTCTGATTGATTCTCCTAAAGTAGCCATAGAATGACTAAACACAGAAGATCATATGTACAACCCTGTTTCATGCTGAGTTATAAACTCAAGCATGAAAAAATAGGATACACAATTTCTCATAGGGTGTTAGTACAATTTTATAAAATATTATTTTCACCACATCCAAATGGACATAAATTTGCTTGTTATAAATGTAACACTACATGTAAACATGAAATGGAAAAGTAAAAAATGTGCAGCATTCTTTAAAACTGGGTTTGTACTGCAAGGATAAGCACAAGTTTTATTAATTATGAAAACTGTTACGACTTCCACTCTGGACCTGAACAAGAATACCTGGAGAATTTTTAAAAATTACATTCAGCCGGTAGACTGCAGGCTCTGCACTTTGCTAATGATGACGTTGTTAAATGGCTAAGCACGCACTGCACCCGATACTAATACAATTTCATTACGCTGAGTGTGTTTTCTGCACAATCTTGATATAAAACTTTCAGAACATACTTGATAAATCAAGATGCCCTTAAAAACAACGGGACATAAGTACTCTGCCTGAAGAATTGTAAACAAGCAGCGGGAAAGGTTGTTTTTCATCTTTAATTTTTAAAGACTAACTGGTAGGTTCTGCAGCTCTGAAACACGGATTGCTGGTTTCAAGTTCATTGATGGTGTCGTTTGGGGCAAGGTATTTAACCATAAGTATTGCATGAAACAAAGCTGTTAATGGGTGCTAGCATATAAGCTATAGTATAATGGAAAAATCCTGGAGTTCCATCCAGACAGTCCCTTCAAAAGTTCAAAACTGAAAAGAATATTGGATCCCGCAGTAGGTATGTAAAGACGACCTCAACCTCCTCTTTCTAAATTCATCACTCTGGTTAAGCAAAACTTGGGATCTTTGAGTAAAACGTACTTTGCACTAAAAAGGAAATGTAAGAGCTATAAGCAGAATATAATTGTTGTAGCACTCTTGAGTGGATACCTTGTGTAGAACACCAAGGTTTTCTTCATGTCTCATATTTTTAAATGCCCCAACATGACAGTTACACGACAAAAATCAAAACTTATAGTGCAACATGTCAAACTGTGTTATGCTTAGAAAAGATATTCGTGGCTCAAGAATTAAAATGTAAACAGAAGGTAAGTCATGATTAATTGTTATAAATGGTTTAAGTTATTCATATTTTACGTTAGGTTACCAACATCTTTGAACATATTTATGTCTAAACAAAACCTTATATATATATATATATATATATATATATATATATATATATATATATATATATATTAGGAAGAGAGCTACAAGAAAGTTTTCACTGAAACCAATATATTCTCATATTATAAAAAATAAATATTATCTGATATGCAAGCCTGCTCTTGAATGAAATATAAAAATATTTGAAATCAGTGGGTCAGTTGAGGGATCATAACAGGTCAACGTAATAATAAAATGAGGTATCCTTTGATTAGTCTATTTTACAAGTTGTCTGCTGAAAAAGCAAGGCAAATAACCTTGTAACTTTAAGATTCTCCTCTCTGATGCCTCCAATTAATTGATTTATGATTTAGTTCCCTTCTTTTCTCCATCATTTTTGATACAATTCGTCATTGGAGGTTTATCTTTCTCTTTGGCTAAGTTCACAGCTTTTGTACAGTTGACCAGCTTGTCTAGTATCATCATCCACATTTATTTTAATTTCTTACATGATATGAGTGTAATATTGTTGTAAATATATCAGTTCTCCATTGTTCCATATCTACCTCTAGGCAAACAACACTACCTTTACAAATGATAAATAGTACTAAATCAAGTTCATATCATTTGTCTGCAGGCATGTGCTTACGCAAAATAATGAAACTACATGTTTTTCTTTTAGTATAAAAATGTTAATAAAACAGGAGTTTCCTTGATATTTTACTTGAATTTGTTTCATATTTTCATTGAGACCATTGCACGGTAGTAGCATTCTATTCTTATACATAATCACTCAATCCAAACAAATTATAGGATATACTGAGTACACAATTATTTCCAGATGAGTGTTGCCAAATTGGGAATATGAGAATGGGGGAGAATGGACAGACCAAGCATAATGGCAAGTGCAACTGGAAAAGATTGCTTGATGGATTTTGTTTATATTGATAAAAATAATGATAAGCCAAGTAACACTTTACTCCACATTCTAGTTGTGAAAAGCATGGCCCTGTCTAATATTACTCACCTATTTCAACAACTTTACCAAACCCACATAAGGCCAGCTTCAAACGCGTGATGTAATTATCCTTAAGTTCGTATTGAGTGGTGGAGAATTCAAAGTGAAAATGAATGTCCTATATTAAGAATAATTTGACGGAGGTATAAAAATGTTATATATATATATGAATGTTTGTACATTCATTGGAACTCGCTTGGGTGAAAAGAATTGTCATCTCTAAACAGAAATAAGAATATATTCTAACAACTTCCATGCCAAAATATATCCTTGTTTATCACTTTTTGGTATATATTTTATTATAAAGGTGAGAATTAATTTGAATGCATTCTGGACTGATGCATCTGCAGCAAATATCGAACTACATAATAAATTTACTGAAGAGAAGGTTGACGATTTTCTTTCAACTCCAACATGGATGAATCCTGATATTAAAGTTGGAAATTCTAGCCTTGTGTACATGCAGTGGGTGAAAAGGGAATTTTATACGTAAAGTATTTATTTCATGAAAATGGTTCATGGATTAATATAGATGTGTTTGTAACATAAGCCCGTATTTTGGAACATAAGCCCGTAAGTGAATGGAGTCGTTGCCTTTGCACGAGCATGGAAGAGGCATGCCCGATTTGTTCATATATGTAAGTGTCTCAACTGTACGCAGGTGTATTCCGGAAAGATCTGCATGCAGAATAATTGCACATTTTAATAAACAGGTTACATCAGACTCACATATCGTGTATCAGTATCAACACAGGTTTTGGAGGGATGATTAATCGGGCTATTGTCAGGTGGCCCTGGGCGGTCAATTGATCTAAGACGATTGCATTTACAGATCACTGCCATCTCACATCTGTACGTGAGAGTTCAAGTCTCAACTCGGCCAACATGGGCACATGAGAAAGTTTGCGAGTAGCTTTTAGTGGGTTGATGATTCTTCCCCAGGATTTTCCCGGGTTGATCATCCACCAAAATATATAGACCGTCATGTATAGCCATTTATGTGCTGAAAAATAACAAAACAAACGAACAAATATTAGGGTCAGGGGACTTCAATATTCAAAAAGTGTCTATATAGGCAGCTGAAGTCTTGGTTCATGTATCACAACGACTAAACATATGCTGTTGGCTGGGCAATCATGCAAAGTAGTTCTGGTTTTGAGTCCTCATCTGTGATAATTGATCCCAAGTACTTGAAGCGTGTGACTCTTTCCAGCTTCTCTTCACTGGCCTTTGTTTTTGCACTGATGACATTACATTGGTGTTGTTTGTCATCAGCTTGGTTTTCTCGGCGCTAATCTCTATGCCGTATGCAGTTCTTTATCATCCATCAATGTCATCTGCGATGCGAAAGTTGGTGATTTTTCTTACTTCGATGCTAACAGTGACCTCTTGATCATGCAAGGCATCCTCCGTAATCTTTTCCAGTAAAATGTTGAAGGGTGTACGTGACAGTATACATTCCTGTCTGACTCCAACTGTTGTTCAGAACCAATCTACTCTGCTGCCATTGATCAGGACAACGATGATGGCTTTGTCATAGAGGTGCTCAACAACTCGCACCATGTTTGAGTTGATGATGTTCTTCTTCATAGTTGCCCATAAGGCCACATGCCGAACTCTATCAAAAGCCTTCTTGAAATCTATAAAGACGTGGTATAGATTCTACTGATGTTAAAGGTATTTCTCGCAATGGCGTCTGAGATTGAATATTTGTTCTTTGGTGCTCCTTCCTGCTCGGACCCTGCCTACTCTTCAGCAATGATTTTCTCTTCTTTTCTCATATAGTTCAGGGAGGCCTGTTGTGACCAAAGGTTTCTTTGTTCAACGGTATTTGCAAATATGTCGTTAGCTGTGCTAGTCAAGGTTATCAGAGGTGCAAATTGACCACTAATCGTTGCTTGGAAGGCTTCTGCGACTTTTGGATCTTTAATATTTCAAAGCCAAATCTGATTCTTGGTTGGATAGTCATTCTGATCGTTTTCATGTGGAGGCGAAACGTTGTCATTAATAAATCATGGTCACTTCCAATATCTGCTTCTGGAAACTTCGTGTTCAGGTGATATTCAGACATGTGATGAATCGTTTTTTCAACAAGAAGTAGTTAGTCTGTTTGTGATGATGTCCATCAGAACTGTGCCAGGTCCATCTTCTATGTGCTTTGTGAGGGCCGAACATGGTGCCTAGCACAAACAATTGTTGTAGGCGGCAAACTCCAATAGCCTGAGTCTTCTATCGTTTTTATCTGCAATACAGAAGGATCGATTGTAGACAAAAAAATTCAACGCAATGATTGTGCTTGTCACCTTTTCCGCTGAAGTAGAGTTTATGCCCTTCATGTTTTGTTATCTTGCCAAAGTGTTTCTAGCGTGCTTT
This sequence comes from Sinohyriopsis cumingii, assembly GCA_028554795.2. NCBI lineage: Eukaryota > Metazoa > Mollusca > Bivalvia > Unionida > Unionidae > Sinohyriopsis > Sinohyriopsis cumingii. Next base: position 388,836 of record CM068826.1, on the reverse strand, counting down.
GTTATGACTAATAACGTTCCAGTCGTACCTCTCCAAATGATGTGTAAGTTCTTTCAAATTTTCCATAGCCCTCAGTGGACTCTCGTTTCATATACAGATGATGATGTTGTCTCTCCCACGGATCTTGGTAGTGGAGGCACCAGTAGAATACTTGTCACCTCCATCCTGGTGTGTATGGGAAGGCGCGGTCATTGTCGACAAGGGCTGCAACCGAGCCAGAATTGTTAGTTGTCTTCATGTAGTGTGTCAAAGGCAAGATACAGCCTTGTGGAGACATCCATCTCCAGCCTGGATGACCAGAACCAAAATCCACTATTTAATGTGGCACACCCTGGTCCTGAGCCCATGGTCGTTGAGCTCGTCTTGGAACCCTTCCGCCCTGGATGTTGACTTCATCGAAGGACTTATCTGCCCAGTGATGCTATGCTATCATGACACTATTTTAGCCATAGTTGGTAGACTCGTGGGGTTTGGAGCGTCTTATGCCAGCTCGTAAGGATCCAATGGACCTGGGATATATATCCCAGATTTCTTTAATAGTCCGTTGTTGAGGGCCCTTGCCAATTATGGGGCATTTACTGGGCCCCGCTGTTTTTGCAGTCAATTTCATATGTAGAAGAACCAACTTTGAGTCAGATTATCAAGTTGTGGAACACAGTTTTATCTCGAAATGTATACAGGTTATGCTACAATTGACTTTCTTCTATTTTTTCGGTTATTCATAGACTAGTCTCCTTAAGCCAGGCTAGCCAGATTTTCTGGTACCCGGATTAAGTTATATTCTCCTTACTGGGAATGAAGGTACGAAAATATTTAATATCCTTGAAAGGCATAGGCGAGAAAGACGGAGGTGCCAACCCACTTCAAAGAAGATTTCCATTTTGGACTGTTGATATATTAGTAGATTTCTCATTAACAAACATAGTACTTTGTTTATGCAAGTATATAATTACTGACCTTAATATTTCTATGGTGCTTGTTCGTGTGTGAATTGGTGGTTGGTAAATAGTGTGAAGTGGACAGCATGCATCTGTCATGTCATCAATGCGACAATAGAGAACCAATAACGTCAATAATGGAGTCAATAAAAGATCATAATATGATAACAGTAGGGACTCGTACATGTGTAAACAAAGTACATAAGATGTTTGAAATTACTGGATGTGATGTAAGTACATAACGAATTGTGAGTTTGGAGATGGGCAGTGATTTCACAAATTCCTGCAAATCGTTTAAGTATTACATTTCGAAGGTTGTCGCGTGGTAAAATATATTCTGCAAAACAATAATTACCTTGTAATATTACCATTTATTGGACACCATTAATTGCGATTAATGTGATATATCACCGGGCCTGTTTAGGCACAAAAATAACAATATTTTCCACCAATTAGATGAAACGCTCGGAAGGTCCATGACATTACGACGCAACAATTCCAAACCTGTTTACCTTGGAAAATACGAACTCTGTGACAGAACATACCATTATGAGTACTGTAGAACACAAGCAGGTGAGTGTGCACTTAATTCATCTGTTTACAACTTTGAATTCTCTAGAAATTAGCTTTGGACCTACATCCGGGCTTTTCTTTTGTGTCTTAGTTTATAAAAAAAAATATAATCTTGTTTTCTTCATAAATTATTTATTCTTCCTTTAGGATCTTCACGCAGAATCAGTCTTCTTGTTTTGTTCATTATTTTTTATGGGTGGAATTATTTATTCAAATTATTATTCACTGGAAATATAAAGTACTCTTTAATAATATTTTTAGACAGAAACATTACTTTGTAAATATAGTGAATTCAGATAAGGACATCTTGAATTATATTTATTGAAAATCATCATAAGTCTGTTGGCACATCTCCACATCACAAGCTGCTAATCGACACATTCAGTGTTGCCTTTTACTTCTAACACTACTGGAATTAACTAAAACTTTTTTCATTATGGCTGGTGATATAACTTATTAGACTGCTTGGGATTTAATTTACAAGACTGTTTTTTTTTTAAATTTTCACTTTTGTGTTCTCAGGAAAAATAATGTTTTGAATTTTACATAACTGGCAGATTGATTTTCATAGTTATCTGCTGCTTAGTTTAAGACCATATAGTCGTATATATATATATATATATATATATATATATATATATATATATATATATATATATATATATATATATATATATATATATATATATATATATATATAAGGTGCTACTATAAACAATCCTCTGCTCTTTATTTACAACCTATATTAGCCAGAAGAAGTCGAAAATATTTATAGGCCAGTGTAAAATAATGTTAAAGTATATATGTTGATTGGTATATTGAAACCTTATGACAGTTCATCGTTATGCAGATCAATATTGACTGACACGAAAAGTATCATATTTTTCTTAAAAATATCATGACTGAAATAAATGTAACATAATATGCGTGCATGCGAGTATGTGATTTAGACTTTTAACGTAGCTTTAGCCATTTTTCAGTCACATAGGTACTATGTCTACCGTGTGGCAGTTTATAGTAATGTCTAACATTGGGGAAGCATGTTAAAGACATGTAGCACCGTGCCCCACCCAGTCACATTATCTTGACACCAGGTCTACCAGTCCTAGCGCTAACCTCTTTATGCAGTTGCTAGTACCAATTTATAAGCCTCTTGCATGACTCTGTGGGTTTAGAATCTGCAGCATCCCGCATCCTATGCGGACGCTCTAACCACTTAATCCACCGGAACGGTAAGTATCACATAGTTAAGAAATTTATATACGTTTCAGATGGACATATGGACTACATGGACTAATATGCTTTGGATATTTATATCTATTTTGGTTACACATTAATCATATTCATAATCCATTTAAAATGGTATTTCAATATCTCAATAAGAATTCATGTATTTATATATCATTCTTTCCAATATTCTAATATTCATCTGTCCAGCCATCCTTACGCCGGTTCATGCATTAAAAAAGCCACCATATGTTAATGATAAGGAACTATGTTCTAGAAACTAATCTGCTTATTTCCAGTATTTATAGTATGATGACCTTAATGAAAATGTATACATTATTAAGAAAGTTAACAATATGAATTAGGAATAAAATTATTCAATATGAATCATATATAATAACTATTATGCATATGCGTACAAACCGCCTATTTTGTAGAATTGTTGTTTACCGTTGCCAATACGCCAAAACTTGCCATGGAGCAATGACTCTTGCAAATGCGATTACAACACAGCTAACCGTTGGCTCTGTTAACCTCATGTGTGTCACTGATTATAGCCCCATATGGCCTCCACTTGTAAAATATCGACGTGCGCCGAGTACCGAATCTTACGGTGAAAGCGATATAGAACAGTATGTTAATAGTTATAGAAATCGATGCGAAATTTATGCAAGATCAATAAAAATTGTCTTCCGTCAAATTATGAATCTCTGGAAGCATTATAAATCATCCACGTTTGTAAAAAGAGACTGTAATAACTTTTCAGACCCATTTTATAGTTTATTCCTTGAGTTAAGTAACTCGTTATCTCATTTATGTGAGTGAAATACTAATACTCAAACTTGAGTCGACTGGTACCTTCAGCTTGGATTAGTGAATCACTATTTGAGGGCATATTCAAGAATTTGAGGGAAAACTCAGATTTCATTGTGAGCGTGGACTGGAGGAGTTTCGTAATTACGGTGCCTGATTGTCAAAAGTGAAAATGTATAGTATAATTTAAATAAATAAGCTGAATTTGTTTGCACTTTTGTATTGTGTAAAATGTAATTGGTATATTTACATTATACAAAGTGAAACAAACTCAAAATAACTTTACTTACTAGTAATTTACTAATTATAAAAAATTTGACGACACAGATTTTGGTTGTTGAAGCTCAGAATGATTTGCCGGTGTGCTCATTCAGACTGGTTGGCAGCAAACGACGAAATAGAAAATGTAGGTGTTATTATTGTACTATTTCAAGGTCAAAGGTTAAAATGACTGCTAATTGTTCTAACACTAGAATATGAAAGAAAGATATTTTGCTTTGCCATTGTTTATTTCTTACTTTCGTTACAATGAATGAAAAGAAACACTTTTAAGATATTTTGGTTCTCTATTTGATGGAACAGTTTTATATTTAAGTTGTCTTCACTCTTGACTTCTAATTTGCCCATAATTAAGACCAATGCACACGGAATACTGCCTTAAGGCATATTGTGTAGACATAAGGAAAATGAGCATGTTTTGTTCCATTCATTTGTAATAAAATAAAAAAATAAATGATGATAACCCATACTGCTTTCTTCCATGATCTAGTGTTAGAACCATAAGCAAAAAGTTCCAATTTTAACCTTTGACCTCCATGAACTTCATTTTTTCCATCTCTTGTCAATCTCTAAAATGTATTGGTGACATTTCAGGAATAATTGTGGCAAGTCATGTTCCTGTCTATCAGCATATTATTGTTTGTTATGTTGACGAAATGTCCATATGTAAAATAGCTTCTTTTTCATCACGGTTGGTAGGGGGGTATGCGCTCGGGGTGGGGTTGGGCGCTGGGCTTGTGTGGAACGTTAAAACTAATAGATATGGTTCTATGAGGGGAATACATTAGAATTATTCAAAAGGACTGTTTTGCTGTCTGAGACTTAAATGTTTCAGCCATACAATCAGAATTAAATCATAAAATAATCATTCATACATGTTCTTTCTGGGAGTACTCTGCAGCTATTATGAACCTCTGACAGAGTGACAGGTGTAAGGTTGTTTACATTTGCAACAAATTACACTATCGTTAGCAGTTATAAAAATTTGGAAAATGAATTTCGCCAGACTAGACAAAAACAGCGGCTGAAAGTGCAATGAATGAATTACCAGATATATAAAATGTAAAACTGGTTATTATCTCATTTGAAAAGCAAAATTACCTCTGAAGTTCAGCGAGTGAAAATGACCAAACGGAGCTTACAGTTGTTTGAAGGGTGCGCGTCTGACGTAAGGCCAAAATGTATAGTCTGTAAGCCATATAAAACACATCAATCATACATCAAAATAAAGGGAATTAAAAGTTCTTTGAACAGTACCTAAGATATTCAATGTTTTTTTTAAATAGCTAATATAACCAGTTAGAAAAACGGGGAAATTTGTTTTCTTTAAAACAAAATCTAACTCTGTGCAAAGTACGAAACTGTAGAGCGCCACCTAAGTAGATTGTAGTGCCTGGTATGTATTATTCAAAAGAACCACCTTCTCTGTGTACCATATATGTTTAAATGGAATAGTCTTTTGTAAGTTAAATTGGTCTAAACGATTATCACCAAAAGATTAAGAAATGCATTTTGATCTAAAATATTATAAGAATCTTATTTGGAAACAAGTGAAATTGAGGACAATATTGATGTTCAGTTTGCTGGGATTTTATCTTAATTTGTGTGGTGGGGGTGGAGGTGGATAATGAAATATAATAAAAGACCAAATAACATTTAAATACATATACTCATGTATACCAGATGTTTTTTTTTTAATTTGCCATTGCTCAGTAACACACTTGTACACAAATTAAACTATACAATGACAGTCTGGAAGGAAGTAAAACCCTGTACTGTCCATAGGAATGAGACAGCCACGTAATATAATTCGTCTCTGTCCTGCACCCAATCGACCATAGGATAAACTGGGGATATGTGTGGAGCAGGTTCGCCTTTATCCAGTCAACCAACATAACATTCCAATACAGTTTGGAAGCGATAATCAAGCACTAGTAAAGTGAAGTCTTTAAAAATGATTTAGATGTTTGGAACTTATTGTTATGAAAAGTAATATTTTGTTTATATATATATTTCATTACAAATATAACAATAGATTAATCAATATAAAGCTGAGAAATTTTGACAAGTTGTTGCTTTGTAATCCCAATTCTGCTGAAGCAACCACAACAGAAAGAGTTTGCATTAAAGCTGAATTATATAATTCTTTGTTAGAAATAATGTTTTATGAAGGCACTACAGTTTGATGGTAAACAATTGATTTTTATTATTATTGTTTGTTGTAGTTTCAGTATTTAAATAGTTTTCTTTCATTTTACAGTTGCAATTCATACAAGATACAATATTTTGTTATGAAGTCTGTTTTTATTTCTTTCTGTTCTTCTACACATCATTGACGAAAATGTTGTATGTGTCCAAAACCTAAAAAATAATGATGCAACTGGAAATTTTATATTTATATTTACTGATCGTTTTGCGTGGATTTGATGTTGTATGATTGATATGTTGACGGTGTATAAGGTAGAACTTTTATACCTATTTAGGATACAGTATCAATATATATATATATATATATATATATATATATATATATATATATATATATATATATATATATATATATATATATATATATATTGAAGAAAATTAAAGAATATAATAATGTCACATCTTTAGAGAAAAATAGAAAGTGTATACGTTTTGTCAATGATACTGCTACACAGGAGAACATATTAAATATATGTATAGAACAATAGTTACATACTAATTCATCATGGAAGCCAAACAACAAAACTAAATTTGGCAATCTTTTAAAGTTTAAGGTTTAAATGAATTCTAAGGTAAGCAATCTTTTTGGAAACAGGGAACATTTTGCATTTTAGTGGCCTCGGTCGATTCAAATATCAAAGTGTATTATAAACAGACTTTTTTGGGGAAAAAAACCAGTCTCAGTCTGACATTCAGACCTAAACATTTGAGTAACCGAGACTACGACAAAGACCTTACAGCTGAGGCAACCCAATGGGCTAATAAACGAACAATGGCTTACTAAACTATAGAGAGAAGGAAAAGGTTAATATGATACCATTTATCCTGACCTACTATCCAGACAGTCCCAAAGTAGGTAAAATCACCAGCAAACACCGGCACATCGTGGAATCGTGTGAAACACTGACGTTAATCCTCCCGATAAAAATTCCCGATAAAAATAGTAGTTGCTTATCGGGTACTGAAAAACCTCAAAGACATCTTTGTCAGGACGAAGCTAACGCCATACACTAACCAAGACCACCCTAGTAAATCTGGCTCCTGTGGCAATAAAAAGTACAAAGTTTGTCAACACATGATACAGACCAGAACATTTTCTAGCACAACAACTAGTTAAAAACTAAACATACATGGCCCAAAAAGAACGTGCAAAAGAGAAAATGTAATTAATCTCATCACATGTCAGATCTGTAGCCTTCCGTATGCCGGAAAAACTTAAAAGTTACAAGAAAGAATCAATCTTCACAGATCTGATGAAAGACAATGAAGATGAACAGAAATTCATTTGCAATAAACGTCACATCCCGTGGCCATGCGTTCACTTATTGCAGTTGCTCATAACCCCATTTGGAGTATCGAAACCAGGAAAGGAAAGGAATCTTGTTGGATACGCTGCATTGAGAACATTAAAACCATGCAATTTAAACCTAGAAGACTAGACAAAACAGCCACGCACAAATAAAATCATCTTTTTGCAGCAGGCACATTTTCTTCAAAATAGTTCTTTCAATTTGCTTATTATTCATCCAATAACCTCTAATTACTGCTAAAACAGTGAAATATCCGGGATAATATTTGCTGTTACGCAAATTTATATAGAAAAACAAATGGCGGTTTCTAAGTCAATATAAAATAATCTATCGATTTCTAGGTCAATATAAAATAATTTTCTGCATCAGTCGTTAAATTCAACATAGATGAAACATTTGGAACTCTCTTAAGCTTCACACATTTAAAGTGAACTTATGAGCTGTTACTGTTGTCACAGCCAATTACATCATCTTCAACATAAACCCTCTGACATAAACATATCAAACTCTGTGTTTTAGTGGTGCTGAAGTCTGTTGCTTTGATTTTTGCCTTCTTCTATATCTGATGACTGGGCTTAGGCCAAAGGTATGGAATAGGATTTTCCCACCAACTCTGGTAAAATTACTGACCAATAAAAGTCTTGGATTTTTCCACCATGATCTGACAAAAATCAACATCAAATGAAATTCTTTGTAGAAAAGTATTAACATTTGTCCATACCTCAAAATCACAATATTCATTTTCGCAAAGAAGCAATTGATACTGAATCTGGTAACAGTAGAGATGTTTTGATTTAAGTTTATGTTATCCACCTACAGTCTCTATACAATGAACATGATCTGAAACAGGAGCATCATTTGAACAAAATGGACACTTAATATCTGCTAACATTACACCGCAGCAGTCACATGATGCTACACCATACGGTATGGCTCCAATAAATGGATAAGAGGGATGAATAACGAGTCCACTCTCACGCAAACTAAAATTCTCATGGTTGTTCCTCATGGTTTCAATGTATAAGTTTTTGCAGTCTTTACATGGTTACATCCCCATTCTGTCTGTTTTGAAGTGAATTCTTTCCCAGATGGGTGACAAATCTACCAAGGTAGCCGTTTTGATGGATTGTCTATTAATGTATGGCGTACAGATTTGATTCTTGAACCTGTCACCTACCAGCCCTGAAGTTAAACCACTGTTTTATTACTGCATTGAACTCTATTATCCTTCACACAATTGGTACTTTGTTCTGGTGTCACCCATATAGTCTTAAGTATTTCTCTACAGCAAGGCACTAAACCTTTTCCTTTGTCGCATTAAGACATTCTACCTGATAAAGTTAAATTAGCACTTTTGGATCTTTTTTACTCAGGGCTTTTGGTCTATACTTGTGTGCATACACTGGTGCAAGTGACAAAAATACAGGCCTATTACTTCTCATATCAAGTGATGCGAAGAATTCTGACAATTCTTCGCTTGTTGCTTCTGTTACAATGTGCAACGTTTTCTTCTTATTCAAAGGCATTGCCTGAATCCCAGCGACTGTTTTGTCTAGTAGCTTTTTCTTTGTTCGAGCTGAAGTGAAGTCAGTCTCTTGGATGTTCTTGAATTGAACCTGAATACAAATGAAAATATTTAGAGGTAAATTTAAGCCACATTTAAACTCAATGATAATTAGTAAGCAACTAATGTCGTTTACAAATAGATTGTCTTATTTGGCGTCATGGTTTAGTGTTCTTACTGAATATTATGTTCCAAATCTGCGTATACATGTGGCTAACTCTGTTTACTTTGTCAGTATAAGCATTCCATTACGCTTTATGTTACTTTGTTAAGAACGAAGGTGTGTTATGAATGCAACTGTATCTTTAGTTAGCTTGAACATGTTTAGAAAAATTTAATTGACATAAGAATAACTCGTTCTTTACTTTTTCACAACCTCACTCTAATCATGCTGAAGCATGTATATAACTTTAGAATCTTGGATTTTTATTCACCATGTATGTAGCAAGTTAATATAAATATGTAACAAAAAGAATGATATTGATACAATATGTGACTGGTAAATATTTCTTACAATGATTAGGTGTTAAATATCACGTTGGTGTCACGTGTTAATAAAGAGCTAGGACTTGAGGAATGCTTAAGAATCGGAAACTTGTTTTGCAGAGCAGTGTAAAATTTAAATTGACTAATATTGCCGTTATATTTCTTATCTCGGAACCATTTTATCCATATAGCAATTTAGGAAGGAGTTATAAACATCACAACGTGTTTCTATGAATTCATTGTATGTGCTGAAAAGATGAACTGTGGTCAAAACATTTGAAAAAGTTTGTTTCTAAACGACAACAGAAATTAGCATTAGCCTATGGTCAATTTAAAACATGACAATTATATTCTTGTAACCCAAGTATGACTAGAAAAAGTCAGACACTCAGTTACGCTTTCAAATGAATTCACCGTGTTTGTTTAATTATACACGCATACAAGTATATGGTGTCGCCATTTGACTTCCCTATCTTACAAATCTGTGGGCCTAAAAGTTTAGATTCCCGAATAATAATAATAATAATAATGAGGACTTTGTATAGCGCAGAATCTTTAGAAGCTCTAAGCGCTTTACAACATCAGACAACACCTATAAGATAAGAAACATAATAATATTATTACAAAAACAAACATGAAATTAGTAAAACATTAAAAATTAAAAAACATGCGGAGAATAGTTCTTAAAGCCAAACACCATGATATGAATAAGCGACCTCTGCCTATACAACTTCGAAGACTGTTGCTCAGAAAGCCAAATATGTGGCTGATACGGAGACAATTCTCATCAGGAATCTGTTTGTAGAGCAACTCCGCATTGTGTCAACTGTGGAAAGGAACACCACGCCAATTCCAAGGATTCTGATACCTGGAAATAGAAGGAAATACGGGGGTAAAATATATATCAACATACCCTATCCAGAAGCCAGAAAACTCGTTCAAGCCAAAACAGCCCATCCTGACCCATCCTTCTCAAACTAGTGAAGAACAATCCAAAAACAACAAAAGGACGCTCAAACACAAACAGAGACATCCGAGACAACGCCAAGCTCTAATAAACCCACTCCCAAGCACAGAAAAACACGGCATCTACTCAAACAACTTTCAATAACACACAACCACGGAAATCACCAAAGAATAATAACAAATCTCATGGAAACAGGTAACAAACGGGGTCAGATGACCCCATCAAACTCTGTAACAGATTTGGAGACATTGAGAGCATGGATGCAGAAGAAACTGTTCCATGCGCTCAAAGTAGTTCCAGACCCACAAAGAAAACATTCACCCCCATCCTTCCTCGAGAGAAATAACCAAACAAATTCCCTCCGCGATAGGTCTAACCTAGCTCCACAGTCTTCATTTTAATTTATAATGAAGAACACCATGATACAATGGAAATGTTGAGGACTTAAAGCCAAATACCATGATATTCTTCTGCTTTTAAACGAACATAATCCTGAAGTACTTGGCCTTCAGGAAACTTTCTTGAAAGATACAGATCACACCACACTTAAAAAGAACTCCGTGTTTAACACCTACTCCCAAAATGTTGACATGGCCTCAGGAGGAATTTATGTTATCGTGAACAATATAGCCCCTCATAGCGTCATCAATTTAAACATAAATTTGCAAGCCATTGCTCTAAGGGTCGCTCTACATCGAGTGATTACATTTGGCTCTATTTACTTACCACCTAACACTAACCTAGTACCAAAACGAATTAAACAATCTTAATCAACAACTTCCCGCGTGATTTGTTTTACTCGGGGATTTTAATGCCCATAACGTTTTATGGGGATCAAATGATATAAGCGACAGAGGTCACAAAGTTGAAGACTTTATTTTTAGACACGATCTGTATCTATATACTATGAATGGAGGGTTGCTGATGACCTTCACAGCAGTGATCACTTTCCAATCTCCCTTGTACATATTAACTCTACAATTGATGACGTAATTCCACAATGGAATTTAAATAAGGCCGACTGGACTAAGTTTGAAACATTCTGTAAAACTAGGCCGAATAAGAAAACAGTTTTCAATGCTAATGACCCTATTCAGCATTTTACTTCTACTTTAACCGAACCGTAAAAGAACCCCAAAACCTTGGGTCACTAAATAATATAAGGAATCCATTAGACAACGCCGAGAAGCTTTGAAAAAATTTAACAATCGTCCGACTCCCGAAAACTTAAGTTCATATCGTATTCTCCGGGTCAAAGCTCGCCGCACAATAAAAGAAAGTAAACGAGCATCACGTCTTATGATGAACTCCTCGCCGAATTTAAAAACTACACAAGAATTTATACCGACGGATCAAATGATGAGGTAATGTCTGCTGAAGTCTTCGTGTGTGGCAATAAAACAACGCAAGTTCGCTTACCAAATGGGACATCATTTTCTTCACCCGGAATCAGAGCAATAGACCTTGCGCTGCAATATATCGAAAATAAACGTATTTTCAACAGCATCATTTTCTCCGACTCACTATCAGTACGTCAGTCACTACACAATAGAAAACTGGAGAACCCATTGTTGACGAATGTTCTCGTCAAAAATACTAAGCTGAGTATGAGCAAACGAGATCACTGGGATAACTGAAGTAACTTTTCATTTTCTTGATATTGTCTGTTTGACCTCGTCGCTCACACTCAATAAGAAGACAACATTATTGCAACTTTTGAACACTTTCTGGTGTGCCAATTGGTCCTGTGGTAGTCTTTTCGATGACAAATTGAGATAGTGATGCAAGCTGTTTTGTGGGATCTTTAGATTGTATAATCATGAAGCGTGGAAATGACTCCACACTACATGGTTCGTCATCCGAGTCAGATAGAGTTTTGGTACGTTTGATTTGATTTTTTCTGGAAATATCCAAGTTGGTGTATTTAAAAATCAGCACCCGTACTCTCCACCCACGATGGGGCCCAACAAGGGGACACTGTTCAAGTGCCAGGGATACACAGATGGTATACTCAGTTGACAGTTGATTAAATTACCTATGATTGACCCGTGAAGCCACCACCTTCTAGGGTCGGTAAAATTACCTTCTGGTTGACCAGTTAAGCCTTCGCCTTCTAAAAAGTCTCCTAAGACTTGGGAAAGGGAAATATAAAGGAATAAACTGTAGGGGCAACGGTTGTATCAAGAGAGATACAAGAAGAAAGATAAATAAAGTGAGCGAGTAAATAAAAGACTTCCTAGGACTCGGCGTGACCAGCCGATTTGTCGAGACTGGACTCATCCCGACCACCCGTCTAAGAGACGTAGATGCCAAAGTAGTGTATTTCATCGGAAAGCCTCTGCTCAACTACCAGGATACTTTCCTCCCCCGATAGGGGACGCAACCCACGGCAAACAGATTGCCTCTACTTAGTCGCCTCTTACGACACGTAGTGAGGCACGTCGGGCCAATGCTACCACCCCGGACCCGCAGGGGGAGCCAAGATGATATTATGACACAGAGAAAATATCATAAGAAGGTGCAGTTGTTGATGCTGAATAGATGAAATGGCTTGGTGATTTAATACATCGGAGCCTCGTATTAAAACTGCATTTATTCGTTTCTAACTATAATATTATCATGGAAATCATGGTACTGGAAAATGAAGAAGGAATTGAGAGATAAATTTAAATGATTCCCTAAGTTAATATTATAATGTGTGGTCCTCTCATGGGAAATTGATTTATTTTCTAATGTTTATAATGACCTGCACGATCTAGGTCTAAAAGTCTGTCTGCCCTCTTTCATATCAAACTTTGTCTCAGACGGAGAATTCAAGGTACGAGTGGGCTCTACCCTCTCAGATCTGCACGAGCAAGAGATGTATGTTCCCCAGAGGAGTATTTTATCTGTGACGCTTTTCAGCATCAAAATTAATAGCATGTTTGGCTCCTGGTGTGGATTGCTCGCTATATGTTGCTGATTTTCTAATATGATATCGATCAAAGCACATGCATACAACTGAAAGACAAGTACAGCACAGTATAAACAAGATTCAAATTTGGGCCAGTACTAACGGTTTCAAATTCTTGAAATCGAGATCTGTATGTATGCATTTCTGTCAGTTATTAAACATCACGATGAACCTAAACGCACACTGGACGGAACACCTATTCCAGTTGTTGAGGAAACAAAGTTTTTAGGTATTATCTTCGACAGAAAACTGACTTTTGTTCCACACCTGAAGAACTTGAAAGCTAAATGCTTAAAATCTCTAGATTTACTCAAAGTAGTAGCGTACACTGACTGGGGTGCCGATAGAAAAGTCATCCTCAATTTATATAGAACGTTTATTCGCTCCAAACTTGACTATGGTTGCGTTGTTTATGGTTCAGCCAGAAAGTCGTATTTGAGAATGCATGATCCAATTCATCATCAAGGAATAAGACTCGTTCTGGAAGCATTTAAGACATCCTCGTGTGAAAGCCTCCTCTATGAAGCGAACGAACCACCTGTATCACACCGTAGTGAAATGCTTTCCGCACAGTATGCTCTGAAATTGAGATCAAACCCTCTAAACCCTGCTTTTTCGGCTGTTTTTTAACCCAAATAGAAAACCTTATACGAAAATAATCCAAACGTCATATCTTCCTATGGCATCAGATTATCATCCAGCCTTGACAGTACAAAAATTGATCTTTCTAAAATTCAGAAAACGTCAATTCCTGAAACACCACCCTGGCTACTTAAACAACTAAAAGTACTTTTTATGCTAAACGATAGAAAAGAATCCGAGACAAACCCTTCCATCTTCCACAACTCTTACAAATAACTCCTCACCGAATTTAAAAACTACACAAGAATTAATACCGACGGATCAAAGGATGAGGAAACGGCTGCAGCAGCCTTCGTTAGAGGAAATTACACAAGACAAATTCGCTTACCAAACGGTACATCATTATTATCAACCGAAATCAGAGCAATAGACCTTGCTCTGCAATATATCGAAAACAAACGTATTTTAAACAGCATCATCTTCTCCGACTCACTATCAGTACTTGAGTCACTACACAATAGAAAACTGGAGAATCCATTATTGAAAAACATACTCGTCAAAAATATCGAGCTGATAATATACTATTGGTTACCCAGCCATATTGGCATTAAAGGTAAAGAAAAAGCAGTTTCCACTACTAAAATGGCCCTTACTCAAGAACCATCTGATTTTGAAATACCGTGTACTGATTTTAAACCTATTATCAAAAAGTCCTTACGTCAGAAGTGGCAGGCATCATGGAATGATGCAGCGAATAACAAACTTCATGCAATCAAGCCAGCTCTAGCAGAATGGACTTCTTCCTACAGAAATATCCGTAGAGAGGAGGTAGTCATTGCAAGAATTCGAATTGGACATACTTATATAACCCAATTCCACGTACTAAAATGTGAAGACCCACCAGCGTGCGTTACTTGCAATGAACCATTCACTTTTAAGCACATTATGACGGAGTGTTTCGACATGCAACCTAGGCGCGATGTGCATGACGTGAAGGAACCTTTTGATACAATAAACGTAAGTTGAATTCTAGAATTATTAAAAGAAGTAAATATTCATTCTAAACTTTAACTTTTTATGCCATCACGTTGAGAAGTTTTAAGTAATGTATAAACATTCAATACCTTTTCATCTGTCATCACTGAGGTACACCGTTTACATTCCCCATTGATTTGGAAGCTTTATTTATGATCTTTTCCATCTTGTCGTTTTACATTCAACTCTTTGGTTTAATATCGCTGGTCGATATGAAACCTTTTACCACTTTTAAATAACCCTACATATGACCTTTTGTTTGGCACTAAATAGCCTAATCGTGCTGATGGACAGTACAAAATATAATCAATCACTCATTCAAATGTTTATGTAGAGACATTAACAGTGAATGTTTTAATTTAACTTTATCAAATCATGCAGCTGAAAAGCTTAATTTTTTCATACGTTCATGCTTTCATCTAACTCACACATACTTGTTTGCTTTATGGGCTTTAGGGCCATGTTATAGCACATTGTTCAAACTTTTGCAAAATAATATATGTACACACTGCAACCTGTCTGTAAAATAATTTCCCAGTTCCTTCTGTCGTGGTCAGCGTGACCCGTACCCATGAAGATTGATGTCTTGGCTATTCCCGCAATTCATTGTTGATTGCTAGAGAGAGAATCTGGTCTGCTTGGGGCATTAATTGAATTTATTTTAATTAAAGCATAATTGTCTAACTGTATAAGACAGGAGTGCAATGTGAATGCGAGGTCATAGCGGTAAACTGTCCAGAGTGATATGGATCTGGAGAACATATGAAGAAATTCTTTTAGTCCATTTGAAACAGGTGTCATACAATATTTTCCACAATAGTTATTAATAAAGGCAGACTAAATATGATCTTCTGAATTCAATGAGAATCATAATGAATTTTGGCGGATAGAATAGTAATCATGATTGGTTAACCTAAACGAGTGTGTATGATCCTAGACGGAATTCGGGAATTCTAAAATAGTTTCCCTCATAACATTAGTAAAGCTTAGTTTATGTGGGGCGCCAAGACGTTGATTCAGAGAAGTATTAATTATATTACCTAGTTATTTACATCGTCCTAAGGACGAGTATCAGCAGCTGAGGACACAAGAAGAGAGAGATTCAGCTGCATAGGGAGGTGCAAATCTCGAATAAAGAACAAGGCTAGTCTCGATTACATATAGTGCGTAGTTTGTAATTATTGTTGAAATTATTCATTTGTAAATTCATGCTTACATTTTTCCTTGAGTTCAGAGAATAATGGTGCATGATATAATATTCATATAATGTAGGATGTCATACAATATTTCGTTATATGAATGAGCTCAGATTCAATTGTTTGCATGTAATGGGAATCATGTGTCTTAAGATTTCATGCATTTCTTCTGACAAACTGGGAGGAGAAAATTATATGTCTTAAAAGATTTATCATTCATACTGAAAATTGGTTTTTGTATATCTGAAAAAGTGTCTCAATGAATCGCTAATTAGCAAAGTAAAGTAGCGAGGACAATGAGTGAAGTGCATTATTTCGTGTATAATTAAGTTGTGAATTATCTTCGGCTGAGAACTGAGGAGTGTATCGACTGATAGGTCAGCTGATAAATGTATATCCGCAGCCAGTACATAATAGTATCAGAAAGGGCTAATTATGTCGTGGACAGTTACAAATGTGGTAGCTGCTAACAAGACATCGATTTATGCTAATAACATACTTATGTATTAAGTATGAATGACCACAGCTTGCTCTGTTGAGTTTGATCGACGGTATCTGACTCAAGATAGTTGGAGTATTTGTCGATCGCAGGAGAATGACAAACCTGACAAGCTTTTAGGGTGGGTACTGTATTTATATTTTTAAGGAAAGAAAATAGCTCTTCACACAACTGTATTATCCAGTGGGGAAAATAGCACAACATGCAACCAAGAGGTTGATAACCCGATTGAGAGAGAAAGACAGAGGGGGAGGCAAACTCCGACCGTTCACCAGCAGTGATTTCTGAAAGACCGGAAGCTCCAGGTGATGCTGCCATGAGAGGCAATCTGAGTTTGATCTGTCGCTCGATCATATGATGAAACTGGTTTTATGAGTAACAGAACGGCTAATTGAACTTAATATGGTAACTTTATTTCTGAGAGAATATGAATCACTCACACGCCATTTTCAATTCCATTTTGTTTATGTAATTGATTAAATTGTTGTATTGTACATACGAGGGGTTCGTGCTACCCTGTTCTATATCAATG
Organism: Sinohyriopsis cumingii; assembly: GCA_028554795.2. Taxonomy (NCBI): domain Eukaryota; kingdom Metazoa; phylum Mollusca; class Bivalvia; order Unionida; family Unionidae; genus Sinohyriopsis; species Sinohyriopsis cumingii. The sequence goes on along the minus strand of CM068826.1, from coordinate 371,674 downwards.
CTCAGTTCTCTGTTATTCCATACATTAATTGCATAGTCTTGTTCTTAAAATTACTACATCCTGACAATAACACCATTGTCAATCATCTCCTAGATAATGATAGCCAAAAACCCTATGGAGTTGGCGAGATGTCACACATATTCACCACCCATGACAACATGGCGAGCAATAAATTTGGAGGAGGAACAATCAGGGAAGACCATGGCAAAAACCCACTGACCTACGGGAAGATTCTGGCAAGCTTTCTCACAAATCCACACTGGTCGAGACTCAAACTTACGCCGACAGAAGCGAGATGTGCGAGTTATCTGTAAATGTGTGCACCTTAGACAACTCGGTCAGCAAGGGCTTCTCATATGTGAGAATCTAACGTGAACATGCATGAATAGATACATACATACATACATACATACATACATACATACATACATACATACATGGGGCCCCATGTGGCCGAGTGGTCTAAAGCGCTCACCGTTACGAATCACTGCCATCTCACCTCTGTCTTCGTATGTTCGTGTCTCGGGTTCGGCCAGTGCATGTGTGTAAGAAGGCTTGCCAGTAGCTTCTGGTGGGTTGGTTTCCGATGTTTTCCTGGGTTCTTACTCCACCATTTATACTGCCTGCGATGTATAACCTATCTTGTGCTGAAAATGCGTCGCACCTTACAACAACAACAACATCATGTTAGCGTACGGTTTAGGAAAGTATATGTGCAAAGTTTTGACACATTTTAAAAAAAATGGAGTTATCAATAGGGTTGTTTGTTTGACGAGTTGTCTAAAGCACTCACCGTTACGGATCACTGCCATCTCACCTCTGTCTGCGTTGGTTCGAGTCTCGGGCTCGGTCAGTGTGGCTATGTAAGAAAGCTGAGCCCGAGACTCGAACCAGCGCAGACAGTAGCTTCTCGTGGGTTGGTGGTTCTTACCGGGGTTTCCTCTGTTTTTTCCTCCACCATTTATACTGACCGCCATGTGTAGCCCATCTTGTGCTGAACAATGGCGTGAAACCCTACAACATACATACATACATACATACATACATAAAGCGGTCACCGTTACGGATCACTGCCATCGCACCTATGTATTCGTGGGTTCGATTCTCGGGTTCGGCCAATGTGGGTACGTAAGAAAGCTTGCCAGTACCTTTTCGTGGGTTGGTGGTTCTTTCCGATGTTTTCCTGGGTTCTTCCTCCACCATTTATACTGCCTGCGATGTATATAACCTATCTTGTGCTGACAAATGCGTTACACCCTACAACAACAACATCATGTTAGCATACGATTTAGGAAAGTATATGTGCAAAGTTTTGATACATTTTTAAAAAAAAGTGGAGTTGTCAATAGGGTTGTTTGCTTGCCGAGTTGTCTAAAGCGCTCACCATTACGGATCGCTGCAATCTCACCTGTCTGCGTTGGTTCGAGTTTCGGGTTCCGTCAATGTGGGTATGTAAGTAAGCTTGCTAGTAGCTTCTCGTGGGTCGGTGGTTCTTTCCGGGGTTTCCACTGGGTTTTCCTCCACCATTTAGACCGGCTAACATGTGTAGCCTATATTTTGCTGAACAATGGCATGAGACCCTACAACATACATACATACATACATACATACATACATACATACATGCATACATGTTCTAGCTCTTATGCTGTGTGTAACAGGGGGAGTTTTTCAGATCACCTAACAGTTTGCTGAAGATTGCAATAATACATATTGATGCAAAAAGAACTTGAAGCTTTTCTGTTTATAACCGATGAAAATATTCACAATTGCAAACCACTGAGTTGCGTTTTAAGTGTTCGGTGAATATAAAGAAAGAGTTTGCCTTTCATTATTTTCCATTATTTCTTAAATCCGCTTTTGGTATCTTAATTGCTATCTTAGATTTTGTATATATAATGACATAATTTAGTTTATCTACAACTTTATGATATGCAAATTGCCTGTTTTATAATGGGATTTTTTATGATAATGATCTTTAAGAGATGGTGTTGCTGGCTGATATTTAAATTTAATCTCGACAGGTCATAAGATAAAGCTTGAATAGAGGTGTTGTACACGTACACGTTCCATGATATTAGGGGGTAGTCAGAGACTCGTACAAGAAGCTATTGTAAGTCACTTAATTCGCTGTCTACCTGGAGCTATTTGGATAACCATTTTGGAGTGCATGAGCAGAACCTTTCCTATTGGTTGCATTGCATCGGAATTGAAAGAGCCAACCAGAGTAGATTAGTATGTTTGTAGTATCACACGATCATGTAGATTACAACATGATCAGTGACCTTCTCTGGACTTTCGAAGTTACAGTCGTGTTTGGAGACTCGGAATCTAACTATATATTATGGATTTGAGCTGGCCTCCACAACTTAAAAAAAACAACACCTGTTGGTGCCTCCAATATTAATTAAATAATAATAATAATAATAATAATAATAATAATAATAATAATTATACTAAAACTACTAAAAATCTCTATTCTTGCAGATATAGGCATTAACCAAAATAAGATACCACGGAATATAACAATTCGATGACTAACAAACTGACTCTCTAACTTTTATAGATTTTGGTAGATGAAAAGCTAAATTGTGTGGAAGAATATTATTCTCTGCGGGAAGTTATATAACCTAATATAAACTTAATTATAGTAAATGTTCAAAGGCAGATAAAGATTTACCAAAAGTCTTCTTATACATCTGCACAAATAGGGTCCATTCGTTCAACATAGCATGCAATTTTCAATCTACCTACACCAACCAGTATAGGGAAGTTTACATATATTAATATACTTAGTGAACACTGTATGAAGAGTTTAACGAATCTGTATAATACTGACAAATCAAGTCCTTTCTGATCTTATTAAAAACTCGGAATGTATCCATTCAATCTACATCTCATTTTCCCCCAGCAGAAACATATCTTTATTTCGTTGATCAAGTATAATGAGAAAGATATTAGTATATGCTCATTTGTTTTCTCTGTTAACGTTACATTGTAAGAATAGTTCAGTATTTTACGATATTGCACACCTTCATGTTGCATCCACGTGCATAAAGGAACTACTTTCTATTGTAAACAAACAATGGACACAGACGCCAGCACTTTTGATTTGTGAACAAATCATGTACACTAGCATAGTAGGTACTTCACGTTTTGGTTGATTCAATTTCTTTCTGAATAAAGTAAAGCAGATGTTTCGTGGACTGCCACATACCAGCTGCATTGGCGCATTCTGCGTTAACTTTTTTGAAACAGTATTTCGGATTTCGGCTAGCTGTACAGTAGACGCAAGAAAGGATCCTTACGAATAACATACAAGTGACCAGGAATATATTGTATTCTTTAGCTGGTAATAAGAATGGCAAAAATATTATTAGTTTTACATCCTGAATTTCGTCTAAATGTACTTTCTTAGTTCTGCAAATCTAATTACACGAGCCTTGTCATAGGTTCTCAATCTTGATTACACATTTCGAAATCGTACTGTAATTTCGACTATAACTGCAATTACATCCTCCTTACTGCACTCATAATGAAATAAACATTAAATTCCATAGTGTCTTTTTGATAATTGCAGTTGAAAGACTTCATATTTTTTCCCACATTATGATTTCAAACTCAGTGACAGAAACAGAAACACATTTGCAGATGTCAACACGCTTCTCCCTCGCTTCGTCAATCCGATGTATTTCATTTGGAATTGTCAAATATAAATCCAGTCCATAATCACGAAATTTCGTAGAATCGAAAACAAATAACACCAAAATATATTCATTCCAGATCAAATGGAAAAGTTGATGCAATGCGCATTCATTCATTCACAATATGACTCCAAATTTAAATTTTATCTAGACAAGCCATTTTCTTTCGAAAGTTATGTCGAGCGCGCGACTAAGTTCAAATTTATCTGGGCGGAGTTATTTGCGCAGTAATAATGTTGTTGTGTAATAATGAATCTGCGCTTGTGTATTTAGTTTGTTATACTGCATACAGTCAGTAGATTTGTTTCTTGTATTGTATTTTGTTAATACAATTAAGCATTAGGTAGAATAAGAAAATGAGCATAAAATAAAAAGGTTTGTATGGGAAAATATGAACTCGTGTCCCATACAAATGCAGTACAGTACCCTAAAATTATTATCATCCAACGCTTGATTTACCCAAACTTCTACTATCCCATGCATGGCCGTATAAAGCGATCACGGGGCCTGGGATAAGAAACACCCGGGCCTCTCCTTGTTTTTGTTCAAACAAAAGTTTTCTTTTATAACATTGAAAAGTGTTGTTTGGCCCGGGATATATTCTCGATTGCCCCACTCGTGTCAGCCCTGATCCCCTGTGGAAACAACTGATTTTTTAATTAGTTTGGTCAACACTGACACTGTTAGCCCTAAGTCAACCATAGGTTATAGCTTTGTTTTGGCAATTTATCATCAGCCATATTTAGTAATTTGAACCAGAACTTAAGTATTCTATTATATCTTATTACTTTCATTGGTATTCTATTTCATTGTAGATACAAACACACTCGGTTTGTGTTTCGTAAGACTAACAACATATTCACAAAATGATGCATGTACCACTTCTATTCTGTTACTTTGCAAAATCTTCTGACCTATAATTCAAGGCTGGAGTCATTTTATTATCCCATATTTTTAGTATTGCTTTTGTAATCAGTTTACCAAAACCGATTTAAACCTACTTCTGCATACATGCCAATAGTGACTGATCTAAAAGTAAGCAGTTTATGGTTATATCTGAGTTGTAAAGTTTACTAAGCTTTTATCATCAACACAGCTACCATTAGCAATTATCATTCCAGATAGTAGACATAATTTCTGTAAATTCAGACCAGTTATTGAACTCTTTTCTGTCCAAATTAGTCCTTTCCTTATATCGATCTGCTCAACGGCGGCTATGTCATTATCAATGATATCATTGCCATCATTTATAATAAAGACATGTTCTATCGAGGTGTAAGCATTAAAATAATAATAATAAAAGTAAGCAATAATAAATACACGATTTGGACATATAAAATGTGCTGATTCGTTTTCGGTAATGAAAAGAAATCTTCTCCTGCTCAGATTGACATGTATTCAGGTGCAATATACACTACACCAACATATAGGTCTTGCTGAAGATTATGTGCATAATAAGAAATTTTGTTTTGTCAATATTTGTTCTACTGGTCAACTCGCATGTTGATGAATGTATGAAACTCTTTAAGCAATTTATATAGATTTTATCACGAATCTAAGTTTCGACCAGTGTCATACATATAACTAATCAAATCAATACAATTCACATTACACTGCTCGCCGGATAATTGTTTCTCAGTAGTGAAGGGGGGCACTATACGTACAATGGGAATTAGCATTAAAAACACCCTTGGGGCACTATACGTACAATGGAAATTTAACATGGAGAAAAATCGTGGGGCACTATACGTACAAGGGAAATTTAACATGGCGATAAATCGTGGGGCACTTTACGTACAAGGGGAATTTAACATGGGAATAGAGTTTGGGCTTGTTTAGGGACAAGGGGAATTTAACAAAAAAATTTTTTTAAAAAGGGGTAGGCAATTCAAAAGACTATCTCTTTTCGAGAAATATGGCTGGCCCTGAAAAGGGCCTTTGGGTTTTATGTTAATCTATTCATTAACATAAATGGCACCGCATTGGTCTTCTTCTTGTTCTTAGGCTACGTCTCACTGTTGGTCCGTACATCAGCACTCTTTTTAGGCATCCTTGTCTTTCAACGTAGATCCTACGTATCCACAGGCTGGTGTTTGTCCTGTGGACAACGGTCCACTTCGATCGGACATACATGAGCAAGTCTGTCCGAAACATCATGGAAGACACAAGGGTGGATGACTCAACTGTAGTCCACATCTTGAAGCGACGAGAACAGGTGAATCAATGCAGTCAACGGCGCTTATTTATAGGTACAGGTAGGATTGAAACGGATTGAGTTCATTCACCAATCCGAACACGCGTTACAAAATTCAGCCAGCCGCATCCAATCCGAAGAGAGCAGTCTGTGACGTCACGTAGTCAATATAGATCTGCTAGCGCTTGTGTGCAGTCAATCTATGCGACAGTCATTCAACATGACGGAAACTCAGAAAACGATCCATTGGGGTGCACCAGCAGGAGAGACTGCCCAAGGGAACTCGGACTTACTTTCAGAAGAAGTGAATTGGGATTTTGTGGATTTTCTCTCTTCGCAAGAATTTGTTCCGGAACCTGCGTTACCTTCTTCATTACCGCAAGTGGAAAATTTTAGACAGAGACAGAAAGAAGAATTGGAGAAATTTATACAACGACAAAAGGAAGCGGAACAAGCTTTTCTCCTACAGCAACAGCAACAAGAAGAAGAGGTAAGAAAAAAACAACAGCAGCAACAGCAAGAAGAAGTAGCAGCAAAGAAACAAGAGGGTGAAAATCAAACGGTCACGGTACTGTTGGACATTTTAGCGGAGTTAAGAAGTCTGAAACAAATGTATCAGACTTCTTTATCACGACCGAAGAGAATACGACCTTCCCGAGCCAAACACGTTAACCCTGTGACTAAGCCTACCGTACCACCCTTAGTGATTTCAACCCAATCATTATCATCATCAACATTACGCAGTCCAGAAGTAGGCCTTGGCCGTGGCAAAGGCATAAGGCAGTTAAAGCTGATTGCTTAAACTCACCCCTACACCATGAAGAAAAAGGCCCTTTTCAGGGCCACCCACATTTCTCGAAAAGAAATACAATTTCAATTTGCCAATAACTCAAAAAAAACCCACCCATGTTACCCTTATAGTACGTGTCTGTGTATGAGTGCGTGAGTGTAGCTTCTTATTTTAAAATCACAACTCAAAGACTCTTACCTTATATCATTCATTTATTCTTTTCTCCATTTTTTACAATCCAATTCACAATTATCAACACAACACTTTAATTAAAAGTTCATTGACTTCTTCTGTCTCCTTGTTTAGTCTCTCTGTTTTTTGAATTTCTTCACTGTCACACTCTTTTCCTCTTCTTCCTCCTCACTTTCTTCCCTTCTTCTTTTCTTCTCCTGTTTCTTTTTCTTCACCTGTCTGCTTTCTTCCTCTGAAGAATCCCTCTCTTCCTCTGAAGAACCCCTCTCTTCTTCTGAAGAATCCCTCTTTTCTTCTGATTCCTCTTGTTTCTTTTTTGGGCAATCTGGAGACCAATGTCCTTTTTCTTTACAATAATAACAGGTATCTTGACTTTTGTCTTTTTTAGTCCCTGTTTTTGTTCTTTTTTGACGGCCTGGACACTCTGAAGACCAATGCCCTTTCTTCTGACAGATATAGCAAGTATCTTGACTTTTATCTCGAAAGGAAGGAGAGTAGTCTGTCGGCTGGTCTGAAGAGAATTTTCTAATGACCCCTCGCAAAGCTCTAACGAAACGTTCCATCTGGTCAGTCTCTTCCATCGTTGTGCTCGGCTTGAGAGTGAAATGAATAGTGAAAGGACAAGACACACACCCTTTTATATACGCTGGTCTGCTATGACTATAAAGTAGTTTATGGTGTTTGAACTTGAGTCATTTGACTTTTTGCTTTCAAGATGAAACGATCTAATTCATTTGAGAAGGAAGAAGAAAGTAAGAGGCAGAAACGTGATCTATCGCCTCGTACCAGAGCTGAAATCTTGGCACAAATTCATGCCAGTGATTTTGAAGAGGACATGAGTGAACCAGAATCAGAACCCTCTAAAACAAGTTCACCACCCTTAGTCAACCCTGAAAAATACTATTCCATTCGAGAGACGGAAAAGCGCTCCTCTAGAAAATTTAGAACCACGGCTTACAAATACACGGTGAAGTTTAAAGATTTCAAGGCTGAAGTGCCGTTAGAGAAAGCAGAAGTGTTCATCACTGAGGTGTGGGATTCTTTGCTCACTGCACTCAAGCAACAATGTCAACCCAAAGAAGACGATCGCTTGAGACTTTCCATACAACACGACGGTTTGAAATCCCCTGTTTGGATCGAGTTTAGCACCCCTGCAGAATTGACCGCTTCCAAAGTCATGGACAAGATTCAACACGTGCAACAATCTAATGACCAGTTTGACATCACCGATGGAAAAGCCACATTGGACATGACCCACGTCTCTCCTCCTCAAGGGACTGGACGCAAAAAGATGTTATTGGTGAACGACCTTCGCAGCATTAAGCGTAGCCTTGTCCAAATTCACAATCCTCATGACCAGATGTGTTTAGCCCGTGCCATCGTGGTGGGACGAACCTATGCCAACAAGAACGACACGGTAGAATGGAAAAGAACCTGGAACACTATTCAACGTTCCTATCGAGCCAAACAACGAAGCAAAGCAGAACTCCTGTTACGACAAGCCGGCCTGTCTAAAGACACACCCTGTGGTATTCCTGAGATGCAAAAATTGCAAGATGCCCTAGCTCCACGATACACCTTGAAAGTGCACCCTCAAGAAGTGCGCGGACCTCTGTTGTTTCGAGGCCAAGACTTTAAGGACGGAAAATACATTCACCTTTATCATCACGATGAACATTTCGATACCATTACCAGTATCACTGGATTCCTTAAATACAGTTATTACTGTGAGAAATGTGACCATGGTTATAATAATCGAGAGCAACACAAGCATTGTGGATCGAAATGCACAGGATGTTTGGCCTCTTCACCCTGTCTGAGCGAAGAACCAGTGCCTTGTTCCACTTGTCTGCGCACGTTTGTCAGCCCTACCTGTTACCAACAACATCTGAAGACGCAAGGTTCACAGAAGAAATGCGCTTGTCAACTGCTGAGATTGTGCTCTACGTGTGAACAAGTCATACGTACCAATAATACCAAGGCACACGTATGTTCAGGAAAGAAAAAATGTCACATTTGTCACCACATCGTGGACTTGGAACACCAATGTTACGTGCAAAAATACCAACCCCCACCAGAGAAAGAGGACGGTCACAAGAAGAAAGGCAATTTCATCTTTTTCGATTTCGAATGCATGCAAGAGACCGGCATTCACATTCCTAATTTCTGCGTGGCTCATCGAGCGTGCGAGAAGTGCATTCAAGAACCTATCTTCAGTCATTGCCCTCACTGCAGCAAGATACCCGGAGGGCGTGAAAAAATCTTTCGGGGACCCAACACGTTAGCCGATTTTGCCCAATGGGTCTTAGACCCCGTCGACAAGACGTGGAGCCAAGAGGACATCGAACGTTACGGAGATTGTCATCGTCATGCCACGGTGATGGCTCACAATTTCTCCGGATACGATGGACAGTTTCTTTTGAGGTACTATACGGAACAAGGCACCGAACGTCCTAAAGTGACTTTGAACGGAGCCAAAATCATTTTCATGCAAGTGGGACAAGTGCAGTTTAAAGATTCGATGAGCTATTTGGCCATGCCTTTGAGTCGAATGCCTAAAACGTTTGGAATGACAGAAATGGCTAAAGGGTACTTTCCACACTTTTTCAATACGGAAGCCAATCAACACGCCGTTCTACCCCATTTACCTGAGGCTCACTATTACGACCCCGACAACATGCGTACCGAACAACGAAAAGCTTTCTACGCTTGGTACCAGGCTCACGCCTCGGACCCTTTCGACTTTCAGGAAGAAATGCTAAAGTATTGTCGTTCCGACGTGGACATTTTACGGCGTTGCTGTGGAAAATTTCGAGAACTGTTCATGGAACACGGAGGGGTCGATCCTTTGAAAGAAGCTTGCACCATTGCCAAAGCGTGTTCCTTAGTGTATCGACAACGATTCATGCCTGAAAAGACCGTGGCTGTCATCAGTCCTCAAACGACCCACTTTGTCAAACGTCAATACTCGGTCAAAGCCCTACGTTGGTTACATTACTTGTGCGACAAGGAAGACAAGTGGATTCAGCATGCCCGCAACGGAGGGGGCGAAAAGACCATCGGAACGTATTCGGTCGATGGCTGGGACTTAGAAAACCCCAAGATCGTGTACGAGTTTAACGGTTGCTTATTTCACGGATGTCCCGTCTGTTACCCTGACCGTGGCACTAAAAATCAGTTTTTGCAACGAACCATGGAAGACTTGTACCAGGACACTTGTCAGCGGCGCCTAAAGTTGGAACAGCAAGGATACCAAGTGGTGGAAATGTGGGAACACGAGTACGATCACCGTATGAAAACCGATCCCGAGTTTAAACGCCTCGTGGAAAGTTACCAGTTCGTGGACCCGCTGAACCCGAGGGATAGTTTGTACGGAGGAAGGACCAATGCCACCTGTTTGCTGTACCAAGCCGACGAAGAGAAAGGAGAAGAAATCAAATACTTGGACGTGTGTTCGCTGTATCCCTACGTGTGCAAATATTGTCGCTTTCCTGTAGGGCACCCGCAATTGCTGACGGAACACATCGACCTGAAAAACATTCGACAATACGAAGGCTTGATCAAGTGCAAAGTTTTGCCTCCCACGAACCTATACCATCCCGTCTTACCTCACCATTGTCAAGGCAAACTGATGTTTCCCTTGTGTCGTACTTGTGCCGAAACGTGCAACCAAGACCAACCTTGCCATCACAGCCAGGAAGAACGGGCCTTGACGGGAACTTGGGTCAGCGTAGAATTGTTCAAAGCTCTGGACATGGGATACCAACTGTTAGAAGTGTACGAAATTTGCCACTTTCCCAAGACACAACAGTACTGCAAGGGTGACCCCACGCAGAAAGGCATTTTCGCAGACTACGTGGATGCCTTTTTGAAACTGAAGCAAGAAGCCAGCGGCTATCCTTCCTGGTGTCACACTCCCGAAGACCAAATACAATTCAAAGAGAAATACTACGAACAAGAAGGCATCACTTTAGACCACATCGAGAAAAACGAAGGCAGGCGATCGTTTGCCAAAGTGATGTTAAATTGCTTGTGGGGTAAAATGGCACAACGACCGTGTTTACCCAAGACGGAATATTTGACAGAACCTTTCCGCTACTTCCAGATGATTCACGACAAAACCAAATACATGAAACACGTGGACGTCGTTCGAGAGAATTTGATCTTGGTCAATTACGAAGAAGATCTGGACTTTGTACAAGACGACCCTTTTGGAAATGTCATCATTGCGGCTTACGTGACAGCCCATGCTCGCTTAAAATTGTACGAAGCTTTAGAACTGTTAGAAGAACGCGTCCTGTACTTTGACACGGACAGTTGCATTTACATTCATCACCCGATTCAACATCACCCTGACATCGAAGGAGACCGTTTAGGAGCCTGGACAGACGAGCATCCCGACGACAAGATTCTAAGTTTCGTCAGTGGCGGTCCCAAAAATTACGGCTACGAATACCGTGACAAACAAGGAGAAGTGCACACGACGTGCAAAGTGAAAGGACTGACTCTGAATTATCGTACCAGTCGAGTGGTCAACTTTGGGGTATTGAAAGAAGCCTTGCAATCGGGAGAGGATGGAAACTTTAAAGTGACCACCTACCAACCGAACAAGATTGTACGTTTACCCACTCACCACATCGTCAGTCGACCCTTGGAAAAAGTCTATCAAATCGTGTACCAGAAGCGAGTTCGACTTCCCAATCATTTTACCTTACCGTATGGACACGTTGGTATAAAACATTGGTTGTAAGAGGATAATTACCCACCAGAAAGATGACTTCGCCACAGCAAGAATCGAGTGAGAAACCCGATGAGAACTCCAAGTTCAAACCCTACCATTTTCCAGTCTTCTTACCTGACTATTGTGATTGTGCCCGTCGATTGGACACGTTTCAGAAATGGCCTACGGATAGGGAAGGATTACCTTCTTCGCATGTTTTAGCTAGAACAGGATTTGTCTACTTGGGACCTGAGTCAGGATTGGGATACGAGGTACAGTGTTTCGCTTGCGGACTGAAGTTACAAATGGATCTATGTATCTATAAAGATTCAGCTATTCTGGAACATACTCGATGGTCTCCGCACTGCCCTTACCTTTCTATGGCCTTTCCACCCATCACACTACGGTACAATGTTGACGGTACCTTAGAGACGGTACCTTCCAGAACAGGACATAAAAAACGTAAAAAAGGAAAGATGTACAAGCTGGAGACTGCATTGCGACTAGTATAAAAAGGGGCTATGGTCAAGATCGATAGTTCATTGTGACTACCAAGACCGAGCGAACAAGATGAATACTTTCAGAGAAACACAGAACAAGTTGTTTAGAAGGGCACAATTCAAGTGTGAGGCTTCGGAAGTGGAATGCGATTGTGAGCCTTGCGATGGGACCGATGCTGTACGTTGTGACCTGAGCGATGCCGTAAAGCATCATGGGAACTTTAGTGCCCCTACCCCTATCATGGAAAGTGATGCTGTGCGTGTCAAACCTGTGGGATGCGAAAGCGATGCTGCTCGTCCTCTTGGATATTTTACTGGGTTTCGTTTTAAAGGGGAATGTCGACCTTCACGTTTACCTCCCTACGGATGTCATCCAGCCCTGAGCAAACTCCTGCCCATTTCACTCAACCCTCATCGAAACGAACCTGTGAAAAACGAATATTCGTTTCCTGTGCGTTGGTCGGAATACTGCGACTTTGAAAATCGTCTTCAATCGTTCAAAGGAAAATGGCCAAAGTATCTGGGAGGACCGACCCCCGAAGAATTAGCCAGAGCCGGATTTTTCTACTTGGGCGAAGGAGATAAAGTCAAGTGCTTCAGTTGCGGTGTGTCACTTCACCACTGGGAACCGCAAGATTCGGCCTTCGTTGAACATGCTCGATGGTCACCGAATTGTCATTACTTACCTTTAGTGGGACCGAGACATTGAAGTAACTTCTTACCATAATCATCTGTTCATGGATACTTTACAAGAGAACATTCGTGCTTTGCCTGTGGAGTTGAGAGAACGTATTTATCGAGAGCTGGTCAAAATACAAGTGAAACGTAAAGAACAATTGCATCCGTTACGTCACCGGTGTTTGAACCACTGGTACCTGAAGGCTATACAAGGACTGATTCAATTGAAAGTGTTCCATCGGACAGACATTGATCAACGATCCTCTAGTTTTAAAAAGGATTGGTTTGGTATGGACGATTGTAGTTACATCATTGTAAACGTACTGCATCGAATTCCAGAGGAAGAGTTAACGAATTACCAACATCTTGAACACAATGTCAACTTGGTGAAAGAGGAAACTTCTGAACGAATTGTAATGTGTAGATTAGTGACTCAACGATTTAAATTCGACACTGAAGTGAAACCATGTTTGTGCAAAGAGTACATTTCTTGTGTCAGACCAAAGAGGATTTAGTATGACCTATTCATGGATACTTTGCTAGAGAACATTCGTGCTTTGCCTGTGGAGTTGAGAGAACGCATTTACCGAGAGCTTGTGAAAATACAAGTGAAACGTAAAGAACAATTGCATCCGTTACGTCACCAGATCTTTAACCACTGGTACCTGAATGGTATAAGAGAACTGATTCGTCAGAAATTGTTTCAATGGTCAGACCTTGTTCAACACTTTGAGTTAGTGAATGATCGAAACGTTCATTATTTTGGTTACTTCGAGATTCACCTACAGCAATACATTGAGGAAGACAAGTTAAAGGATTATCAACATATTTTACGTGGAATCTACTTAGAGGAAGAGGAAACTTCTAAACGAACTCTGAAGTTTCGGTTACAGTATGCAAGATTTAGATTCCCTACTGGAGAACGAAGATCTCTGGCTAGAAAGTACGTGTATTGTTTCCGAAACAAAGAGACTATAAAAACAGGCTGCCATGCCACGACTTATGTCACATGTCATCCAACAGATTCCGTGGAAGGAACTCAATGACCATATTCAAACCGTGGATCATTACCATCAATTATTACAAGAACTGTATCCATTCAATTTGGGACGACAAGTGGTGTGTGTCTTAGTGACTTGTTTTCTGGGATTTCGTTTACCAGCCGATTCTTTGTGGACTCTTTACGATCAGTACTTACCACCTCCATGGCCTTAAATGGTCACGAAAAACTCCTTTTGTTCAAAGCCTTGTGTTTTCATCTGGATACTTCTCGACCTCAACAGGAAAAAAAGATTCGTCAACTTTTAGCGACCCAAGACGTGTATGACGATGTGTGTGTAGCTTGTGACTTACACCCTCATTGGACAGATGTTCGTGACTGGAAAAAGGGGGGTTTTGAGGCTTGGACCCAAGAAGTGGCCCAGTATGCACAAGAGTTGTTCAAGGAAAAAAGTTACTTTTCAACCCGTGTTAGTGACGGTGCCAGAAGAACCCGTCACCGAGAACAACCACTCGCTTCAGGACAGGACTGTCATGGACATGCCTGAAAGGTCATTCCGGGAGGACACTTGTGTGACAATACCTCATGTAGAGACTGTAAGAACATTACACACTGTCCCTAGGACATCTTGGTTACCCAAAACATGTTGTACAGACACTTGTTTATATTCCACTTTGATCGCTTTGCTGTGTTTTATATTCCTGTACATCACTATTTGGGTTGTATGTATTTTTGTCTTTCGTGTTCATATTTGAAACATTCAATAAACGTGTTCTGAAAAAAGTATATAAACTCTTGTCTTGTTTGTTTTTTCGTGTCACAAGTGACATTTCTCATACCATGGCTACCTCTGCTGTCTCTGCTCCCTCTTCCTCTACTGTCAAAGTCATCGACGAACACTTAGATCGTGCCAGTTGGGAGGCTTTGTATCTTCGCCATCCCTTTAACATGCTCATTGCTGGACCTAGCGGTTCAGGCAAAACCGAATTCGTCAAACGTTTGATCGAACATAAACATCATTTGATCGATCGGCCCCCTCAACGGATCGTGTGGTGTTACAAAGAGTGGCAATCGGCGTACAGCCTCTTGCGAGAAAGTCAAGGCGATTCCATCGTGTTTGTGGAAGGCATTCCTAAAGAAGACGACGGCATCGTCTCTGACTCCCGTCTAACCCATTTGGTCATTTTCGACGACATGTTAGGAGAAGACGAAGAAGAAATTAAATTGTGGTTTACGCGCAAAGGGCATCACCGTAATGCCAGTGTCGTTTACATCACCCAAAATTTGTTTCAACAAAGTAAAGCCCATCGCACCATCAGTCTCAATGCGCATTACGTAGTCTTGTTTAAAAGCCCTCGAGATAAATCGCAAGTGCAAGTCTTAGCCAAACAGTTAGGAACGCCTTGGCTGACTCAGGCGTACGACGATGCCACTCAAACGCCACACGCCTATTTACTCGTCGATTTGAAACCTACGACCCCCGAGGATTTGCGATTTCGTACCCACTTGTTTCACCACTGGTGCCAAGACGGAGGACCTGTCCTGTACACGTCTCCGTCCTCGACTTCATTTCACTCCTCCCATGAAAAAAATCTATAAAAACCTCAGACCCTTTTTCGTCTGTCTCACACAGTGTGAACATGACGTCCCTTCAGTCACATCTTCCCGTCAAATTGATTCGTGCCTTGTATGGCATCAGCCGAGAAAAAGATCCACAAACACGAGCCCGTGTCTTAGAAGCTAGTCTCAAAGAAGTCTTACGATGGTTCACGGTGACGGCACGTCAATTACTCCAAGGAATCATTCAGATTCCTCATCAAACCCAACGCTTTTTCGATCGAAACAAAGTCGCTTTGGTCCAACTGGCCGATCCCCGAATCGACACTCAAACCAAAAAACAAATCATTTTGAAACCTGGAGGGAGCGGTACTCTAGGAGGGGTCATCATTCGCTCACTCTTAAGATGGGATCCTAATGCCCCCAAAGTTATCCCCAAGACAAAAGTTCAACGAAGCCCCAAGAAGAAAAAGAAAAAGACCAAGTCCCCAAGAAGAATAACTTCTCCAGTGGCAGGACCCTCCTCTTACCAGACACCACCACCATCACCCCGGAAAAAGAAAAGAAGCCCCCAGAAAAAGAAACAGAGAAAAAGTCCTCAGAAAAAGAAAAGTCCACAGAAGAAGAAAACTAGTCGCAAGAGAGGTACTTCGGCCAGGACGCAACCTTACACTCGCAAGCCACGACCTGCCACAGCGGTGACTGCGTCTCCGGCAGCCTCACGTTTGTCCACTTCTCCGTTGATGTCACCAGGAACTGAAGAGTACTTGGAGACGTTGATCACACCAAGAACTTCTCCGTTGATGACCCCCAAAAGAACTTCCCCAGTGGCAGGACCTTCCAATTTAGCGGCAGTGGCTGCTGCTCACAAAGTACCTTCTCCCAAAATCAAAGTCCAAGAAAGATCGGGCATGTTACAAAGTTTACTGGATTTGTCCAAACAAGAACTGGCTCGATTTAGTCCGTTACGTACCCCTGCACGACGTGTCATGCCTGTCCTCAAACTGATAAAACGTAAAGACAATCAGTGGCGACGCGTTCCAGTATAAAAAAGGCCTGTGACCGAGTAGGATATCAGTGTTTTTAGGTGCTCCTAAAGACTCAAAGATGTCACCCTCCAGAAAACCCCAAGGAAAGAAAAGGAAAGGACTGCCACCACGTTTAGCCAAACATGGGGACCTGTTATCTGTCCTGTCCAAAGCTTCTCCACCCCTACGAAAAAAACTCATTCAAACGGCCTCCAAAGAGGTCATCGATACCGTGTGCGAATGTTGTTTGAACGTGTTGAAAGGCACGATCCCTTTGTCCAAACACCAGAAACAATGCTTAGGCAAACATCGTCACGTTCTTCGGAAAATGGTTCAAAAGAAAATTCCCATTCGTCAAAAAAAGAAGATGTTGGTCCAACGTGGAGGCATTTTACCTCTCTTGTTAGGCCCCATACTGAAAGGAGTCTTGGGAACCATGTTGGGAGGACTGGTGGGAGCAAGATAAAAAGGCCTTCGGAAGTCCCAAGATCTCAGAATTCACCCCTGACAACCCCATGGAAGGACGAAAACTAGCTTTAGTGCCTTACAAACGATGGATGGAATACCATCGGTGGCAAGAACAACGCACCCCGCATTTACCTCCCAATCCCCATTTGAGCGAGATGTCCCAGTTACAACACGAATTGCAATCCTTGATGGATCGCCAAGATTTGTCCGAAACAGAAAAATCGCAAAAGTACGGTCAACTCTTGCAACGACTGCAACTCTTTCACCAGAAAGCTTTAGACGAAACAGCTTTACCCACTTTGAAAGATTTTAAGACCTTGATGAAAAGTCCAGCACCATCACCAGTACCAGTACCAGTACCACCAGTACCCGTGACCAAGACAGAAAAAGGAAAAGAAGAAGAAGAAGAAGGGTTTCAAACTCCACCAGAAAAAGTACGCAAGTTAACAACACCACCTACCTCCAGAATTGGATGGATTAAAAAGATGATGGCCACCCCTTCTTCCTCACAAGAGAAAAAGAAAGTGAAGACAGAAGTGAAGACAGAAGTGAAACAAGAACCGATATCCCCCGCTCAGACATCCTCCTCCTCTTCGACACCTATTGCTGGCCGCACACGCAAAGCCTTGCAATCCAAGAAAATACCCCAAGAGAAAAAGAGTAGCCTCTTCCAAGAGTGGGTGCCTTATTAAGACACCAATCAACACAAAAAAATGGAAAAAGTCTTAGCTAGCATTTACTACGATCCCTCGCATCCTGCAGGTTACGCAGGAGTTCAAAAATTGTATCGTGCTGCCAAAACGCGACTGAAAAGTCTCCGTTTACCTCAAGTGCAACGATGGTTACAAGAACAAGCTACCTACACTTTACACAAACCCATTCGACGCAAGTTTGCCAGAAGTCGCACCCGAGTGGAAGGCATCGATCATCAATGGCAAGCCGATTTAGCCGATGTCTCTCATTTGGCCAGCTACAATCGTGGCTACAAATATTTGTTTTGTGTCATCGACGTTTTTTACAAATTTGCTTGGGTCGTGCCCTTGACTTCCAAATCCAGCAGCGAGTTAGTACGAGCCCTGCAACGGGTGTTGAAACAAAGCGGTCGTCGCCCTCTTCGATGGCAAACGGACAAAGGCACCGAATTTCTGAACCAAGCTTTCCAAAAAGAATTAAAGAAACGTGACATTCATTTTTTTACCACCGAGAATCCCGAAACCAAAGCCAGCATCGTGGAACGTTTTCAACGCACTTTGAAAGAACGCATGTGGAAATATTTTACGCATCACCACACTCTGAAGTACATCGACATCTTACCGCACCTGGTGCAAGCGTACAACCAATCTTACCATCGAAGCATCGGACGTGCCCCGCAAGACGTGACTCCCGACAACGAAGTGCTGGTGTTCGAGCGCCTGTTCGGTACGTCCCCGACGAGGGCTGTCCCCAAGAAAAGTGGAGAGTTGACCGTAGGAGATTGGGTGCGCATTGGCAAAACCAAACGCACTTTCGACAAAGGTTACTTACCTAACTGGACGACCGAACTGTTTCGCGTTACTGGACGAGTGCATGGCCGTCATCCTACCGTCTATAAATTGGAAGACATGAACGGAGAAGTACTCAAAGGAACGTTTTATTTGCCCGAGTTACAACGTGTCACCAAAAAAGAAGACGACGTGTACGACATCGAAAGCATTCTCGAACGCAGAACCCGTAAAGTGGGCAAACGACGTGTCAAAGAAGTCAAAGTACGTTGGAAAGGATATCCACCCAGTTTCGATTCTTGGATCGACGCTTCGCAAGTCATCGACTATAAAAAGAAGAAGTGACCATCATGCCCTTTCACACAGCAGCAGACGCAGCTACGTCGACCACTCCTTCTTCCCCTAGTTCTTCTGTGCAAGATTTACAAAAACAACCCTTGTGGGTGTGGTGTGGAGAACGTGTGCCTAAAACGCAAATCGTCTTTTTCTGCCAAATCTTCGTGGTGTATTGTGTCATCGGGGCAGCCATCGCCAATTTGAGTTTGCAACAAGGAGACAAACAATTGTGGACCATTTTATTGAGCAGTTGCATCGGTTACCTACTTCCCAATCCCTCCCTGAAATTCTCCTCGAACGGGAACGTTGTGTCCAGTGCCAGTGTTAGTGCCAGTCACCACTCCAACATCCACAACCCCATTTTGGGCGGAGACACGCCTCTGACATCCAGTAATATCCCCTCGGACAGCCACAGAACTCTGGAATTATGAGTCACCAAAACCAATTTTACTTAACCTTACCCAGTGACAGTTCCATGGAGGTGTTTCCCAAGAACACGTTGTGCTGTTACACGGCCAAATTACCTCAAGCCATCCAGTTAGATCACGAAGCCCATTGGGAAGTGGCTTTAGTGGAAATGATTCACCCGACCCAAGTCCACAATGTCCTTAACAATCAAAATACTTTTAAGGTGGAAGTTCATGACAAACCATTGCAAGATGAGTTGGATAAGACTAGTAGCACATCTACCAGTAGAACCTATGATGAAAAACTTAAAACGTGGACCTACAACTTTGTGATTCCCCCAGGCTATTATTTCAGTGGTCATCATTTGGTCAGCGCCATAGCCTCCAAGTTTAATGGTGTGTTTGGGGAAGTTTTTAAGAAGGAAACTTTCAGGAACAAAAGTGTCACCCTGGAGTACCACAAAGTAGCTCGTCGCTTCTTGATGAAATTTGAACGGAGTAAAATCCTGTCCATTTTATTTTGTCCTGAATTGTATGACATGTTGGGTGGAGACATGAACATGAGAATGACCATACTCAAGAACAGCGAATCACCCACCGTTCACGACAACGAGTCTTTTAGCAAGTTATTTCGTGCCCCAGTAGAACTGAACCAAGGACTGAATTTGATCTTTGTGTATTCCGATGTGGTGGAATACAACGTGGTGGGACACACCTCCGTACCGTTACTGCGTGTCATTCCTTTCAAAGTGGATTCTGCCACGAACGCTGACGAGGAAGGTGGAAACACTTACCACGTCCACCGCGAATTTGTCCATCCTCACTATTTGCCGGTCAGCAAGTCGTATTTGGACACGGTCAACATTACTATAAAAGGAGATCTGGGACAAAATATTCCATTCACCAAAGGAAAAGTCACGGTGAAACTCCATTTTCGAAAACGGTTCTCTCACGACTCGTAAGTAAGTCATGTATCCAGTGTACCAAGGGGTGGCTCGACAGCGAGGACACGGTTTAGGAGACATGTTAAAATCGGCCTTTCGTTCGGTGGCCCCAGTCTTGAAACCGATGGTGACACGCGGATTGCACGCCTTGAAAGATGCGGCACTGACACAAGGCAAAGAATTTCTCCAAAATGTCATCATCGACAAACAAAACCCTAAAGAAGCCTTCATGAGGGCAGGTAAAAATGTCTTGCTGCAAACGGGCAAAGACATTTTAGGCCGACGAGACACACCTATAAATGCCCTGCACGCTACCGAGTCAAGCATTCAGCAAGGACAAGGCAGAAAGAGACGACGAAGAAGAAAACACCCTTTCACCAGACTTCAAGCGAGAAAGGCCAAGAAAAGAAGAACCGTTCGAGACTTAGACGTTTTCGATTATTGAAACACAGCAACAACAAAAAAAAAAATGATGCACCGAGAGTCTTGCGCTTGTTCCAAGACGGAACTGGATCTGTTTGCCATGCCCCCCACCATGATGACCATGCAAGAATCCCAATGGGTGGAATTTAATCCCATCTCCTCATTGACCGATTCCGCTCCCATTGAGTTTGAAATCAAAGGACAACCCGAAGATTACATCGATCTGAATAGCAGCTACCTGTATTTGAAAGTGAAAGTGATCAAAACTGACAACACCAACCCTGCAGCCGATGCTAGAGTAGCTCCCGTCAACAATTTCATGCATTCCTTGTTCAGCGAAGTGGACTTGTACTTGAATAACAAACTGGTCAGCAGCAGCATGGATACTTACCCATATCGTGCCTACTTGGAAAATCTCTTGACGTACGGAAAAGAAGCCAAGAATACTCATCTGGATGCTTGCGTGGTATGGAAACCTGACACGGCAGGTGAGAACAAGTTTAGCGACACAGTCCTGACAGCAGATGACGATCTTCACAATGTGGGGTTTAATGACCGTCGTAAGAAAATTCTGCAAGGGCGAAGTTTAGAACTGATGGACCGTTTGCATTTGGACATGTGGTTACAAGAAAAGTATTTGCTAAACGGAGTGGATGTCCGCCTGAGACTGAATCGTAGCAGTGCCACTTTCCATTTGATGGCCCATGCCAATGAATACAAAACTATCATTCAAGAAGCCAAGCTCTACGTGCGTCGCGTAGAAGTGTTACCTAAAGTGGGAAACGATATCAGTCAAACGTTAAGCAGAACAACTGCCAAGTATCCCATACGACGCGTAGAAGTGAAAACGTTCACCATTCCTGCTGGACAGCAATCCATGATCCAAGATCATCTGTTCCAAGGACAGTTACCCAAGCGTTTGATTGTTGGTATCGTCAAGAATACAGCCTTCAACGGAGCCCACAACGAAAATCCTTTTGAGTTTAAGCATTACAGTGTGTCCAAGATCGAAGTCAGTCGCGACGGCAAGACCTTGTGTACCCGGCCTTTAGAACCTAAGTTTGGTAACAAGAATTACTTGAGATCGTACTTGTCCCTGTACGAAGCCACCGGACAGTTAGGAACCAACACCAGTCACGGTATTTCGTACGAAGATTATGACGGAGGCTATGCTTTGTGGGCTTTCGATTTCACTCCAGACCAAGGCAGCGACGAGGGACATTTCCACCCTATAAAATCTGGCCAAATTCGTGTGGAACTTCAGTTTACTACAAATCTAACAGAGACGGTGAACGTCCTCCTGTATGCAGAATTTGATAATACGATAGAAATCAACAGTTTAAGAGAAGTCATCCTAGATTACTAGAAGCCATGGAAGACTGTTATCCCTCTTTACCTAGTGGAGAAACTTTAAAGATGGAATGTGAGGAGACCGTGGAAGGAGAAGAATCTCAAGACAAAGACGAAGAAGATATCATAATGAAGTCAAGATGGCCAGAACAAGAAGCCCATTTAGTCTCCTGTTTTGCCAAACACTTGGTCGACAAAATGACAGAATTGATCAAAAAAGATTGCTATGGATGTCAAAACGATCATCCCAGTCAAATTCAACACGATAAATGCCTGATGTTGAGTCAAGAAGAAAAATTGGACGAGTATCTGGACGAAGCTTGGAGTCTCATCTCGAACGAAGACGTGTTGCACCAGTGGTATAAAGACTTGCGTGAACATTCTTGTCCACCATTAACCACTCAAGAGATCCATCGTATCGAAGCTCTCCTGAATCAGAGTGAGGAAACAGAACGAATAACCGTTTATTCGTCAGACATTTTCAAGCAAAAAGTCAGGATCGAATTGACGACTTATTATTACCTGTGAAGAAGAAAACAAACAACACAAAACAATGGATACCTGGGAACTTTATTACCTTTTGAACCACAGTTCGTATACGTCTTCTTGGAATCCTGTCGTCTGTGCTAAAGATGAACTCCCTGATCGCAAACCTAAAGACCATCAAGCTTACGTGATCAACACGGACGACAGTCATCTCCCAGGAACCCACTGGGTAGCCGTCTACTTTCCTCAAGAAGGCTGTGTGGAATATTTCGATTCGTATGGATTGCCGCCTTTGGAAGACGATATCATCGACTTTATGAGAAGAAATGCTCAAACCACCCGATTCAATAACGTGAAATTACAAGGCACAGATTCCTTGGTGTGTGGACAATATTGTGTGTATTTTCTGCATCATCGCAGCCTGGGCTATTCCTTAGAACATTTAGTGACTCATTTCGATCCTCGTTCTTCTGCTAGAAACGATGTGAAAGTAGATCGATGGTTTTGTGACCATTATGCTTATCTTTTGTCTCAAGCTAGGAAACGTAGTGTCCATCAATGGCCTAATGATTTCCAACAGTGGAAATCACAATTTCATTCACAACGTTGTCAGCCTTGTTTAAAGTAGATTGTATTTGAAGAAAAAAATGATTGTCATTTGAAAAAAAATTGTTTGATGTTATAGTGTTGGATTATTGTTAAAAATGTTGTTTAGTGTTAAGTGATTTTTTGAATAAAAATGTTGTGTTTAGAAAAAAATGCCTTTGTGGTTTGTTTAGCTATAAGAATGTTGGATTGATGCTCTGTCATTTCTTACTATCCCTCTCATGAACGTTGCGGCTCGAAAACCGTGTGGGGGATGTTTTCCTTCACGTCCGCGCTTTCACTTTAAGAACCGGGTTGTTCCCAGTCCAGCCATCCATTGTCGACTCATCCTCCTAAGAAGATGTGCTCCAAACTAGCTAAGCTCAACGAAGCCTACGTGAATCTGCATAGGGTCAGACACAGTCTGATACCGAAGCCAGAAGAAATAGAGAATGTGAGAATGTTAAAAATCACTGAAGACCTGATAGAAGAGCTCTTCAGAGAAGAAATGAACAGGGAGAAAGAAGAATGGACAGAGAAGTACAGACTTCAGAGACAGCAGCAACAGCAACAACAACAAGAGCAGCAGCAGCAACCTGAACCTGACAGAGGCTTTGTCGATTGTCGTATCGACACCAAAGAGTTCTTCTTCTCTTTCCGAAGAAGCAGACCTATTGCCAGAAAGTCTATCCTCAGAGGACATCGCATTCTTAGAAACTAAAAAAGAATGCCATAGCAAAACAAAAAAAAAAAAACAGCCCTTTTCAGGGCTACCCAATACTCTAGAAAAGAAATAACTATTAATTTGCCAATGTATGTAGGTAGAGTAGTGTGAAAATAAACACTAACTCTTTATTAATAGTGGAAGTGTATGTGTTTGTGTGTGTTTGTAAGAGCTCAGGTATGTTGGTGTGAATAGTAGATTATGGGTTTCTTAGCAAATGTGGAGAGTATAGTTAGGGTTATATTATATGAAATGAGAAAGTAGGGGGATGTTTTCCTTCACGTCCGCGCGATGTTCGGTCATCATCTAGGTAAGATCCATTTTATGTTTTAGGGGGATGTTTTCCTTCACGTACGCGCTTTTCGTATAAGAACCCACAGTATTCGTCGTTCAAACCATTCTGCAAAGAATACAAAGAAGATGGCGTCAAACCAAATAGACAAATTACAAACCTTGCAAGACGTTTTAGACAATTTAGGAATAATGGAACAGATGCTATTAAGACTGGTTGAAGACCATTATTCCTATAGTCCCCATCGTGTAAAGATGGAAATTAACAATTTAAGGAAAGCAAAGGACAAGATTAGTGGTGTAATGAAAGAGATCAAGGAGGAGAAGGAGGATGAAGAGGAAAAGATAAGAATAAGAACATGGAACGAAAAAATTGAAAAAGAAGAGGAAAATGAGAAGAGGAAGAAAGAAGAAGAGGAGGAAGAGAAGAAAGAAGAGAAGAAAGAAGAGAAGGAGAAAAAAAAGAAGAGAAAGAGTGTTGGAGATAAAATAAGAAGTTGGTGGAGGAAAAGAAGAAATTAGAAGAAGAAAACCCAAAGGCCCTTTTCAGGGCCAGCCATATTTCTCGAAAAGAGATAGTCTTTTGAATTGCCTACCCCTTTTTAAAAAAATTTTTTTAAAAAAAAAATCCCATGTTCAATTCCCCTTGTCCCTAAACAAGCCCAAACTCTATTCCCATGTTAAATTCCCCTTGTACGTAAAGTGCCCCACGATTTATCGCCATGTTAAATTTCCCTTGTACGTATAGTGCCCCACGATTTTTCTCCATGTTAAATTTCCATTGTACGTATAGTGCCCCAAGGGTGTTTTTAATGCTAATTCCCATTGTACGTATAGTGCCCCCCTTCACTACTTTTCTCAAACCTTGAATATTCCAGAGACTGGGCTTAATGTAAATATTCATCTGTACAGCATGTATCCCATGCAAAGACTCGAATAAACCAAACCCAGATATAACGTTTATACGTATAATATCCAGCGGTGTCTCCCTGAAGACCTATCCAGTTCAATTTATAATAAGTCTATCAAATTTCAAGAAAGCTGCCTTTCCATTCCTGTGCAGCTGAATAAGGGATTTGCTCGTGCCCAAACAATTCTTTCTGCAAAGTCTATATTAACACGGGTATGCGGTTCTGTTACATCTGGGATGTCTAGACATTAATTGACAGATTCAGTTATTTTTCTCCATCCTCCAACTGTGCCTCGTTTCAAGCTTAGTCCTTTCTCAGAATTATTTCTTTATATAAAAAACCCAACTGTTGAATTATTTTTAAAACGAATAAATTAATAATTGCAAACCTTGGACTCCGCTTCGAACGTAGAAGGTGCACCATTCAATTTCAGTTTTTGCTTAACCTATATCAAAACTTCTGTTTTGTATATCCTCTTATTGTGCTTTCAGTATAGCTTTATTTTTCACCCTTGATGTATGTTTCTGGCATGCCATGGAAGATTACGTTATTCAGGATTGGGCCTCTTGCTTCCTAAGTTTCTTTTTCATATTCAGAAGCTTTACCTCTAAACTTTGACGCAATTTATTGAGATTGTTCATTTCTTTAATTCTTCAATTGCACTTACCAGTGGTCAGACCGATTGTTCGTTCTTCGAAAATCAGACTATATATCACTCATTATTGTCTGATCTTTGTGATTTAATTATTCCTCAGAACGAAATGCCAGCCCTTGTTCCTTTTGTGTCGAAAGTGATTGTGACTTAGGAAAATGTTATAATAATAATAATAATAATATTAATAATGATAATAAGTATTACTATTATCATTATTATTATTATTATTATTATTATTATTGTATTCGCCATATCAGTATCATCATTTCATATCCTTGAAAAGTTAAAAAATACCACGCAGCGCTTCAACACACATGAAACTTACGCATCTGTGGATCATCAATGAAAAGAAAAAACTTATCTTGGATTCAAGAAAACAATTTTTGCAGAATACTAGTCCTTTTGAGTAACTCTTGTTTTTATTTAAATCTGAGTAACTTTATGCACTAAATATCTAAACAAAATATGTCACATAATGAAAATAACAGGCTTAAGAAAAGCTTGAATACAAATCATGACTGGAATTGGTATAAATAGGTTCACAGATCATAATGCCTTTCAAGTACAGAAAGGTCTTTATGGCTTGCAATTAGTTCCATGTACAAAAAACATGTCTTTGTGACACAAAGCTTGTGTGCATAATATTGTTCCAATTCAATGCCCCAGCTAGTTAGGTCTTATTGAACAATACTACCATTTAACAATTTGATTACTGAAATACAAAGTATTATGACGTGTCTTCTTTACCTGATTATTAAGAGACATTCAAGGGACGTTTAATTTTACTTCTCTTGGTATGAATCCTTTCCAGTTTCAAATGTAAGTTCACACATTTTTCCTCCTCCATCATTATGTTTCTCTTGTGTCACTGGGCCATAAAGAGTATATATATATATATATATATATATATATATATATATATATATATATATATATATATATATATATATATATATATATATTAAACAGCTTGTGACACATTCAAAGATATTACCGACTGTGAATAAAATTATTACCGATTTATTAATTCCAACAGGTGAAACAACAAATCAGATGTACAATTCTGTATGTATTACTGCACACTTCAAACCAATCACTCCAAACAATAGACGAAGGGTATAATAATTTGGTGTAAGGGTATATAACAGGATGTTCATGAGTATGCACAGAATTATTATTTCATTCAGACCCTCTTGGATAATCATCAATAGATAGATATATTAATAGATTGACAGTAAACAGACGGACAGACAGACAGATAGATAGATAGATAACATTTTAAACAGCAAAATAAATACCTATGGTTCTTAAAAATATTATCATTTAAGCTATTCAAATCGTAGGTTGAATGCGAGTGAAATTTCTTGCAGCTTTTGTTACAAATCATGTAACTTCTTCTCATTAATATTGCATTGGCTCTTAAGGTAACATACATTACAATGAATGTATTTCCGGATGAAGCGCTTAACAAAGGATATTAATCTTAAATGTAGTTTCAGTGTTATGAAAATTGTTTATTAAGACTTATATAACACATATGTAAATATAAAATATAGAACATTTTCACACACACACACACAGATATATATTGTTACGTGTTTATGCTGTCATAAAGAGTAACAAGAAAAGAGCGAAGACAACAAGCTTTATAAATTCAACAAATCCTTTTTTCCCTAGAAAAACAAGGTAAAAATGGATTAAAGAACTTAAGTTTTAAGAATCAAATCCAAAAATAATGCAAGAGTAGTCCAAGAATTAAAAAATAGAAGTCCTAGTTTTTTCTCTCAATACATCACTATTAAATATGACTACTGCGCAAATCAGGTAAAACCAGAATTTCGAAATAGAAGCTATTTAGATGTGTAATGTCACGTACACCAACCAATACAGCCTCGATTTAACTATAAATCCCTCGTTCTATAAATCACACAATAAAAAAAAGTTGTTTACTGATTTTGAGTCAAGGCCAGTAACTAGGTCAGAATTTAGATACAAAGTTATATTATAAGGCGTTTACGAAATAAACATTCAGGTCAAACAAATTTCCGGAAAGTTCAAATTCCAGTAAACAATATTACATTACTATGACATATAATTAAAAAATTTTTTTTTTTACAACTAACAGACAAACAATTAAATTAAATCATATATATATATATAATCAAAAACCTAAATTAAATATGCATTTACATAAAGATATGTTGCAGATAAGGCAACGTTGCGATCAATCACGAATCAATCACTGATATATTTATCATAAGAACTAAAAAGGTTTGACCTATTTACATGATAGTGACAAAAGTATTCCAATGTGTCAAGAATTAGTTGTTGCAACCAGTTTATAAGTGACATTTTTTAACTGCTTAAAACACTGGTACGCTTGGATGGATTGTTATTCGGTCTGTGTGTGTGTGTGTATATATATATATATATATATATATATATATATATATATATATATATATATATATATATATTGAGCAAAGACGTGCTTTTTATATATATCCTGAAATTGACAGCTGTTTGAAATTTACACATGATTCATTAACCTGAAGAGAATATCTTCAAACACATTTGTTTATCAATGACATGGTATCTTTGTGAAGTTTCTTTCTTGTCTATCTTTCACTCACAACAATTTCTTCATGAGTTTAAAAAATACTTGTTATTTATACTTTATTTTCCCCGTATAATCATGGTTTGTTTGGTATATTCATTTCAAAGTTGATGATATTCTAAAATTCCATGAAGTTTCGCAGATACAATGGATCTGTATGCCAGAAGCACATAATGAATCAAGAAATTATATTTACATCTGAAACTTATATCTGGTATACCATCATATATTACTATAATCCTGTTTTGTTTATGTAGTCATGAGTAATCTGATCATACTCAGGACTGATCTCTTTGCTGTTATCCAAAGACATATAATAATCGTCCAGGCTTTCATAAGCAGCTTCTGGAGATTCAGTGACCGTGACTTCGTTTACACTTGGTGTCGCACCGTTTCGCTTAGTGTTAGACATTTTAGCATTTTGCTTCCTGCAATACAAAAATATGCATTCTCATTATATTTTCCCGAAAGTTGTTTCAATCAATGAATGCAACAATATATATATATATATATATATATATATATTTGGCATGACTATGCATTAGTTACCGGTCATTTATACTAATATTTTATCAATGATTGTCACTTGCCAGTTTATATTAAAAATGGTAAATAAGCATTTCAATATTTACATCTAAATCATCATAATATAGTTTTAAGTTTGCAGTCATTACGGCTGTCTATTATTTTGCAGTGATGTTGGCAATCTGTGAATTTGCTTTTGACGTTGGGTTTTTATCACTTTGCAGGGATATTGGTTATCTGTCAATTTGAAGGGATGTTTGCTATCTAATAATTTAGAGGGATGTTTGCTATTTATCTTTTCTGAATTGACGCTGTGTATTTATCAGTTTGATGTGATGTTCACTATCTACCAATTTTCAGATAATTGGTTGCAGGAGTGTTGGGTATCCTATCGATCAGTTTGCAGTGATGTTCGATTGCTATCAATTTTCAGGGTTGTTGGCTATCTATCAATTTGCATTGACGTTGGGCATCTCAATAAATATACAGTGATGTTGGGTTTCTATATATTTGCATTGACGTTGGATATCTACCAATGTGAAAGTACTTTTGCTGTCTACCAACTTGCAGATGGTTGGTACGTATTATTTTGCAGGTATATTGGCTATCGATCAATTTGCGTTGTCGTTGGGCATCTATCGATTTGCAGTCTTGTTGGGTTTCTATCAATTTTCACTGACGTTGGCTATCTATCAATTTACATGTATGTTGACTATCAATTTGCATTGACATTGATCATCAATTTGCAGTGATGTTAGGTTTCTATCAATTCTCATTGACATTGGCTATCTATCAAATTGTAGTGATGTTTGGTATCTATAAAAGACGATGACTAGCACTTTTCAAATAATTAATATTAACGCTATCAAATAATTCATCACAAGAACTGTCCCAAAGTTTGCTACATTTCTCAAGTCAAATATTCTTCAAATTAATTTTACTTGATCATATTTATATTACTTTCACACTGTTGTAATTGTAATCAGAAGTAGAGATACTGGAGAAAATGAAGCATAACTCTTATGTTACCAATTCTACACATCAAAATTCTTTATTTCAGTCTTAGAAGGAGTTATGGAGTAAATAACATTTAATTAAAACCTAATTTGTCCTCAATAATAATATTATCTTTTCATTTGAATTCAACATAATAGCTGTATTTCAGGTCTCGCTACCGGCTGTATCTTAAGAGAATTTGGCGTAACCCAAATTACACGAAATATATTTTTTTCAAACATAATTTGAGGAATAACACATTATTCATAACATTTCTGGGTATATTTCGAGATAATAGAATATTCATCATGATATCGAAATATAATTTTCTCAATTGTGAATTTAAGAATGCGCTGTGAATAATGACACTTCGGAACGTTTCATTATAATTGTTTCTTCTCATAAATCTAGATGACATTCAATAACATAGGATATCATAAAGGATGAAAAAATTTAAGTTTTGAGCTTGAATTCAATTTTCAGCCTTAAAGGTTTTCAAGGTCACAGGGCAAACCTCAAAAAGGTTCTCTGATATTAATGCAACGAGCATTTTAATATGGGTGATCTAAACCTAAAAACTTTTGTGAAAAATTCCAAGAATGCACACGTGTTGAAATCGTATATCATGCATGTGGCAAGCATTATAACAATATTTAGTTGTATTTTATTGCAAATTATGGAAGCAATTTATTTTTTGCTACTTTCAAATAATTAACGTTCAGTTAATTGAATCTGGTCAGTGAATACCTTCTCCATGTGAAAATTCCAAGTACTAGGCAGACAATTAAGATAAGGAGCAACACTGGTAGGAGAGAAGCCAGAAGTGGGACATCCAGACTCGAATCTAAAATAAATAAATAAGCATATATATATATATATATATATATATATATATATATATATATATATATATATATATATATATATATATATATATATATATAAGGTATATATCTGTCTTGTTGCCTCTCTGTCTATCCACCGGTATCGCAACTTATGACATGAAGCCGTTTCAGCATTGAGCTGTTTATCTGCCAATTACGTGCATTCTTGGATTTCCATACATTTCGCAATTCAAATTTATGAGCAAAAATATTTAATTTCTCGGCGGCATTATGAAAATTGAAGAGGTATTTCTTTTTGTATATTCAGGCTGAGATATCTTTTAGATCAACCAGAAAGAAGCGCGTTTCATGACAGTATATTTTGTGCATCTCAAGAATATCTCACTCCTGGATTTACTTCCAGATGAGGTAGTCCACATAAATAAAAGTACTGTTATAGTTGGGCAACCAGACAGCATATTCAATTTGTATTACATGTTGACTTTTCGCAATGACTAAATCTTATGCATACCTGTATTGATACTTGACCTTTGCCCACGATCAAGTTAATGGTGTTCTTGACCAGTGACATTTATTTTGCAAACAACATAATACATAGCTAATATTTTTCTACCACTGAAGATTGAATATTCGGGTCATTATTAATAGTAAACATTTTACTTCAACTTGAGTTAAAGACACAGTCTTTGTTCTGACCTTAGCAACTTCTAAAATGTAAATTTCCTATTAAGTTGTCACATTATTTTCAGCAAATGGTCAAAAGAGGGGTATATAATCTTGTTTTAATTAGGATCAGTCATTCTTGCCTCAACATCCAAAACAGAATCAGTCTTATTGTTGTGTTCAGATTGCAATTTGGCTGGAAGATTTATTCAAATTGTTATTTACTTGGATTGCAAAATGCTTAATAATATTCTAGGTCAAAAAGTTGTGGAATTATTATGAATTCAGACAAATATATTTTGGATTGTATTATTGTGATACATCCAGAAATTGTTACAACATAGCCAGAATCCAGGTCATTGGAACATTAATACGTTCGAGACAACAGGTATATCAGCAAAATCAATATCGACATTTATTTAAAATACCCCTGAAATTCATTTGGAGCTTCACACATTTCATTTAGCACATTTTGGACTATTTGGGATTTAATGCACAATACTTTAAGAGTTATTATTAAAGTTTCATTCTGTATTCCAGGAAAATAAGTTATTTGTTGGATTTTACAAAAGTCCTTGGTTTTTCCTCATGCTTTTTACATAGTTTAGGACAAAAATGTTATAACAACTCAATGAGTTTCTGATCGATGACTGTAGCTTGTGTTGATAACATAGGCTTGAAAGTCTTTAGGTTTAGGATGACGAAGTGCATCTTTAGCACACCACATGATTTCAAGAAGGTGTACGTGAACTGTGAATTATAATTTAAATGAAGTTTCCATGTTCGATTCTTTTTCTTTTGTGGTTTCACAGGTAATGATAAGTCATCAATTCAAACCTGATATTTTACTTAAAAATAGTCTGTCAAATAAGTCGATAAACAACGGTTGTCTCCGTATTCTGTTGCAAGAGAGATTCGATATGTTTAGTCTCCAGAGAAGTCAATGGGTGTATGGAATGATCAAGTTTTTACGCCACTTTCGGAAAGATTTCTCTTTTGAGATGACGGTCCTAGCCACTTCCAGATATTATTACAACTTTTCTTCTGGACTCATCATATATTTATCGTATTGTTTCTGACTAGTATGATTAAATTTATCTAGTTGTAATTTGTTCAACTAGGTCCTGAGCAAAACAGGACACTAAATGCGATTCTTGTTCTGGACATCTTGAAATCATGACCGTATCTTCGTCTTGGTCTTCTTCTATATCGCTCAAACACATTATTATCTCCTTAGGCTTTTCGTGTCCCATTTTTTCTAATTGTATATAATCAAATCTCTCAAACTGTTGATTTCCAGGGTATTGTCAAATTCTACATAGCAGACGAAATTTACTGTGTTGGCTAGAGCAACTGCAATTCAAGGTCCACACCGAGATGGGCTGATTTTATAGGATATAAAAATACTTTGTCACTGCCATGATCTGGAGGGAAATGAAATCCCAACAATCCAAATCCTCCTGCAAAAATCATCATGCAAAACACCGTGGCTGATGTTGGTTAACTAACTGTCTTGTGGGCTTCACACTGTATCAAGTATAATCTCAAGTAATTTTTCTAGGAAAACATAGTTTTAAAACGTCTGGTACACATTGTTTGGTTATCTCGAGTGACTTTGACGATGCTTTTGTACCCGTTAGCATTCGCCAGGAAATGGAATACAGTGCTACGTTGATTTAGTCTCAGGCGAACATACACACTGCAGGGCCGGTTGAGGTCAGGTTTTTTCTTTTCTCAAACGTTTCGAAAGGGCCTTCACGTTCCTCGAAATGGCACAAAGCAAAAATGACGAAGGTATATGTGTATATTTATTCAAAGTGTGCATAAGACCTAAAAAACATCTGCGCAAGAATAAAACGATTGTCAAATGTCAGATTTTTGTAGCCTCGTCCTTGCTGTGGTGTAGAGGATTTGGCAATGACTTGGCCAGATATGTGAAGCGAATTTATTGGGGTGACTCGCAAATGAGAATATCTCTTTTGTGCATCTGTTCTTTTTATTTCAGGATACCAGCGGTGATGCGAGTGGTTTGACCTTCGTTGATATTCAGGGCTTGAATGAAATATTACTGCCATAGCAACTTCCCAATGACTTTGGTGATCCAAATGTATGTCATAAGGTAATTTAACTGTTAAACAGCACAAAGTGTTGTTTGGGAGACATTCATAGAACTGTCACTTAGTAGGATTAAATAAAACTGGCAATTATAGCTCGATCGCTATGATTTCCGTCGAGTCACTCAATGTCAAAAGAAGGTGATTTTCCATATGTTTCAATATAGTTTTTCTATAGTTTCGACTAGAAGAATGGTGACTGGTGTTGTCTGCATGGCTACCGTTGTTGTTAGTAGCCGTTCTAGTTTTCAAGGAAGGATTGGAAAGAAGATAACCAATACAACTGCTGAGCAGAGTTGTCGACAAGTGGTCGTCTCCTTGCTACAAGTTGAAGTTGACAACGGCTGCTCTGAGTACACAATACACCACAAAAATTCGGCAGAAAAAGACGAATTGAGTTTAAAGCACACGTTCTCCACACCACACACACACAGATTGTTTTTGTGGTTCTTGAAGAGAGAAACTCTGCAAAGGAGAGACAGTTGCGTGTTTTACGGCATGATGGTTACTTCTTAAAATCGATAACTTGTGAAGCGGCAATCCAAGCATCAAAACTAAGTGGAAATCCCTTGCAACGGACGTTCACTTCTTCGAGTCGATGGTTGCCTACTTTTCGTGCTTTTTGATTGGAAATGCTTCAGATTTCGTGCACGTAGTCTTTTTGTTCGGTCATTCTTTATCACTCATGCGAGTAAAATATTCATTTTAACACCCCTTTTCACCCACCATATTTCATGTCGTTCATTTGTAACCTTGGTCAATTGTGCGCTTTGGTTTTTAAATGCGAACACAATTGCCAGTCTTTATGTTTCCTCTTTTGGGTTGCTTAGTGACATTCCAAATAATCAATCAAAAACCATCATTTCGCTTTCAGGGGGTCATTTCATCGTGTGCGCATCAGATGCTATGATGGTACGATTGGTTGCAAGCTTTGTCAAGACCTGGTAACACGTCGATGTACCCGAGAGTGTGCTGATGTGTAAACTATTTTAACATACGTTCTTTCAACGTGTACTGTTAAAACAAATTGGTACGAAATATCATACTAACGGTAATGTTGGGTTTTAAATTGATGAGTAAACACGCATGAAGTATTTGAGTGGCATAATTAGCTAAAGTATTCCCAGCTGTATGGCTTACACATACTTTGGACTATTACAAAATAATGGCCATTGAAACTGATGGTGGGATGTGCATTACTTTGGTGAAAAATGTTTGAGTAATGTAAATAATACTGGCATTATGATGATGTTCTTGTCGTGTGAACTAAAGTTTACCCCGTTTACTACTTCTTCGTAACACCACATGATACGATGAGGTAGACGATCAAACAAATATGATTTGTGTCCGATGAAGTGTTTAGCAACTTCAGTTTTACATGAACCGTTCAGCCTAGCAATCAACATATTAAAATGATGGCGAAGATATAAGGCATCCCAACTTTGGAGATCTAATTTTTCGTCAATCATTTTGAGAACAGAGGAGGAGAAGACAGAGGAGGATGCATCCATAATTAAAGTGTTGAGAATTCTGAGATTACCATCGACGTAAGACTTTTTATACATTTGAAACATATTTAATTTTTGTTCAAAAAGTGTAACCACAACAAAAAGAATTACGATTTAAAACACGAAAATATAAATTGCATTAATGTCTTTGTACATCGATGAGGCACAAATTAAAATGACCACAGCCTCATACAAACAAGTCAGTCTACAATATTTTTGACCGAGGTATGTCCATGAAATCCAAATACATGATCTAGTTGGGTTTTTTTTTGTTCTATGCAAGTCTTGTGGTCTCTAATTGTGCCGGTAATGCCATTGTTTCCACATTCTTTTCTATTTGGACAATGATTCGATCGTGGACATGTAAATTGTTTTCTTCTGTTTCCTTTGTTCTTGCTTAAGCCACTGTTTCTAACACTGTCTTTAATTTCATGCTCACTTCCTGCAGTAGGTTTAAGTTAACGTTTTTCCTTAGATTATTGATATACATTGTCTTTGACATAGTCAGCCAATTCTTGTATCCAAGCAATGAAGACAAGACCTATCCAGTCACGTTCATCTTTCCTATCGTAAATATGTTTTTGCAACTAACTGGCTATACACACTTTTTTGTAAGTATGAATCGTCGACAATGTTCGACAAATGTCTTCTTCGCACAAAGGTACGTAACTAACTTTGTAACTGTTCCAAAATCTTTGAAGACAATTTGTTTTTCGTGCACAGATGAAGCTTGTGTGGTCATATCTTTGCTACATGCACTGTTGATGAATAGTCCACAACTAACCTGCTGGGAAAGGTAATCCAAGACATGTAGACACTAACACGCAAACTACACGTCGTCCAAAATTCAGTGGAATTGTATTAGGTGGAAACAATTCTCGTATAATGGTTAGGTACTCTTCTAAGACCTGAAAACTGACTTCCTTCAAAGAAATTTGTTTCAGCACTGAGGTCAAATGCCATGGCATGGTAAGCTTTCCCTGTATTTGACGATGCGTTTTCTGTTTGTGGCAGTCTTTCCAAAGAATCAGTGAAAATAGTAATAGTGTAACGGCCAAGCTAGGTCCTGATAATACTATCTTGGAGTATCGCACCAGGGATGAGTATGCTTCTTATCAGCTGACTAAGGAGGGGGAGAATGGAGTAAACTCGAACTCTTGATTTCTTTTCAACCATAACACAAGATGATTCATTTATTAAGAAACAGCGAATAAAGTCAGTTCATGACCATGACAGTCTTGTTGTTTTTGTCCTAAGCCAAAATATTATCATTGTTTGAAGGTACTGTATGGTATATGATAATTTCATGCAAGGTCAGATACACATTAGCACTATGCTATTAGTTCATTATATTATTTCTTCTGATGAGTGAAGATTATATTAGGGTTACCATATGTGGATTTAGTTGCAATAAAGGTTACTACAGAAGAGAAACTATGATTTGATTGTAATTGTGAAATGTAAAAATCTGCAAGGAAAACACTTGCTTGACTTTACACCTCAACTATAGCGTAATACTTATTTGAAGTGAATTGGTATAAATGGAAGTAAATTGGCTGTCAAGTCGGTGAGGAAAACACTCACAGTGACTTAGACAACTAATAAATTATAAAATAGACACATAATTTATGTTTTATAGATTGCTAGAATAATCAAGTATTGTTGAATTGAATTTAGTATGTCAAGTCGGTGAGGAAAACACTCACAGTGACTTAGACAACTAGTAAATTATAAAATAGACAAATAACTTGTATTTTATAGATTGCTAGAATAATCAAGTATTGTTGAATTGAATTTAGTATGTCAAGTCGGTGAGGAAAACACTCAAATGACTTAGACAACTAATAAATTATAAAATAGACAAATAACTTGTGTTTTATAGATTGCTAGAATAATCAAGTATTGTTGAATTGAAGTTAGAATGTCAAGTCGGTGAGGAAAACACTCACAATGACTTAGACATTTTATTTCCCTAAGAATTTTGTTGGACCTATAATTTAAGAAAAAAAGGAATTATATATTTGTAGTGTAGCAGAACTTTTCTGTATGTCTTTAGCTTCATAAAACTAATTAAATAAAGAAAATAAATAAAGAAATGAATAAAAGTACTGGTCTGTGAGGACAACACTCACTTGACCATATAACTGAATTTCAAATAACAAATGATAAAACAATATCTATGTTGCTTGTAAAATAAATTAGAAATGACTAGAATTTGTATAAGTTGGAAGAGAGAAAGGAATTAAAAATAATAAAAAAATAACTTAAATAAAAATTGATTTGCACTTAAATAAACTTTATAAAAATATTTACTGTCCAAAATATTGCCTAAAGTTACATAATTCTCTAATAAACTAAACAAAACAAAATAAAAAAATATAAAAAAAATAAAACTCACAATAACTGTGATGTACCTAGTTTGATGGCTGCTAGCTGACTGAACTGAACTCTCTCAAGCAGCCCACAAAGCCTTATATACTCCTGACAAAACCCACAATACCCACAAAACCCACAATACCCACAAAACCCACAACACCCACAAAACCCACAACGCCCACAAAACCCACAATACCCACAAAGCCCACGAAACCCACAATCCTTGTTGGAATGTTCAAACCATCATGCGCTAGTATTGCATGTGTATATTTAGTTAATTTTCACAGTGATTATTTATGGAAATTACCAGCTGGATATTTTACACATTGCTACATTGCGAATGAATTGCCATAAAAATAGAAAAAGAAAAAAATTCAGTTTTGTATTTCACGGCACATACCTTGTTAGTCTGTCGCTATAGCAATGGTTCGGAAACAGTGTTATGCACTCTTACAATATTACCGAAGTAGACCGCATGAAAGGGTAGTCAACAATATATGTACCAAAGAAACAAAGAAGAGGAAAAACAAACTTAAATGCGATGACGTATACAAACGAAACCCCAGGGACTATAAACACATTGAGTATGTAGTGTACAGTCTTAAGCTGTTAACTAGAAATATCCATTAATCGAATTATCAAGGATGCCAGCCGCCGGCATGATACTCCCTATTTTCGCTATCACAAAAACACGTAGACTATACCAGCTATTAATCGACAAGTAAACAAAACAGAGGATCCTAGAAAATAGTAATGTCAACTCATTTGAGCAATTCACTGCTAATGCACAGATTTATAAAATCTATACCGAATTGGACGGCTTGTATGAATAGTGTTTACCGTATATATGCATGCATACCTCACTCCCTAAATGCAGGTTATTACAATAGTTTAAAGACTGAGAAATGATTTTGAGGTTGCATTATAACGAACCATCTCTAAATGCGTTCTTGCAACAAGGTCGTGTCGCATCGCTGATGTCGCAAAACACAGATGCATTCTAGTCCCAAGGAACAACATTGCACTGTAGTTCATTATCGATCTTGGAGTTTCACGTGAGCCCCTGACTCAGTTGCTGTGTCGAGTGTGTTCGTATAGGTGAAAGTGTACTGGCCTTATACTTCAAAAACTTGGAATTTATTGTGAGTCCCTCCCTTGGACGCTGAGTTAAATATTCTTCATCTTTTTCTATCGACGCTTGTATTCACAATGATGTGTTGGTCTTTGACCTTTCACCTTTTTATACTGGAGCCCTTGGTGTCGGTTTGGTAAAGTGCTGTGGTCAGGAAGCCACGCTCGTTTATAATATACAATTTAAAAGACTTTTCTAAAGTTCAACTGAAGATTTGGTGATTTTACAAACGTAGCATTGTGCGTGGATCGCCTCGTTTCACTAGCAAGTATTGACTTTATCCGGACTGTAGTTTTTCCAAGACACCAAAGTTCACCAAATGGCTCGATCGACAGATGAATGTCAGTCCTTTGAATTAGCAGTTGATATGGAAAATTCTCCCTGTAGGTCTCTGTATTGGTGTTCTACTTTTGGGGGCAGCCGTTAGAGATACTGACAGTGTCTTGTGGATGCTCGTCCCTACAGGCACCTAGACGATTTACTTCGATATTTGATTGATGACTATGACGGCGATGGATAGATATACAACTGTTGGTGTCAAAATAAAGGACTCGATCTCTTAAAAGTTCAAAAGCATCATACAATTTTAAACGGGCAGTGGGTGTCACGTACATACAATGATGATATTTCCAAACTCATTGGGGGGTGCAAACTCTGTTGCTTATTTGCAATATGCCAAGATTAGATCTTCATGGAAGATTTCCATGCGTTTCATAAATTTTCCTTTGGTGTCGACCAGTTGAAAGCATAGACTTGTATCTACTAAGTAATCCATCTTGAATAATATCGGGCGATGAAGCATTTTTCTTCACAAGCAACTTGACATGACTGTTGCAAACGATCATCTTCTTTCGTCCTTTTCCACATTTTCCAAAGTAATGATTTAAAACTATCTGTCTTTGTCTTCTGTAGTCTGACATGAAGATAGATAGCCACTAGATTGTTTTAGTGTGAGAAATTCATTGACGTAGCCTGAGAAAAGTCCTTTATTGGAGTCGTCGTCATTACGTTATTGTTCTGTGGTAGGAAAGTGCCAAATGTTGTATACTTTTAACGAGCGGTATCCACAATTCATAGCATGAATCAATTGGACACACACCAACGTTTCTGCTAAAACGCGTTTGCATCTTTGTTGGTGTTGATTGGTACACGTAATACATAACAGAAATATCAGTTTTCCC
Organism: Sinohyriopsis cumingii; assembly: GCA_028554795.2. Lineage (NCBI taxonomy): Eukaryota > Metazoa > Mollusca > Bivalvia > Unionida > Unionidae > Sinohyriopsis > Sinohyriopsis cumingii. The sequence goes on along the minus strand of CM068826.1, from coordinate 332,293 downwards.
TGACAATAATATGGTAAACAGAATGGTACAAATGCATTGGAGGTAAGATTTTGTATTTGATCAACCCATCATTTTGACGATTGTGTTCCACATCGATGTGCTTTGTCAACATTGCAGAATCCTCAGTAGGAATCGAGCGTATTTGCATGCCAAAGGATACAAAACAACAACCATCAATGTATTCTGCTTCTTCTCCTTCGGATTTACCCACGTCGTAAAGCAAGCGTGTCGTATTGTTTAGTCGTCCAAATATATTTTCCCCTGGACTCAAAGACTCGACGGTAGCCTTGTCTATCTAACCTCAGGCGTCGTTTTTACGGTAGTAATAGCATCAAAATGCTCTCGATGATGATTCTCGTGAATGTACTTTCCATTTGGGAAATCGGGTCCTTGAAACAAGAGAGCTGCGTGAAGGACTTGATGGTATGTTTTCAACATTTAGCGATTTGCCAGGGCATCTTGATGTTTTTGCAATTCAGGAATGACTGGCACACGGTCCCTTATTGCAAAATAAGTGCTGCTTCTTTTAATAGCTGAGGCCAGACCGATTTTCTAATGTTCATCCATGCTCTTTTCAAATTCGAATATATCGTTCTTCACGGCATGCGTTCTCTGTTCCAAGGGCTAAGCACATCTATACATCTGAGTTGTGAATTTTGGATCCTACTGAGTTTGCTACTGCGATTATCGTCCACCGATAACACGTTTCTGCGTTGGCTTCCTCTCGGAAGTAAAGTGTAAAGTGAGGCTTTCTATCGGTCATGCTTAATTTGTCATTCGATTGTTAGACGTGTTGAATGTTTTCGATGATTTGGGCGGCTTTTAATTCTACCGGTTTACTGAACTGGATCCAAGAGACTTCAAACTGTCATGAGGGATGGAGAGTCTCTATAGATTATCCTTTTTAGCTTGGCATTGTCGTTTCAATGTTTCTAACATGGAATCCCACAAATTTGTAATTAAGTCTTCTACTTTCTCAGGTGGCACTTCAGACCTGAACTCTTTAAATTTTAGTGCATTTGTAAGCCTTGGTTAATAGTTTGTCTCTCTCAAATGCAATAATAATTATCAGGAGCTACTGAACAACTTATTTCCTGATGGATATGGACTCTCTTGGTCTTGTGGCAGAGATTGGGTGTTGGTTCAGTCTCAGTCATGTCATCTTCGAAAACATTATTATGCACTTGTGCTAACACTTCAGTTAGCATATGAGGCAATATCCTGATTCTAAAATTTGATTTGAATAAGTTTTACAGACACTGGCTCCTTACATATTGAGAAAGCGTCTTATCCTAAGAGTGTGTGTTTCATTCAGCCTTATAAGTGTGAAAAAGAAAATGGAGAGTCGAAACAGATTGTCAGAGATTTACCAAGAATATTTTGTACGATAACTGTAGATAAGACTACTTTCTCGAGAAATATTGAAGATATTTGCAATACCCGTCAAGAAAAAGGAAAAACGTGAATTTTCTCTCGTTTTTACTTTTTGTTGATAGATATAGCAATTATCTTGAATTTGCTATATTTAACTTTATTTTAGAATCAAGATGTCGCCTCATACGCTGAGATGATCTCAATACAAGGTTAAATATACTTGTCATCTTTTAAAGAAAAAAGACATTGGTCTTAAGAATGTCCCAAGGTAAAAGACACCCTAGCATTGTGTGTGATAGAATGTTGGTATTTATATGTAGAATGTTTGTATGTGTATATATGAAAGTGTGTCTATTTCATCCCCCTTGTTTTGCATCATACCCCATACTTGTGTCATCATATGTTTCTGTGTTTGTTTGAAAGTGTATGTATCAACAGTGACCTATGGATTGTATATATTGGGTTTGAATATTAATAAAAAACGAGTGTCATGAATATATTTAAAAAAACCAGATATTCAATTTTACAATTTTGAACATTCTAAATTTTAAACTGTCTATGTGAAACCGAGAACAGAGTCATGCCTAAAGGACGACATATGATATCTTAGAAAATAACAAACATTGATATATATTGCTCTATAGGTGGAATGAAAAAGGAAAGACAACATGGATACTTGCAAATTGACTGCTTAGCAAGAAATCAAGTCCAGAGAGACATTATAAAGGCAAAAGCTAAATATCTCTCTTCAAAAAATTGATGAAAATAAGCATAATCCGCAAACATTATGGCAGTAAGTAAAAGTTCTCGGTAACAGATCAAATCATATAGATTCTCCAAACGATATACTAAATATGAATGGTGCAGCTGTCATGACCCCTCTACGAAATAAGACTTCGCCAGAACAAAAATATACTTCAAACAACATTACATTGACAATAATTGTACCCAACGCTTTTTATCAAGTTACCCAACTCTTATGTTACGTGTTTAGGCTGGAATGAACAGTAACATAAGAAAGAGTGAAAACAACAAGCTTTCAAAAATATAAAAATTTATTTCCCTGGAAATATACTGTAAAAATAAAAAAATGAACTTGCGGTTTTAAGAATCATATCCAAAAATAATCCAAGAATAATCCACGAATATAATTTTAGAAGTCCTAATAATAAAATATTCAAATGATTTCAAGCTCAAGTCCCGATGAAGATTTCAAGATGGAAGACGATGCCGTATGCTGTAATCTGTAGTGTGCTGAAGTCTATAGTTCCTTGTAGAAACAAGAAATATCACTCTGGTTTTGGAAATCCGAATAAATATTTATAAAAGCTGTCTTTGTTCAAGAATTTCATATGAGCACACGTATATTCCAGGAACAAAAAGAATTAATCCTTTTGAATCTAAGTAATTGGAAACAGCTCTGAACGGCACAACACTTTCCAGTGTAAAGAAAAAAGCCCAACTGAGATTATTTATCTAAAAACAAAGGTTATATTGTATTCTAAAACGCAATTTCGAAAATCCCCAAGTTGCGATATCGAATAAAGAGGGTCACGTGTTCGTGTTCATATCACGACTAACATGACCCTGACGAAAACCAATTATTTTACTCTAAGAAATAAAATAATTTTTTTAAATACTTTTTAATCACGTAGTCCCTTCATGACCTTGAGAACAACCAATCATTTTGAAATAAAAATAAAACTTATTTACTTTGCTGCTACTAATTTTGAATCAAGGTTAGAATCCAGGTGAACACCTTAAATTTACTAAAACGAACAGTCAAGGTCAAACTATTTTCCAGAAAAAGCATCATCTCCAGTAAATAAATTTACATTACAACAGCATGTAGCAGCAGAGAGGGTGAACAGACCTTTTGCTGAAAAGTCGTTTTTGAAGAAGAAAAAAAGACCTCATACAAAAAAATAATTAAGGTCAATAACCTCAAACCAAAGCCTCTAACTTACCGAGAGTTTCTCTAATTGGGTTAGTTTATTTTGTTACTTTATCTTTGTCGTTCATGTTTTTTCTAAGTTTGTATGTGTGTTTTGTTTACCGGCCAGGCGTTTTATTGAGGTCGCACCCTCTCTGTTGCTATAAATATATGAGTAATTAAATCTTTATTAGATCAATAATGGCACCAGCTATGGAGTCTTATACACCTAGACTACCTCAAGACAGATTAGAAGCAATCAAACAATTTCTACCCGTTCGTGATTCTGTCAGACGAAAACTACAAGAACGTCAAGAATCTCAAGTTAAATTTGAAGAAGGTTCAGAAGAATTATTTAAGCCTGTTACAAAAGCAGTTGCAGAAGTTACTGAAAGTCTTCGTACAACGTTAGAACAATCTGATTGAGATACTGAAAAAATAGTAAGAAGAACTAAACAAAGAAAATAGATTTTACGAGATCTTCCAACTTAAATAGCTGCTGCTCAACCTCCCCCCATGGAGGAAGAAATACTTGAAGGTACTGGCAAACTTCGTACTGAAATAGCCGATGTAAAAAAAGATCTTGCACCTAAACCTAAAGTAAGGAAAGAAAATGTTTAATTAATTAAAAAAATTAACGAAGGTACTGTTGAAGATAAAGATTTTTCTCATGTTGCATTTAATAATTATTTTCGATGGTCTAAAATTTTAAAACCTAAGTATGCTAACATATTGCTAATAATTATTTTAAATGATTATATCGTGTGTATTATAACAAACCCCAGGCTAGAAGTGATGATGAAGTATATAATAAATACATTGACTACATAAATAAATTTTATTTGGAATCACAACTTGAACAACAAAAACTAAAACCTCACCAGCTAGGACCTTGTCATAAACTTCTTCCACCGCTGAGAACAAAAAGAATGACAACAAAATCAATCTCCCGGGTCACGAATTCCTCGGTCACAACAAAAACCACAACCTTCTCAACAAAAACTTAAAGACACTTTTACTGATGATCCTCCCGGCGCTACTGGAAGTGGTTTTTCTTTCCTGACTACACCTGAAGAAAGTGGTTTTATTGATTTTCCTAACAATGTTCTTTCTGACGTAGATTAGACATTCTGATTGGAGGAAAACGAGCTGTCAATAATTTGCCAGAAACCATTAATGAAATCTCTGATATTTGTCGAAGATTATTTACAGGCGCTATCATGGACATTAATGTGTATCGGTCTCTTATCGATTAAATTGTTGACGGTTACCACAGTGATTAAATAAATGAATAATAAACAAGATGATTATACATAATGCTCAACGTAGACCTGTAATGGTCAGAGTGATAAATTCGCCATTACCTACTTATAAAGCAACCTATGGACGAATTGAATTAAACGTTCAAGATACAAGAAGATATATCTTACGTGCTGAAGCATTTAATGAAGTGGAAGGTGAAATTATATAAACAGATGATACTGGATATCCAAATGATGTTAGAGTTGGTTTTGTTAATAACGGCATCATAGCGTTGTTTGATAGTTCTACGTATATTTTCGACAGAAGAGATATTGAATTAATTCAAAAGGAAGTTGTCGTTGCGACGATGATAATAGGTCTAGCAAGATAGTCAGATGAACATACAAGATCAACCGGTCCGTTAATTATGTTGACCAAAGACACTTCTGACCGCAAAGATAACAGACAGCATGATATAAGACGACCAAGAAACGATACCAACACTGCTGACGCTACGGTGTGTCCGGTGGTTCATGGTGCTAATCCAGAATTCAACTTAGGATTTACAACACGACGATCAGTGCTGAGAGATGTTCGTAGAAGATTTTCATGTGCTATTCGACTGTCACATATTTTTGGATTTTACAGAAATGTTAGAAAGGTTATTTTTCGAGCCAAGCATACAGTTGCGCTTGTGAGAAAGGCTACCGACGATGATGCAATCTGGCGACCTATAGGTGATGCAGCTAAAGTGGATGCCAGTAATGACTCCAACTAGTGCTGAAGAACAAAAGTTACTTTCTTCTATGGATCAGGGCGGTAAATCGATATTATCATGGTTAACAGTACCTACAGACAGTGTTCAAACTAACGTTAACGGTTTATTTACATGGCTTATAGCATCACTGAAAGGAGTTTCTGCACCGCGACATATATTTGTAGCTTTTCAGGATTTTGTGTGAGTAAATTCACAAACGCGTAGTCATATGACATTTGACAAACTTAGAGTTACTGAAGTTTCCTTAAGAACAAACGGACATATAAGAACCAGCTGAGGATATATTATTGAACTTTGATCAAAATCATGTATCACGTGCATATCATCGGTTAAAGACATTTATGGGACGTGATCAAATTACAGATACTGGTTTGCAAATATCGCAACTAGATTTTACAAATCTGTATCCGATTTATTACTTTTCACTGGAACATCGTGATTTATCTAGATCTGTCGTTGATATTCACTTTCGAGCTCTTGTGGGTTAATTATAGAGCAAATGCAGTTATACTCAGCGACAAATCAATGTTACTTGAAGGTGTTGGTGGACGAATGAGAGTTATTGATGCCTCAGTAGAAAACATGTAATTAAATCACTCACGATATTTATAATGTCATCTCATCATGTTAGTGTCAGTCTGACTCCTGGTCAAATTAAAAAGCTTCAATCAAGGTCAGCAAAGAACTGCGGAATAAAAATATCACTAAAACAATATCAGATCACAGGTGGTCAAAATAAATTATCGCTAACTGAACGTCAACATAAACATTTCAAAAGCGCCAAACAATCAAAAAGAGGCGTTAAACTCAATCTTTCTGCTGGTGCGGCCAAAGACTCATTTAAAACAGGCGGTATATTTCCTCTTCTTGCAGCTATACCAGCGTTAATAGCCGCTGCAGCTCCGGTTATGGCAAAAACAGCCGCACTCGGTGCTGTTGGAGCTGCTGATAAAATGGCGTTTGATAAAATAGTAGGAAAGGGATTTAAACAAGAGGACGTGGTCTGTATCATACAGGAACTCCTTATCGATACGGAAACACTTCGTTAATCTTTCTAATGTCAAATTGTGATTTACTTGATGCTGATAATAAACTAAAAATAAACAATTTCAGAAGTGTTTTATGCGCGATTAATTACCAAAACAACCAAATAATATTGAAACAGGTATCATTTATCTTGATGATAGTTCTGGTCATGGCACTCATTGGGTTGCATACGCGATTGATCCAAGTGGAATTGTTTATTTTGATTCGTATGGGTTGGTTCCCCCAAAAGAATTTATAAGTTACGTAAAATCAATAAAAACTCCAGTCTGGTATTCAACATTGCCAACACAGACAATAACCGATCCGCCAATATGCTGCCGTGAAGCAATTGCTGTACTCAACGCTATATCTTCATCAACATTATACAAGTAGCTGTTAATCGTTTTAAACAGATCTTAAAGTATAATGGTAGATAGTTACGGAAGATCTTCTTCTATCAAAGACAAGAAAAAAAATGATATCGATCTGTCATATTACGCGACTATAGATGAACTTACCGATAACTAGGAACCTCTTTGGAGTTGACCGAGATGAAGTTATCATTTTTCAGGATAAAGACGGTGTTTTAAAAACGAGTAATATTAAATGGAATGACATAATTCGTGGAGTTCTCGGTGCTACTACGGATAACATTCCAGTATTTACTGATGGAGGTAGAATCAGAGACTTAAAAATATCAATCGCAACTATTAGAAATGAAATTGCAAAAAGTGTTGCTAATCGTTTGCGATCTACCGGTGATATAATGACAGGTAGGCTCAGCATGAATAGAAATAGAATAGTTGTTTTATGGGATCCAACATCTCATGAAGATGCCGCAGCAAAAAAATATGTAGACAATAACTATGATACAGCAGATACTAAATTGACCATGCTGCGAGTTGAGTATGACGCTCACGTAAGTATGTTTTTAAATCTTCGTAGAAACTTTCAAAAACTGAATAAAATCGCAGATGATTTCTTTGGAAGTCCGCTCACTGCCGACGTAAAACTCGACGATGTTAAAACAGCTATGTCAGATATTGAAACGATTAAAAAACGATTAGGTGTTATCAGAGATCCTAAATCATTTTCAGAGGTAATTACAATAGCGCAGAGCAATATCGATGATATTAGGAAAAAAATCAAGAAGATGTTATAAGCGGAATTCCTGATATCGTTAAAAAATTGAACTGTTTAAATTCCCCACAAGGAGATTATCAACGTGGTATATACAATATCGTCTGAACAAGCATTATAGTCACCACTCAATAAAACCATTAAACATCGCGCTGAGGATACCGGTATATACAGGCTCTCAGTACTTGGTCTTGTAACATTTATAATATCTACACAATTTCACGGCGTTGTCCACTGACTCCGTCAGGTGGATCTCCTTGATCTATGTTAGTGATGTTAGATCAAAACGACAAGGAAACATATACTGTTGAACCGGAAAAAAAAGAACTCGGCTTGATTTAATATTGGTGTCTTGAAATAGTAGCTAAATTCACACCTAATTAAAATATAATGAGCATTCCGATTAACGTTCAACGTTTTAGATACAATCACGCACGCGAATTGCAGACAAAACTAATAAAATATCGTAGACGAGTATTCAGTAAAAGTAAAAAAATATCGCAGACTTGTAGTTGTCGTTGACATAATTGTTTTTCAGCGTCTGCTGTGATTGCTGGAACCGGTGTATTATTATCAACACCAGCAGTTGTAACAATTTGTGTTTCAGCTGTAACAACAATTGCTGGCCTTCTTAATATCATTGCCAAACGATATGCACGTGTACAAATGCAAAATTTCATGATTATATAATAAAATTACATACAGAGACGCTAGCATACTCCAAATTATCCTTGTTGTTATCAACAAGGCTTAGTGATGGAAAAATATCAGATTTTGAGTCCACGGAGATGATTAACATCTACAAGGAAGTAATGCCTGTGATAGAAAATCAGGATTTAAATAAGACTCTCAACTCTGAACGAATTACTACAAATTGTCGTTAATACAACTCCGTCAAAAACTACGATGATATCGGTAAGTTTAACTAATCCTGAATTTAATGTTAACTTTCCAACTGCAAATGAAATCGCACTGGCTCAATTACGAGTCTATTATAGCTGGCCAAATATCAGATGAAAATCATTCGGTGGATTGCAGGCGAATAATTCGCTTGTATTTGCAAATAAAAATAAAGATGATGGAACAACTGATTGGCAAGTTGTCAGAACTCCAAAAGGCCATTATCAAATCGAGAAAATCAATGATAAATTTCAACGGATAACAAATCTAGAACTGGAAGAGAATCTAAAATAGCTATAACAGATCAATAGCTGACTTTATCAGCTGCAATTGAAGTACATTCACAAGATTATGCTTATATAATAAAAGTACATACAGAGACGCTAGCATACTCCATATTATCCTAATTAGGTATTTATCAATCATCAAATTATCCAAATTAGATATTTATCAATCCGAAGTGTTGTATGATGGGAGAAAAAGCACCATAATATAAACGACCACCAGAACCAAAACGAGATGATTTTTCTACTAACGAAAATAAATTTATAACAACTCCAAAATATGAGAATGAATATATGTGGACCAGTGGTCGTGATTTACATAGATTCGTTGTAGATCTTAAATCTGGTAAATATTATGTTAATGAAAATATGATAAAATTAATAACTTATAAAATCAAAGGTGAACATCAGACTGTATTCACAACTCTACGTCAGTTCATTGACAAATCTATTCAAGAGTATCCTAATGACGAACAAAGAAACAAATAATTGAAACAATACAGCATTTAAATCAGGTTGTATCAGAAAATGAGACTATTAATTTAGATGCTGTTCATTCTACACTGCGGGAGGTACTTAGTGGTAGAGGAAAATTAATACATAAGAAACCAGTATTTCTTGCTTATTATAAAATAACTGAAGCAGAATTACCAGCGTTTATAATACTAAAAAAATCAGTCAGTGATCTTATCGATGAAAATTTCCTAAAATTGTTGAAGCATGGAAACAAATAGCCCCACAAAAAATATTCTCAAGCATAACAATGATCCATACGGTAGCGGAATACATATTTCACCAGTAATTGTAAATATAACTTCAACGATTGCAGTCAATATTGTATCTGATACAATTGATGGCAGGTATCAAACAGATCTTGAAAAATCTAGGCCGACCCAGCAAGGATATATTTTATATCCATTTACACCTCAAGTACCTCCTGGATATTTGATTGTGCAAGAGCCTATTAATCCAGTTTATCTACGTTTTCATAATCGTTATTATCAAAAATACATTTCAAACTTACTGACCAATCCAGACACTTAATTGATTTAAGAAATAAAAATATGAATATAAATCTCTACGTAAGATCTTAACTATTTCATGGGTATATTCAAATTATCGAAACAAATTTGTACAATAATAATTTCATAAACAAATATATTTGTAACAGAATTTTTTTTATTTCTCAGGTAGAATTAAAGTCAGAGAATAATTCACCACGACATTGCCGTAACTGTCATTTTCATCAATGACGTCAATAGTTTCGCTTTTAAAATCCCCTCTATTTTTACTTTCGTCACTACTTTCACTTTCCAAATCCCCTTTACTATTTTCATGTTCCCTATCTGACAAACGTTTTTAACTGCCTCATGCGCGTGTTAATAAGTTTTTCGTTTCGTATTTGTGAGCTAATTCTGATCTAAATTTTTCGACAACGCTTGAGAGAGATACGAATCTTTAACTTCCGTATATTTCACAGCAGCCAAAGATTGGAACATAGATTGTTGGATGAGCTTTATAAATTTGTACTCTGCTGGTAGTGTATACCTATCTTCAAATTTACGTGTTTGCAATGATTCAAAATCACAAATAATTTTTTCCGGATCAAGTTGAATTTTTATGCTGTATTTTTATAATTTTTTAATTACATAAATAATATCATTAATATTTTCGTAACTTATTATAATATATATATTTAGATCTTTATTGCGTTAAGCTATTTACTGCACTGCATATTTACATATTTATTGCATTAAGCTATTTACAGCACTATATACAATCTTAATTTTAAGGACGGCACAACACATATAGTAGCATATTTACAGCATTGTATTAAGCAATTTACCGCGTATATGGTATAACGGTACCAATTGCGCAAGTCCAGGTGGGCGGAGCTTAAGGTGTATGGAACATTGTATTCAGAATTAAAGAACAAAACTAGCTGTGATTGGTGCATTATGTAAGACTTGTACTTTCTGTTTGGCTTAAAAAAAAGTTGAGCCTCTTGGCAACATGTGAGTTTGTGTTAATTTCTATCTAGATCATATTTTGTATTTTTTATGATTTTTTTAAAATATGGTACACATGACTGAAAATGTGCTTGTTGTGACTAGATAACTCTTACCCCTGTCTAGTTCCAGTAGAGTTATCTCTCTTAAATGCAATGGAGTACCTGGTTATGTCATTGTCAAATTGACAATCTAGCATTGTTCTATATGACAGCGTGTGACATGCATGCCCAAGTAGGACAGAAAGTATATTTATTTCACAAAACATTAGCATTGAGGTATATGGAAAAACAATTGGTACCGTGATACCTAAAGGAAAGAATAGCCTCACAGTGTTTCCATAGAAACGCATACATGTGGGCGGCATTTATGAACTATACTAGTTTGATGTAGGAAAACAAATGTATGCTGAACACTTTTGGTCAAATATTGAAAGTTCTTTAAGAATAAAATGTATGAAATCTTTAGAAAATAGCACAAGATGGCTTTGGATGGGGACTTTTGATAACTATAGCTATGATAGATATAGACTTGTGTTACCTGATGCCTTTATGTATGTGCTGTTACCTCCTAGATTGGAATGCATGCAACAAAATAAGTTATGTAAACATAATATAGTTGATTTTGGCCAAATATTGGCTATTGTACCTGCAAAAGATGAAAAATCATGTGTACAAAAACAACTATCTTGCTCTTGTAAGGCATGCCATAAACCAGGATAGAGAACATTCTAAGTACACTTGTAGATAGATCACTTGTACCATGTGGGATGTTCTGGCATGAGTAATTTTTAGGTAATTTATTAAGGATTTGGTATTCCTTCCCATTTTGATTTGAATTGTCCTGCTCTAATTGTCCCTTTTTTTTTTACACTCTCCTGCTTTGAAATTGTTCATGTAGTTAGTTCAGTTCTCTTGCATTCCCTTTTGTTGAAGTAGCAGTGAATACCAACAAACAAGAACAGTTTCCTTAAGTCAGCATTTCCCATTGGCACTTGTATAAGCCCAATTATAATCTACTATTGACTTTCAATTAATCCTATTTCTTTCTGTCAAGCTGCTCCTGTGGAATTTCCATGTTTGGTCCAACATTACAGAATGATAACCATTTTAGTCACACAGTGCGTATTCATTCCATTCAAATCCACACTGTTCTTGAAACTTTGCATCCCATCGCAAGAATCCAAATTGGCATGAGATGATATCTGCATGGTTATGGAAGGCTGCACTCTACATGCCGGCATTGTAGAAAATATGAACTATGTGATATGAAAGAGCTGCGTCATCTTAGAAATTAAAATTACATGACTCTTGAGGTCTCCACTAAACATAGGAGTCTAAATGTTAGGTTCTCACTTTGTCAGTAATGTATTTTGAGATAATTTAATTGCAATGAAGTTAATACAGGTTGTTGATGAACTCATCTATATTACATGGATAATGTATTCAAGGTTACCACACCTTATGTATATCATTCAGTTATCTCCCTTACACCAGTCATAACATTTCAAGGAAATAAAATCTCACATTTTTAGTGACTGATTATGAAAATAAAGAGAAGATTTGTGAAGTATTATATTAGCCCTCAATCTTGATGCAAATGTAAGTAGAAGCAATTTAATAATTTCTCACAGTAAAGTTTACAAGTTTAAAAACTGATAAGGTATGTTCTTCTTGGCTCTGAGATAAGTTTCTCTCTATCTTATGCCAATTATTATTAAATTCTTATTTAGAAGAAATATACTTTATATGTATCTATATTATCTAAATTATTCACCCTTTTATATTAGATGGAAATGAACACAACTTCACTTGAAATTTGGGTCCTGTAAGGGATGTTATAGCACAGTTGCCTTTGGGCTGTCCTTGGACCTGTTGGGCCCTGCCCCATATATTTGTCCAAGGTAAAGTCATCAAACTTTCACTTCTCATTTTTCGCATTGCTGATTTTGCCACCTTTAATTCCTTTATCATAAGCTACCTCTCCCTTTTAGATAAACACTTTCCTCCTGTTTTTAACTCCATTTGATGTGCTATACTTAGTGTTTATATTTGGCATTTTTCTGTATTTTATTCCCCTAATTTCACCTCCCAATCCAAACATAACCACTTAGAAGCTGCGATTTACTATATTTGGTGACTGACTGGCTTATTGAAACAATTTTATTCACATTACAAAGGAGGAAAGCTTACTATTTGTGTTACAAAGAGGATGGGTAGGTGGACCTTTGTGTGAGGACTGGTGGTTAGTGACCTCTTGTATCTGCAGATAGTGTAAAGTGGTCAAAGCTTATACTTTATAATAAGATTGGGTCATGTCCACCTGTCTCTGATGTTAAGTTCTGCACCTACCAAACAAATATAAATTCCTTTCTTTTAGGTGAATTGTACATTTTGAAGTAGGACAGGTGCATACTATTTGGTACATTGACCTTTGACCTAGTTATTACATAATATGATATAATGTGATTTATCCCATATCACCTATGTGAAGTTCAATAATTGCTGATATGAATAAGATACAACTCATAGTTGAAAGAATTCATTTTATTTCAAAAGATGATTTTGACGGTGAAGCAAAAGTATGAAAACAATAGTTCAAACAGCTCAATGACATTTCTATACACATTCATATAAGACATAGGTTAGTACCTCATCAAATTGTTTTTCACAAGTGAGACTAAGTATATTTGTTACTTATACAGTCCCGAACTATTTCACAGATTATTGGAAAAATTAAGGTTTGCTATAGGTATAACGGTACCAATTGCGCAAGTCCAGGTGGGCGGAGCTTAAGGTGTATGGAACATTGTATTCAGAATTAAAGAACAAAACTAGCTGTGATTGGTGCATTATGTAAGACTTGTACTTTCTGTTTGGCTTAAAAAAAAGTTGAGCCTCTTGGCAACATGTGAGTTTGTGTTAATTTCTATCTAGATCATATTTTGTATTTTTTATGATTTTTTTAAAATATGGTACACATGACTGAAAATGTGCTTGTTGTGACTAGATAACTCTTACCCCTGTCTAGTTCCAGTAGAGTTATCTCTCTTAAATGCAATGGAGTACCTGGTTATGTCATTGTCAAATTGACAATCTAGCATTGTTCTATATGACAGCGTGTGACATGCATGCCCAAGTAGGACAGAAAGTATATTTATTTCACAAAACATTAGCATTGAGGTATATGGAAAAACAATTGGTACCGTGATACCATATACAATCTTAATGCTAATGTTCAGTCAGGAATACCACACAGTGTCATGACAATGATTTAGTCAGGAATACCAAATAGTGCCATGATAATGGTTCATTCATGACAATGGTTCAGTCAGGAATACCACATAGTGTAATGACAATGCTTCAGTCAGGAATACCACATAATGTCATGACAATATTTCAGTCATGACAATGGTTCAGTCAGGAATACCACATAGTGCCATGGCAATAGTTCAGTTGTGATAATGGGTCAGTCATGATAATTGTTTAGTCAGGAATACCACATAGTGTCATGACAATAGTTCAGTCAGGATTACCACATAGTGTCAATGTATATAATCGTAATTCTAAGGACGGTACAATGCATCTAATCGTAATTCTAAGGACGGCACAATACATATATGGGGCCTTCCCTATATTCAACATATTTTTGCACATAGTGCCATGACAATAGTTCAGTTATGAAAATGGTTCAGTCATGACAATGGTTTAGTCAGGAATACCACATAGTGTCATGACAATAGTTCAGTCAAGAATACCACATAATGTCAATGTATATAATCTTAATTCAAAGGCCGGGACAATACATATAATCTTAATTCTAAGCACATCACAATACATATAAGGGGCATTTTCTACGTTCAACAGATTTTTTCACACATCCCTCCAATAATCAACCCCGGGAGAGTGCGAAAGCTTACAAACCACGTGGTGACATGGTGAGGAGGGTGTATTTTTCTGTTGAAGTACGAGCTTTGGGGTTGGGCCCCCACGTTTTAATGTGAAAATTGCGAAATATCGCCACCGTCGACAGTTGTCCGCCACGAGATTTGATCGCTCGACCTCGGGTATGAGATTCCAACAGTCTAGCATTGCGCTACGTTCCAATCTTACTGATATGTGTTTCAGATATTAATATAAAATTACCTATATTGGATTTTCTTACAAATAACCATGGCATGTATTTATTTTCCATTTTCAAGAACACATCGTATTAAAATAATCGTATATTGTATATATTTCAGCCTTTGACAAAGTTAAATTTAAAATACATATATTTCTGTATAACAGAAAGATCTAAAAATGACTGAACTGTATTGTACATTTAACGGCGTGTGTGACCTGTTTTCTGCCTTGATTTTGTCTAAAAGTTAGAAAGTACAAATACCATTCAACTAATTTGAACTATTATAAAATTGTTACTCCACTGATATAAATGGTCAAATAGATGGTTAATATTTAATTAAGGTGATTAAAAAAATTGAGATCTACAGGAGAAAGATCTGCTAGAGTTATCTCCCTTCATGAGATCAATAACGTAGCAACAAGCAGGGTAACTACTAAATTACTCTACCGGAGACAGTTTTAGCTTGACAGAGTTATCTCCTTTCAACAATAGAAATATCGGAGTGATTAAAAAATCAGTTGTATTATGACATTTTATGCTGGATAAACAAACACCTAACATGCTTCATGACTGGGGAAACTTCCATAATTATATATACTATATAAAAATGGAAGTTCCCCACCAACGATACAAGTTATACAATGAATAAATAATTATTCTAACAATGAGCATTTTAACAATGAGTATAATGACACAAAAAATTAAATTAAATAAATAGCAATATAATATTAGCAGCAACATTACTTAATTACCTTACCCGAGAGTGACAGAGTTATCTCCCTTCAACAATAATGAAATTTAATTTTTTGTTCATATTTCTTCGAAAAAGCCGATTTGTATATTTTATCTTTGACAAATTTTACCGAACACGGGTGAATATCAAACTTTTTACCAGCTTTATTTATCGATCGAAATGTTATTTCTTCACTGGTCTCTGTATTTATAGACTTAACGGCTCTAGGAAATTTTTAAAATTTTTCCAGTACTACCGTATGCAGAATTCTGAATCTGTGTAACCACCTGTAAATTGCTTAAATCATTATTTTTGGGATTTGAATCAATATGAGCGATTACAAGACCGTCTTCGATCAATACATTAAAACATTCATAGAAGAACCTGTGACATAAATAATGTTTATTCCCCCAACAGAAAATTGAAGATAACCAGTATTATTAACAGAACCGATTGGTCTTTTTAGTCGACAGTGCTTGATTACACCACAAAGGGATGCTTCATATCCTTGATGTTAGGATGTCTAGCAAATTCTTTTTGTTTCATTTATATATAATATTATTTGCTTAAATGATTATTTGTCTAAATTATTATTTTGAAAATCTAGCAAGATAGTCTTCAGCGTTTCTTATAACTTTATCATTGTTATCATTGTTATTTTTAGAAATCATAATATCTTTTCAGTTCTCTGTATTTTTACCACCACTTTGCACACACAACTGTATTTCTCCTCTAACTCCAACACCACACTTCTGACACGGTAGTGGTCCTAAACTCTTTCTCCATGCACTTTATAAATGATATCCGCATAATATATCAATTTAAATATATATTTGTCTTAATTATACTATAAACGAACAAACAGAGATTAAGATTAAGGCTTCTAAATATAAATTTAATCTAGATAGAATATCCCCTGACTTACCGATCCAAGCTCTGGTTGATCCGATGAATACAAGTTTGATTAATACTATGCATGACGCCAGGAAGGAATTTAGCAAAGATGGTGCATCTCATGTGTGGTCAACGTTCAAAATTATACGCAACACCGATGGTGTCGACGATGTTATCAACGCTACTATGAATGACAAACGAGTGGCAACGATTATTAATTATCTCGACAATCGAAATTTTGTTTTCAGAGTACGGTTTATTGTATTAGCAGAAACAAGCAATAATACTTGGATTAACAGTGACAAATGTGACCCTGTCCTTCATATTGAAAACATTGACGTATTAAGTAAAAATTCCAAACCAGGAATGTTGACTGGTATTGACAAACCTGTTATGAAAAAGCAAACCCTGCTTGTATCGAGTTTTAAGTTTGCTGAAAATCTTCATCCAATTTGTTATCTCTGGTTTGGGAAACATTTTTTAAGAAAAAATGTGGGCACCAACAGTATTATTACGGTATATGCTAGATGTAAAAATATCATATCGTCCATAGAAAGAAGTTTGGTTACCACAACAAAAGAAATATTCCGATGATGAAAATCCTTATATAACTGATTTTGAAAACAAAATCGCAAAAGATCTTGGCAGAAATATTATCGGTAAATTCTCCTTAGGAGGATCATATGATCATAAACGACATTGCACGAGACTGATTATAGATGATGCTGAGTTAGATTTTATAATTGCTGCTACAACGAATAGAAATACGTTTATAAGTCAAAGAAATGTTAATTTATCAGATGCAACTAAATTAGGTACAATTGTGAGTTATAGTGATGGTGAGTCACCTCAGTTTACTCATTTAGGATCTTCAATGCTCGAGTACGTTTTGATAAATCTATTATCGATGATAAATAGCGTGTCTGAGTTTGCTGTGAGAGTCGCTACGGATTCGTTTTATATCAATAAAAAAGTACAGGATTGCTAGAACAACTACATATCGGCACTTATTCATCTTGGGATGAATGGAGAATAAAACAAGAAAATATACTTAATTATTCTGAATCCGCCGACGTTAAAATTAAGGGTATTTATTACCCAAAATATCAGATATAACAATTGTCATCAGCACCATCTGTATATGATCCTGTAGCTAGACATAAAACAGTTTATCTAAGTGGGCCTGGGGTTGTGGTAAAACAATTCGTGTAATTGAATTATTCTTGAACAGTTGTTCAGAAATAGTTGTATTAACACCTACACACAGACTCGCAAGAGAAATGAGAGAAATAAATATTAAATCATGCACTTATCATAAATTCTTTCGATGGAATGCAGATAAATGGACCCTTGAACAAATGGGAGAGAAATATATTCCAAAGATGATTGTTTGGGATGAAATATGCACTGTTTCATTAGAAATGTTAAAATTATTTCTTCATTGGTTATTGGCAAAAAATACTGCTGTAATAATGTGTGGCGATCATGGTCAACCACAGCCATTTGTTGGATTGTCTCCATATAAATGGCTGAGGAATTTTGTAGATTATTATGAAGAAATAACTGATGATCATAGAGCGCTTGATTCAGAATAAAGTTTAAAAAAAGATCAGACTACAACCAAATAAAATTCAATATGAAATAATGTGTGAGACAATTTCAGAAACTTATATTGATATTTTTTAGAATTTATGGAGACTAGATGATTTGATAGTTGCAAGTAGAAAGATAGTTCGTGATACATTTCAACAACAATTATTAATGTTGCATAAATTTTTTTTTCAAATCTACCGGTACATTGTTTTATCGACCAGCAGATACGCGACGACAGAATATCGACGTTGATATACCAGGATTGTCAGAAAAACAAAATTTTGTATTAAATGATATTGTTTTAGTTCCTGTCAATGTTGTTGAGAGCATGTTATCTATGGACAAAACTCCATGGACGCTAGGATACGCAATGACAACTCATTCATCACAAGGATTAACCATCTCTGATAGAAATGTTTGGATCGTCGATGATCGTATCGAATAGTCAAATTTAGTTTATCTCGCAGTGGCTCGAGTCAGAAGAATATCTCAGCTGTGGAGAATTGTCATAGACTTCACAGAAAATAATAGCCAAATTCAGGAAACCATTGCTGGCAATGGCGATGAGATAGTAAGAACAAAATTAGTTATAAACAGTGTGACAAAAAAAAAGCGCAACTTTGATCTCGATGCTGAATTTATCATGTCATTAAAAGAACAACAGAATAACCATTGTGCGAGCTGTAACACAGTAATGTTGTAGCAATATTCAAAAAATAATCCAAGACAATTTACCGTAGAATTAACTAATAGTAATTTTGGTCATACACGCAATGCTGACCTGTCTTGAATGTAATCGAGGTCGAGGTATTTGTTTACAAAAGTGAACGCGGTGGTAATTGTGTATCTTCAGGAATTACTTGTAACTGTTCACGTACAAATCCACGTTGAGAAGCAGTTGAATATAATCTGTAGATTGCAGATATACCCGTAGATCTTACCACACTATAAACTGTATGTGTCCTAATACTCAAAATAGGATCAGTCGCTTTTTTTACCACCTTCAAGTTCACCGGGTTCATATAAATACCAGACAGTTGCATTGCCTAATACTGGTTGTGTTGAAAATTCATGTCGTTGTATTGGCATATGTTTTTTGTAATCACATTAACGGGTTTCATGGCAGTTGTTCGAGTAATTTCGTTATTTATAGCGGCTATCACACTTGGTAATCATGCTGCCCATTCGCAAGATCTCATATCTTTCTGAATTATTTCCTTCGCATATTGATATCCAAATAACCTCTCAACAAGTCTTCGATTAAATCGTTCAACAATTGCCTGATCACGATGATATGTGGTATGTCCTCGTCTGATTTTGACGTTATGTTTTTTCATCAGAGATGATACTGTACCAAGAAATTCCTTGCCAGGATCAGCCTGTAATACTGTGGCCATCGTAAGGGTCCTCGTTGATAAATTCGTTAAAAAGCAGAAGAAACTTCAGTTGCTGTTTTAGTTGATACCGGCTCTGCTTCCTTATATCTACTTGCAACATCAACGACGGTTAACGCGTATTTGTATGTATGTGATTGACGTCGTCCAATTTTAGTAGTATGATGTGGTAAAAATAAAATATCTGCTTCATGAACTTTATTATGAGTGCTGACATCAAAATGAGCATGCTGAATTTTTTTAGGTGGTGGTAGTTAAATTTGCCATATTGCCTGTCGCTCTAACCATTTTGCAGCAACATAACCTGTAACATTTGCTGCATCAGCGAGTTTACTAATCTCTGCTCTACCTCTCCAATATCCTCTTGGGCAATAGTAAATCGATTCCATTATTTTATAATAATCGGTTGATTAATTACCGGCTCCGAATAATAATTTACCATTCATCGCAGATCTTACCAACCAATTAGCTAATGATTCTCTTATTTATTTATTTGTTATGGAATTTAACGAGTGAATCAACTTCACATCTGCAATATGTCTTTACTTCTATAAGCTACATCATGAGCATGACATGCTTGATCAATATCATTTATTGGATACTCTCCATGTCTTGGTTGATCTCGCTCGTCAAGTGAGATATCAAGTCGGGTTCCAGTACCACAATAATTATGTCCTGGAAGATGTTTTTCTCCTTGGTATTTAGACCATGGAGTTCCTGGTAATTTTCGTAATGAAGTAGCGATATCACCACCAATTGTATTATTAGAAATAAATTTATATTTACTTGTACCACATTTACACATTTACCTGTAAGTGCACGCTTTTTTATTTTTGGTTATTATTGCTGTCAATCCACTTTTGGGGGTGGATGCTCTGCATCGAACGCTATATGAATTAAAATTATTTATTATATTTGTACAACATGGATGTCATCGATTTCTCAGCGACACAAAAACAAGACCAGTAAAACATATTTCAGCATTACCAAATTCGATCAAAATGACAATAATAGGTCCATCCGGATTGGGTAAAACACAATTACTGCTTAATTTGATAATGCGATGGCTCAAATTGGATAAGTTGTATTTGGTATCTCCATCAGTTGATGATCAGAGATGTTACGATGTACTTAAAAATTTTAATGAAAACGCAAAATTGTTGGACGAAGATGGTGATGACATTATTAATTTTATCACCGATATTGATGAAGCCCCATCTGTAGATGACTTTGATGGTTTATTAATAATCTAGTAGTATATGACGACGCTATGCTGGACAAACAATCAAATCCAGCAAGAATATTTTCTCGAGGCAGACATAAAAATACTGATGTGATTTATGTTACTCAGCGATATGCACAAATACCTAAAGCAATCAGAGATCACTGCAATAGTTTTGTTGTCTTTAATGGAGTTGATGCACATACTCTGCAAAATATTTATCAGAATTGATGTGGTGGGGATATCGACATGATTAGATTCAAAAACTTCTTTTCAAAAGCACAATCTACCCCACACGGATTTATAACAATAAATTTACTTGATCCTCGATCAAGATATCATATATGTTTTGATACAATCTTTGGTTGAGAGATTTGTATAATTGCTCATATATTTATAGCAGCAGAGAGGGTGCGACCTCAATAAAACGTCCGGCGGGTAAATAAAACAAACATACAAATTTAGTAAAACACGAACGACAAAGATAAAGTAACAAAATAAACTAGCCAAATTAGAGAAACTCTCGGGAAGTTAGAGGCTTCGGTTTGACGTTATTGACCTTATTTTTTTAATTTGTTTCGTATGAGGTCTTATTTTTCAAAAATGACTTCTCAGCAAAAGGTCTGTTCACCCTCTCAGCTGCTCATGTAATGAAAAATAAAAATATTTTAAACTGACAAACAATAAATTGAAATAAATATATATTAAATCAAATATAATTAAATAAAATGTACATAACACCCACTTGATATAGCATTTAAAGCGTCACTATGAAAACTTTCTGACCAATACTTACATTTGTTCGTAGAATATGATATAGTGGAACCATTAAAAGCTGTTACTTGTGAGAACTGCGTTTTCTGTAAATCATCAATTGAAACTTGTTAAAATATTTTGTTTGTCTTAGCTAAACTGACGTAATGGTAGAATCAGTCGCATTTTTAAAGATCATGCATGATATACAATGGTAATGCGTATAGTATGACCATGTAACGTAGGATTTCTATAAGTTGATGATTGCTTGTCTACATCATTAAGTCACTAGGAAAAGCAGGGAAGACCATTTTTGGGGTTAATCGTATTAACGATCAAAGAATAAATATAATAGTTTATCATAACATCTACTTTTCTTTGTCAGGAGTTTTAAGAATAAATCATTGATTACACGACATGTATTCTAACAGAAAAGTGTTTATCTTTTTGAGAGAGAGAGCATCTCAAACAGGAGAGCCTTTAGAACAGAATGTTACAATTTACAATTTCACTCGATATTTAACAGATATTATCGCAAATATTTTAATCAAATGATGCAAGATAGGCAGTCCAAAAACACAGACTTGTGGAAGACATATAACTCCAAACATTGAATGCTGAGATTTACTCCAGCCAATCTTCGTGGAAGGCAAAACAAAAACCTTCAGCAAATCTGCGTGGGGAGGCAAAGCAAAATCCTGAGAATGGAAAGGAAATACTACCCACGAGACCAAACCTATCGACTTTCGTTATGTTACTATAGATGATCTAAAGGACCCTCGTTAAAGAACGAGGTCCACAGAGGCCACAATTTTCACTTTGCTTAGTAGACTTATGTGTAAAAATACATGTATTAAGCAAGGTCGAAGAAGATTAAACATAGCACCAAATCTTTTCCGTTTTAGGTTGGTTTACAAAAACACAAGTCCTATGAGGACTTGTTTTGCTTGTAAATTCCGTCAACGATCTTAACCAGGACATTACCGTTTTATGCTAGTTTATAGGACTGTTCAGCGAATCACATGAACTTGATAGTACTCCAGAATTAAAACCTTTCTAAATATTGATGCAAACCTTCTGATTACTATGTAAGATTTTAATAATACAAATATAAGTCATTGTTACAATTAACGATAGAAAACATAGGGTTGTGAAAATATGCTTAATCTGTAATAGTACAAAGTGTCATAATACCATTTTAAAGTCAATTTTTTTCTGACAAGATATTCTGCTTTTACGTAGAAAACAAGCCGTAAAATTAAATTACGTATTGTTCCAAGAAACTAGTACGGTGGTTTTCTTTCTATTTTTATGGACACGGTGTAATGCTTATTCAAATCTCTTCGTTTTTCCAAACAATGTTTTTAATATGTACAAAGTGATAATTAATTTATGGGTACATACTGTAAGGTCTGTGTATTATCTTAAAACTTATTTGCACTGTTTGCTATTAAAAGGTCCACCAAATGTACAATTGTGTCTTCCTTTTACTAAATGCTGGCTCTCTGGTATCTAATGGTATACATCCAACGAAAGGTAATGATATTGTGTATGTAACAGATTGTTTAGTTTCAATTTACTATGCCAGATCGTCTGGCTTTGATGTTGCCCTAGGACGACACGTATCTTTACTTTTTGGCATGAATACTCACACTTTGATTTTTGTCATACTCATTGCTGGTGTAGGGCAGCCTTGTGAAGAATGTAGTAGCGTCCGGTACATCCATGACTATGATAATAAGATTTGCCGGATCCGCTGTGAGACCGCATGTATCCTAAATAAAAGAGAGACAATTCGTACCAATTATGAAATTACAATATATCGCTACGAGAGAGAGAGAGAGAGAGAGAGAGAGAGAGAGAGAGATGTATTTGATATACATGCAGAAATGATGATTATGGATTGCAAATACTTTGCGCTTTCGTCCTACTTTGTTATTGCATATACACATACAGACATCCAGGAAGGTATAGATAGCTATAAATAGTCTCACTGGAAATTTATACAAGAATATATAGAGATAGATAAAAAAGAAAGAAAGAAAAGGAGAAAATAAACGATATTTTAACAGTATGAGAAGAAGAAACTGCTGCCATCATATCGTACAATAAATTCTAATTTATCCATCCAACCATCCATAAAAAATTCAAGCAATGTTCCTCACGTATTATTGTTGTCACTGCACTGATTTTATTTTCAAGGATAATTCTTTTCGACACCGTTTGGGTGATTCTCTTATGCATTATAGAAAGTACTGAGTAGATGCTCACAATGCATATATATATATATATATATATATATATATATATATATATATATATATATATATATATATATATATATATATATATATATATATATATATATATATATATATATATATATATAAATTGCGGGTTTAGTAACCATACATATCATGTAGCTAATGGCGTAGACAAAGTTGTAGAATTAAATGATATTTCAATTATCTCCTTTCTTGAAACAATGACTAAATGAAAACGAATTTTTATAATAAGTGGATGCATATATAAAGTTAAAATTTGACCTCTAGCGAAACTGAATTTTGTTCAGCCACGAAAAGCACATAAAAACAATCAAGATTTCGGCTTCGTTAATACCTTAATGATATCGAAATAGAAGAAGGTGGGGATAATCATCAAGCACAATATAAAGGTGATGGTATGGCTGTTCCGACAATCGATCTTCAGGTAAAACGATGTGTTTTAAATACGATTGTCTTTTTCAACCATAGTTTTGGATATGACCTCCGTTGGCCTGTGTTTCACTTATTATTTTTTTCAGTGAGTACGTTGAAAACAGAAATTTATAGCTACTTTCGCCGCAACAAATCCTAAAATAATAAAACATACTTTGCGAAATGGACACCAGTTTCACGATCACGGTGTAATTAACGACTGTATCATTAATATCGTATCCTTGTATCCTTACGAAACTTTCAGTAGTCTCCAATAACCATTTTAAACATTATTATAATGCACAAAATAAATTCCAACAAACGTGATTTTGATATTGTTGTAAGTTTTTTTCCCGTTTTGTATTTTTACATTAATTTTGCATCGTTTAAATTTAAATTTGTTACTTTTAAATGCCAATATATAGTCAGTATTGTGCTGAACATACCGTACATCATACATGCATCTGATGACAGGGAATACAAGATATGAAACAATGCAAGCATAGTAATTATTTGTAATGATAGCAAATACGGTGTAGTATACTGAGTTGATAGAAAAAAATAATATTGTTTTTGACTTTTTAAGAGGAACATTATTGTTATTAAAATATTCTTGGGAAACGTTTAGCACAGTCCACACTAAAACCCAGATTCACTTTGTGAAAGGTACAGGTTATGAATAATCTTTGAATGACAGCTAGCAGAACATAGTTCAATCATCAGTTATTACCTTGACTAGCCTCATTTCATGTACAAGACTGTTAACTTGTTGAGGGTAAGTTATCACAAAATGCATGCTCGTTAACATGGAAGGTCTGTCGTATTTAAATGAAAGTATATTCCAACTTGCAAGTAAATGGGTCAGAAAGACCCTTATGAATATGCAAGAGTGTACATACCATAAAAATCGTCAGGTGGCTATGGGCTAAACACAATTACTCCATTTCAGCAAGGAGTAAAATATAGGTCGCAGTATCTGTTTTTAATTGTAATCCTGTCTAGCAGGGATAGATCCAGTTATCAAGTTATATAAACCAAAAACGAACATTAAACACATTTCAACAAAGTCACTAAAGCCTGAAATGTAGCTGGAAGAGACCTCATTGTGTAATACGCATATAGAACTTGTTACGATACATCGCCTCACCAAAGTGTTATGATTGTTGGCAGAATAGAATGCACATAACAGACCAGATCTTATGTATTCAGCGCAAAAAAGATAACTCAAGCCAGTAAAAGGTGAAAAATATGTTTAGTTGTAGGAGTGAATGGGTACATAGCATGGTCGCTTTTACGCCTTAACAGTGCCTGAAATATAAACCTCAGAAACAAAATTTAACCCCCGAGCCATTGAAGCATAAACTATGGGGTATAATGACCGTGTCCTTTAATGAGTAGTTTGACTCACAGCATGTACAAAAGTTATGAGAAAATGAGCTAATTTTCGAAACTTAACCTAAGCCAATAACATGTGAAATGTTGGTCTCAATGACGTTTTTGTATAGATCTGGTACTAGAAGAGGTGTATACAGTGATCTAGATAATTGCTCAACCTTGAATAGTAAGAAACCATACAATTTAACCAAAGTCAGTGAGGCGTGCATAATAGATCAAAGTGACCGACTTGAGGCAAGTATGTACACTGCTCATTAAGATGCATCCCCATACCAAGTTTCATGATTCTGTATACCGGTATTATACAGGTTGGAAAAACCTATACCTGGGTCACAGTGACTAGCTTTGGTAAGATGTATCTAAATTAAATGAATCTAATTATAACACGATATATATAAAGGGTTCAATAAACCTATTGGTCATGATGTAAACATAATTATTATATGCTCATTTTTTCCCCGTTAACTTTACATTGTCCGAATCGTTCAATATTCCCCTATACTGAACGCGCGCGACAATACACATATAGCATTCACGTGAATGAAGGAACTACTTTCTATTATAAACAAACAATGACGCAGACACCAGCACTTTTGATTTGTAAGCAAATCATATACACTTGGGGAAGAGGCTCTTTACGTTGTGGTTATTTAAATTTGTTTCTGAATAAACTAAAACATGTTTCGTGGACTGCAAAAAAACCCCAGCTGTTTTGGCACATTCTGTGTTGATACAATGTTACAGATTTAGGCTAGCTACATTATATAAAAGATGGACGATTAAATCCTTACAAATAACATACAAGTGACAAGGCATATACTGTCTTCTTTATCTTGTGATAAGAATGGCAAAATAAAATATACTTACAGTTTTACAACCTGAATTTCCTCAAAATGTTTTTTCTTAAATCTGCAAATCCGAATTACATGAGCCATGTCATAGGTTTTCAATCTGGATTACACATTTCGAAAGCGTGCTGTAATTTCGATGATAAGTGCAATTGCATCCTCCTTACTGCACTCAAAATGAAATACACATTAAAATCCATAGCGTCTTTTTGAAAATTGCAATTGAAAGACTTCATATTTTTCCCTCGTTATGATTTCAAACATTTAATGACAGAAACAGAATCACATTTGCAGACGTAAACAAGCTTTTCCCGCGTCACTTCAGTCCGATGTATTTCATGTATAATTTGCACAGATGAATCCAGTCCAAAATCACAAACTTTCGTCGAATCGAAACAAAACACCAAAAAATATTCACTCCAGATCAAATGGAAAAGTCGTTGCAATGCGCATTCATTCACAATATGACTGCAAATTTCAATTTTAACTAGACATGCCTTTTTCTTTCGAAAGTTATGTCGACCGCGCGACTAAGTTCAAATTTATCTGGGCGGAACTATGTGCGCATTAATAATGATGTCATTTTGTAATGTCAAATCTGCGCTTGTGGATTTAGTTTGGAATACGGCATTCATTCATTTACGTTGTTTCTTATAGTGTATTTTGTTTATATAATTAAACCTTAGGTAGAATAAAAAATGAGCATATAATAAAAAGGTTACTGCATTTGTATGGGAAAATATAAACTCGTTTTATCGGAAGGATATACTTCACTCACAAGTTCGTGCATTATTCATTCCGAAAACTCGTTCATATTTTCCCATACAAATGCAGTAACCTATAAATACTGAACCTAAGCAAGTAACAAGTGAAATGTCGATCACTTATATAATATATTTTGTAAGGTTGTGGTACTAACATAGACGATATATTAAGTCTGACGATTCTAACATGACCAGTCCGAGAGAAGAAACGAAACAATTGAAAACAAACAAACAAAGAAATAAAACTCCACTCAACTTAAGATACAAGATTTAGCCCAAATCAGTGACATGCGACATATTATTTGCAGTTATTTAATTTATTAATGAGGGTGTAGTACTCGTCATAATGTGTCCCCTCATCATGTTTCATGATATTCATAATGTTTCATGATTAGTCGCAATCGGTCATCAGGTATATAAGTTTCTATACAGTGCTCAAGAAACCTTAACTGAAGGCAAACACTTACTCAAGAATGTAAAACTTATGTATATGTCTGTAAAAAAGTCAACCAATTTAGGCCCTGTCCCAGACAGTTGGTGCTACGAAACCCGCTCCAAAATGTCTCCAAGCACCTAGGAAGAAAGAATGGTGGAGATGCAGTGAGGCTGTACATATGAATATGCTTTTATCAGTGCAGACATAGATGCCAAAGGTAGCACAATAGCTCTACTCACCTTCTAAGAAGTGAGCAAAACAAACACAAAAGGTAAATACGGGGAAGGGGGGGGGGGACTTCTGACAGAGGCGATAACAAGTAAATATAGTACGGTTGTTTTCACTGCATTGCTTGTCACACACGGTTATCACAATTGTGACAAACATGCACAAATCTCCAAAGAGTTTAAAAGATCAAATCAAATGACAAAAAAATCACCTGTACACAATGCATGTTGAACGTTTAGTGAGATCAAGTCATTTTCAAATATCCACATCAATGGGTGTAATCGATATTATCTTTAAGTCCGTATCATCCCAGTTTCCTAAAACATAAACAAGTCCGACTTGACTATCCAGGTAGATATTGATGGTCAGACATTGCTTTATAACTAACATGCGTATTATTGTAGCTCATAGTCACTGTAAACGATTTAATTCCCACCATAATCCACTCAAGTGGTCAATGTTGTCTTGGCCATTTCGAATTTTCATCCATATTTTTGAAAATGAGGAAAATATTTATCTACTTTTTTCTGCAAAAAGGACGTACTAACCTATCATTCTTAATCAGATCAAAACTTGAATTTGTGTGCAATGTGGCGGGTTGTTGTTCACACTTGCCAGTTCTAATTGTTTTTTTAAATCTAAATTGATATTCCGTTTCTTCATTTGCTCGTTCTCTCTGCAGTTATATTTCTTCTTTTTCTTTTTGCATTTGCATTCGTTTCTCCTTTCTCTGTAACTACAATTGTATTTGTTTTTTTTTTCTGTAACTGCATTTGTCTCTCTCATAATTCCGTTTGTATTTGTTACTCTCTTTCCTCTTTCTGCAACTACACTTTGCTCTCTCTTTCCTCTGCATCTAATTGCATTTGTTTTTCTTGAAGCTCAAGCTTTCTTACCTGGATTGCATTCTTCTATTTTAATTTCAATTGCGTAACTTGTCAATTAGAGTCATATGGAGACAGAATAATTAAATCCAGCCTTACTAACCGAATCCAATGCACTATTATCCAAAACATTCTTTTCCACTAAATATTGAACCAAAATATTGTTTTTCTTTCTTCGTTAAAGAAACGTTTGATTCAGAAAGACAATATGTTCTGGCAAGCTGAAGTAATTCATCCTTTTTCAAGGAGTCTAACTGTTCCTGGGTAGGATTTGAAATAAAGATCTCCACTTTAGATGACATTGTAAAACGCTTGTTGGTTTCACTAAAGATTTCTAAAATGTGAAATAATACATGGGATTTAAAACATTCCAAAACAACATGAATCAAAATGTCAAAAACAATGTTTTCTGAAATATTTTAGAGAAATTCGTATCCCAAGGACGAGCGCCCAGTTTTTTCTGTTACGAGCTTATGCTCTTAAATTAAGGAACAGAAAAGATTGAAACACAACAAGCGTTGTAAAAATTAACAAAAATAATTTTTTAATAGAACGTAAAATGAAAATGAGAAATAAAGAACTTACTTTATTGCGAAATAAGTCCCAAAATAATCCACGAATTACAGAACCAGGTCCTAGTAATTTAAAGTCCTGAATAAAATTCAGTAAAGGTCCAGATTAAATCCAAAAACTGAAGACGATGCTGTGTTTGTGGTAGCTTATAAAGTGTTGATGTATCAACAGTATTTTGTTGAATCACAGTATTATAATTCCAGGTTTGAATTCACTATAAATTCCAGTGAATGTCTCTATCGAAGAATTTTATCAGAAGACTTTTGTATTTCCAGAGAAAATAATCACTTGAATTCAATAATTTGAAACCATAATATTCAGTCCAACTGGACAGTTTATATAATAAAATTTCAATGTGCTTGGTCTTAAAGCACGACTGAAACATTCTCTCAATTACAAGAGTATACAGTTCTCTACTTGACCACAGGTCACAATTAACATTTTCTTTAAAAAAAGCTATTACATAATGGAATATTTTTTTCTAGAATGATCCTAATGTTTATAAAAAAACCAACCTGGATTACACTCATGAAATTCCCAAACCTAGACCCAAGTAAACAATAATGTAGCTTTGTACTAGTTGTTTACACAGAATAAAATTTAAAAAACTCAATTTGGGTCAAGCAGACATTAACTCAGGTTTAGGCAAGGTCATGTCCAACAATCCAATGTTACATTACAAGAGCGTGTAATGCAATAAACAAAAAACACAGATAGAAAAGGAACTAGCAAACAATTAAATTAATAATAACTAACACTCAAAAGAAACTTACTGAAATACTTTCTAGGGTTTTTACTTTTCGCAAACACTTGTAGGTGGACAAAACGTTAAAATTTGACAGCAATTCTAAATTAATACTAATCTACCAATAAATCGCGTCAATGTCAAACGTGCACAAGTTACTACTTAATGCAGCTTCTTCAAACCTTAAAAGATTTAGTTTAAATATTCTGTTCCTTTCAGTGTTTACAAGGATTAAACAAGATAAACTTCTGATTGAATAACAGTTGAAATATACGTTTTATTCCATTTGTATTTCTTTTAACGCGAGAAGTTTTCCTTGAATAATTTGTCAACTATGTAATGTTAGTTACAGTTTTCTTACGTACGAAATATTTATATTTTGTTTCATTTAATTGAAAGTGTTCTTTCCGAATTCAATATATCCAATCATGTCAAAACCAAAATAATGATATAATGATGTTAATTTTTTTACAGATTTATTTCTGAGAAGCAGAGAATAGAAAATGTGACAAGAGATAACAACAGGCTCGTACGGGTGGAATTAGACACACATAAAATATATTGATCTGCTTAGAGAACATCTACAAAAATTCATTCTCAATCTGAAAATTCCAGACAGAGCTGAAAATTCATCGACAGGCACAATTTCACCAGAAGAAGTCGAAAGAGCTATACTCAGTGTTATGAAGAAGATGTAAACTGTTTGATTACTTCATTCAGAAAACTTCATTTGCCCCGAACGTCTGTAAACTTGCATTTTTTATATACCAGCTTCTAAATTAAAAGATCAGCTTTAGCATGCACAGCGCAAGGAGTTAGTATGTATTGTTTGCAATCTTCTTACAGGTATTTTTAGCAATCTTGTTACAGGTAGAATGTCATGTGAGTCAATATTTTAAGCACATTTTGGCTTCCTTTCCTTTGCGCAATGATGAAGTGTTTCAACATAACTGTAATGTCTTTGCAAAACTGGAAAACTGTCCTGTACGATCACTGGCTAGAAACGGTAAGAAGACGAGAAGGCTTGATTAGGAAGATATTGCAAAACAATACGATCTGGTACAAATGGAATGTTTCTAATGTTGAGAACTTAAAAAGAATTTAATAGAGAATACAATTTACTTTATGCAAGATGAACCAAAGCAAAAGACCGAATCTCAAAATCTATCGGTGGTAAGATACTGAAAGAAAAAATATGTAATAATACGGAGGCCAAAAGACGTTTGAAGGATGGTTACAAATAATGGATAAAGAAACTAAACGGTGGTTTAGTTCACCATTTTACATTTTTTACATTAAACGAATACATGATTTGTCTGAATGAGAGAAATATATAGAATTTCTTGCATAAACTTACAGAATATGATTGACAGATGATTTTGATTTGCAGTGCTAAATACATATATTGATCTTCTTTTTATGCCATACAATACAGTGTGGTTAAAACATTTCTCATTGTGGATATGTGCTCAGTTTTGTTTGTCATAACCGACACAGCTAAATTAACCTTAGTCCGCTGTAAACACGGTGTGATTATATCACGTACAAATAACATCGCTTCTATATGATTCTATATGATATAGGGATATCTTTTATAATTAATCTACTAAAATTGATAGCAAAGGTTAGTATATACTTTTCCTTTACATCAAAGGACACGAAACAAACTACCATGTACATAGACTTTCCAGATATGTTTTAATGGTCTCCATATCAGATTCAAATGAATGTGTATCACTATTCACGATGTGGTAGATCAGTTGTAAATATTGCCCAACGTTATCTAATGGTGTTTATTTTCAATTTCATTTCTACATTTTTTCCTTATTCAGTTTTAATCGCTTTCTTCTCTTTGTCTCATTCACCATTAAATTGAACCAATGCACGCATCATCGATTATGTTCTTATCAATGATTCCCTTGCTAAGCACGTCATAAATGCCGTTCAACTAAATCGATGTCTGACGTAAACAGTTCATTATATTTTTGAAACTTTGTTGTAAATTAATATTTCATTCTTTTGACACAATTCCAGTGACTATTGAACTAAATCCGACGAAGGTTAGTGCCCAACCCGTGCCAGCTGATATTTCGAATAAACCCAACTCATCTGGATCATGAACGATATTGAGGGCTGCCATCACACCATCAATGTTGTTGCAGGCTACAAAATCAACTTCCATGAAGAAGAATGGGACAAGATCCTTTTGACGGTTACGGAACATGGAAACCCTAACATCACATGCTAGAGATTCCACTGATGTAGTCTGAATCCCAATAGCTCTGCCTTACTCTAAGCTAGTTCCAAATTCTTGACACGGTCATTCAATTCACCATGTATTATGATGTGTGGTTCAGAGGGAGAGGATAGGAGAAAATATAGGTCATATTACATTGATGGTTCAAGACTTGAAGTTTCATCCTCTTCCTCGTCTGACTCAAGTGAGAATGATTATGGTACATCAGGAACCTGCAGTCCTTCTCCATGGGGTACTGGGTGTATAGCTGATGAAATGCTTGGATAATGCACAGTCCACATTTTTTTCTTTTACACACCTTTCCCAACTGGAGGCACCATGCAGAAGTATCAATTGCTGTTATGACCTGTTGGCTCTCTCCAAATCATTGGCACTGCAAAAGGCATATATTTCCTTTTCCTGTTCAGCCATCGGCAAAGATTTGTTGTACAAGTGTTGCAGCACATGTGTAGAGCCCACCTCTTGTCCTGACCTCCAATGTTGCAGCCAAAATAAAGGTGATAGGCATTCTTAACCATAATGGTTATTCTGCCCTTTTTTGATGCAAATGTTACTTCACCACAAACATAGCAAACGTTTTACGCATTGTTCACACAAGTACGCGGCATCTGTGCTCACTTTGGCTAAACAGAAAGGTGTTCCTATGTAAAATCAAACACTGACAAATAAGAGAGCACGATATTGTATGCTTTCTAGAGCTGATATAGGCAATTTGTTCAACAGAGTGATTTAAGCTTAGTTATGATTGCATCATCCATGACTTACAGGAATACCATGATGCAATTCATACCATGCATGACGCAATACCAACTTCAGATTCATTATTCATTATTTTGCCTAAAAAGCTAGTACTGTCCAAACCTAGTCATAGATTTATTCATAGATCCGATCAGAGATGTGTTTCAGTCATTTTTGGATTAAATTGAGCTCACCTCCCTTTATAACTCACTTATCCACCGTCATTCCCAAGTCAAAGGTCCTATATACCGACCCAGTATCATATCTTTAAAACTAGAGCCAATCAACAATGTTAAGCATCATTTTCGTTCTAATTGACCCAGACTTATTAAAGTTTGATTACATTTATTTCGGAAGTATTTTGGCAGCAAACCAGTGTAATTATAATAACCGAGTCGATTTATTATAGTCCAAGGCACATCAGCGATTAGCAAGCTCGCGTGGTGTTTCCACGGATTGGTTGTCTCGACAGGCAATATGGCAAAAGTATCTGCCGCCGCCTAAAACGATACTGCATGGACGGTTTGATGTCAGCACGCCCAACGATGTTCATCAGGCAGATATTTTGCTTTTCCCACATTACATTGTTCTAACTTGCGCAGCATGTAAACGACAGAGAGACACATACGAATACGCGTTGACGGTCGTCGACGTTGCAAAGAGTTACAAACAAGCTGATGCGCTATCGACTAATACAGTAACTGAAGTCGCGGTCGCGTTTGAACGAAGTTATTCGCGTGGAAACCTACCCTCGCCATATTTGCTGCAGGTTGACCCTGGCAAAGAGTTTACCGGCACAGTAATATCGCTGGTGTAACAACATAAAGTTGAAATCAGAAGCGAACACGCCGCGTTATATCGTGACCAGGCAAACGTTGAACGATTTAATCGAACATTTTTGAGCCATTGTTTGAACATCAGGAATTTCTGAGCAAAGACAGATATCGCGTATGGGTTACGAGACTAACGCACGTGATAGCCACGTTAAACAACGAAGTTACGAGTGAAATTGCTATGAAACCCGCCGGTGCAATCGCGAAGAAACAGATCCCGATTAAGCGGAGCGACACGCCGGTGAGACCGGTGCTGGGCAGCAACGTGACAGTCAGGTATTTATATGAACCTTGGGAACTTGAAGGCGGTAGAAAAAGAGCAACCGATCCTCTCTAGAACAGCCATACAGAAAATTGTCAGCGTTGTAGGATCTACAGGTTGGCCAGCAATCTACAGATTAGATTCTGCGTCTTCAGCGCATGGATTTGTCCTTAAACAATTACAAGTAATTCCTGAAAATACATAATGATTGCCAGGTTGAATTTGTGCAGGCAAAGGGCACTAGCTCAGGGAGCTAGGTCTCCTACGTCGGCTACACTCAAGACATGTCAGTGTGACATTATCGCGTGTGTGGCCGAGACTACAATCGACTATAAATTTACGCGAATCATTAGGAAAATATTCCCACAACATAATTGCGTTACAGCAGGTGAAGTGATTATTTTGTCGTTGCATGAGCGTCATGATAAATTCAACATCGAGAACTAAATCCGACGAAGGTTAGTGCCCAACCCGTGCCAGCTGATATTTCGAATAAACCCAACCCATCTTTTGCAATACCTATACCAGCTGAAATTGTTTCTATACTTACCTCTAAATAGTTCAAAGCATATGTACTTTAACAAAAAATATTTCTCATGAGTATGTAATGTTTGCTGGATTATCGTGACCAAATCATTTCTGATCTCTGTACCAGCTCGAAGACGATGTTGCCACACTGAGGCGATTTGTCTCATCGGCGCTATGTAATGGGAAACAATTCTCTTCAGGTAAAACTTCATTCGCTATTAGGTAGTCTATCGTAGTCTATTCATAAAGATAAATGATTAGCTTGAAAACGTGTGCAATATCCGATATTGACGGACAACCAATTCTACACTTTAATAGCTTCTTTAAAAGAACATTGAATGCAACAATAAGAGCATATAGTAATGTCACTTAGTACATCATATTGAAGATGCTTTTTGTTTCTCTCTACATGTTATTTATGCCGAAAATATTATAAATGCCAGTTTGATTTAAAACTCGACTGTATGGTGCTACAAATGCTGACAGGTAAACGTTCTTTGGGTGCCACGTTGTCAGCTGTGAACTGTCTACGTGAAAATGCAATGTTTAGGTCAGTATTTCTTCAGTGTCCATGGTTGATGACGGGCCAATTGTAAACTTTCAATCGAGGGTTTTAAAAGTATGATGCATCCATCTGTGAAAGAAGATTTATATATCACATGGTAAATTGTGCTGATGAAAATATTTGTTTCGATACACGGTTTGCTATTTCTCTAAAGGAAACGCTTACCACGCACACTCGAAAAGCTTGAAGCATTTCTGTTATTGGATTGTACATAGTACATGATATTTGCTATGTTTATGCTGCTGCGCTATTGCAAGATTAAATTTGTCCCCTTTGCATTGGCTGATTGTTCATTATTTTCAACATTTTTACCAATGTGTCTCAAAGACTATAAGAAACCATCATGTTTTTATTAACCAAATGAGCAAGATTTCCAAGTCGATTTCTCTATAGCCTATCAAATAATTGATAGTATTATTCGAATGGCTAAACGACGAAAACTCTATCGTAGCCAGCAGAAAATGCTAGCTGACACTGAATCATCATATCTTCATTATCACCATGACAAATGCTACAGCGACAGAGAATAGTTTACTAGCATATAAGCAAACACAATGATAGTTTTCCACCCACCCTCACCCCAATATTGCATTTAAGTTAACTGGACAGTTCCCCTGCACAACTAACACGGTACTTAATTATTTGGTACATCTTGTAAATCATCCATAAAGTCTTTCCATTAGCACTAATGCGTAATAACATCGTCGACACTATTATCTTGATATATACAGTGCCAAAGGCTGTACAAAAATTAGTTTGTAGTATAAGGACCTGATTAGCTAATTGATTTAACCTATAATTTGTCCTAGCTTATTTTTGTTTAGTAATGCACATTCCATATGTAGGAAAGGAATAAAAGAATACACCGCGAGTACATATATCCTTCAACATATTCAGCCTCGAAATAATATTTCAACCCATCACGTTCCTTGAACTGTCATATGAGTAGTGAAGGGGGGCACTTTACGGTCAATGGGAATTAGCATTAAAAACACCCCTGGGCAAGATTACCGTCAAGGGAAATTTAACATGGAGAAAAATCGTGGGTAAGATTACCGTCAAGGGAAATTAACATGGAGAAAGAAAAAATCGTGGGGCAGTTTAGCGTCAAAGGAAATTAAACAGGGTGGGCCTTTATAGCGTCAAGGGCTTTCACTAAAGTGGGCCTTTATAGCGTCAAGGGAAATTGAACATGGGATTTTTTTAATATTTTTTTTTTTTTAAAAATTAAAAAATTAAAAAAAGGGGTAGGCAATGGAAAGGCTATCTCTTTTCGAGAAATATGGCTGGCCCTGAAAAGGGCCTTTGGGTTTTTCTTCTTCTTTTAACTTCTTAACTTTTTCCACCATCCTCTTATTTTGTTCATCATTCCTTTCTTCTTCTTTTCTGTTTCCGGCATCCAGTCCGGGTGACCCATGGCTCGGAACTTGGCCTGTATTTTCATCCAGTTGTTATTCAGTTGGTCGAATTCTAATTTCTTCTTCTTATTCTGTTCTTCCTTTCTTTCTTTAGTCCACCTTTCCTTTATGTTCTCTACTTCTTGGGTCAGCACTCGTTTCATAAGTACCTCGGCTTTTATAAGTTGGTCAACACCCCATTTCACAAAAGACCACTCACTCCAAACTAAGATATCTTGTAGGAAGCATCTTACTAATGTTGTATTATCCAGAGCTTCCTTCAAGCTACCTACTCTTACATAGGGAGGGTTAATGAATCCTCTTATTTTCTTCACTTCTTCTTCTAACATACCGTCAAGGAGATCCATAGCTAGTTTCAGACTCCTCACTTGTCTGGTCACAAAATCCCTTGTAACTGGATATTTCCATTCCTTTTCTACTCTTTCTACAACATATACTCCATCTACTATCCAAAAATAACAGTGTCTCAAGTTGTTGAACAGGTCAGATACAGCTGCCATTTTCTTTCCGTAGAATCGTGCGAACGACGAACACTGGGTTCTTATAGTGAAAGCGCGGACGTGATGGAAAACATCCCCCTAAAACAAAATTGATCTTACCTAGATCATGACCTAACAACGCGCGGACGTGAAGGAAAACATCCCCCCTACTTTCTCATTTCATATAATAAAACCCTAACTATACTCTTCACATACTCTAAGAAACCCATAATCTACTATTCACACAAACATACCTGAGCTCTTACAAACACAAACACACAAACACACAAACACATACCCTCACATTTTTTTAAAAAGAGTTAGTGTTTATATTCACACTACTCTACCTACACACATTGGCAAATTAATAGTTATTTCTTTTCTAGAGTATTGGGTAGTCCTGAAAAGGGCTGTTTTTTTGAACTCCAGATGCAACTATCTAATGATTGCACCTTCCTGGCCTGGCGCCACACACGCATCTTCTTCCCCAGTCTCCTTTTACCTTTCTTTTGGGTAGCGAAGAGGGAGGATTATTCGCTTCAGCACCCCAATCCTCTGTCTCGGGAATATTGAACGACATCCTCTCTTCTCTTTTCTTTTCCCCCTCTTCCCTCTGTCTTCTCTCCTCCTCTTCCTTCTTTATTCTTTCTTCTTCTATTATAGCCTCCGCAGCCAGTTCATTTACCAGGCGCCTGACATATTCCAGATGTACCTGGAGTTCAAGAAGTTTGCTTATTCTGCTACTATTCATTCTTGTGTTGATCAATCAACAAGGGTAGCTAGACTGCCGAACGAGTTTCAATTTATACTGAAAGCGCTGACGTGAAGGAAAACATCCCCCTAAAAACATAAAATTCATCTTACCTAGATCATGACCAAAAAAAAAAAACAACAACTCGCGGACCTAAAAGAAACACTCACTCACTTTTTTATGCTACCCATCACTATTTTAAAATTTTTATAAATCACTTCAATAGACTATTTACATACTCAAAGCAATCCAATCTAACCCCAAATATACACCTCAAACACCAAAAAAAATACATTATTTTAATTTACTATTGACCTAAACTTACGTGAACTGTTACTAACACTAACACACAAACACATACACTCTCACTATCAATAAACAGTTAGTGTTTATTTTCACACTACTCTGCCTACACACATTGGCAAATCGATCGTTATTTCTTTTCTAGAGTATTGGGTAGCCCTGAAAAGGGCTGTTTTTTTTGTTTGCTATGGCATTCTTTTTTTAGTTTCTAAGAATGCGATGTCCTCTGAGGATAGACTTTCTGGCGATAGGTCTGCTTCTTCGGAAAGAGAAGAAGAACTCTTTGGTGTCGATACGACAATCGACAAAGCCTCTGTCAGCTTCAGGTTGCTGTTGTTGTTGTTGCTGTTGCTGCTGTTGCTGCTGTATCTGAAGTCTGTACTTCTCTGTCCATTCTTCTTTTTCCCTGTTCATTTCTTCTCTGAAGAGCTCTTCTATCAGGTCTTCAGTGATTTTTAACATTCTCACATTCTCTATTTCTTCTGGCTTCGGTATCAGACTGTGTCTGACCCTATGCAAATTCACGTAGGCTTCGTTGAGCTTAGCTAGTTTGGAGCACATCTTCTTAGGAGGATGAGTCGACAATGGATGGTTAGACTGGAAACAACCCCGGTTCTTAAAGTCAAAGCGCGGACATGAAGGAAAACATCCCCCACACGGTTTTCGAGTCGCAACGTTCAGCGAGTGTCATGCGAGGGATAGTAAGAAATGAAAGAGCATCAATCCAACATTCTTATAGCTAAACAAAAGACAAAGGCATTTTTTTTTCAAAACACAACATTTTTTATTCAAAAATCACTTAACACTAAACAACAACTCTAACATTTTTTAACAATAATCCAACACTATAACATCAAACAATTTTTTTCAAATCACAAACATTTTTTTCTTCTAATACAATCTACCTTGAACAGGGCTGACAACGTTGTGAATGAAATTGTGATTTCCACTTTTGGAAATCATTAGGCCATTGATTGACACTACGTTTCCTAGCTTGAGACAAAAGATAAGCATAATGGTCACAAAACCATCGATCTACTTTCACATCGTTTCTAGCAGAAGAACGAGGATCAAAATGAGTCACTAAATGTTCTAAGGAATAGCCCAGGCTGCGATGATGCAGAAAATACACACGGTATTGTCCACACACCAAGGAATCTGTGCCTTGTAATTTCACGTTATTGAATCGGGTGGTCTCAGCATTTCTTCTCATAAAGTCGATGATATCGTCTTCCAAAGGGGGCAATCCGTACGAATCGAAATATTCCACACATCCTTCTTGAGGAAAGTAGACGGCTACCCAGTGGGTTCCTGGGAGATGACTGTCGTCCGTGTTGATCACGTAAGCTTGATGGTCTTTAGGTTTGCGATGAGGGAGTTCATCTTTAGCACAGACGACAGGATTCCAAGAAGCCGTATACGAACTGTGGTTCAAAAGGTAATAAAGTTCCCAGGTATCCATTGTTTTCTGTGTTGTTTTTTTCTTCTTCTTCACAGGTAATAATACGTTGTCAATTCGATCCTGACTTTTTGCTTGAAAATGTCTGACGAATAAACGGTTATTCGTTCTGTTTCCTCACTCTGATTCAGGAGAGCTTCGATACGATGGATCTCTTGAGTGGTTAATGGTGGACAAGAATGTTCACGCAAGTCTTTATACCACTGGTGCAACACGTCTTTGTCCGAGATGAGACTCCAAGCTTCGTCCAGATACACGTCCAATTTTTCTTCTTGACTTAACATTAGGCATTTATCGTGTTGAATTTGACTAGGATGATCGTTTTGACATCCATAACAATTTTTCTTGATCAATTCCGTCATTTTATCGACCAAGTGTTTGGCAAAACAGCAGACTAAATGGGCTTCTTGTTCCGGCCATCTTGACTTCATCATGATATCTTCTTCGTCTTTGTCTTGGGATTCTTCTTTTTCCACGGTCTCCTCACATTCCATGTCCAAAGTTTCTCCACTAGGCAAAGACAGTCTTCCATAGCTTCTAATAGTCTAGAATGACTTCTCTCAAACTGTTGATTTCTATGGTATTATCGAATTCTGCATACAGGATGACGTTCACTGTCTTTTTCAGTGGTTCTGCAAACTGAAGTTCCACACGAATCTGGACAGATTTTATAGGGTGGAAATGTCCCTCGTCGCTGCCTTGGTCTGGAGTGAAATCGAAAGCCCACAAAGCATAGCCTCCTGCATAATCTTCGTACGTAATACCGTGACTGGTGTTGGTTCCTAACTGTCCGGTGGCTTCGTACAGAGATAAGTACGATCTCAAGTAATTTTTGTTGTCAAAGTCAGGTTCGAAAGGTCTGGTACACAAGGTTTTGCCATCGCGACTGACTTCGATTTTCTTCACCTTGAAGTGTTGAAAGTTGAAAGGAATTTTACCGATAGCTCCGTTGAAGGCTTCATTTTCGACGATACCAAGGATTAAACGCTTGGGTAGCTGTCCTTGGAACAGATGATCTTCGATCATGGAATGATGTCCAACGGGAATGGTGAACGTTTTGACTTCCACGCGTCGTATGGGATACTTGGCGGTCGTTCTGCTCAACGTTTGACTGATGTCGTTTCCCACTTTAGGTAACACTTCCACACGGCGTACGTAGAGTTTGGCTTCTTGGATTTTGGTTTTGTACTCGTCATCATTAGCCAATAAATGGAAAGCGGTACTGCTCCGATTCAGTCTCAGGCGAACATTCACTCCGTTTAGCAAATATTTCTCTTGCAACCACATGTCCAAATGCAAACGGTCCATCAGTTCTAAACTCTTTCCATCTTTGATTCTGTCTCTTCGTTCTACAAATCCCGCATTGTGTTCTTTCTTTGTATCAATTTCC
The DNA here is from genome assembly GCA_028554795.2 of Sinohyriopsis cumingii. Classification (NCBI taxonomy): domain Eukaryota; kingdom Metazoa; phylum Mollusca; class Bivalvia; order Unionida; family Unionidae; genus Sinohyriopsis; species Sinohyriopsis cumingii. The sequence continues at coordinate 291,341 of CM068826.1, read as the reverse complement.
AATTCTTCAAACTGGCCTTCATCGTCACCTTCCCACACCACACAGGCATTGAGTGTTCTTGGCGTCTATTCCGTACGTCAAGAGATTTTCCAGGTAGGCACGGTAAGGGTAAGTATCCATGCTGCTGCTGACCAGTTTGTTATTCAAGTACAAGTCCACTCCACTGAACAAGGAATGCATGAAATTGTTGACGGGAGCTACCGCTTCAGTGTCTATATCACCTCCTGTCTTATCTACAACTTTGACTTTCAGGTACAAGTAACTGCTATTCAGATCGATGTAATCTTCGGGCTGTCCTTTGATTTCAAACTCGATGGGAGCGGAATCGGTCAGTGAGGAAACGGGGTGAAATTCCACCCATTGGGATTCTTGCATCGTCATCATGGTGGGGGGCATGGCAAACAGATCCAATTCCGTCTTGGAACAAGCGCAAGACTCTCGGTGCATCATTTTTGGTCTGTTCTCTCAATAATCGAAAACGTCTAAGTCTCGAACGGTTCTTCTTTTCTTGGCCTTTCTCGCTTGAAGTCTGGTGAAAGGGTGTTTTCTGCGTCGTCTCTTTCTGCCTTGTCCTTGCTGAATGCCTGACTCGGTAGCGTGCAGGGCATTTATAGGTGTGTCTCGTCGGCCTAAAATGTCTTTACCCGTTTGCAGCAAGACATTTTTGCCAGCCCTCATGAAGGCTTCTTTAGGGTTTTGTTTGTCGATGATGACATTTTGGAGAAATTCTTTGCCTTGCGTCAGTGCCGCATCTTTCAAGGCGTGCAATCCGCGTGTTACCATCGGTTTCAACACCGGGGCCACCGAACGAAAGGCCGATTTTAACATGTCTCCTAAACCGTGTCCTCGCTGTCGTGCAACCCCTCGGTACACTGGATACATGACTTACTTACGAGTCGTGAGAAAACCGTTTTCGAAAATGGAGTTTCACCGTGACTTTTCCTTTGGTGAATGGAATATTTTGTCCTAAATCTCCTTTTATAGTAATGTTGACCGTGTCCAAATACGACTTGCTGACAGGTAAATAGTGAGGATGGACAAATTCGCGGTGGACGTGGTAAGTGTTTCCACCTTCCACGTCAGCGTTTGCGGCAGAATCCACTTTGAAAGGAATGACACGCAGTAACGGCACGGAGGTGTGTCCCACCACGTTGTATTCCACCACATCAGAATACACAAACATCAAATTCAGTCCTTGGTTCAGTTCTACCGGGATACGAAAATACTTGGCAAAAGTCTCGTTGTCAGAAATGACTGGTAATTCGGGTTTTTGTTCTACTTTCTTCCTCAGCTCCATGTCACCGCCCAACATGTGAAACAATTCAGGACAAAATAAGAAAGACATGATTTTGGGCCCCTCAGGAAATTTTATCAGGAAGCGACGAGCTGTTTTGTGGTACTCCAGGGTGACACTTTTTTTGACACTTTCCAAAGCTTTCAGAAACACGCCATTAAACCTGGTGGCTATGGTGCTGACCAAATGTTGACCAGTAAAATAATAGCCTGGGGGAATGAACAAGTGATAGGTGGTCCACTTTAGATTTGGTGTACAGGTTTTCTTGTCATATTTGCTATTGGTATCCATCCACTGTTGCATTTGCTCGTCATGAACTTCCACATCAAATTTATTTTGATTGGGAAGGACATTGAGGACTTGGGTCGGGTGAATCATTTCTACCAAAGCCACTTCCCAATGGGCTTCGTGATCTAAGGGGATGGCCTGAGGTAATTTGGCCGTGTAACAGCACAACGTGTTGTGGGGAAACACCTCCATGGAACTGTCACTGGGTAAGGTTAAGTAAAATTGGTTTTCGTGACTCATAATTCCAGAGTTCTGTGGCTGTCCGAGGGGATATTACTGGACGTCAGAGGAGTGTCTCCGCCCAAAATGGGGTTCTGGTTGTGGTTGAACTGGTGACTGACACTGGCACTAGACACAAGGTTTCCGGGGTTCCCGTTCGAGGAGAATTTCAGGGAAGGATTGGGAAGCAGGTAACCGATGCAACTGCTCAATAAAATGGTCCACAATTGTTTGTCTCCTTGTTGCAAACTCAAATTGGCGATGGCTGCCCCGATGACACAATACACCACGAAGATTTGGCAGAAAAAGACGATTTGCGTTTTAGGCACACTTTCTCCACACCACACCCACAAGGGTTGTTTTTGTAAATCTTGCACAGAAGAACTAGGTGAAGGAGGAGTGGTCGACGTAGTTGCGTCTGCTGTGTGAAAGGGCATGATGGTCACTTCTTCTTTTTATAGTCGATGACTTGCGAAGCGTCGATCCAAGAATCGAAACTGGGTGGATATCCTTTCCAACGTACTTTGACTTCTTCGACACGTCGTTTGCCCACTTTACGGGTTCTGCGTTCGAGAATGCTTTCGATGTCGTACACGTCGTCTTCTTTTTTGGTGACACGTTGTAACTCGGGTAAATAAAACGTTCCTTTGAGTACTTCTCCGTTCATGTCTTCCAATTTATAGAGGGTAGGATGACGACCATGCACTCGTCCAGTGACGCGAAACAATTCGGTCGTCCAGTTAGGTAAGTAACCTTTGTCGAAAGTGCGTTTGGTTTTGCCAATGCACACCCAATCTCCTACGGTCAACTCTCCACTTTTCTTGGGGACAGCCCTCGTCGGGGACGTACCAAACAGACGCTCAAACACCAGCACTTCGTTGTCGGGAGTCACGTCTTGCGGGGCACGTCCGATGCTTCGATGGTAAGATTGGTTGTACGCTTGCACCAGGTGCGGTAAGATGTCGATGTACTTCAGAGTGTGGTGATGCGTAAAATATTTCCACATGCGTTCTTTCAAAGTGCGTTGAAAACGTTCCACGATGCTGGCTTTGGTTTCGGGATTCTCGGTGGTAAAAAAAATGAATGTCACGTTTCTTTAATTCTTTTTGGAAAGCTTGGTTCAGAAATTCGGTACCTTTGTCCGTTTGCCATCGAAGAGGGTGACGACCGCTTTGTTTCAACACTCGTTGTAGGGCTCGCACTAACTCGCTGCTCGATTTGGAAGTCAAGGGCACGACCCAGGCAAATTTGGAAAAGACGTCGATGACACAAAACAAATATTTGTAGCCACGATTGTAGCTGGCCAAATGAGAGACATCGGCTAAATCGGCTTGCCATTGATGATCGATGCCTTCCACTCGGGTGCGACTTCTGGCAAACTTGCGTCGAATGGGTTTGTGTAAAGTGTAGGTAGCTTGTTCTTGTAACCATCGTTGCACTTGAGGTAAACGGAGACTTTTCAGTCGAGTTTTGGCAGCACGATACAATTTTTGAACTCCTGCGTAACCTGCAGGATGCGAGGGATCGTAGTAAATGCTGGCTAAGACTTTTTCCATTTTTTGTGTTTGCGTGTTAATAAGGCACCCACTCTTGGAAGAGGCTACTCTTTTTCTCTTGGGGTATTTTCTTGGATTGCAAGGCTTTGCGTGTGCGACCGGCAATAGGTGTTGAAGAGGAGGATGTCTGAACGGGGGATATCGGTTCTTGTTTCACTTCTGTCTTCACTTCTGTCTTCACTTTCTTTTTCTCTTGTGATGAAGAAGGGGTGGCCATCATCTTTTTAATCCATCCAATTCTGGAGGTAGGTGGTGTTGTTAACTTGCGTACTTTTTCTGGTGGACTTTGAAACCCTTCTTCTTCTTCTTTTCCTTTTTCTGTCTTGACCACTGGTACTGGTACTGGTGATGGTGCTGGACTTTTCATCAAGGTCTTAAAATCTTTCAAAGTGGGTAGAGCTGTTTCGTCTAAAGCTTTCTGGTGAAAGAGTTGCAGTCGTTGCAAGAGTTGACCGTACTTTTGCGATTTTTCTGTTTCGGACAAATCTTGGCGATCCATCAAGGACTGCAATTCGTGTTGTAACTGGGACATCTCGCTCAAATTGGGATTGGGAGGTAAATGCGGAGTGCGTTGTTCTTGCCACCGATGGTATTCCATCCATCGTTTGTAAGGCACTAAAGCTAGTTTTCGTCCTTCCATGGGGTTGTCAGGGGTCGATTCTGAGATCTTGGGACTTCCGAGGGCCTTTTTATCTTGCTCCCACCAGTCCTCCCAACATGGTCCCCAAGACTCCTTTCAGTATGGGACCTAACAAGAGAGGTAAAATGCCTCCACGTTGGACCAACATCTTCTTTTTTTGACGAATGGGAATTTTTTTTCGAACCATTTGGCGAAGAACGTGACGATGCTTGCTTAAGCATTGTTTCTGGTGTTTGGACAAAGGGATCGTGCCTTTCAAAACGTTCAAACAACATTCGCACACGGTATCGATGACCTCTTTGGAGGCCGTTTGAATGAGTTTTTTTCGTAGGGGTGGAGAAGCTTTGGACAGGACAGATAACAGGTCCCCATGTTTGGCTAAACGTGGTGGCAGTCCTTTCCTTTTCTTTCCTTGGGGTTTTCTGGAGGGTGACATCTTTGAGTCTTTAGGAGCACCTAAAAACACTGATACCCTACTCGGTCACAGGCCTTTTTTATACTGGAACGCGTCGCCACTGATTGTCTTTACGGCGTATCAGTTTGAGGACAGGCATGACACGTCGTGCAGGGGTACGTAACGGACTAAATTGAGCCAGTTCATGCTTGGACAAATCCAGTAAACTTTGTAACATGCCCGATCTTTCATGGACTTTGATTTTGGGAGAAGGTACTTTGTGAGCAGCAGCCACTGCCACTAAATTGGAGGGTCCTGCCACTGGGGAAGTTCTTTTGGGGGTCATCAACGGAGAAGTTCTTGGTGTGATGAACGTCTCTAAGTACTCTTCAGTTCCTGGTGACATCAACGGAGAAGTGGATAAACGTGAGGCTGCCGGAGACGCAGTCACCGCTGTGGCAGGTCGTGGTTTGCGAGTGTAAGGTTGCGTCCTGGTCGAAGTGCCTCTCTTGCGACTAGTTTTCTTCTGTGGACTTTTCTTTTTCTTGGGGCTTCTTTTCTTTTTCCGGGGTGGTGTCTGGTAAGAGGAGGGTCCCGCCACTGGAGAAGTTCTTCTCTTTGGGGTCTTTTTCTTTTTCTTCTTGGGGCTTCGTTGGACTTTTGTCTTGGGGATAACTTTGGGGGCATTAGGATCCCATCTTAAGAGTGAGCGAATGATGACCCCTCCTAGAGTACCGCTCCCTCCAGGTTTCAAAATGATTTGTTTTTTGGTTTGAGTGTCGATGCGGAGATCGGCCAGTTGGACCAAAGCGACTTTGTTTCGATCGAAAAAGCGTTTGGTTTGATGAGGAATCTGAATGATTCCTTGGAGTATTTGACGTGCCGTCACCGTGAACCATCGTAAGACTTCTTTGAGACTAGCTTCTAAGACACGAGCTCGTGTTTGTGGATCTTTTTCTCGACTGATGCCATACAAGGCACGAATCAATTTGACGGGAAGATGCGACTGAAGGGACGTCATGTTTGCACTGAGAGTGAGACAGACGAAAAAGGGTCTGAGGTTTTTATAGATTTTTTGATGGGGAGTGAAATGAAGTCGAGGACGGAGACGTGTACAGGACAGGCCCTCCGTCTTGGCACCAGTGGTGAAACAAGTGGGTACGAAATCGCAAATCCTCGGGGGTGGTAGGTTTCAAATCGACGAGTAAATAGGCGTGTGGCGTTTGAGTGGCATCTTCGTACGCATGAGTCATCCAAGGCGTTCCTAACTGTTTGGCTAAGACTTGCACTTGCGATTTATCTCGAGGGCTTTTAAACAAGACCACGTAATGTGCATTGAGACTGATGGTGCGATGGGCTTTACTTTGTTGAAACAAATTTTGGGTGATGTAAACGACACTGGCATTACGGTGATGCCCTTTGCGCGTGAACCACAGTTTAATTTCTTCTTCGTCTTCTCCTAACATGTCGTCGAAAATGACCAAATGGGTTTGACGGGAGTCAGAGACGATGCCGTCGTCTTCTTTAGGAATGCCTTCCACAAACACGATGGAATCGCCTTGACTTTCTCGCAAGAGGCTGTACGCCGATTGCCACTCTTTGTAACACCACACGATCCGTTGAGGTGGCCGATCGATCAAATGATGTTTATGTTCGATCAAACGTTTGACGAATTCGGTTTTGCCTGAACCGCTAGGTCCAGCAATGAGCATGTTAAAGGGATGGCGAAGATACAAAGCCTCCCAACTGGCACGATCTAAGTGTTCGTCGATGACTTTGACAGTAGAGGAAGAGGGAGCAGAGACAGCAGAGGTAGCCATGGTGTGAGAAATGTCACTTGTGACACGAAAAACAAACAAGACGAGAGTTTATATACTTTTTCAGAACACGTTTATTGAATGTTTTTTTTCAAACATGAATACGAAAGACAAAAATAAATAAAAGCCAAAGGCTTAAGTACAAGGATAAAAGGCACATGATAACTATGAACGTGGAATAAACACAAGTGTCTGTACAACAAGATGTTTTGGGTAATGTTCTAACCAGTTCTATAGTAGGGGGTAAGGTCACACAAGTGTCCTCCCGAAAGGGTCTTTCAGGCCTGTCCAGGACAGTCCTGTCCTGGGTGACGGGTTCTTCTGGCACCGTCACTAACACGGGTTGAAAAGTAACTTTTTTCCTTGAACAACTCTCGTGCATACTGGGCCACTTCTTGGGTCCAAGCCTCAAAACCCCATTCTTTCCAGGCACGGACATCTGTCCAATGGGGATGTAAGTCACAAGTTACACACACATCGTCATACACGTCTTGGGTAGCTAAAAGTTGACGAATCTTTTTTTCCTGTTGAGGTCGAGAAGTATCCAGATGAAACCGCAAGGCTTTGAGCAAAAGGAGTTTTTCGTGACCATTTAAGGCCATTGAGGTGGTAAGTACTGATCGTAAAGAGTCCACAAAGAATCGGCTGGTAAACGAAATCCCAGAAAACAAGTCACTAAGACACACACCACTTGTCGTCCCAAATTGAATGGATACAGTTCTTGTAATAATCGATGGTAATGATCCACAGTTTGAATATGGTCATTGAGTTCCTTCCACGGAATCTGTTGGATTACATACGACATAAGTCGTGGCATAGCAACCTGTTTTTATAGTCTCTTTGTTTCGAAAAGAATACACGTACTTTCTAGCCAGTGATCTTCGTTCTCCAGTGGGGAATGTAAATCTTGCATACTGTAACCGAAACGTCAGAGTTCGATTAGAAGTTTCCTCTTCCGCTAAGTAGATTCCACGTAACAAATGTTGGTAATCCTTTACCTCGTCTTCCTCAAGGGGTTGCTCTAGGTGAATCTCGCAGTAACCAAAATGATCAACACGTGAATCATCGGGGGCCTGGAAGTATTGAACAAGGTCTGACCATTGAAACAATTTCTGACGAATCAGTTCTCTTATACCATTCAGGTACCAGTGGTTAAAGATCTGGTGACGTAACGGATGCAATTGTTCTTTACGTTTCACTTGTATTTTCACCAGCTCTCGGTAAATCCTTTCTCTCAATTCCACAGGCAAAGCACGAATGTTCTCTTGTAAAGTACTCATGAATAGGTCAGTCTGTACAATTCACAAAAGTAATCCACATAGTGAGTAATTTCTGACCACTGCCATTCAGGGTAACGTCCAAGAATGTCACTGAACTCTTTTGATGTAAACGGTCTAAAGCGATATAATAGGATGAATGCAACCTTGACCCAAAGAAATCTAACACACTGGTTGACTTTTTTCACTTTCCTCTTATGAATTTCTCGACACAAAAGTTCTACAGTGACCCATTGAGATTTCACTCTGGCAAACCCCTGCCAAACTTCCTTGTAAATCTTCTCTTGCAGTTCTTTAGGTAATGATTCAATATCGTTTTTGAAATGAAGTTTAAATACTGGTCTCGGTGATGTGCAACATTTGACTCCTAGCCAATCTGGTTACTTCAATGTCTCGGTCCCACTAAGGGTAAGTAATGACAATTCGGTGACCATCGAGCATGTTCTACGTAGGCCGAATCTTGCGGTTCCCAGTGGTGAAGTGACACACCGCAACTGAAGCACTTGACTTTATCTCCTTCACCCAAGTAGAAAAATCCGGCTCTGGCTAATTCTTCGGGGGTCGGTCCTCCCAGATACTTAGGCCATTTTCCTTTGAACGATTGAAGACGATTTTCAAAGTCGTAGTATTCCGACAAACGCACAGGAAACGAATATTCGTCTTTCACAGGTTCGTTTCGATGAGGGTTGAGTGACATGGGCAGGAGTTTGCTCAGGGCTAGATGACATACGTAGGGGGGTAGACGTGAAGGTGAACATTCCCCTTTAAAACGAAACCCAGTAAAATGTCCAAGAGGACGAGCGGCATCACTTTCGCATCCCACAGGTTTGACACGCACAGCATCACTTTCCATGATAGGGGTAGTGACACTAAAGTTCCCATGATGCTTTACGGCATCGCTCAGGTCACAAGGTACAGCATCGTACCCATCGCAAGGCTCACAATCGCATTCCACTTCCGAAGCCTCACACTTGAATTGTGCCTTTCTAAACAACTTGTTCTGTGTTTCTCTGAAAGTATTCATCTTGTTCGCTCGGTCTTGGTAGTCACAATGAACTATCGATCTTGACCATAGCCCCTTTTTTATACTAGTCGCAATGCAGTCTCCAGCTTGTACATCTTTCCTTTTTTACGTTTTTTATGTCCTGTTCTGGAAGGTACCGTCTCTAAGGTACCGTCAACATTGTACCGTAGTGTGATGGGTGGAAAGGCCATAGAAAGGTAAGGGCAATGCGGAGACCATCGAGTATGCTCCAGAATAGCTGAATCTTTATAGATACATAGATCCATTCGTAACTTCAGTCCGCAAGCGAAACACTGTACCTCGTATCCCAATCCTGACTCAGGTCCCAAGTAGACAAATCCTGTTCTAGCTAAAACATGCGAAGAAGGTAATCCTTCCCTATCCGTAGGCCATTTCTGAAACGTGTCCAATCGACGGGCACAATCACAATAGTCAGGCAAGAAGACTGGAAAATGGTAGGGTTTGAACTTGGAGTTCTCATCGGGTTTCTCATTTGATTCTTGCTGTGGCGAAGTCATCTTTCTGGTGGATGACTATCCTCTTACAACCAATGTTTTATACCAACGTGTCCATACGGCAAGGTGAAATGATTGGGAAGTCGCACTCGCTTCTGGTACACGATTTGATAGACTTTTTCCAGGGATCGACTGACGATGTGGTGAGTGGGTAAACGTACAATCTTGTTGAGTTGATAGGTGGTCACTTTAAAGTTTCCATCCTCTCCCGATTGCAAGGCTTCTTTCAATACCCCAAAGTTGACCACTCGACTGGTACGATAATTCAGAGTCAGTCCTTTCACTTTGCACGTCGTGTGCACTTCTCCTTGTTTGTCCCGGTATTCGTAGCCGTAATTTTTGGGACCGCCACTGACGAAACTTAGAATCTTGTCGTTGGGATGCTCGTCTGTCCAGGCTCCTAAACGGTCTCCTTCGATGTCAGGGTGATGTTGAATCGGGTGATGGATGTAAATGCAACTGTCCGTGTCAAAGTACAGGACGCGTTCTCCTAACAGTTCTAAAGCTTCGTACAATTTTAAGCGAGCATGAGCTGTCACGTAAGCCGCAATGATGACATTTCCAAAAGGGTCGTCTTGTACAAAGTCCAGATCTTCTTCGTAATTGACCAAGATTAAATTCTCTCGAACGACGTCCACGTGTTTCATGTATTTGGTTTTGTCGTGAATCATCTGGAAGTAGCGGGAATGTTCTGTCAAATATTCCGTCTTGGGTAAACACGGTCGTTGTGCCATTTTACCCCACAAGCAATTTAACATCACTTTGGCAAACGATCGCCTGCCTTCGTTTTTTTCGATGTGGTCTAAAGTGATGCCTTCTTGTTCGTAGTATTTCTCTTTGAATTGTCTTTGGTCTTTGGGAGTGTGACAGCAGGAAGGATAGCCGCTGGCTTCTTGCTTCAGTTTCAAAAAGGCATCCACGTAGTCGGCGAAAATGCCTTTCTGACTGGGGTCACCCTTGTGGTATTGTTGTGTCTTGGGAAAGTGGCAAATTTCGTACACTTCTAACAGTTGGTATCCCATGTCCAGAGCTTTGAACAATTCTACGCTGACCCAGGTTCCCGTCAAGGCCCGTTCTTCCTGGCTGTGATGGCAAGGTTGGTCTTGGTTGCACGTTTCGGCACAAGTACGGCACAAGGGAAACATCAGTTTGCCTTGACAATGGTGAGGTAAGACGGGATGGTATAGGTTCGTGGGAGGCAAAACTTTACACTTGATCAAGCCTTCGTATTGTCGAATGTTTTTCAGGTCGATGTGTTCCGTCAGCAATTGCGGGTGCCCTACAGGAAAGCGACAATATTTGCACACGTAGGGATACAGCGAACACACGTCCAAGTATTTGATTTCTTCTCCTTTCTCTTCGTCGGCTTGGTACAGCAAACAGGTGGCATTGGTCCTTCCTCCGTACAAACTATCCCTTGGGTTCAGCGGGTCCATGAACTGGTAACTTTCCACGAGGCGTTTAAACTCGGGATCGGTTTTCATACGGTGATCGTACTCGTGTTCCCACATTTCCACCACTTGGTATCCTTGCTGTTCTAACTTTAGGCGACGCTGACAAGTGTCCTGGTACAAGTCTTCCATGGTTCGTTGCAAAAACTGATTTTTGGTGCCACGGTCAGGGTAACAGACGGGACATCCGTGAAATAAGCAACCGTTAAACTCGTACACGATCTTGGGGTTTTCTAAGTCCCAGCCATCTACCGAATACGTTCCGATGGTCTTTTCGCCCCCTCTGTTGCGGGCATGCTGAATCCACTTGTCTTCCTTGTCGCACAAGTAATGTAACCAACGTAGGGCTTTGACCGAGTATTGACGTTTGACATAGTGGGTCGTTTGAGGACTGATGACAGCCACGGTGTTTTCAGACATGAATCGTTGGCGGTACACTAAGGAACACGTTTTGGCAATGGTGCAAGCTTCTTTCAAAGGATCGACCCCTCCGTGTTCCATCAGACATGAATCGTTGGCGGTACATTAAGGAACACGCTTTGGCAATGGTGCAAGCTTCTTTCAAAGGATCGACCCCTCCGTGTTCCATGAACAGTTCTCGAAATTTTCCACAGCAACGCCGTAAAATGTCCACGTCGGAACGACAATACTTTAGCATTTCTTCCTGAAAGTCGAAAGGGTCCGAGGCGTGAGCCTGGTACCAAGCGTAGAAAGCTTCTCGTTGTTCGGTACGCATGTTGTCGGGGTCGTAATAGTGAGTCTCGGGTAAATGGGGTAGAACGGCGTGTTGATTGGCTTCCGTATTGAAAAAGTGTGGAAAGTACCCTTTAGCCATTTCTGTCATTCCAAACGTTTTAGGCATTCGACTCAAAGGCATGGCCAAGTAACTCATCGAATCTTTAAACTGTACTTGTCCCACTTGCATGAAAATGATTTTAGCTCCGTTCAAAGTCACTTTAGGACGCTCGGTGCCTTGTTCCGTATAGTACCTCAAAAGAAACTGTCCATCGTATCCGGAGAAATTGTGAGCCATCACCGTGGCATGACGATGACAATCTCCGTAACGTTCGATATCCTCTTGGCTCCACGTCTTGTCGACGGGGTCTAAGACCCATTGGGCAAAATCGGCTAACGTGTTCGGCCCCCGAAAGATTTTTTCACGCCCTCCGGGAATCTTGCTGCAGTGAGGGCAATGACTGAAGATAGGTTCTTGAATGCACTTCTCGCACGCTCGATGAGCCACGCAGAAATTAGGAATGTGAATGCCGGTCTCTTGCATGCATTCGAAATCGAAAAAGATGAAATTGCCTTTCTTCTTGTGACCGTCCTCTTTCTCTGGTGGGGGTTGGTATTTTTGCACGTAACATTGGTGTTCCAAGTCCACGATGTGGTGACAAATGTGACATTTTTTCTTTCCTGAACATACGTGTGCCTTGGTATTATTGGTACGTATGACTTGTTCACACGTAGAGCACAATCTCAGCAGTTGACAAGCGCATTTCTTCTGTGAACCTTGCGTCTTCAAATGTTGTTGGTAACAGGTAGGGCTGACAAACGTGCGCAGACAAGTTGAACAAGGCACTGGTTCTTCGCTCAGACAGGGTGAAGAGGCCAAATATCCTGTGCATTTCGATCCACAATGCTTGTGTTGCTCTCGATTGTTATAACCATGGTCACATTTCTCACAGTAATAACTGTATCCCAGGAATCCAGTGATAGTGGTAATCGTATCGAAATGGTCATCGTGATAATAGACATGAATGTATTTTCCGTCCTTAAAGTCTTGCCCTCGAAACAATAGAGGTCCGCGCACTTCTTGAGGGTGCACTTTCAAGGTGTATCGTGGAGCTAGGACATCTTGCAATTTTTGCATCTCAGGAATGCCACAGGGTGTGTCTTTGGACAAGCCAGCTTGTTGCAACAGGAGTTCTGCTTCGTTTCGTTGTTTGGCTCGATCGGAACGTTGAATAGTGTTCCAGGTTCTTTTCCATTCTACCGTGTCGTTCTTGTTGGCATAGGTTCGTCCCACCACGATGGCACGGGCTAAACACATCTGGTCATGAGGGTTGCGAATTCGGACGAGACTCTTTTTGGTGTTGCGAAGGTCGTCCACCAATAACATCTTTTTGCGTCCAGTCCCTTGAGGAGGAGAGACTTGGGTCATGTCCAGTGTGGCTTTACCATCGGTGATGTCAAATTGGTCATTGGATTGTTGCACGTGTTGAATCTTGTCCATGACTTTGGAAGCAGTCAATTCTGCAGGGGTGCTAAACTCGATCCAAACAGGGGATTTCAAACCGTCGTGTTGTATGGAAAGTCTCAAGCGGTCGTCTTCTTTGGGTTGACATTGTTGCTTGAGTGAAGTGAGCAAAGAATCCCACACCCCAGTGATAAACCCTTCTGCTTTCTCTAACGGCACTTCAGCCTTGAAATCTTTAAACTTCACCGTGTATTTGTAAGCCGTGGTTCTAAATTTTCTAGAGGAGCGCTTTTCCGTCTCTCGAATGGAATAGTACTTTTCAGGGTTAACTAAGGGTGGTGAACTTGGTTTAGAGGGTTCTGATTCTGGTTCACTCATGTCCTCTTCAAAATCACTGGCATGAATTTGTGCCAAGATTTCAGCCCTGGTACGAGGCGATAGATCACGTTTCTGCCTCTTACTTTCTTCTTCTTCTTTCTTCTCGAATGAATTAGATCGTTTGATCTTGAAAGCAAAAAGTCAAATGACTCAAGTTCAAACACCATGAGCTACTTTATAGTTATAGCAGACCAGCGTATATAAAAGGGTGTGTGTCTTGTCCTTTCACTATTCATTTCACTCTCAAGCCGAACACAACGATGGAAGAGACTAACCAGATGGAACGTTTCGTCAGAGCTTTGCGAGGGGTCATTAGAAAATTCTCTTCAGACCAGCCTACGGACTACTCTCCTTCCTTTAGAGATAAAAGTCAAGATACTTGCTATATCTGTCAGAAGAAAGGGCATTGGTCTTCAGAATGTCCAGACCGTCAAAAAAGAACAAAAACAGGGGATAAAAAAGACAAAAGTCAAGATACCTGTTATTATTGTAAAGAAAAAGGACATTGGTCTCCAGATTGCCCCAAAAAGAAACAAGAGGAGTCAGAGGAAAAGAGGAATTGTTCAGAAGAAGAAGAAGAGAGGGATTCTTCAGAGGAAGAGAGGGATTCTTCTGAGGAAGAAAGAAGACAGGTGAAGAAAAAGAAACAGGAGAAAAAAAGAAGAAGGGAAGAAAGCGAGGAGGAAGAAGAAGAGGAAAAGAGTGTGACGGTGAAGAAATTCAAAAAACCGAGAGACTAAACAAGGAGAAAAAGAAGAAATCAATGAACTTTTAATTAAAGTGTTGTGAATTGTGAATTGGATTGTAAAAAATGGAGAAAAGAATAAATGAATGATATAAGGTAAGTGTCTTTGAGTTTTGATTTTAAAATAAGAACGTACACTCACGCACTCATACACAGACACGTACTATAAGGGTAAAATGGATGGGTTTTTTTTGAGTTATTGGCAAATTGAAATTGTATTTATTTTCGAGAAATGTGGGTGGCCCTGAAAAGGGCCTTTTTTCTTCATGGTGAAGGGGTGAGTTTAAGCAATCAACTTTAACTGCCTTAAGCCTTTGCCACGGCCAAGGCCTACTTCTGGACTGCGTAATGTTGATGATGATGATGATGATAATGATTGGGTTGAAATCACTAAGGGTGGTACGGTAGGCTTAGTCACAGGGTTGACGTGTTTAGCTCGGGAAGGTCGTATTCTCTTCGGTCGTAATAAAGAAGTCTGATACATTTGTTTCAGACTTCTTAACTCCGCTAAAATGTCCAACAGTACCATGACCGTTTGATTTTCACCCTCTTGTTTCTTTGCTGCTACTTCTTCTTGCTGTTGCTGCTGTTGTTTTTTTATTTCCTCTTCTTCTTGCTGCTGCTGCTGTAGGAGAAAAGCTTGTTCTGCTTCCTTTTGTCGTTGTATAAATTTCTCCAATTCTTCTTTCTGTCTCTGTCTAAAATTCCCCACTTGCGGTAATGAAGAAGGTAACGCAGGTTCCGGAACAAATTCTTGCGAGGAGAGAAAATCCACAAAATCCCAATTCACCTCTTCTGAAAGTAAGTCCGGGTTCCCTTGGGCAGTCTCCCCTGTTGGTGCAGCCCAATGGATCGTTTTCTGAGTTTCCGTCATGTTGAATCACTGTCGCATAGATTGACTGCACACAAGCGCTAGCGAATCTATATAGACCAACAGACGTCACAGACTGCTCTCTTCGGATTGGATGCGGGCTGACTGAAGTTTGTAACGCGTGTTAGGATTGGTGAATGAACTCAATCCGTTTCAATCCTACCTGTACCTATAAATAAGCGCAGTTGACTGCATTGATTCACCTGTTCTCGTCGCTTCAAGATGTGGACCACAGTTGAGTCATCCACCCTTGTGTCTTCCATGATGTTTCGGACAGACTTGCTCATGTATGTCCGATCGAAGTGGACCGTTGTCCACAGGACAAACACCAGTCTGTGGATACGTAGGATCTACGTTGAAAGACAAGGATGCCTCAAAAGAGTGCTGGTTTACGGACCAACAGTGAGACGCAGCCTAAGGACAAGAAGAAGACCAATACGGTGCCCTTTATGTTAATGAATACATTAACATAAACCCAAAGGCCCTTTTCAGGGCCAACCATATTTCTCGAAAAGAGATAGCCTTTCCATTGCCTACCCCTTTTTTTAATTTTTTAATTTTTAAAAAAAAAAAAATATAAAAAAATCCCATGTTCAATTTCCCTTGACGCTATAAAGGCCCACTTTAGTGAAAGCCCTTGACGCTATAAAGGCCCACCCTGTTTAATTTCCTTTGACGCTAAACTGCCCCACGATTTTTTCTTTCTCCATGTTAATTTCCCTTGACGGTAATCTTACCCACGATTTTTCTCCATGTTAAATTTCCCTTGACGGTAATCTTGCCCAGGGGTGTTTTTAATGCTAATTCCCATTGACCGTAAAGTGCCCCCCTTCACTACTCATATGTTTCTTTCAATCAAACCGCATATTTGTGTGTTTTTGTGTGTGTGATACTGATTTCTAAAGTAGCATTAAGAACATTTTAGTTTTACCGCTACGATGTCTGCAGTGTTTCAGTCTATAGCGATGTCTAGCACTGAGGTTTCATGCCGCAGACATGTAGCATCATGTCCCAAACAGTCACATTATCCTGACACCAGGCCGACCAGTCGTAGCATTAACATCTGAACGATGAGCGCCTAGCGAGGTATCTGTTAGTACCATTTTTATAAGTCTTTGGTATGACTCAGCTGGGGTTCAAACCCACCACCTCCCTCATCCGAGGCGGACACTCAAACCACTATGTAACCGGAGCTGTAAACCGCAAATCAATTCATGCAAATTAAGAATGATTTAATTTGCCTTTTTAGCAAAATCGTACTAAACATGTCAACATGATTTTCGTTTAAATATGTTACACCAAGTCTGAATGAAATTTTGATAGAATTACCCTAACTCTCCTCAACTATATTTAAAGTAGAACCCCAACCCCCCCATAGCTGCGGGACTAAGATCCGATTGTGATTTTTTTGTATAAGACGGTGAATGCAGATTAACAAATATGAGCGACAGGTCGCATACGGTACAATTAAGATATGGTGGAATAGCCTTTGTGTACATGTGTTATGTGCTACAAACGAAAACAGAAAGAAATAAAACCTGCCCTATTTCAGTACATATATTATTAAATGGTCTGTCTACAGATATGTGTCACACTGATCTTGCTTCAATTGCCATACGTTTGCAGGACGACCAGAGTATTCGAAATCAATCTAGCATATTAACATGTTATCTCGTCCTTCTGAATGTACTGGTCCTCCTTTGGATTTTTCCTTTTTATCTTTAATGTTGTGTTCAATTTTGCGAAATATGTTTTATTATTCTTCATTGTAAAAGTCATACACTAACCCGTGTGCGAAATATCTGCCATTCGGCCGAACCGATGCCAGCCTATTTCAAAAGGGTCTTCGGCAAAAAAATCAATAGCCTGTCCATCTGGCCAGTTGGAATATATATATATATATATATATATATATATATATATATATATATATATATATATATATATATATATATATATATATATATATAATCTACAAATTGTACTTGGCATGACATTAACAGAAATATTAGAGACATGTGAGAGAAAAGTAACAGTTAATTGTTTCTGATGACCGCCTGTGAATCTGGATGAGATGAGAAGATAAATAACTCTCGTGGTGCTTTCAACAGACGCTTGTAAGTCTTATAAAAGCTCGTCTACCTCTATGCACTGTTTGATGACACATGCTACTTCCAATGCCAAACGTCAACATGTGACGATATTTAGATAGCTCGAAGCCACCAGAAACTAAGGAAAACGGACAAGGAGAAAAGAACGATTCAAAAGAATATGACACTTTCAAACGAGAACGATTTGTTAGTTTGTTTGTTTGTCTCATTAAATAGCTCGATTATAACTAAATTACCCAAATGTGTACTATTATTGTGATTGAAAGCAGATAAAACTCTAATGATAACAACAATTATCCTTAATTGCATGGTTCCTAGCTGTTCTCTACTCCTCTGCACATTGCTTGTGTCAGAATGTGTAATAAGTCTCCAAAGTGAGTTTCATTTGGCCAATCCATAACTCACTTTACTTTGGTACTACCCATGACTTAATGCCCATGGTCTGTGGCACGTGTAATAACCTTACGGTCGCTACAAAATGTATTTACCTGTAAATTTGATAATACGTTAGCTCTACACCGCATCCA
Source organism: Sinohyriopsis cumingii (assembly GCA_028554795.2). NCBI lineage: Eukaryota > Metazoa > Mollusca > Bivalvia > Unionida > Unionidae > Sinohyriopsis > Sinohyriopsis cumingii. The sequence continues at coordinate 274,034 of CM068826.1, read as the reverse complement.
CAAGAAATTTTCTCACAATTGGATGTAAAGATTTGCTGTGCAGATCAAAATAAGGATCTGATAGCCACATCAATGGAATTATATATATATCGTCATAATTAAATATGATTAATTTCAGCTAAGCTTTGTCTATAGACACAAAAATCGAATGCATAATAAAAGGTGCCGCCGCATATTAACGTCGATAGCATTTCTTATCTGATGTTTTATTTTGTCTTTTTCCTTTGTAATTCCATTTGACATGGGGCATTATAGGATTAGAGGCTTAACTTCCTCCAATTGAATTCACATACATACATACATACATGCACGCACGCACACACGCATGCACACACGCACGCAGACACAAACATACATACATATATACATGCATGCACGCACGCACGCACGCACGCACACACGCACGCATACACACAAACATACATACATACACAAAAACATACATACATACATACATTCATACATACATACATACATACATACATACATACATACATACATACGTACGTACATGCATGCATACATACATACATACATACATACATACATACATACATACATACATACGTGAGATAGATAATTTTACGTACATTCGCATGGACAGTAAACTGATAGACATTTCTTTGCTTGTAGTCTAGGCTGTGCATAAGGAACACACTTCCATTGTTAGGGTCAATCGTGAACATCTCCCTGTACATATTCTTTCTTTCCTCAGACTGAAATTAAAAGGAAAGGTTACTGCTACAACTGTGGCAGTGAATGAGATAATGAATGGAAACCATAGTTACTACTGAAACACTTTACAATGTAGCGACAAATCAACCCACAAGAGAGAAGAAACTTTTGGGCAGCATGTTACTTACCCGTTTTATCGTAAATGTGAGCTGTAAATAATAGTAGCAAATTTCATTTGAGTGTCTTTTGTCATGCAAACAACAAAATAATGAATTCTGCTAGTTTTACTTACCCGTCATTCTGAATAAGTATTAATAGTGACTGCATACAACCTCTAATAAAGTACATTTCACAAGGAAACCAAATATGCACACATCAGTGAATAGTACAGTGCTTAGAAGTTTAGTAAGAAAGAAGGACCGAGTTTTATATAGTGATAATACAGGGTTTGCTGCTATAAATATTTGACGGATCGCAAGGAAAGAGTTCAAACCTTTTCAAGTTTTTTTATCAAAGTTGTCAAATAGCTAATTATGCATAATTTTTCTTTTTAGCATCATCAATTACGTAAATGATTTTTGTTTTACCAAATATCTATTAAACGCGATCGATCAATACCAATCATGTAAGAAACAGTTGGACACAGTGGTGTCGAAAAACAGACATGATATTCATTCAATTCGACATTATAAAATGAGCGTCTTCCTACGAAATAGTGTTCTTTACTTAGCAGGCAAAAAGGTATGTAAATGTCCAATCAAACTTGTGTGAGGTACGAGATCAATTATAGTGATTTTATTGGGTTGCTTGCTTTCTGTATTGATTCCGTTATAACATACAGATGGTAAGACAAGTCTTAATGTTTCCATTATCTCTGCAATTGCTATGTCTAATACTTAATTCTTCTCCTCGCATGTACTACAAAATACACATACACGCGCGCATGCACAATGACAATACGATTTCGTAGGAATTTTAACATTTTATTCCAGTTTATAATTGATTGACCACTCTTACAGATATATTATATAATTGAGTAAATTTTATTTGGTCATTGTCGGTTCATAGCCAGATTTGAAATTATAATCTCAGAATCATGTTCATGCAAAGAACACACATACCCTATTAAATATGTGAAATGATTAGTCTTGACGCGTACAAGGCAAAGAGAGTGAACATTAATAGCTTAATCTGTATTGCCGGAGGATCTCGTATGAGATTTTGTACATAAAGGAATTTTATGCATCGTGTGGATCATGAGTTATTTTGCATCGCACAGTAGTGGATCAGATTAGCCATTTGCTTATCCTTAGGTTTAAGCTCAGACTGTAATGTTAATGTGTGTGTATTATATATCTCATTGGCGACTCGGTCTCGAAAGACCATGCGAATAGCGCCCTTGGGGTGTTGCCTGTCTCTGTTAGAAACGTCTGCTGTGGCTGTGCAGGCCTATACGTGAGTGACAGTCCCTACTGCAGTTGGTGCAGACATACTGGGAAGTCTGCATTACTGTGGTTGCTGTTGCGTTCTTCTTTCTCTTACGTTTCTCTGCCACCAACTGGCCTCTCCTCGCATCAGCGACTGATATGCCATTGTTTACCATCAGTCTCCAGGTGCCTCGGTCTTCAGCCAGCTCTTCCCAGCCATCGGGTGAAATGTTGCATGCCTTCATGTCCCTCTTGCACACATCTTTGAAACGGAGTGAGGGGCGTCCGACTCTTCTCATGCCAGTGGCCAGCTGTCCATATAAGATGTCCTTTGGCAGCCTTCCATCCTCCATGCGTCGGACGTGACCCAGCCATCGAAGGCGGCGTTTAATTAGCAGGGAGTACATGCTGGGGGTACTTGCACGCTGCAGGATCTCGCTGTGTGGAACACGGTCTTGCCAGCTGATTTTCAGGATGCGTTTTAGGCACCGTATATGGAAGGAGTTGAGCCGGCGTTCTTGCCTCATGTAGGTACTCCACGTCTCACTTCCATATAGAAGGGTGCTGAGAACGCAGGCCTGGTAGACTCGGACCTTGGTGTGCTCTGTCAGCGCGTTGTTTTCCCAAACCCTCTTTGTTAATCGAGCCATGATGGTGTTTGCCTTTCTAAGCCTTCTGTCCAGCTCCATATCAATCGAGAGAGTGTTGCTGATGGTTGACCCTAGGTAGGTAAAGTTGTTGACTGCTTCCAGGGTGACACCGTTGATTTTGATTGAAGGGGCAATGGTGGTATCTTGCACGCTGACATTTGTTTTTTCCAAGCTGATTGTGAGACCAAAGTGCGTGCAGGCAACAGCAAAACGGTCTCCCAGTCTCTGGAGGGCTTCCTCGGTGTGGGCCACAAGAGCTGCGTCATCTGCAAAAAGCATCTCCCTGATGAGCACAGCTCTCACTTTGGTCTTTGAGCGCAGTCGTGCCAGGTTGAACAGGCTCCCATCAGACCTGGTGTGCAGATATATGCCATCCGTGGACGTGTCGAAGGCGTAGGACAGGAGCAGGGAGAAGAAGATCCCAAAAAGTGTTGGTGCCAGCACGCAGCCCTGCTTCACACCACTGTTAATTGGGAAGGAAGTTGAGGATGATCCATCATACAGGACTGTTCCCTTCATATCTGCATGGAAAGAGATTATCATGCTGAGGAGTTTTGGGGGGCAACCGATCTTACTCAGAAGTTCAAAAAGGCCCTTCCTGCTGACCAAGTCAAAGGCCTTGGTGAGGTCGATGAACATCATGTAGAGTGGCTGACCTTGCTCTCTGCTCTTCTCTTGGAGTTGTCGTAGGGAGAAGATCATGTCTGTCGTCGACCTGCCTGCTCTGAAGCCGCACTGTGATTCCGGGTACACACGGTCTGCCAGCAGCTGCAGCCTGTTGAGTATGATGCGGACGTACACTTTACCAACAATACTCAAGAGCGAGATCCCTCTGTAATTATTACAGTCACTGCGGTCGCCCTTGTTTTTGTAAAGGGTCACAATTGTGGCATCACGCATGTCTTGGGGGACTACTCCTTCCTCCCAGCAGCGGCAAAGTAGCTCGTGCAGTGGTTTAATCAATGCTGGTTTTCCACGTTTGATAGCTTCGGGCGGGATGCTGTCACTACCTGGTGCTTTGTCGTTTGGAAGGCAGTCGATTGCTTTGCTGAGCTCCTCTAAGGTTGGCACTTTGTCGAGCTCTTCCATGGTGGGCATATTCTTTATGCTGCTGAGGGCTACATCAGTGACTGACGTTTCTCTGGAGTAGAGTTCTGAGTAGTGCTCCACCCATCTGGCCATCTGTTGCCCACGGTCTGTGATCTTCTCTCCCGTCAGGGATTTCAGGGGAGCGACCCCTTTCACTGTAGGGCCAAGAGCCTTCTTGATGCCACTGTACATGCCTTGGATGTGTCCGGACTCGGCACTGCGCTGGATCCCTTCACACAGTTGTTGCCAGTACTCGTTCGCACACTGTCTAGCAATGCGTTGGGTGTTACTTCGGGCACTTCTGAGAGCAGCAAGCGTCCGTTTATTAGGGCATTTTTTGTAAGCTATGAAGGCTTTTCGTTTCTCCTCAATTTGTGGTTCCATCCTTGATAGGTGTGCATTGAACCAGTCCTGGCTGGGTCGTTCCTTCTTGCCAAACGTTGACATAGCTGTACTATAGATGGCACCCTTCATGGCGTTCCACTTGGCTGTAGCGTCATACTCAGGCAGGTCCTGGAGAGCCTTGTTCAGGGCAGACACATACTCCTCCACCTTGGCAGGGACTGACATCTGTGCAGTGTTTATGCGAGGACATCCTTTTGGTTTTGTGCGGTGTAGCACGTGTGGCTGTAGTCGCACTCTGCTGCTCACAAGGGCATGGTCGGAGTCACAGTCTGCACTGTGGTAGGTTCTGGTGGAGAGGACGCTGTTAAGGGCAGAGCGCCTGGTGATGACCAAGTCGAGTTGGTGCCAGTGATGAGATCTGGGGTGTTTCCATGACACTTTGTGTTGTGGCTTACACTTGAAGAAGGTGTTTGTGATGCACAGGCCATGGTAGGTGCATAGCTCCAGCAGTCTCTGGCCGTTTTCGTTGGTCTTTCCAGTGCCATGATATCCGAGGCAGGTAGGCCAGGACTCGTGGTCCGCACCTACTCTGGCATTAAAGTCGCCGAGGAGGAATAGTGGTTCATTTTTGGGGCATCCTTTGATCTGTTCGTCCAGCTGCCCATAGAACTGATCCTTCACGTCTTCTGATGACGTGAGGGTTGGGGCGTAGACACTGATGATGTTGACAGGACCTGAAGTAGTGGTGAGGCGGATGGACAAGAGACGCTCAGTGCCCCCTGTTGGAGGTTCAACCGAGGCCAGGAGATTGTTTTTGATGGCAAAGCCCACTCCGTGCTGACGGGGCTCCTCAGGTTCTCGACCCTTCCAGAAGAAGGTGTAGTTTTCCTCTCTGAGGGAGCCACTAGAGGCGAGCCTGGTTTCCTGGAGGGCAGCTATGCTGATATTTAGTCTGGTGAGTTCTCTATCGATGATGGCCGTCTTTCTGGTGTCGTCCACTTCTCTGAGGTCGTCGGAGATGCCTGTACACATGGTGCGCACATTCCAGCTTTCACATCGAAGATCTGGAGTCTTCTTTATTGGTTTCTTGTTTCTTTTGTCTGGTGTGGAATTACCGTCTGCTTGTCATGCTGAACCACACACTGAGCTCCAGACACCCACTGGAGCAGGCAGACGATGGGGGGTCAACACCTTATTGACCGGGGGCTGCCCGGCTTGAGGCGGGCGATAGTTGGCCAGTGGGACACGATGATCCCTCCCACCGTCAAAGCTGACCCGTGGCGCCCCTTCCCTACGCCAATCGGGTGGGACTTATAACCCGTAAACTGTCAGCTTCCGTGTTGTTTCCTCACTCAGTAGCGAGACTGGAGTGTCCTCTCCAGGGCGCAAGCCTGGGCGTGGAATATGGAGATCCTGGGCTGCCCAGACGTCAGGATCCCCCTCTCGTCCTTGCTGGTGGGGTCCAAAGGAATGCTGAGCATGACATTTGGCACCAGTTTGGATGCAGGAGCTGCCGGAAGGAGGTCGTAGTCGACCCCCAGCCGCCTTAGGGGCTCCACTCCTGATTTTCTGTCTGGGTTTACTCCCGTAGCCTTTCCTTCTCCCGAAGATATCCACAAGGCAGTGGAGCCATAATCCAATGGATGGGACTTTGTTGGTTTTGAATCAGAGTTTCCTTCTCCTAGATGAACTGCCTGACAAGGCTAACGAGCTTCATCTGCCCGGGTTTGGGGTCAGAGTTTCCCTTCTCTTAGACTGGTTGCCTGCCAAGGCTAATGAGCCCAGTCTGCCCACCCAGTTATACCGCCGGGTACTCGGTCGCGCCACACAGCAGGCTCTGTTAAAACAGGGGGCACCGCGTGAAGGTGCTGCTGTGGACACAATAGTGTAGGAGAGGCCATATGCAAGTAACCTCCTGCCCCGCAGAGCGAGACAGTGGTCCTGCGGCGATCACTACACGTGGGAAGGAGAGGCTATGAGAGACGCTTCACTTTCCTTTGGCAAGCGGGACGTCAGGCCCAGGCCACGCACCCCCCGTGTGTATTATGTATATATATATATATATATATATATAAGGAGTAAAATAAATGTTAAACAATATTGTAACATTCAAAGAGTCTAAAAGCAGCCACAATAACTTTACGTGGGAGAGAAATTATGACGTCAGTCACTAAGCGTAAGTTTCGCTTGAGGTAGTTGTTTCTGCTACTTCCAAAACATTCGAAACCTAGGCTGTCGTAATCAGAAGGGTTCTTAAACACACTAAAGGCAGAAAAAAGTATTTCTTTAATAATACCAAGGACCATACATTCGTGAGACTCTAATTACACATTTGCATGGTTTTGCTTGCTCAAGTTGGTATGATTTATTGGCACGTAATTCTAAGTTATAGACCAGTATCACATGCCCCGTATCACCAAACAGGACCAAAGCACCAGCTGCAAAGAATTGCTCCTGTCTCAAATTACTAAACACTTATATGTAAGGATACCAAGATTTCCTTATATTAAGAAATCTGACAGAACCCAATTTGTAAAACTAATTCATGCTGCCAAAAATGTCCCATTAAAACGTTGCAATGATAATGACGCATGTACCTAAAATTGGCTTATTGCTAGGTTTGATAAATATCTTCCATCACTTTGACCCATAATAAAAGTCACTAAAACCTAACAAATCTATAAACAGAGATACAAAAAATAAGACCTATGTTTGTTATAATTTGATGAAAAATGCAATTCATTTGCGATTTTAAGACGTCTTTCTAATAGAAAAAATCTATTTGCACATCATTGCACATCTTTATTAAATTATTTTGCAGAATTGTCAATAAAACAGCTTCACAGAGAAAATGTTTTCCTTATACTTTGTCCAGAAATTTACTTTTAAAAAGAAGTCTAAATAAAATCATTTTTCTATAGGCAATAGCTACAATTCCTTTCACGTCTATGCTCTAGCTTACTCATGAGAGAGAGAGAGAGAGAGAGAGAGAGAGAGAGAGAGAGATTTTCTTACCTTTGTGTTTGGCTGCGGAAATACGTTGAAAGTTGAATATTTCAAAATTCAGATATTTGCTCACAGTTACTCTCAGTTTGACAATAAATATAATAGTAAGGTTGAAATTAGTAACTTTTTATAAGAGGATGATAATTAGCTAATGTTAGGAAAAATATTCCATTGTGAAAGGCTTTCCGATGTTGAAAGTAAGTAGGTGTACATTTATTTTGCATTCATTTGTTATAAATCTAGCGATATACTAGAAATATTTATCCGTATTATATCATGAAGCTGGCAAAGGTTGTATAACAACTTCTTAAAGCATGCATATCCCTCCTGAGGTAAGGATAGTAAATGGTCTGTATATATGCTCACAAAATTCAATTTGACAGTAAGCAATAAGGAGTATGACGTGTAAAGTTTGTTTAAAAAGGGGCATAGCCATATCAAGAATGAACTGACAGGAGCATTTCTTTTATCAAATATGTCGATTCTGCATCTTTATTTCTGCAGATCACAAAATGACCAAATCACAATATAAACAATTTCAATACACATAACTATGTCACGGTGTCTTTACAGTGTACTAGGCTGCTTTTAACTTTAATAATGTGAAAAAAATGATTGATGTGCCCTTATCGTTCGGCTGACAAGCAAACAGTTATCTATAAATACATTTACATCGATAAAATTAAACAGATTACAGAGTTATAATTTATTTATTGGCATACGGTACATGTCACATAATTAGCTTGAACCATCGTTCTAAATCACTCACTCATGCCCTCAGAAATGTTTCGAAATGCATATACCCAACATGACTGTCCGTGGCTTCGTTGCATTGTGGATGCTAGTGGATGTAGCACGAGCGTCTAATACAGCTAAGATAATATTTAAATATACTCAACCTTTAGTTGAAGAAAAAATGTTGAAATTAAAATTTTAGACAAATTTAGTACAAATGAAAGTTTCTATTTTTCAATTGAATGTATTGCAATTTCAGCGAAAAGACACGAAAAACATTCAGACTATGGACTTAAGATAATGTGGACATTTTAGACAACACGCTAAGGTCATGTGAAATTTCATATCAGTAACAATGTGTAAAACAGTTGCCGTTCTGGTGAGAACATATTGGCTCTTACCTCCATCGAATATGTAAAGAAAGCGTTGAAAGCGTTATCTTCATCGGTAGCGTGTATTTCCGTGAAAACTAGTATTGGCGTGTTTACATTCGTCTGAAATTAAATTAGTAATAGTAGCAGCATCTACCCAAAAGGTCGTGTTTATTAGCTATTAAAAAGTATCAGGTAAGGAAAGTGTTTAATGGTAAATAAGGGTTCCGAGGAAAATTATGTCTCACCTTTCTCGGCCCCAATCTCTCATCCTTCCGTTGTTTAGCACAAAGTTATGACCATGTGAAACCAGCTTTAATATAAGTCTATTTAAGAATTGTTGCACTGAATTATCGTCACCATCGTCGCCAGCATCAGCATCAGTAATGTTCAGCCAATACAGCATCAGTAATAGCCTGGCATTTACTTTTTATTTCATTATCGGTCATTAGGCATGCATAATATATCATGAGAAGAATTACTGCGGTCGCAATCGCATACATGTTTGCCTGAATAAGATGGAAAGAGAACTTAAATTTGACTCGTGCGCTATAATATATACTCCTTGCTATACTTTCCATTACTATTGCTGTTTTTCAAAGTAATAGAAAAAGTATATATATATATATATATATATATATATATATATATATATATATATATATATATATAATTAATCTTATTTTTAAGATTTCAGGTTGGTTCATGTTGCTGCTGTCATCATATATAGTAACAAGAAAATGTTCGTTCAAATGAAAATAGTTCCTTTGTTAATAAAAGGAAAGGCATACAATCTGAAAAATAGATCTTATGTCAGAATATTTCGGCGATATACAACATATATTATGTTTTCATTTTGCAGACTTCTTTAACATCTTGAAGAATGAAAGAAACATGTAGGTGTCTGGAGGTAAAATAATAAACTATCTTTTTTAGAACTGTCTTAGAAAAATAACACTAAAATTAAAAATTATATAAGCATCATTGTCTCCAATATGACATTTGCACTAACATTTGGAAGAAAAAAATACCAGGAGTCTATACAATCGCTCCATATCTTAATATATTCTTTTTAATTCCGATAAAGTTAAATTCAACAGCGTATAATCAATATAAAAAATAAAGATATTGTCAAACATAAAAAATTGTACGTAAAATCTAAACATCAAGTGAAAAGACAATTTTTAGATTATTAAGCAGAAAATCCTCTACATTACTGTGTTGCATGCAATGTTCAAAGCTATTGGTGTTCTTTTCTGATACATTTTTTAGCATTAGTATTAAATATTTAAAAAAATTGCCCATGGCTTGAAATCGTATACACTGGACATTATAAATAGCCTCCCACATTTATGGTTAATAAAAGCCACATTGTTTTTCTTACTTATATATTGTTTTCAATAACGGATTATGGACCTATTTCGCCATCAAAAATTGAAATGATCATGTGCTCTTATATATATATATATATATATATATATATATATATATATATATATATATATATATATGGCTATGGCAGTCTCACAATTTTATTATATATATATATATGTTTAGTACAATTATTTAAAATGTTGCGTACATGTTCCTTGTTTCCAATGATTACGTTACATTGAGAGGGTCCCTCCTTGAAAGCACATGTCGGCTTTGAATGACATCGACCGCCACTCATTTCATCCATTGTGATGATTATTTCAACTCGTCACTATGTTTCGAGTAACTGTTAGATGCTTATTTATTACTAGATGACGATATTTTATGTTGCCTTACTTGTTTACATGGTATTTTAATCAAATATTACCTCCCGGAACGTTTTCGGCTAGGTTTGTAATGACGCCATTGTTATCAGCATTCTATATTGCTCAGCGCGAGGTGGTAGCGATTCCGTTTCTAACCCGAATCGGAGAATCTCGAGTGTCCCCGTTGTTTATGTTTGTATAAACATCGGCGGTTCTCCAAGGGTACTGTAAGTATAAATAAGGCTCCGTCGTTGCACACGAGGGACTGACAGCATTTTAATCAGAACTGTCTGTCTCCTTTCGGACAAAATTTGAAACTTCCAAATCCAAATTATTATGTCATGACTATTTTTACTCAGGTAAAAAGCATCTCTGAAAGTGTTATATTATTACAATATTAAAATTCTGATTTGCCCAGATTTAGATTTATACAAAATTCGGACTTGTCCAGATTTTAAGTAATCCGTTTTTCGGATTTGTCCAAACTTCGCATTTGCCCAGATTTTGATTTATACGAATTTCGGGTGTGTCTAAAATTTCGGAATTGTTCAGATTTTCATTTGAAGGTTTTATTATATAAAGTTTCTATCAATAAGATTAGTACAATTCTCCCCCAATAAGATCACACTTTCATGTTATAATAACATAATCTTTATTTGTTTTAATTAGTTTTATAAAACTATGCTAAAATCATTATTTATTAAAGTATACATGAAAAATTGTGTATTAAAAGTAATCTTGTTTGCTTATATTGTATAGTAAATGTATGGTCGAGAAGTAAAATTATTATTGGTATGTCAATGTAATTTTTATGTTGTGAGTATTAGAAAAAGGAAATAAGAAAACACAATAAAAAGTAAAACATAATTTATTCTGTAATTATTTACATCATAAATAGCACACATTTCTTCGTTCTTCTCTATAATCTCCTCTGTATTCTAGCCTTTTATTGTACAGAAATATCAACACCACAATCAAACTACTACATTCATTTCACCTCAAGCCAGTACCAGGCGAACCCATAATATGTTATGACTGAAAGAACCGTAGCAAACAGTCCTAAAAATATAGACAACACATACACATACATACATACACATGCGCACGGACACATAGACACAGAAAAATACGCAGTCACAGACACACACATGCATATATAAATATATATTCATTTATTTATTCCATTAATCAGAGTTTACAATCCCATTGAAAATTATATTTAAAATGAGCGTTTAAAATTAAATATCGGCAAATATTGCTCTAAAATACAACCTGTGAAAGTCAATAGTTCTAAAGACGATGGATGAGCAAAGCTCCAAGTTAGAAAGCAACGACGTTTGATTATATACAACAAATGACTGGTTACAATAAGTCGCTGGAACAGTGAATTGACAATGTTTACGGATAAAAAGAACTTATATTACGGCAAAATTCACTAAAACTGAAGAGAAAAAAAAAACGGTAGACATATATCATAGCTCAAGAAAATATAACATACAGAAGTTTTACCTTGAACAATTGATGCATAACATTCGTTCATACAAGAATTAGGGTAGTGTAGTGGTTAGCGTGCTGGGTTTAAAATCCTTGGGTTGCATTTTCGAATCCAACCCAGACAAAACCCAGCCCGGCCGTCTTTGTATATCTTTAGGAAAGAACTACACTTCCATTGCCTCTGCACTTACATGTTTTCTTTTTTAATCAATATATTATACCTCGAATGTAAATTTTGTTTTGAAAACAATTCATCTCTAAATTTTAAATTAACAGTGTCTCACCCTCTTACTATCAAATATAATCATCAAAAGAAACCGCTCTTTCTATCAAGAAGATTCCTTTTTATTTCTATATATGGGTGGAACCAGGGGAAGGGGAGCAAAGTCTGTATCCCCTCCCTCTTCTAAAACTTAGAGAGAAACAACCGTAACGTTTTATAAAGTAAGTTTTCTTTTCATACAGATGGATAAAATTATGTCCAGGAAAGGCTTAAAATATATAAGCTTCTGGGGCTTCGCCACCACGGGCCCCCATTGGGGGTTACATTTCAGATACTCCTTTCTTATTTGTTGATGCTCCTTCTAAAGTACACTAAACTATATTTCTGGAACTGACTTTGTCCATATGCAGTCACTTCAGAAAGTATTGCAAACTCAACCCGGAAGAAAAAAAATGGACTAACTAGAGTAGCATTAATGGAAATTTACATTTAATTTATAAATAGATTTAGTGATTTGTTTATAGCCAAAGGCATGTTGCATTTAACTTTTTGTTTTATCTAGGGCAATGTGCATTTTTTCCAGTACTCATTATGTTTTCAATGAAGAGTATTTCACTAAGCGTTTTGAATTGTGTTCTGACTGGAATATCTTGTAATATGCAGATACTGTGTAACGTTATCAGAGTACAATTTTATTGAATGGAAACAGGAAAATTACCTCATTAATTTCCAACGTGTAAAATAAATTATCGAATTTCGGTGGTTCATCACACACGTCCAAAATGTAAACATTAACGGATCTATGTATCTATAAATAAAAAAAACACTTTCAGAAATTCAGTTATAGAAGCTAAAATTCAACAAATCATATACATGTATATTAGATGAAACTGTTAATGAAATAATAGTATGTTTTGAGACGTACGAAGTAGATGAGATAGGACTGTCATGGAATAAACCACTTGTAAAAATAACATTCATCAGTTACATTTTGAAAGGACAATAAAGACGTATATACAAATTACGGCTCTTGAAATCGCATAAAGCTTTCTAATCCATCTTTCCTGATAGATAAATATATCGATCGATCGATCAATAGATAGATAGATAGATAGATAGATCAATTCCATTGCCTTCATAGTGTCAACATTGCTGAAAAGTTCTTACACTGTTGCCTGTGGTGTCGGTAAGGGAAAACCTCAGTAATATCCCACTAGGTTGCTAAAATCAAAGAATAAGATATGTTCCTAAAATAAATAAATTACATAAATATACATATTGGCTGGTAATACTTCATGGGTAAGCCGTTTGTTACCGGACTTGTGCTGTCTTTTGCAACATTTATTTCGTGATGTTTCCATTCAAATAAATAAAAAAACTACATTCTTTCGCGTGAGTCAATACTTGTATAACAGTTATCACCGATTGTGAATTTATATGATTTGAAAATAAGCCTTCAAAAATCAGTTATAATAAGTGTTTTCTGTACCATTTTACCTCATGTGATCAACACTTACTAATTCTCTATCGAGTTCTTTCTTTAAAGTTATATCTGCAGTAGCTGGACTCAATATCCTTGTCTGATTGATGTGGACATATTCATTTGTATCTGCACTGTCTGTGTTGAAGATCATTTTGTTGAAGTGGTCCACATCGGTTGCTCTTAAAACGAACAATGTTGTTCCTGATAATGCAACGAGTAAATTTCGGTTAAAGTATGTCAAATCCTAAACATGACTATACAAAAATCTAATACTTGTATGCATACATACATATGTACATGCAGGGAGACAGACACAGAGTTTTAAATTGACGGTGCCACTCCCATATATTTTTCAAGCTGGTGTGGGTGTCTTCCAATCGGCATATAAAAACAATCCGTTGTACTACATACGAACATACCGACTGCATGCATGCATGCATCCATCCATCATACATACATACATACATACATACATACATGTTAAGTGCATTCAGTCATCGTAAACATTACTCCGTGTAATTACCTGCCCTAGACAAAAATGTCACTGTTCAATATTAACGTTCATCGAATGTAATCGCTTTATGTCTGAATGCTTAGCATATTTAACAACAAATTTGTCTTAAATTTAAAAAAATATCTGAACAAACCACAATCAGAATCAGAATCATTTTATTGACCCGATTATATCACGCTTCTTCTAAAACCAAAATCAATGTTTACTGATTGAGATCTCATAACTGATGATCCAAATATACGAAGGCCGTGGTTTTACGAATCTATGGTTATAAACTAAGTAACATAAAGAAGTAAAACCAAAAGGTTTTGTAACTTAAAGTCCAGAAAGAATGAAAAGTTCCATATCAATTTTAAGACCAGAAATGTACTTGTCCTCCATGAATCGTGACGTTGTCAAAATGGCATTGATCAGAACTCATTTCAGTCATTCACAATTGTTCCATAATAATATCAAAATCCAATGAACACTTCATATTTCCACGGAATAATCCAAACAGTTGTTTGATCTCTCAGAAAATATCTAGATACAACATAAAACACGTCTGCATACATTATGTTACAACAAGAACACAAGAAATAAGAAAAAGAAATACTGCCCAGTCTTAAAAACTTATACACAGGCGAAAACGCTAAAACAAGCATATTGTTACAACCACCTACCTGACAAATCGAAAATTTCCAGCCTTTTAGAAGAACTCACATGATTTAAACCATGCAGTGGGAATTAACTTAATGCATACCTATTGGCGTATTTGCCATTAATTGCAGGGCGATACAAGTAAATAAATTAGCTTCTAGCTAAGTATGTCACTCTTGATAAATAAAGAATGTTATTATCATTATTTTGTTATGTAAGAAAATGTTCCTAGAGATTTAAGTAAAGTTTCTGATATCTGCTTTTTTTCCCCATAAACTTCCATATTGTGCACTTATACCATATAATAACTGATTGTCCACATTAACCGTACGTACATAAGTTGCAGATTGCGTGGATTATACACATACATAATTAACATTACATACTCATCTCTTCATGCTATCTACAGGTTTACTCAATATTGATCTTTACAAAATAGCACTTGCAAAATTACTGCCTTTCTGTTTAACATTTTACCAGAAAACAAATCAAAGCATGTCAAATGTATTATTCTGTGACAAATGGAATTTGCAGATTGGAAATGTAAGATGGTTCAGAATTAGTGAGATTGATCACAATGATGTGCTATACCACTGGTATGCATATACAGATACACGTAATATTACCAATAGCTCAGTTGTCGACAATCAGGCTAACGTTATTTAACGCAATAAATAATGCGATGGTTTTGTGTGCTCTGATGTATGTTTACCAAAAGACAGTAATGGACTTTCATGACTGAAGAAAATTTTCAGATGTGTTATGTGACATAAATTATCTTAAGCTGAGAGAACACTTTGCAAGAAGACCAGGTCTGCATGAAAAGCCCACGATAAAAGCATTACTGTAAAACTTGATATCTTGAGCCCGCGGTCAAACGGCAGAGCGAGCATTTCGCAGAATGAATCGATTTTGCCTTATAATGTCACCGACAGGATGAAGAATAGTGGTTAAGGGATGTAGGAGATATAAGCAAATAATCAACAGCTTAACACAAACCGTAACTCTAAATATTATCATTGTGTAGTTGACTTCAGGATTAAAACAGCAAATAAGTGTGCAACGGAATTAATTGCCTTAGCTTCATAATGATTCGTCCAAAATGTAAAGAAAATCGATCAATGATTTTAGGAATTATAAACAATATTTTTAACCAAAGCTTGAACGCATTTGTTTATGTAACTTTGACAACTGTGTGAAACGGCATGCGTAACCTCACATAATGGATTGTCTTGACTTCATGCTGATGAATCCTAAGTATGAAGAGAATAATCCATCCAATAGTTTAGGAAATATAAATAAATGAATAAACTGTACCCATATTTATAACGTAAATTTTATATGGTTTCGACATTTACCTAAAGGCCACAGGGTGAGTGAGCGTGTCGTAAAATGAATTGCCCTAGTGTAATAATTATTTATTCCAAATATACAAGAAAACAACGTGTAATAATTATTCGTGCCAAATATACAAGAAGAAAAACGTTAATAGATGGAAAAATATTGCTCATAACATGCCAGTTCCAGATGAATACAGAATCTTGGAGATATTTCTGATCAAGTTACTCGACTATCTAATGACTGTTACTGAACCGGTGTTTTAAACATATTTAAATTCTTGATAGATATCGTTTAAATGTATAAACAGTGATCTTTGCATTAGTTCAGCCCCGCACCAATGCCCATTCTGTGTATAAAGCGTATAAAGCAATGCATAATAAGGTTAATTTGTACAAACGTATTGCGACCTTATTAAGATATTTCTTGTGTTAAATTTTTAAAAAAAAAGTGTGCAACGGAATTAATTGCCTTAGCTTCATAATGATTCGTCCAAAATGTAAAGAAAATCGATCAATGATTTTAGGAATTATAAACAATATTTTTAACCAAAGCTTGAACGCATTTGTTTATGTAACTTTGACAACTGTGTGAAACGGCATGCGTAACCTCACATAATGGATTGTCTTGACTTCATGCTGATGAATCCTAAGTATGAAGAGAATAATCCATCCAATAGTTTAGGAAATATAAATAAATGAATAAACTGTACCCATATTTATAACGTAAATTTTATATGGTTTCGACATTTACCTAAAGGCCACAGGGTGAGTGAGCGTGTCGTAAAATGAATTGCCCTAGTGTAATAATTATTTATTCCAAATATACAAGAAAACAACGTGTAATAATTATTCGTGCCAAATATACAAGAAGAAAAACGTTAATAGATGGAAAAATATTGCTCATAACATGCCAGTTCCAGATGAATACAGAATCTTGGAGATATTTCTGATCAAGTTACTTGACTATCTAATGACTGTTACTGAACCGGTGTTTTAAACATATTTAAATTCTTGATAGATATCGTTTAAATGTATAAACAGTGATCTTTGCATTAGTTCAGCCCCGCACCAATGCCCATTCTGTGTATAAAGCGTATAAAGCAATGCATAATAAGGTTAATTTGTACAAACGTATTGCGACCTTATTAAGATATTTCTTGTGTTAAATTTTTAAAAAAAAAGTGTGCAACGGAATTAATTGCCTTAGCTTCATAATGATTCGTCCAAAATGTAAAGAAAATCGATCAATGATTTTAGGAATTATAAACAATATTTTTAACCAAAGCTTGAACGCATTTGTTTATGTAACTTTGACAACTGTGTGAAACGGCATGCGTAACCTCACATAATGGATTGTCTTGACTTCATGCTGATGAATCCTAAGTATGAAGAGAATAATCCATCCAATAGTTTAGGAAATATAAATAAATGAATAAACTGTACCCATATTTATAACGTAAATTTTATATGGTTTCGACATTTACCTAAAGGCCACAGGGTGAGTGAGCGTGTCGTAAAATGAATTGCCCTAGTGTAATAATTATTTATTCCAAATATACAAGAAAACAACGTGTAATAATTATTCGTGCCAAATATACAAGAAGAAAAACGTTAATAGATGGAAAAATATTGCTCATAACATGCCAGTTCCAGATGAATACAGAATCTTGGAGATATTTCTGATCAAGTTACTTGACTATCTAATGACTGTTACTGAACCGGTGTTTTAAACATATTTAAATTCTTGATAGATATCGTTTAAATGTATAAACAGTGATCTTTGCATTAGTTCAGCCCCGCACCAATGCCCATTCTGTGTATAAAGCGTATAAAGCAATGCATAATAAGGTTAATTTGTACAAACGTATTGCGACCTTATTAAGATATTTCTTGTGTTAAATTTAAAAAAAAAATGATATAAAATACAGAATAGATTTCAAATGCTAATTGAACTGAGTTACGTATAAGTGTCCACTGAAGATCTTGTGACATCTAAACTTGGCCTTGTTTTCAATAATCAGTGCCATAATCTTGATTATTACTGATTATGTACAAGGTGTTTTATAAGTGTCTCTTCAGTGATTTACAGCTACATTACTTGAATATCATTCCTTTTTGTTGAAAACATTATGTTTAAAACCTTTTATGGTAATAAGATGCTAGCATAAATAGCATAAAATGTTTTGTTAAAATCACTGTTCCCTATATTTAATGGACACATAAGGGCAACAGATGACGGGATAAAAATATATGTTAGAGAGAGAACTATTCGTAGATTAGGATTTGATTGTGTTATTGTTTCGTCATGTAAACTGGTATCAATAATGCTAATACAAAGAAGTTTAGGAATTCTATTTTTAATATTTATGAAAGCGTGGATATTTTAAAAATCGCGAGAGGTTGGTATCATTTAAACTCTCGTTCAACAACATTCATAGCGTAGTGAGGGGAAACAAACTGCAATATTCATTTGTTTGTATCTGTAGACGAACATAAATTGTTACTAATATTATGAACAATCAATTGTATTAACCCGACGCCAAAATTATCAGCTTCACCTTGAAGTGAAATCTTCGGATCTGTAATGCTTTTTCATCGTGAACACTAGACGTAAATGCATGCAAATAAAAATAAGTCTAGGGTAGGCAAACCTTGCCAGAAAGGTATTAAATGTATCTTCTCAGATGCCTATCGTTCTTTTGGTTCTCAATATTGCATATTTACATACAAATAAGCAGTAGGATATACTTTCTCTTTATGCATATCATCATATCCCCTTCCCCTAGTAAGAGCAATAAAGGGTGAATCATTCGAGATTGAAGTAGCGCTGTAGCTTTTGTGAAGTTTGATTGAATCTATTATCATACTCTCTTTTAGGAAAAGTCCTCCTTCAGTGTTCTGTTGGAGCATTAGACAGATGCGTTCGGCTTTTCTGCTATAAAGGGACGGTTCCAACTGGAGAAAGCAACACTATAAATATGCATGATAAATAATGTGCCGAAATATAATCTGAGTAGATTATAAAATAACAATGTACAAATAACAAAAATATTGTGAAAATTCAAAAGACCAATACAATGCATATAAAGCAGTGTAACATCAGATAATCTACGTATAATGGTGCAAGAATAAATACGTTTCATATTACTAGTTGCTAATATACCTATTGGTGTGCTCTCCAAGAACTCGACAATGCCGGTTGAAGATCAAACGACGGTATTGCCACACAGCTAGTAAAAAGCAAATCTGTAAAACACGAAACTGCGAAAACATTTATTTGCATCAACATCGTGATAAAATACCTAGTGTTATGCAAATTGCATCTATGTGATAATTAAATGACAATAATGCATCAGTTCTTTCTAGAAGGAGTTTTTAAAAGAAATTGTATATCGTAAACCTTACCCTATCTGCTGTAGCAGTAGCCGATGCACGAGGAGAAGGAGGCTGAGAGAACAAAAACAATTATGAAGAAACGAAATATAATAAAAACGGAAACGGAGGTTAAGCATCCTCCAAAAATGTCCGGACTTTGATAAGCCGGACATCTCCAAAATTGCCTTCCAGATTAGAGAAACCTATATATAGATATATAGTCATCATCATCATCATCGTTTGTCCTGGCGATCAAATATTTCGAGAAACTTTGTAGTAAAATAATGTTGTCCAACTAGTCTGACTAAATAACTTGTCTGTTGTACGAATTATTACTTGAACTCGGTCATCTCAGAATGTATCTGTCTATAAAATATTGAGGTTTTGCATTGCCATTTCTGGGCATAATGAGACCATGTAGCCTGAACTAACCTCTAACAGTTTGTCATTTATTAGCGCAACAAAATGCAATTATGTTTTATGAGAAGATTTTATGATATAAAAAGGGAGAGAAATTACATCAGGGTTGTCTATGAATCAAAACTCGATAAATACTAGTACTGTTATTATTTCAGGCAATTCAATGCACTTATCATTAGAGACATTTATATTCATTACAATGCGAATATCGTTTATATAAATTATTTTAAATGAGGTATGGACATCATGCGTTTTACACATAAAGAAAGATAACGCAGTTCACCGTTACTTTTGCGTATCGGTAGTATCGACAACAACTCATGAACCTTACAAACCTGTGATTCCAATGACAATCACGTGTGCCAAAATTACATTTCTTCCATCTTTAACGCCCATTTGTTCTTCTGTAAAACGTGCTTGAAAATATAAAGTAAGATAGCAAATTGGCAAACCGTTTGATAGCATACCCACCGCTGTTTAATTAACATTTTCCCTTTTTCATCAGATTGGCATTACACGATTAATAGTTATGCTCGCATAAAAAGAATAAAATCATTATCAAGTATAAAGAAGAAATAGTACTTTAATTACTCGAAATGAAAGTAGATAACACTGTTACTTCCCCTTAGCTACGATTTCCCACCTATAGAGGACGCCAACCGGAAATGCCGTAAACTTATCCCCACAAGGCGATATTCATGCTTCTTGTCGAAAATGAATCACTAAACCATGG
Source organism: Sinohyriopsis cumingii (assembly GCA_028554795.2). Classification (NCBI taxonomy): domain Eukaryota; kingdom Metazoa; phylum Mollusca; class Bivalvia; order Unionida; family Unionidae; genus Sinohyriopsis; species Sinohyriopsis cumingii. Next base: position 253,776 of record CM068826.1, on the reverse strand, counting down.
GTAGGGAACATTTAGACGAAATTATTGAAAACTAATGAACTGTTCCGCCTTAGATCGATATGCATCCAGGACGCACTAGATTGTGTCGCATTCAAAACTGTTTCGTTGTTTAATTTTTTTTTCTTCAAAATTCCCTTTAGTACAGGTATAAAGGAATCAGTACTGGCTTCCGTATGTCGGCCGACTTTGAAAAAAAAAATATATACGCTTAAAACAATCCAAAGGTACCAAAGTTGGCTTCATTATGTCGACCGACTTCATAAAAAATGGACACTTTTAAACAAATCCAAAGTGAGTTTCCGGAATTGGCTTGCAATCAGTTTATTGCTCGCTGCCAGTTGTGTTTATTTATCACCCGGGCTTCTATTTGTTTGCCATATGTAATCATAATTGATGCAAACGGGCATTGATGTTCATAGGGTAAATAGTATACACAGTAATAACTTGCTTTAATGATACTTTTGTAACCCATGCTAGCGAAAGATTACCATTTGCACTCAGAGTGAATGTATTTTCAAATAATGATTTTTATTTGCGATATACAATCGTATAGTTAACCTGGATACAATACAATCTTGGTCATTTTGCACCTTATACTGTATTATGTGTGAATCGCAGGTGCCTTCAAGCATACAGTTGATATTCCAGTCTCATTTGTGATTTTGTTATCCGACATAAGCGATAAACACTACAGTAAGGATAGATACACAAGCCGGCATCTGTTATATATACGGAGGCCATGGGTATGTTTTTAATCTTTTTCTATAATAAATTTCGCGTGATGAAAAAAGAAGGAATAAATGATAACAATGCAAGGTTAGTTTCCTTTATTTTATTTTTAAATACCAGTTTTGTTTACTTATTTTATTGTATCGTGCCGGGGGGGGGGGCACAAATTCAAAACAAACCTAATATATGTATATGTATATATGTGTGTGTGTGTGTGTGTGTGTGTGTGTGTGACTGATTCTACAGAATTAAACACCTATCAGTGATTAACGTCCCAGAGTAATAGCTCATATTTCTTTTTGTAAATCCTTTTGAGTTCATTTTGGTTATAATAATGCTAAATAAAGAATTTGATCAAATCTACACTCTGCACGTTCAAAAACTATTCTGATTATTTTAAACATTACTCCTTTTACATCTGCAGTGAGTATTTTACATATGCAGTAAGATTACTGTACTGTAATCCTTGATTTTACATATTTTACTTACGCCCTTTCTATTCATCTTCTCATATGCGCTATAGAGCTTTCAACGGGATTTAGGTGATTTTAGCCTTTCCAATCCTTCACCTTATTCAATCCCACAGTTTTCATCCACATTCTTTGTGATAAACAGGATTTTTTGGAAAAAGAAAGAACCCTTTTGTCCCATCATCATTCTTTTGGTTACATAGATATGCAACACAGTGCACTATATTTGCTGTGCTAAAGCAATATCGTAAGGTATATCACATAGACATTTAAGTGGGGAAATTAAACACTTGAATGACTAGGTTGAATAGGACGGATAAATGTAGGTCATATCCGTTGCTGGCACGCGGAAACTACCAGATGTTTACGGAGATTGGTGAATAATTTGTTCATGTAAAAAAGCGGATTTTCAACTCTAATTAAACATTTTTATGGTGTGCATTATGATTATAATAATATTACACTTTTGTACAATATACGTAGCCAGTGACCTTTAATGGAGACTGGTGCCTCGATTCCCACTCAGATTAAATGCATTATTAGCATAGCGAAGTTTTTTTTATAATATCCATTAAAAGAAAAATAATTGTGGGAGTAACGCACTACGAGATGCAGTATCTGACTTCTGAACTTCTTAAATATCAGACGGACGCAATTTATCCAGATCTAATTAATTTCTAGGCTGATTAATAAAAACTATTCCTGAATTGACGATTTATGAATACACTAAAAACATGGGTTAACAATGTCATTACAATTAAGGAGCACATAAATCGAAAAGAAATATTAGGAGGTAACATGACAAACGTTTTCATTTTGAGTTTGGAAAGAATATTCATATCAATGAAAACGTGAAGAAGGATACAAAGATTGATCTCTCTTAACTGAAACTGAATGTTTATCATAAAGAAGTTATCCATTTTCAAATATGTTAAGTACGGAAAACACATCGACGAGCACAAAAAATAATGGCCTCATTTAAGTGCCCCTCTATCAAAACAAACTTTTAGCAGTTTCAAAAGGTTTCACATAACATCCCGAACATGTATGCAATTCTCATGTGTGATATTTAAGTGGCGAAACGTCCATTTTACAGATATGTAAGGGTGTATATTTAGTAATTTATTGATTTTCTATCATCTTCATATCGCTCGAGGACTTCCCGACCACGCTTTATCTTGGTAAGCACTTTCGTCATTGACAACACATTCTTATTGGGGAATGTTCCAAATTACTTGAGAATATCCCACGCTACTCTGATTTAGATAAGTAGACATACATAGATATACGACTTTCGGGTTCAACTGAAATCATACTCTTTCTCAGAGAGAGAGAGAGAGAGAGAGAGAGAGAGATGGATGCATGTATTAGCATATAACGACACCTAACGACATCTAGAAATGTTGAAAATGAAGACCTGCACAAAAACCCTAAAAAGATAAACCCTTCCTAATACATGTAAGCATGAAGTACAAAAAAGATGCAATATAAAATATCAATATGTTAAAATTTTGTAAAAGGTATATCAATAAAAGATGATTATGTCACATGTTCAATCCTATATACAAACGGAATTATTCTCTGAGAAAATAACATAACCTTTAAAAGTAAGTTTTCAATAAAGCTGACATAAGACCGAACTTCGTCATTGAGTTAGTTTTAAAATGGGACGCCTGTTTATTAACAAACTAATGACACCTTCGAACTTGAATTTAAGCTGAAACTGCGACAAGAGTCCATGATGTGCCCCAAAACGTAAATATCTATTGCAAAAAGTCGAGAAAATAAAATGTTTTGATATTTTACATTAAACTTCAAATTTTCGGATACTTTCAGTCGAAAATTTAAATCTGTTGATATCTATAGTTTTGAAACAAGCAAGGATTTGCGTGTCGAGTGACAATTGGAAGATTAACATAGTCTTCGAATCAGTAGCAAATATGGAAAACGGGACCATCTTTATTTGAGGTAGAGGAAAGTGGACTTTCCATACGCAAAAGGCACTAAAACCTCTTTATGAATATAATCTGCCGGTTTGCTAATATGCACCAAATGGGAGAATGATCGTGATAGTGCATGAAGACGCTACTCAGAATAACAACGCTATTACATTAGTATATGAATGCAAATCGTATTGTTTTGTGTTATTGTTGAAAGCCTGAAAGGCCCTAAAGTTTAGAGATATCTTAGAACAATATTTCCAAATGATAAAGAGAACAAAGTTGTTAGATGAAGTTTATGTGTCATTTATTGAACTATAAAGAAGTTTTTGTTCATCAGGTTATGAATCACTCTCATGTTGTTTGACAATAATAAAGTACTTGCATTACTGTTACAACAGATGACTAGACATTGATTAATTTCGACACGAGGACATGTGAAAATGAAAACTCTTAAATTGTTTATGTCGATAGAAATATATAAAAATTACCCCAAAGGATTTATAATGAATCACTCTGTTCCGAATACATATAGTCTACTGTACGCTACCTGTATATTATTGCCATGCTAGTGGACGTTTCAGAAAATGGCACAATAGCTGTAACAAATTTTAATACTTAAAAGTATCTCTAGTCAATTTAGATGTCGTTATTTAATTTATTTGCTCTATGTATAGCCTAATATTTGTACCTTTATCCTTTGATAAACATTACTTAATATTGCAAGGGATATTTCTTTATTTTACCTGCCTTATTTTGTATTATTTAGTACTTTTTATATACTCTTTTCGAGTATAATTTGTAATGTTCTATTGTTTTCTACATTAAAATAATCTTCGTATTATAAATAAGGGTAAAATAAATTGTACTGGCTAGCGGAACAAAGTGAAATATTGTTCTGGATATTATTTTTCAATCAGTATATGTGTAATTATGCAAGACGCGTTGAGTTTGTTGTTAAGAAGATATATATTTTCAGGGAACATATTAATGATATGAAAGCAACTCCATTATAAATCTGCTAAAGGTATTTAGTTTAGAACAACTGAACACAGACAAAGCCATATGAACGGAATATAAAATGAATATGTCCAAACAAAACCACTAAAAGCTTCGTTCATATCCCTGCTTACTATACCATCGACTAACAAAACTCGAACATTTTATTGGATGTAGACCACGTATTTGTTTCTTATGTTAATACGACATGCTGCTTGGTCCTATTTTCCGCATATAACTATACCATTTTTTCCCCTGGTGGTACCTGTGATAAATACTGTAACAGTGTGTGTGTGCAAACTTAATTAATTGATAACAACTGAAATTATTAGGAGATGGAATCACGCAAGTTTAAATTGTTGGTATATGTAATGTGCAGTTCACACTTAGCTAAAGGTTCAAAAGAGTGCTGGTTAAGATTTTTCTTTGCAACATCATAATAACAACAATATCTTGACCAATGTACCCACAGCAACATCCTCGTGACTTCAGACCAAAATGTGCATCCTCGGATAAAACCATCTATTAGAAGTTCAAAGAATATAATCGCAGTCTTTCCTGCAATACACCAATCGCCTCTACAACCAATGAAAGCATATGGCAGATTTGGCAAGAAACTCTAAAATGATAAATTACCGCACTGTTGCTTCCACAGTATGTTTTACTAGCTGTGACGAACGGATATGATCATAGGATGCAAGATCAAAGCATCTAACTAAAAACACCTACATAGAGAATCTTGATTTAAGTCTCTGTTTCGGTTCATACTTAGGGATCTGTTGATACGGTCGCAAAAGTTAATAAAAAAAACCCACTTGTCCACCCAATTTAAAGAATTTGCGGGCTAAATATACAATACATGCCTTGAGTAGGTCCAGTATCACGTACACAAATAGGCGCTAACAGCCCATCTTTACAGTGTTTTGGCATAACTCCTCTTTTAGATTTTTCTCGGGGATATATCCGACCGAAGAAAAGAGTATACTCGAATTTCGTCGAGACTAATCAACGAAGTAAGGGATAACTTCTGGGCACCGGATATGGCACACAGTACAAAGTGGATCCATAGTATAGATATTGTTTAATAACTAAACCCCTACCTAAATGATTTGGAGTTCGACGTATCTTGAAGAATTTCTTTGAGAAAATCGGGAGCTCTTCATAAGGGTGATAAAACAGTGCACCATGAGATTATCTATTCAATCCTATATGGACCCTACAGTTCACAACTAAAATGATTTTGGCATGGATCGTTCTTTGATATGTTTGTATGTAGGGATATATGACTCCCAAAAGAAGTATTGACGAATTTCTTGGAGTGCAATCAGAGACATAGGTGGGTCCTTGTGGATTCCATTAGGATAAAAGCGTCACGGATTTTGTATCGATTATTGCCACACTGTGCGATGTGTGAACCACTGTTTAGACAATTTTGATCTCAATCTCCGTTTGACCGTGTCTAGTGAGGTATCTGTTTCAACAGAAGGAAAATTTAGGAAATAAAGTCGTCGATCTGATTAAGAGAATTAGGTTGCTAAATATATGGGGAACGGGCCGCGGGTATAACACATGCTGTATGATGATGTAGTCGTATGTATACATATAACCCCAAATACGCCCTCTTTAAAGAATTTGTCAAGGACCTTTTCTAAGATTTTATCTCCAGCAATGTTTCAAAAGGAGTTTAAATTTGTCTATTGGAATCAGTAAATACGGATTTTAAATGATCAGTTCCGTATTTCCGAGTATTTCTTGCTTCTTATTCGCGATTCAATAAGAAATAGACATTCAATTACTTACTGCCTGCTGAAAATGCCACGAGTTTTTTGTTTCTTGCTACTGTAATAGTAATCATCGTTATATCTTATTTCGCTTTAATCTTCGCCCTCCTTATATAAAATTCCCATTAAAATCATGAATAACGATCGGGTTACTTATTCCTGATTTAGAAAATGCAACCGGTTGCTGCATCTTGATACCGATTGTGTAGCTGGAATATAGTAGTAGGATTCCTGATTATCAGTAACAACAAATCTACTACTACAGCTATTGTTACTAGTATTCATGGTATGAGTTTAAGGCTCGCATAATCGCAAAAGGATACTTAATTGTGGCAAATGCTAATTGAGATTTTATGCACTTCAAACGTGTACAAACGATTCAGTGGCTGAACAGCAAATAATTAGTAAAACTCTTGATATTACATAAATTCAGCAAAATACACATGCATAGTTCTGGAACATAATACCAATCTTCCTTAGACATAGCACGATAAACAATACGCCAAATCTGTATTTTTTAGCCTTATAATGTGACTATACATCTACCTTCTGAAAAGAAACATTTGACTAGGGCTAAACCATTATGTTTCAAGGGGATATGGGGTATATCATAGACACAACTATTTTGTTAAGAAAACAATATCTGAAATGTTCAACATTTAAGTAGTTTGTTACTGTGTCTCCACTGATGTCCTGTTTTGCAAGTATTGTTTTTTAAGACGCAATTGCACATATCTTTCTCACATTACCCTTACTATCCTGAAAACCATATGATTCATCTAATATAGTATTTTGTATGGTGAGCACGATTTTTATGAACATTTCAGATGAAACTTAAAAGGATACTCGCTTCCAACATAAATGAGATGAAATTGATATAGACAAGTTCATTATCTTCTTATTATATTGATACAACATTTCAAAATATTGCATTATCTCTGAACATGACCAGATTAAAAATTATATCAATGAAAATAGAAGTGTGTACATAATAATATCTGCTTTGGACCATACATAATCTGAAATTCCACAGAATCATGATATTCGATATTGTCTAAGATCCAGTTTTCCTGCCTTCGATGATTAATTCCCAAACGGATACGCTGTGAAAATCTAATGATTTTAATTGTGAAAGTTGAACTGTACGCAGTTCGTTATTATTTTAATTATAAATTATTCACTATAATAAGTGTGAGAGGTAGTTTCTACTAAGTTGTTCATAAACACGTTTTAAGCAAATCGCTTCTTATTCTTCATAAATCCAGAAATTATTTCAAAATTCAGAAATAGCTTTTACTCGATTCTCCTGATATAAATATTAAGGAACCAACCATTAAACTTCAATTATTTGTGTGGGGTATGGTGACCTTAGATATGTTAAATAACCGAATACTTTGATTTGCAGGTAAATAAATAAAAAAAAAATGATAGTCATGTAAAAAATACGGCCTTTATATTTGACAAAAGAGTGTTATCTTTTACATTAAGAAAAAAGGTGTTGATGTAAATATGAGACAAAATTTGTTTGAAAAGCAAATCACATTCCGCACCCCACTTCTCTGATGAAATGGACTGTGCTTACCACTGCATAAGAAATGTAAGGTGAGTCTACAAAACAGTAGACACATAATTTACTGAACAAATGTGCTTTCTCTTTCGATTACCTTCAGATACGTTCTTCGAGCATAACAACGTAAGGAAAATAGATAACAAGTGGAGGGAATGTTGAGCATCCTACCTATATCTAGCGGAACCTGTAAAGGAAGAAAATTGGATTTCCTACATGAAGGTTAACAAACTCTCCTAACATGCGAGCAGAACAAAGAGAGGCGACGTGGCTAATCTTGCAAGAAGGATGAATGAAGTTTTCTTACCACATAAAGGTTCAGGGCGAATCCAGCGAAAGCTGCACACGTTACCCGTACGGAAGTTGTGCTTATGTCAGCTGGGTCTCGTAGCCGCTTGTGCGACTGGGACTCTCTATCAGATCCAGAATGTGTCGCTAAGTCATGTATCTAAAACACGAGAACGCTCACTGTGCTACATGCCAGGCAAGGTTCGCAAAAATTACTCTTATCTCAAGAGCAGTGATTATCATGTTCTAGTAATGTTGACTCCGGTATCGATTTTTTTCCTGTATAGTCTCTACATTTGTTTCTCAGTACTGTACTTTCCACTGTGTCGAAATCATAATTCAAATCACTTTATTTCTATAATATATGCCGCCGGCCCAGGATACAACATTATATTTATGATATACGCAATTGGAACGCCGCATTTTCTTTAATAGGGGTGAAATATGAATTTTGATTCCCTTGTGCACTTATTTCTACACTTATTTCCAAATAGTAACATTTGCACATGATTTTATTCGGAAAGAGATAAAAGATCTTTTCTTCCAGCAAATGAGCTGTCAAAGTGCGATACATTCTGCAGCATCACTACATCACTTCTAGCCATAAGCGAGACAAATTTTTCAACGCTTGGTTGTATATAATATACGTTTTGTAAATATTGCCTTCTAATAATATCATATTCTGTGCAAACGCATAAAAACGAAATTCATCCTGCGTTATATAAATATGTCTTCTCCTGCATAGTTCACAAAATCTGAATTCTCAATCAATCGTTTCTTCTTCGTGCTTCAATTATGAGTTTATGGCTAGGTATTTTGCACATTGTAGTAGGGATTTATATTGACTATAGTAATAACATTTTGGTGAAATAGTAATGTGCCCTGAACAACTCTTAAATGCAGTGTCTCTTATCCTTTGAAGAACTCCGACATAAATACTCTTTTATCGCCAACATATTGTGTTTTCCATACAGATAATAAACCACATTCACAGAGAATATCTTTAATCTTCCTAGTCCATGCGACTCTACCAACTTTATCTAGCTTTTTCAACATGATATAACATTGCTGTGGATATCAATCATCCGATAATCGCATAATTTTAATCCAATATTTTATACATCTTACCATATATACGGTAAAGAGATGGAACATACCGCATTCCCCAGTAGACACCCAATTACTTGCAGTGTTCGAAACAGAGAGGTATCTATTTCAACACTGAAACTTCCTCAATATCCTTTGAGTGGTAAAATTCCCATATTTCAGCACTGATGCATAATATTGGTTTACTCACTGAGTCAAATATTTTAAACATATCTCTAATATGAAACTGCCTGAACTGCTATGAAACAAAAACAAATATTCGCCTCATAGACGTTTTGATTTGTGCAGCTAATATTTCTTTAGCCATATATCGTTTCAACTTCGGTGTAAAAAATAATCCCATATATGCATAATAAGGCACTACTTCTATTCGTTCTTCATTAAAATACCATGTTTCCGTTCTCTTCAGATATCTCCCATTCCTAAACACAACTATTGTCTTGTTGAGGTTTATCTCCACGCCAGTTCTATCACAAAAGCTTTATATAATATTTATTTGTTGCTTCAGTAATCTAACTGTGTCAGAGCTGCAGCTAAGTCAAAATATATGATAAGTATGCCTTTGCTATGTTTGCTTTTCAACTATGAGATCAGATTGTTTATTTACAACCTAAATTGGAACTATTTTAATGTCAAAAATAAACATTGAGAAGCTTAAAGAAAGCCATCAGGTGACTAAGGAACATATAAGTCATTTGCTAAATACAATATATGAATGAATTAAAAAAAATACTTCTTTGTATCAAGATGCGGTTTCCCCCTATGAAGAAAAAGTAACAAAAAGTAAATTCCAAACTAAAACTCAAATGCAGCCACCAAGGTGGGACAGAGAATGTGACAAGTCAAAACATGTAAAATATGTACTATTACGTAGATTTCGACTCAGTAGTTCCGGTACCGGTCTGAGGTACTTCAGGGAGTTCAAGAAAAGTTTTATATCACTGTGTAGGTTAAAGAAAATCTACTATCAGATAGGTCAAAGGAAGAAAATAACAAAGTACAAAAGAGACCCACGTTTATTTTCGAAATATCTGAAAACAACGACTTTTGAAAAGGACATAGAAATTATCGCAAAATCGTTTTGACATGAGTAATTTTAAAAGCTCATACAAAATGAAAACCTTCTGAATAGTAATCTTGACAATGATGATGATGATTCTGTCGTATCGGAAACTGGCAATATGTTAGATGATACAGAAACGGAACATAAATCATAACCAGTTAAAATTCAATCAAAAACAAAACTTCTGGTCCAAATATGGTTCCAATCCTATGTTACCAATTGACTAATAAGACTGTTTACCATTCCTGAACTCTTTCGAATACAATATTTGACACTGGTCATTTTCCCAATGACTAGACTAAAAACATTATTTGCACAATATATAAAAATAGCAATTGTTCAGTCATATCGCTACCATGTCTGCAGCATGACACCTTACGGTGATGTCTAACACTTGGGCATTATGCTGCAGACATGTAGCATCATATCCAACCAACTCACATTATCCTGACACAAGGCTGGCTAGCCCTAACACTAACCTCTTAATGCTGAGTGCCTAGCGAGGCAGATGTTTGTACCATTTTTGTAAGTATTTGGAATGACTCGGCAGAGGTTCGTATCCAGGACATCCCCCATACGAGACGGACGCTCTAGCCACTAGGCCACCGGAGTGGTGCCAATATGCTCGTCGGTGTTAAAAATAGTTTTCCAAAGTGAGACATTGCGTAGTTATCATTTGGAATTACTTTCTTTCAAGGACAAGTAAAGACATCTGAGTTTAGTTGCGTATTATAAATAAAGTGTGGACAAATTAGTAACTGTATCGAATTTTATTAAAACATCGTGAGAAATAAATTTGGCTTGTTTATTTGAAAATTGCGAAAACGCATCTTCCCCATAAAGGCACAGGTTCGTAACTTTGATAATTCCTAAAATATTCATCTTCACGGCAGTCTAGGTGTACACGAATGTGGTCTTAAAATCCGCGGAATTGAAATGTTCAGTGTCTCCAGATCCAATCTATATATGTCAAAGTAAACTCACACCAATCACGTACATGATGCAAATGTAGCAGTGCGAAATCGCACTTCACGCTTAAAATATATAGATATTGCTTGCATGCAGATATGAAAATACGCGGAATTCGAAGATCTAGCGCTTCCTTTTTTCAATTTTTACATCTTTTTTTCCCGTTTTTAAATTATGACTATTGAAAAGTGAGTTTAGGGGTGGGGTTTCAACACATTATTGCTTCACGAGTCAGACTAGTTCGGAATTGAGGACATTACATGTTCGCTCATATGACAAATATTTTAGCACGTTAAGCTTTGGTGATAACATTATTATTCTGACAGCCTCTATAACAACGGACTAATGCGTTCATTTATAAAGCTATCGCGCATATACAAGGGTGCTGTATGCTGTCTGTACGTGTGTATACGTATGACTGTACATGTGGTGGATCCATAAAGGGTGCGAGCGGCCGATGAGAGTGTGGGCCAACCCAAGGAGTCGTGCGACTGTACAAAGGGTCTAGAAGCATAAGTTTGGTTCAATTATTGTTCCAATTGCATTTTTATGTTCATAAGATTATTTTGAATCTTTGTTGTGTTCATAACATTATTTTGAATCTCAGTTGTGTTCATAAGATTATTTTGAATCTTAGTTGTGTTCATAAGATTATTTTGAATCTTAATTGGAGTTCATATTTGAAATTATGTGAATCTCTTGTAGCATAGAATACTGTTTGAAGCGTATATGCAGTCCCTAAGGTTTCTTGGATCTGTACTTCATGCTGATTTCATATTTTTGGTTCATTTTCAATGTGTGAATGTTGTGTAGTGTGATTTGAGTCAATCGTATGTTGAGAGCGTGAGAGAATCATTGTATTTTTACATCATATATTTTTCTTTATTAATTCATTTCATAAATTTCCATCTTTCTCACATTGTGTTTGTCTTATTCATTAAGTCCAAAAACCCACTCGGTTTCTATTCTGCGACAGTTCCCTCGAAAAGAAGTGAAAATGTAAGGTGAAAATTTAAGATGAACTTACAGTATTGTGAATGAAATCTCACATAGACCTAAATGTCCTATCATAAGTACAAACGTATATAATATTCCAAATGCATTCCAATGATCTTGAATGTCTTGATGCACCACGAGTTTTAAATGTCTTGATGTAGCCCAATGATATAATCCAGAATCTCTTTGAATGAATTCCCAATAATCTCAAATAGTGTTTTAGTGCGAAATGTCAATGAGCACTTTGTAATTCCAATGAATAATTTAAATTTTAAAAAAATTCCTCTGAAATTATATATGAGCACGACACTCAATGATTACGCAGAATGAACTTAAAATATGAATTAGGCTTTAATTATAAAAGCCTCTTTATATACACCCCCACTTGACCTATGTAGCAATAGCATTTTCTGAAAAACGAAACGGAGGAAACATTGCATAATATTGTCAACTATTGCTTTTCTATTACATACCAAACTCGTAAGCAAACTTAGGCCTTGAACTCAGCTTTTAGTACATATCTTAAAAAACACGAGAAAAGTCAGGTCGGCCAGAACTCTTCTCTAAATCACTGACAATGGTCAAACACATAATATAAATTAAATATACATAACAAATAATATTATATGGCTTGTAATCATATTGCATCATTTGTAAAGGAAAAACATATATGCTGCTAGATGCCTGATAAGGGATCTGATACTGGGAAAAACTAGCGGTTCATTGAAGGATTAAAGTGGAACACACTTGTAAACTTATCAGTAAGGCTGTTTTAAACCGCTGGTTATTGGCATTTTTCCAGTGACATTTGTTTAAAGAGACGAATGAAACTATACTTTCATGCTCAAAAGTTTTATGATGTAGACTGTTTACAACGATACTATTGGAATATTTAGTTATTTTTATGTCATGGGTGAACCGTATGTTGGCAAACTTTAAGTAACTTACTGTAGTACCACCATCATAGTCTCTAGTATAATTTGCGAGTAAATGTGAATGTAGCCGTGGTCACTTTTCCGTTTTAAGTTAATATTAATCCCATTGAACGAATACACTAATCCTAAGTAAATTATTGGATAATTAGATCCAAAGTGATACACAAGTCTTTACTGATAATACATCGAGTGACAAAATTAGAACCACGTGGGTTGTAAACAAAACATTTCTTGCAAACGTTGTAATTCAAAGACCTATTCAATGAAAAAATTACGCTATAGACATATTACAATAATGTCAAAGGAAATTTAAAAACCAAGCTCTCGTCGATGTAGATTTTGAATCTCTGGTGGCATGTTTTGGTCGCGTTGTTATTAATTTAGATCAGAGGTTAATTACACTCAGTAATATTCTAGAGAGGTTGCATTATAACTCCCTGTTAACCTAATGAACCGATTTAAAGTAACCGTGGTGAATTCTGTCATGGAAGAACCTGAGACAATATTGCAATGTTCACAAGCAAAGACTAATCTGTGCATATATTTCAGTGGTCCCCAACATTTCTGTGCCTACGAGGGAGAGTGGCGGGTACCATCGTGCCGAAAGGTAAACTATTACTTACAGACAAATTCTGATATGCCTTTGCATGTGCATAGCTTTGACCTATCTTGCGAGTTTATAATCGTAGAAAGAAGGATAAACAAAAGCTTACTTTGTAGCTACGCCATCGCCTCCCGTAGACGGACGGATGCCAAGAAGAACAATCGTAATGTATTTTCCCTACTCATATTACGGATTTCGTTATTCTTTATAACTTCTCTTGAAAACGTACTAAACTTAGGAGAGAGAGAGAGAGAGAGAGAGAGAGAGAGAGAGAGAGAGAGAGAGAGAGAATATATATATAGATATATATTGAGAGAGAGAGAGCGGGAGGGAGAGGGAGAGGACAGAGGGAGAGGGAGAGAGAGAGTTGTAATTATTTATGATCTATGCTAATACACTAACATCTAATAGTGACTTGTAATTCAAAGTTCAAATCTGCGTTGTAATAAATGCATTATTACGCGATCAGACATTACAAACCGGAGAAGCTTCGCATGTCAATTGAAATGTAAATTTAACACTTACCCCTATGGCTGGAGAACACTGGAAAGCGTACACTCCTTGACGTGATCCAAAGCGACTAGTGTCGGTTTAGAAATCGATCTTACTTAAATCCATAGGAAAGTGAGCAAGCGTCAGGGCAAAAAACCCGTGCATATCATGTTATTAATGTCCCTTCGTCGCAAGTAATTTCTGGATAGGTACATGTTAATACAGTCGCTTACCTGGAAAAACACTTATTCACCCTAGATAACGTTGCACGCATGTACAACGAGAAATAGTCAAATAGTTCTAAAAAAAACCCCAAGTTATTTTTTGCCTAATTATGTGACAGGAACTAAATTAGTTTGTTGAATGTTACTAAATTTGATGGTTTTGCTTCTTTTTGCTACATAGTTTAAGACAATATGGCTGTAACATTTTTTAAAACAAACATAGTTATCTGGCACTAAATTATATGAAGACAAACTAATATGAACAACAGCAGGAATATGACAGGCAGGTTTTATCGGCAGGAGCTGGGTGCCGTTAGCGCGCAATCCAAAACAAATTCATACGATCTCTCTCCTGTTTTGACAAAACCGAAGAGACTTTCAAATAGGAGCCGGTACTTGTGATCAGACTTTATGTTAAGCAGACTGAGCCTATAGAGGCATCTCTCTCCCAGTTAAACCTGGGGATGGAGATGTAATCCCTCAAAACTTCTCATCGTTGTTGAAATGAGTGATACGGCATAGTCTGACATATGGACACAGATATCATTTCCGGTTCAGTACTGACTAATGTAGTCACAGTCTGTGTTTAGAGCAATATGGCTCCATGCACTAAATATATCCCAAAATGTTAATTCCTCTATGAATATGATTTTGCATGATAATATATTTTAATTCAGTACATTAACAGAGTGCGGAAATGTAGTATCAGCTGATACAACGTCCAGTGAACCATTCAGATTAATAATTGTTAACAGACGCTCTTAAAAATACATTAGAAATGTTAAAACAGATCATTTGAATTATGCTTGCACAGTTGAACTTAATATGTATATGGTACATATCCTACATATGCACATGTCCATCCTTGTTTACAAGTTTTGGGGATTAGAACTTCGCATTTAGTTGCTGATATATGATCTACTGATACCTGTTGTTGATCTGTGAGGCATATAACCGAATCCACTTGAAATATAAAAAATGTGATTTCCATCATGAATTAGCTTATTTGTGTTAATATCTTTAAATATAAATCGATAATTATTAGGGTTATATCTCCTCCCATTCTTAACCGCTCTATTAGCTACAGCGTCCGCCTTGGTTGCGGGATGTCGTGGGTTCGATCCTCGGCCGAGTCATATCAAAGACTTAAAAATGGTACTAACAGCTGCCTCGCTTGGCGATCAGCATTAAGAGGTTAGTCTTAGCACAGATCGGTCTGGTGTCGGGATAATGTGATTGGGTGGGACATCATGCTGCATGTCTGCGGCATGATGCCCCAGTACTAGACATCACTATAAACTGCTACGCTGCAGACATCGTAGGGATATGACTGAAAGATATTAAAGCTACGTTAAAATCCAAGTGATATGTATATGTACTTATATCCATATATATATCTGTATGTATGTATGTATGTATGTATGTATGTATGTATATGTATATATATATATATATATATATATATATATATATATATATATATATATATATATATATATATATATATATATATATATATATATATATATATATATATATATATATATATATACCCAGTACCCGGACGTCAAGGGGAATTTAACATGGGTGGGACTATACGGCGATAACGGGCACAGATATTAAGGGAACTGGAACATATAACTTTGCATAACGCCTGGCGGGGCGGGACATATAACATTTTAGACATAGACAAAGAAACAAACACACACACACACACACATACACACACACACACACACACACACACACACACACACATACTTTAGGCAAGAGAGTAAATCTTTTCGTAGCAATAGAGTGGTCCTCTTTTTCTTTTTTCCTCCCTTCTTCTTGTCCACCAATACCTCAAGTTTTGCATCACATTTTGTTTTCTTCCTCTTTTGTTCTCTTCTCATTCTCTTCTTTTTCCAATTTGTCATCCCATTTTCTGATTTTAACGTTTTCTTTGTATGTCCTCGTTCTCCTCCTTTATATGGTTCATTAACTCTTTCAGTCTTTCCTTGCTCTTTTTTTAAATTATTCATCCCCATTTGTAACATGTGAGGGCTATAAATTCCATCACCCATTCTCATTACAAATTCTTCGACCATTCCCAGGTCAGCTACTGCCTTTTTCAATGTCTTCATTATGTCCATCTGGTTTTAAGCCATCTTTTGTTATTCAGTGTCGAATGGCGCCAATTACTTACTCATTTAGTTTAATTATAGTTGCGTTTGCCCGCAAGGGCATGTGCGACTGTTTAAGGCCTGCACGGCAGGCTGATAATTTGTTCGTGGGGGAAAGAATCAGTGCCACAACCCCCAGGCATTTCTGCATTCATAGAGTACTGATGAATTTAGCTGGCAAGTCGTGGGACTAAAATGTCCCATATAACCTGTAATTTAGGCTAGCATGAGTGGGAATAGACCCAGCACACACTCAAGTAAGAAGCTATAGTCTGTCTCAGCAGAAGGAGATGTCACAACAGGTTAGATTTATATATGAAAATTGTGGTGTCAGTCCGAGGCAAGGAGGGGATGGAAGGCAGGTCACAGGATCATGCTTAGAGACTCCAGGAACATGGCCTAAAAATTGTCGTCTTACACCACTTTTGACTAAAGATCTCTGTCTTGTTTTAAGTAGCTTAGAGAAAGAAATCGTTACCTTAGACTACAGCTGTGTTAGATTCCTAATCTGGATTTTCCATCTTGTGCAGCTGGCCCTGATGGTCCTGGGCTTAATACCACCTTATTCGTTACTTAATTTGGGAGCTTAAATTTACTTTAAACCATACAGTTTGATATTTAGTTGCCGCTTTGTGATGCTGGTACTGATGGTCTAGGGTGTCATGACCACCTTATTAATGATTTAATTTTTGGTCTTCTTTATAGTGTTAACTATTTGGTTGCCACCTTGTTCGGCGGGACCTGATGATCTATGGCGTTATGACCACCGTATATATTGTGAATTTTGGGTACTATTTTATTCGTGTAAGACAATTTTTATTGTCACCTTGTGCGACTGGACCTGGTGATCTTGGGAGGTTTGACCACCTTTTGTCTTTGATTTGGGGTTATACTTATTTTAGAGTTTCATTTTTGCATTTTAGCTGTCATCTCAGGTCGTATGAAAGATGTTAGGTGGGGAGGTTAGTATTTTTAGGATGGGTTAGGAGTATAAATGTATTTTTTATTATAAACACAATGCATTGGTAATCATTATTAAGTGGTTCTAATTGAAGAATGAGATGTCCGATTTGGGAGTTAAAGAGTGAGGCCTCTCACCCACCAGGTGGTGGATTCGAAAATGCGCAGAGACGAAAACATGTCCTCACTGATAGGGGCAACACGCCGCTCCCCCATGCAAGTCCTTCCTCGGGAAAGCTCTTTTTATTGTTAAAAAGTACTGGTAAATATTTTAATGTATTCATGGCTAAAGAGTGTGGTATCCGATTAGGAGTTAAGGGGAGCGTTGTGTCACGCCCCTGGTGGTGGGTCCAAGAACGCGCACAGGCGAAACCATGTCCTAAGCGACATGAATCTCCTTTCCTCTCACCGATAGGGGTACCAAACTGCATCCCCCTGCAAGTCCTGCGCGAATGGTGAACGCTGCGCTTAATATACTTCAAGTACGGACTTGAAGGAAAACATCCCTTTCAATGACTTCACATATTATCCACAATCAGCACAGAATGGACGAAAATAATCCATTATCTACTATCAACACAGAAAGGAAGAAAAAAAAGCATTATCTACTTTCAACACCGAAGGGAAGAAAATAACCCATTATCTACTATCAGCAATAAGGGTAAGTAAATAACCCATTATCTACTATCATCACAGAAGAAATAAAATAACCCCATTATCTACTATCAACACAGCAGGGAAGAAAAAAAAATAATTATATAATATCAGCTTAGTGCATTGACAATTTGTTTTGGTTAAGATATAAAACAAGCACACACACACACAAACGTACGCGTGCACACACACACACACACACACACACACACACACCAGTAACGGAGTTAGTGTTTACAGTCACACTTCTCGACATTCATTCAAATCGGCAATTGATCAGTCTCTCTTTTCTAGAGATCTGGTTAGTAACTGATAATGATGACGTCTCCCTGGCCGGGCCGCACAGACACGTTGCCTACTCCATTCATTGTCCCAATTCACAGTTTTGGTTAGGAGTGCAGAGGCAGCGTGATTGGCTTCAGTACCCCAATCTTCAGTTTCTGGGATTCCGAAGACTTGTTCCTTCTGTCTTCTTCTTCTGTTCCACACCCGGGGATGCTTTGCTTTTCGTGTCTCTCGAATTCCTTCTCCCAGTTCTGTCACAGGGACAGAGGCTCTCGGTAGTAATGGTTGCGGTACTGGTTGTGGCTGTGATACTGGTAGTGGCTGTGGAGGTGTCCTCGCCTCAGGCTTCACTTCAAACATATGCCTAAGTATGAAGTGACGCAGGATCTTTTCCTTCTCTTTCTTCTTTTTTCCTCCTTTTTATCCAGCTAGGCTGCTTCTGCTTTTGCCTTTATAGCGAGCTCGTCCAAATGACACCTGACATTCTTCAGATGCATCTAAAGTTCCAGTAATTTGTTCAGTCTGCTCATATTTGTCGACGTTAATCAGTGAACGATAGGTAGCCAGACTGACGAACACACACACATGCATATTTACAACGCCAGAGAGATGAAGTGCTTATAGGCACACATCTATTTTTTAACCTTCAGACAAACGCACACAAAGACAAGTAGTTTGGCAGTTTGACATTACGTCTTTTCTAGATCGTTTGGGCTGCCCTAAAAAGTGCTGTTTTGTTGGGCACATTTAGGCAATCTCTTATAGTCTAAGACTGCGTCCCCGTCTGGCTGCAGTCTTTCCCACAGTATGTGGTCTGATTCTGCGGAAGGAGAAATATAAATGTTTGTGTCTACTCGACAGTCGATAAATACTGTATGGTTCCTGTGACTGTTGTTGCTGCTGTTGTTGTTGCTTTCTATGCTTCTGAAGTCTATAATTCTCGTTCCATTCTCCTTGTTCCTTCTTTAAAGACCTCTTCTATCAGGTCTTGGGCCACTTTTAACATCCTGACATTCTCTATCTCATCAGGCTTGGGTATCAGGCTTTGCCTGACACGATGCAAATTCACATGGGCTTCGTTCAGCTTGGCAAGTCTTCAATTCATCTTCGCAGGTCGACGCAATAACAATGGATGGTCAGACTTACTTACATATTTAATATTATATGAAGGTCACATGCACCCTAAGTCATGTGCGACCATTTGATACTCTCATACGAGGGTTAATGATATATTCGTGGTAGATGGTATGGTGCCCCACCCCCGCAAAGCGTTATAGTGTGCATAGCATAATATTTAATTTGAATGTCCGGACGAGGGAAGGCAGTAGAGATGGTAACGAAAAAGGAGCCACTTTTGAACATCCTGAATAGTTTTTGTTCCCATTTTTCCGAACATTAAAGATGTTGCCTTGTCGCAATTTTGAATAATGATACTCTGTGCCGTTGAGATCGAGTATAAGTTTTAGACGAAGAGGGATAGGCTGTATGATTTGAAGTTATTTATTTAGACGTTAATATCTTGGATTTTGATTAGTATGATTGAAATAATTACCTTATTGTTCGGTGGGCCTGATGACTGGGGTTTAGTCACGTTATATATATATATATTTGAGGTCTTATGACCTATATATTTTTAATGCACCGCATTGTACAGAGGGGCCTAATGGTCTTGAGTTTTAGCCACCTTTTAATTTCAATTGGGGTCCTGAATAAATGGCTAATTTGGTATTTTTCGAATATTTGCCACATTGTGCGACTGGGCCTGATGGCTAGGTTTTTAGCCACCTTAAATATGCCATTTAATGGAATGTTCGATGAGTTGCTGTACCTTTATAGTTCTTTCTACACTTCGTCTTAGTGGTGTAGTAGAGGATAGTGGAGGTATTATAGAAGTAGTTATTACTTCTAGGTGTTGAATTATATTTATGGTGACTTGTCTCTATTGTCTTTGCTTAGAATAATGGCTTAGAGTAGGTTGCATACATTTGGGTAGTTCTATCGCATTGCATTTTTATGGAACTTGGGATCCTGTATGTTTCCGGTTTCCTACTGGATCATGCGTCAGACATATAAAGGCAGGGGGAACAAGTCCAGCAAGTGTCTTGTCTAATTACGAGCATAGGCGTAACCAAGCTCTATGCGACCTGAACTTCCGCGCAGTCACAAGTAGGACTGCTCCATCTGTGTTTTCACAAGGTCTATTCATTGTGATATTTACTTCCTAATTATAATTACATTGCATGGATATTGTTAGCTAGTTGCATTGCTTGAAGAAACCTGTTATAGGCGTTAGATGGTTTTCGAAGGGTTGTGATAAGCTAATGATCCTATGCGACCAGAATTTCCTCGCCTTTCACAAATGAGACCGTTCCATCTGTGTTTTCACAAGGTCTGTTCATCATAATATTTCGTTCCTTGTACTAACTGCACTGCATGGAAATTGTTAACTATTTGCATTGCTTGTGAAAACATGTTAAGGGTGTTAGATGGTTTTTCAAGGGTGATGATAAAGCTAATATGGTATGCTAACAACAGTAAAGGTAATTATAATGGAGGACGGAAAGGCTGCAATTACATTTCTCCCCGTTTAACTACGGCTTTGAGGAAAAACAAAATGTTTTTGTATGTCAAGTTTAGGTTGGGATTGGTCTTTTTCTAAAAATGGAGAACCAGTGGACTTCTGTGATGTTGTAATTGTTTCCCTATGTGTCTTGTATGTATGGCTCACATTAAAGACGTGCAGCGAGGGCAATTGGGGCCCAAATTCCTATTGATCGGTAGGTATTTTATAAAACTGCTGGTAATGGGGGTCTTCCAGTTATAATTCTATTAGTGATTTTATGGTGGTGTTTATTATCCAGCTTTGGTGTTTTGACATTCCTGCACAGTGTTTGTTTTTGATAGAAATTAGTGTATATTCCTTTGGGCAATTGACCCATTCGTGTTACCATTTTTCTGTAAATGTTCTGCCTATAATGCTATACATTTCCTTGATGATATAGTTCAGCTTACTATGTTCAATTGTTTTGTAGTTTTTCTGCTAAATCAGCTTTTTCATTTCCGGAAATGTCGATGTTAGAGGGAACCTTCATAAATTTTATGATTTGGTTGTTACACTCCAAGTTCTTTAGAAAGAGATTTATATCTTTCATGAAATCGTCTCGGATGTCAGAGTGTACGGTTTCTATCGATTTTAAACGCTTTATGAATCACTAATAATTATAGATTTGTAGATATTGTTTGATTGAAACCTTACTGAATTTGTGGATCTTTTTTTCCTCCTGATGCATTTGCTGTTGTTGTTGTTGTAGGCTGTAACGCCATTTTTCAGGACACGGTAGGCTAGACAAGGCGGTCAGTATTAATGGTAGAAGAACAACCGGGGAAATCCCCGGAGAAAACCACTGACCCTCGAGACCGGCAAGCTTTCTCACATACCCACATTGGCCGAATCCAAGACTCGAATCCACGCAGACAGAGGTGAGAGGGCTGTGATCCTTAACGGAATGCCCTTTAGACCACTCGCCCCCCCCCTCCCATGGGTTTGGTACTAATTTGCGTCTGAATGCAGCGTTGCATCTTGTGATTGATTTGTTGGGATGAGAATCTCCATGTATTGATATTATTGCCGCATATCTAAGTATTAGTTCTTCTCTTCTGAGTGTGAGTGATGGTTCTCCTGCAAGTATCTGAAATTCTTCTTTGAGGGTACTTTTATGCATTCCTGTGCATATACATAAGGCTTTGTAATGAATAGTATACAAGTGTGATAGCAAATGTGGCTTTGATGACGCATACACTTGACATCCATAATCCAATTTGGACCTTATTAGGGATCTATATAGCGTCAAAAGCATCAGACTGGAGACCACCTGGCTTTATATGGCTCAAGGGCGGACCCGATAGAAAACATTCATATGATGTTTAGGGTCGGAACGCTATAGCGTATCTTAAGTGAGGGATAGAGAGAAGTTGAAGAGCACAAAGCGTACTGCTCGAGGTGTTGTCCGTCTCAAGCACTAGACTAGGAATGCTAGAAGCTTTTGCTAGTTTAGTGGGGAATTGATTTTAACACTCATAAAGTAAGGGAATTGTGCACCGCGATCGATGACTCACTCATGACCAACATGCACATTGTTACACGACACAAGTCCTGGGTCTCATTTTGTCCAGGGCGTTCGACGAGCACATGGAACGTTTAGAGGCAGTGTTCTCCACTTGCATCAGCACGGTCTTAAGCTGAAACCCTCTAAATGCGAGTTATTTATGTCTTTAGTGGTTTATCTGAATCATGTTATATCTGAGGGAGGTATAAAGACCAACCCGGAGAAACCTCTGCGATTAAAATTTGGAAAAAAACTAAAAACATAAAGGAGCTACGCCAGCTTTTAGGGTTCACAGGGTACTATCGCCGCTTTGTCGAGGGCTTCTCGCAGATAGCACAACCATTAAACGCTCTGTTATAGGGTCAAGGCACGACCAATGCATCTCGAAGAAAAGATGCAATAGCAAGCAAGCAGCTCCTTGTACTTGGGGCTTTGTCCAAGAAGCCGCCTTTTCAACTCTTATAGACAACTTGATCTCTTCCCCCATCTTAGCATTTGCTGACTATACTAAACCATTTATCGTGTATACGGGTGCTAGTGGCTCTGGTTTAGGCGCGGTCCTATATCAAGAGCAAGATGGTGTCGAAAGAGTAATTACCTACGCGAGTCGTGGATTGTGACCCAGTAAAAGACACTAGCCAGCTCACAAGTTCGAACGTTTGGCGTTTAAATGGGCCATGACGGATAAATTCCACGACTATCTCTTAGGTTCTTCCTCCGAGGTGGTCACGGACAGCAATCCGTTAACACAAGTCCTTTCGAATGCAAAACATGAGGCTATAGGGCATAGATGGGTTGCAGCTCCAGACAACTACAATTTTCTGATCAGGTATAGAGCTGACAAAAATAACGCTGAGGTTTCGAAATATACGTGTACATTGCTTCGTAATATGCTTTGGCCCTTTGACTATCTTCCTTATGATCCAGTCCCATGAAACAGGTTCAGAAGAAACCGGGTGTACCAAAAGCTACCCCTTTCAATTCGAGCTCTGAATCTTCGAGCTCTGACTCAGACTCCAAGTGGTACGTTATACCACAAAGACGACCATGTAGGAAAAGGAAGGATAATGTTCAATTCCCTGAAAACATTACACGAACTGCCCCTGACAGTAAATCACCATCTATTACCGATCCTCATATTAGGCAGCCTCTTGAAAGCGTAAACTTTCAAACCATTAGGTCTAGACAATATGGGAGTAGTTTAAGTGAACCCAGTCATTTTTCTACTTCCTCTCACGTCTCACATGAGAGTACTCATTTCGGTCCCCCGGGATACCTGCCGAAAGGGCAATTCGAAGCCCGACCATATTAGAAGGAGACTCCACCCCAGTCTGTGAGGTTGATCCTAAGCCTGCCGACGCCATAGGTGCCACAGAAATACTTAGGTCAGCAACCGCTGATGCGTTCACCCAGAGACCGAAAATCGCCCGATCGGCTAGGCCAGTGGGTGTATTCCGAAACGGTTTACTACGTATGAGTTACTGTGATCTATCTATAGATTTCAGGCCTGTTTTTTTGCAGTGGACAGTTGGAGATATGCCGAAGAGCCCCATTAACGTAAATTAAATACGGCGGAGGGTATTTGAGGACGACAATTCAATTATTATTTTTAATGATTAGTTGTAGTCCCAATTTCAGGGAGAGTAAACTTGTTAAGCTTTGTATTTGTAATCATTTCGCAGGTATGATTATGAGTCTCTTTTTACTTCTCAAAAGACCTGAAGGATAGCTTCGAATGGTTATTGTTCTTGTACATGTTATGCGGGAAGCAGAAATTTACTAAATATCAGGAAATATTTCCACGTAGGGAAGGAGTATGTGACCAAGGGCTTGGGTCGTGTACCAATGTGTTTGTTTGTCATGAGTGAGTGAGTGAGTGATCGATCGCGGTGCACGATTTTCGTGAATCGCGAGTATTAAAATCAATTCCCCGCCAGACTAACAAGTGCTTCTGACATTCAAGCTTCAGTGCTTGAGACGGACAACACGTCGAGCAGTATGAATTGTGAAGATGAAGAGTACTTGTCTATCCCGCAAATGAAAGACCAGGGATTGAATATAATTTGGAAAAATTATACCTTTCGAGTCTCGTTTATTTTTGGTATATCGTCCGGTAATGAATCCCACAACCGACAAGCGAGTGTTATTATTTCAACCCGAAATGAGATACAGCTATCATATTTTCACAGTGTTCATTTCTTAAAACAAACCACAAGACGTTTTTCAGAATAAAAAGTTTATTCAACAAACCATCAACCAACATATATCCAACAACGTTATGAAATCAAGTTAGGCTTCCACTGATGGAGGTTATTTGGCCATTGATGCACACTACATTTCCTGGTTAAAGGCAAGAGATAACTATAATGGACAAAAAACCATCGATCTACTTTGTCATCGTTTCTAGAAGAGTCACGATCAAAATGAGTCACTAAATGTTCTAATGGATATCCAAGGCTGCCTTGATGAAGAAAATACACACAATATTGTCCACTCAGCATGGAAACTGTGCCTTGTAATTTCACATTATTGAATCGTATCGTCTGGGCATTTCTTCTCATAAAGCCGATGATGTGGTTTTCCAAAAGCGGCAATCCATACGAACCAAAATACTCCACACTGGTATCGGGGAAAGTAGACAGATACCCAGTGGGTTCCTGTGAGATGATGACATGAGCTTGATCGCCATTAGGTTTGCGATGAGGAAGTTTCCAAGAAGCGATGTACGAACTGCTTTTCAAAATGTAATAGCGTTCCCAGGTATCCTTTTTGTTTCTTGTTGTTTGTTTCACAAGTGATATGATGTCATCAACTCAATCCTGAAACTTTGCCTGAAAATCTCTGTCAATTAAATGTTTATTAGCTTCGTCTTCGCACCCTTGGCCAATAGAGATTCGATGCTAAGGATCTCCAGACCATTCAATGGAGATAAGGAATGATCACGCAAGTCTTTATACCACTGATGCAACACTGCTTCTTCTGAGATAAGACCTTAAGCGTCCTCCAGAAACTCATTCAGTTTGTCTTCTTGACTCATCATCAGACAGTGATCGTTTTGATGTTTTGACGTCCATAGCAATGTTTCTTGGTCAATACTGTAATAATTTTCGCCAGGTGATTAGCAAAACAGGAGAATAATTGTTGTTTTTGGTCTGGCCGTCTGTACGTGACCATCCCCTCTTCGTCTTTGTCTTTGGGTTCTTTTTCCGTGGCATCCTCCCATTCCATTTCCAAAGAGTCTTCAACATTCAAAGAGGGATAAGACTTTTCCATACTTTCTAATTATCTACAATGATTTGTCTGAAACTGTTGACTTTGTCTAATTCGGCATACAAGATGAATTTCGTTGTGTTGGATAGAGCTTCTGGAGACTGAAGTTTCACACGCAGTTGGCCAAAGGATCGTATGCTGCTGTCTCGACTGTGTCATTAAACTTGTGCTCCCTCGCCGTGTCAGTTTTCCATACCACGCAGGCATCCATGTTAGTATTCTTGGCGTCTTTCCCGCACGTCCAGAGATTTTCCAGGTATGCTCGGTAAGGGCAAGTGTCCATGCTGCTGCTGTCCAGCTTGTTTTTTAAGTACAAATCCACTTCAATGAACAAGGAATGCATGAAATTGTTGACGGGAGCTACTCTAGCACCAGTACCCGGAACAGTGGCGCCTGTTGTAATCGTTTTGACTTTCAGGTACAAGTGACTATTATTCAGATCGATGTAATCTTCCGGCTGTCCTTTGATTGAAAATTCAATGGGGACTGAAGTTATCAGAGAGGAGACGGGATGAAATTATATCCATTGCGATTCTTGCATCGTTATCATGTTGGGTGGCATGGCAAAGAGATCTAGTCCCGACTAGGAACATTCGCAGGACTCTTGTTGCAACGTAAAATTATTAGACGGTTCTTCTTTTCTTGGTCATTCTAGCTCTGCATGTGTAAAGGCCTCTGGATGGGTGTCTTCGTCGTCTCTTGTCCTTACTGATTCGCCAGGAAGAAGGAATGTCTGGCTCAGCAGCATCCAAGGCATCTATAGGTGTTTCTTGTCGACTCAAAATGTCTTTGCTAGTTTGAAGTAAGACATTTTTGCCTGATCTCATGAAAGTATCTTTGGGATTTTGTTTGTCGATGATGACATTTTCTAGAAATTCTTTGCCGTGCAATCCTCGTGTCACCATCGGTTTCAAAACGGGACCACATAACGAAAGGAAGATTTCAGCATATCTCCTAAACCATTTCCTCGCTGTCGAGCGACTACTCGGTACACATGAAAATAACAGGAGTCACATGGGTCTTTGTGATCATTTCAGTCAATGAGGACATCTAAGTGTTTCAGTATTTGTTCACGATCTTCAATTCTTTACAGGTAACCATACCAGTTCATTTGAGTATTAGTTGACATTTGCCTTTTTTAAATCATTCATGTAACAGATTCTTGTTTAATTTGGCTGACACACTGGATACTGAGTTAACTAACAGACTTGACCTGTTGGACAATGTTAATGTACTTGTATACTTTATATATATGCTTTAGAGTAAATGTTGGACTGTGAATTTTTGTAATTGTATACTTTATATATATGCTTTAGAGACAAAACGATTTAAGAATTTAAGTAACAGTAAACGCGACTTTTCAATTCCCAACATGTCGCGGTGCGAAAGTTAATTACCTCCACGTTCACGCCAGGGTGGAGGGATATATACCTTCACCAACAGGGCAGAAGTGCAATTGGCAACTCTACTCTGGAGGGGCTGATCGATATAACTGATTGCCATTTGAAAAGACAGTAAATGAAGACCACTTATGGAAAGACTGAGACGTCAAGAGTGATTTATACTCATATACCATCTGAAGAATCTTTAATGGAAATGTGATTATGATTAGGTTGTTATTTAGGCTACTATGTTTGGTTGCCACGTGTGTAGACATGGATTATTCAGTCATCATTGTCAGCATGAAAAGGAGTTAAATGTCTATCCCAGTTAGGGTAAGTTCTGACATTTTGTATGGATCAACCCATTATATTTTTGGTTATAAATGTGGTCCACTGTTAAATTGTAAACAGTAGCAATTAATTTTGATATAAGATAGTTCTATCCAAAAGGACCCGAATGATAATGTGACATATTTGTTAACACAAAAGGTGGAATTACATCGTTGTAAGTAGTTTGGAACAAGACCATTGTCCATTTTAAACTACTAAAATTATATCCAGGTCTCTCTTTCTCTCACTCTTCATTAGCAAATAATTTTTAATTTGTTGATCTGACTTAAGCAATGAATTAAAAACAGATAAATGCAAAATAATTGATACTAATGTTTTGATTCATTCATATGTTCTTCTTTCGATCACTAATATTCCTTTTACGAAAATCAAACAATGTAATAGTATGTGGAATTACAGTATACTTTAATAAAATTCTCATAATATAACAAATGCTGCTCACTTATCCCCTTATATAATGTTTATTGTCACCATAATGGCAAAAAAAAAACAAACTGTAACTACCGTTTGTAAAGCGCTTGGTTATTAGTCTGCACAAAGCATTTTTTTAACAATGCACGTGTGTACCTAAATGTATCTAGGATAGATTTTGCGACCATACAAAAAACTACTCTGCTGCTTTGATAATTGATATTAAATAGTACAACATAAACTAGTGTATAGATATTAAACCTTAGTAATGCTCTTTCCATCTCTCTCTCTCGGACACATATACCAGAATAACAAACTTGTATGTAGTGACCCTGCTCGTCCAAACAGATATGTTAATAAGTGTTTGAATGTGCCTCCTTTTCCTCCCAAAATAGAGAAATTCAGTATGCGAATAAACTTAGCTTAGTAATCATCTTTGTAATGGAACATTACATGGTAAGTTAACTGTTAGCAATAATTTTTGTTTTGCTATGTTCATTCAGCAACCATCATAACTATACTTTCTAAAGTTGTAATTACCCATATATAATCGCGTAATGGGATGTCAAAAGAAATCATACATTATGTTAATGGGAACTCATTCATTGGGTAATATTTGGAACTTGTGTGACTTTCTTTATCTTATTCAGATATAAAGAAATAGTATTATTAATTTGTTTAAAGTTATTGTTCTTTTCACTGCAGGGAGTACAATATCACTGATTTGTATGTGATCATTAGCAAAGTTTATTGTGCAATCTGCTACATAAATATGGACTGCATCTGTAGATTTTTGTAATCTGGTATTGAGGGAAAAATAGATTTGTTGCTTTTAATGGAGTATGAATACTTTTGCGATCCATTGTCATTATGTATATATTATCTAAAATTTGATTTGGGATTATGTTATCAAACATTATGAATAATCGCATTTTTCCAGTATCAAGAGTAAGCAAATTACTCGCGCAAGAGAAGATGGTAGATAAACCAGTGCTTCTCTCTCTCTCTCAACTTGTTTTGAGAATGCTTGCGTGGGCATAAACAGTACGCCGCACCCTTTTATCGTGACCACAATCAATCCGTTGCGGTCAATCCGTCATCGAATGCAACTCCGCAAGCAAGCATGATGTTCAGAACCATCATCCACGATATGTCACGGCAACCGCATCAGGACTCACGGAGAGATGGTGTTTTTGTCTTAATCTTCTGCACCCACACTGCACAACTTGGGAACTCGAAACAGCGCATGAACTCTACAGTATTTATAAGTTTTATGCAAAGGTCTAAAGATTGCTGGAAGTAAAATCTTTATCTTTTCATTTCCAGGGTCGATTTATTTTCATATTCCACTGCTTGTAAAATAAGCAGGTAAGTGTAGGCAGAAAATATACTGCATCTAGAACGTTCATCTGGTAAACATCATAATATGGCTGAAATAAAGTTTCTATTTATTTGCAACAGTGATAGTTCCTTTTCTGAATGGAAGTGTGAATTAAACTTTGAATATCTCGGCATATTTGGAATAATATTGGATATGCAATAAACTAATATTCCAAGATTGCTTTTAAAGATATTGTCCTTACAACATTGCTATGAAATAAATACTTTTGAAGAAATCCGATGTATCATATATCCAGCACCATAAAGTGGTCAACAAGAACATTTTGCTTTCAATTAACCTGTGCACGCCACAATTTATAAGAAATACATATTAATGAAATCTTCAGAAATCTAAAGCAAGTGACACTGTGAAACACTGGAAATTTCCAGTATGATGCATGCCAACATTGTTAACCATAAATGAGATAATATGGCACAATCATGATTTGATAAATTCCTAAAACAGTGTTTTAGTCCGTGGATCAAATTTAGGGAGAGATTTGTCTTTTTAGAATGGACTTTATTTTTAATCTTGTCTGCATATAATTTGTTTTCAGATACACGATGCTATGAAATTAAGAAATAGACGGACAAATATGTCAGATATGTCAGCTTCCACGCTCAGAACTGCATCAAGAGATGAACAAAATGTAAGAGCGAAAGTATAAAATGGTAATTGTAACGTATATCCAGATTGAAATACCTAACACTTATAACAAAGCAAATGAATCTATTGCTAGATATATCCAAAACGTTGCATGATGTGTTGTTTAAATTCTCAATTATATAAAACATATATACCCTGTATGTAATCAATGCAAAACGTTGCTTTTCGTATATACCAAACACAGAAAATATCATTAATCCTGGATCCAACAGTGTATATATTGATACGTGATTAAATGAAAGATATTTGTACATAAAGGCATTAATATAATCAAGCATTTAAGAGCATGTATTAGTGTGAAACTGGAATCAAAAACATGTTGCCATTAGTGGCAACCATAGTATAGCTACCCATACAACATTGTTCCAACCCAATTTCCATTGGCTGTTAGATTTGCATTTAAAAGTTGCTATTTAAGTGCTATGATCAAGAATGGGAATAAGAAAAAGAAGGATCTCTCATGTCGTAATGACTTGCTGCTCATCTTCAGCTGAATTATTTTTACAAGAGGAGCATAATCACTAATTAAAAGGACGTTTTGTATGCAGCATGCGAAATTCCCACCACCCATTGATCACATGTCAGCTAATTACATGGCAGACTAGGGCAAAATACCATTTTCTAGTACGTCTGACAAGTTGGGTTTTTTTGGTGTATTGATTACATGTAATCCACACATTTTGTATGGTATGATATTAGAAGAACGTGAGAGACAAAAGCTGCAATATCAGAGCAGAAAGGAGTCTGCAATAAGAACAAGACGATGTATAAGCACAAGACACCAGCTTTAAGTGCGATAGCTGCACTAGAGACTGTCACTCTCGAGTCGGTCTCTTTAGCCACAACAGAGGCTAATTGTCAACCAACTTACAGACTACTTCAGAGCAAAACTCCATATTCTTCCAAGACTGAAGGATGCAGACATAAGATACGATAAATGAAATAATATAAACCAACTGGCAAATAATGGAAAATGTTTCTGATGATCACTACTGAATCATCAATAAAATATACGCTTTAAAATACTTAACAGAATTTGCATGGAATATAAAAACAAGACTCATGTTAAGGCCCTGCCAATGTTATGTTGTTTTCAGCTGCAGTCTGTTATTTTGACTCATTTAATTAATTTCCAGCAATCCACTGAAGGAAATAATCCTTCTGCAGATCTAAGTTGATGGGCAGTTGTACTTTCGATACCATATCCTTATCTTTGGAGGCTGAGTCTAGTTCTGATGCAGTCATTGATGACAAGTCAATGGATGAGGATCCTAATTCTTAGTCTGAATATGATTCAGACTGGTCATGAATGACAAGAAGTGAGTGTGATGCCCAGCATCTGTATGAATTATGTTGGCTCTGGATCAGTTGGACAGTTAGCATATTTGTCCTGGTCAGTAAACAGTTGTCATGTCAGGCAGAATATAATAAATTGAATAAACGTAACTGTTATGTCAGGCAGAATATAAAAAATTGAATAAACGTAACTGCAATATAAATATATTTTTGTGTTTTTCTTCCTGTTCTGTGTTTCAGTATCTAAATTGTCATGTAAACTGCTGATATTAATGTCTAGCTACATTTATCATTGAGTCATTGATAAAGTGTGCCCTCTTATATGATGAAATGTAGGACCAGTTTACTATCGACAGGACTACTAATCTGTGGCTATGCAGATTGTTTTGGCAAGTTTCACACACTGTTTGCATGTCCCCGATTTTCAACCATATAAGATCTGTGTGGATTGTATTTATTCTGTAATATCATCAGTTTCATGAAATTTAAAGCGAGTGTTCCCTATCCAACATAACTTATGTTTAATCTTGAACTGCGGTGCATGATTCATGCTTATGTCAATCTTCGCTATGCTACTGAGTACGTCTGTATATGAATGAAAAGAAATTGGTTATATCCCACCCTAGCAATTATTCTGTTTTATTTTATTAAATCATATTTTGTCTCTATACACACTTCACTTTGTTAGAACAATTTTAGTTCTCGCATTAAGTTAGCTTTTCGATTTTGTTTCTGTTTTGATCTATCTTTATGGTTATATATTTGTATTCATCAGCTTTTTCCTTATTTTGGTTTTCATTTTCTGCAAATCTTTGTAATGTTTACTTAATTAAAAAAATAGAAACCTTTTACGCTTCTGATATTGACTAACTGTATCCAATTCAGTATATGTATTTATATATATCTCTACCAAATCCTTGTAATTCAGAGTTGTAGTGGTCACATACAATGAGTAATTATTGCTCGGGGGTATTAAAACTTTTGAGATATGTTATGGCATTCAATCTATATGCTTTTGTATTGTTTCTAATTTTAGTCTTTCCTTCTTTGCTTTTGTTTCCAAAATATATTTCATTATTGTAGAAACCATTTGATATTTAATTTTTTTAAGTTTCATTGTTGTTTATATGATATAATATATTATTATTTTGATAATTTGAAATGTTATAAGAGCCAACTACAAAATCTTTTCTCTTCAATTAAACATATGATTTACCATCTCTGTTGTGAGTTGGATTTGTTGCATTAACTAATAGTTAAACGCATCATGAATTATTCCATCATCGGTTATTGCTTTACTCATCAATAATGTTCATCTTGCTTATACTCATACCAGAAGTTACAAACGCCTCGTGTGTTAAATTCATTATCTCCAAGCTTTTCTTTTAAAGCTTTGGCAGTAGACTGTAATAACCAAGCCTGTAACATTCTGGAAGAATGATGTATTGTAGTGCCTGCAGCTCATCAACTGCCAGCTCCATTATCCATTCAGCCTCAACCACTTTTAATAACAATCTTTATAATTTTAGAAACGTTATATTATATTTAATACTTTTTCATGCATCTGCAACATTTGATCTCGTTAAATAATTCTTAATATTTTTTTTCACCAACCTAAAATGAATTTCATATATCATTAGGTAATGTCACTACTATTTAATGGTACTAATATATTAACTGTAGGATTAATTGTATAGACGTAGTTTCTGGTAGATACAAATTGTGCTATTAGTCAGTATTAAACTGACCAAGAGAAACAGAAATAACCAATTCAGCATTTATTGTATACCCATGTTAGTTGGAGAATCTCTTCTTAAACATAAATAACCCCTTCAAAAGGATACTTTAACATACTGTAATAATTTAATTTAAGTTTGCATGCTATATGGTGTAAAATATGGTGTATGTTTCACTTGTATGGTATTAATGTACGATTTAATGTTTTTCATTTTAATCCTTTTATATACAGTTTTGTTGTGCTTGCTAACCTATTCGATACTTAGGTATTCTATTAACTGTATAAAATCTACATGTTTGAAAATAGATTAACTTTATTTTATTACTAGGGTTTATGTTAGTATGCTCCGCTCTCATGCTAACTTTAACAAATTCTTGTTTAGGCGGTGAAACTTACAGATTTGATGTAAATGCATTCTGTTGTGATTTTAGGCATCATTTTAATAACCGTTAATTATATTTTAACTAGGGTAAACAGTTCTGCTTTCTTATCCCCAAAACTAAACAACTAATTTAAAACGTAGACCCTAAATGGAGTAAGTGGCCTAGGACGGTGACTAAGGTTGAAACTGGATAAAACAATGTAATATACCCTGACCTGGGGTCTCTACACTACTACCAGTTCCAGATTTTGCCATTCTTGCATATCACACGCACACACACACACACACACACACGCTCACACGCTCACACACACACTCGTCTCGGGACCAGGTAATTAAATCTCATCTAAATACAAAAAGTTACGAATATGTGAAAGTGATATTGCTGGATCTACTGATTATATGATGTGTAATAATATGAAATGAAATTATATCTGGAGAAAGACTCTTGCTAAGCAAGGTATCAAATCTTTTATTCATACCACTACTGAGAATCTAGTCCAGGTTCGCATCTTAATTCAAACACGAAATAAATAACTTGATAAACCAATGTGTTGTGGTGCACAGATGACAGAAGCTCTGTCTGTGGCACTCTCTGCTCGATGTGTGGGTTTTGAAAAGTCTATCATTGATTAGGAAACAGTAGGAACCTTCGCTTTATATAATTATCTCTATTAAGGGATAAAAACATCAATCACTCCACACATTACATATTAACCCCATAGACAAACAATATACTACAGTAAACGTCAGAGGAATAAATCCATTGTTATATCGTTGCCCGCATTGTATAGATTTTAACAGAATATAAAGAAACAAAATTAACTTTTGAACTAACTACTGTATGCACATCGATTATCTCTTGGCCATTTGTGACGATTTATATATTTATCTCAGCACAAGAATGCTGGTTAGTGAGGTGTACTTTAGACTTTTAAATTCTGTAGCATAATACATTGTCTATAAGAAACAATCACCAGACTACTTCATTTTCTTATAATCATTTTTATCGCATCTTCATTCGTAACAGTATACTTTATGCCTGCAAATCCTCTTCAGCTACAGTGGCTAAAATTAGATTAATTGGATGACAGCAGTGTTCATATTCTTTTGCAATACGACCATTCACAGCTGATTTAAAGTACAAACCTGAAATGGAAATGTAAAAGAAAAAAAAATCCTTTTAAATAAATGTAAACGTCAAGTACTATAAGATAAAATATAGAACATAAAAATCCTAGAATTCTATAAAAGTATATGAAGTAAAAATAAAATCCATAAAATATAGGGTCAAAATCTAATCAATAAAATGCATTCTCTCAGATTTTCTGTGGTGGTACATAAAGTTTATTAACTGAGCCCACATGAAAAAACTCCATCTTGCAGTGTGGAAGTTAATACATTCAACAAAAATGTGTATCACTGTAAGCGGACAATGGCTGAAGTTCGCTCCACAGGAGGTACGCATGTGGATCTGCACAATGTCACCAGATCTCTGCGATTTTTCTATGTGTCATATAGCACTCTCTGATAATGGGTTGTGATGTTCCACTGCTGGTGTATAGACTTTTGTTCTACATATATTGCCATGTATGAATGTATACTATGCCAATTTATATTTTGCACCATTTGTAATCACACTATAGTATCTTCCAATCGGAAACAGTGATTGCAAGGACGATAGGATAATAGGTACTGAACATAAAAGTAATCGCAGGTATGAAGTTATGTCCAGGTTCCATAAAGGTGGGTCAATCAATAATTGGATACAACTTACCCATAAACCATCTTCACACCTGTCCACATCCCCGTATTGTTTTTATCCACGAGGGCTATAAAGGATTTCATTAATTTTCACTGACATTCTTCTAAACAGATGTTTTGTCTGATACGTTTCCACTGGTGTTATTATATAAACCAGTGTTCTCTCCGAGTTGTTTAAAGGGCTCCTCTGCTTATCGTTTTGCATATTGTCACCAATTGCATCAGTGGTAGCTACTCTGAGTCATCTGTGTAATATTTTCATGATTTCAGGTACATGCACAAACCATTATGCTGCAATGTTTCTTTTCTCCCAAAATAAACAAGTTCTCTTTGTGTTGTTAATTTTGGCAAAATCCACATACTGTTACGGTTATTATAAGCACATACAGTAGAAACAAGAGTTAGAAAATAGTTTTACTTCATTCTTCAAAGTTACTTCTCTCATCTGAATCTTCTCTTCTTTTATGAAGGGTTCTCAAGAAGAACAAAGGTTTCCAACATTCCAAGGTCCGTCGGAGAGATTATGAAGAAATGAAGTTTCCTGTATCCCAGCCAAAGACAACCATCCTTGCAGTAAAGATGTCTAACTAGCTCAGTCGTACTCAGTTTATACCTACCTCACAATTGATCTCAATCTCTACCACCAGCAGATGTGCATGCCCGCAATTATATCAACTGAGATCCCATTATAGTTCGTCGACCAACTTGGCCTTATCCATGGTATGCCAGCCTATTAAATTAATACGATCCCTACCATCAAGAGTAAGATGTGTATTTCCACATCCATATCTATGATGACAGTTTTCCCAGTATACCATTAGGTCGCCACCAAGCTCAGCCTTACCCAGGTTATACCTATTCATCGATTCACTATGATCTCTACAAGAAGTCAGACATGTGCGTTTGTCCAAGAAAGACCCCATGTACAGTACGACGTGATCACTATATTTGTAAACTCTAGGTTTAATGTTAATGTTTTGTGTCATGTACAAATTGCTTGATTGTCGAGATATTTTTAATGAATCGCATACTTTCTACGGCTTTAACTATCCATTTTATGTCATAGTGTATATAGGTTTAGTTGGAGTGCAAAGTATGACAAAGTACGAGATTATGTCGACTATCATTGTTTGCAGACACCACAATCAAACGTAAATGTATTTTCTTTCTGCACAACTACCAGCACCTGTGTATATCGATTAGGTCTGGTGGTAATCTTTTATATTGGTATGTGCTAGTATCACTTGTTTTGTCATCACTTGTATGTTTTTTTGCAAGTATTTAATGGTCTGATACACTCATATTGCAATGTATGTCCATTTCCTTATTGATTGAATAAAATACAATTGATGTGTCAGTATTTATCATGGCTTTCGATACAAAATGATATAATAGGATCATTAAGGGTTATTAATGCTTATTTTCAAGCATGGATGGAAATATATTTTGCATATACAGTCTTAAACTCTAACCACTTCCTTACTTGTCTTTATCAACAGCGACTCTTCATTTAACATTAGGAACCCCTAGTGACCGAGAGGTATAGAGCGCTCGCCGTTCTGGGTCACTGCCATCTCACCTCTGTCTGCGTGGGTTCGAGTCTCAGGCTCGGCTAATGTGGGCATGTGAAAAAGCCTGCCAGTAGCTTTTCGTGTGTTCTTGGTTCTTCCCGGGATTTTCCAGGGTTCTTCCTCCACCAGTAATACTGGCCACCATATATAGCCAATCTTGTGCTGACAAATGTAGTTAAACCCTACAACAACAACATCATAGAACATTATTATTATGTGCAAAGCAATGTGCATATGTCAGTCCTACCATCCATGATACCCAAGAAGACTAAACATGTTTTGCATGATTAAGGAATAATTATCTACCAAGACATTTAATTATGAAAACTCTGGAAATTTCTAATCAGATACATGTTGAAAAACCGGCGAAAGAAGTTATTTCAAGTTGAATATGTCTCAAAGGCTTTATTTTAATATATGATGAAAATCAGTTTATTTAAATGTTATTCCAGAAATATACATTTAAACGTAATTAACTGGAAACCATTAACAAGTTTGCAATGCTTCCTCTGCACTCTTTGTGAAGGAAATATGTTTAAAATTGGGGCATGTATGTTATGCTTCAGAGAATTTATAGAAATCTTAATTTTTGGGCCATGCTTTGCTGATTTGCTATATCTTTTTCATTAATGTTACTTTAGACAACATTTAAGATACTTCATTATAAATTCTTGTCAATTTGTTCCTTTTAACTATTTTGTGCTATTAAACTAGATGGGTTTACCATCAGACATATTTTGACTCGTCTGTTTTGAATGTTGGATTTCCTGTCACACAGTTTATACTTAATACTTAATACCTGCTAAAAGAGACTGTTATCGAATAACATTTGTTTGACCTCATATAGTTTTCAGCAAGTAAGTAGTTGCTATTTTAAATTTCGTTTCCAGAACAACTGAGCTGGCCCTATTTCAAACTAACTGAGCAGAATGATCCATAGGACTTCTCTTTCGTTAAACTTGTGTCTGGGGTGGCATCAATTAGGAATAAGGCGAAAAGTTTGTTAAGCCTTCCTAATCAAGAAGATGAGAAACCTGTTTTTAGATTCTCCAGAAAAACTGAATCTTTCTTAATCAAACATATTTCAAACTTCAAATTCTGCAAAACTAGGCTCAGTGTATTACCCTTTCATGAGTAGAAATGTAAGATGTATGTGCAATTTGAAACTCTCTTGGGCCTATATCTGAAAACTTTCACAATATTCATTTAAACATCTATATCATTTTTAACACAATCTTTGGCAATTTGATCCAGAGATATGATGTTGGAACAGTGTCTCTAATGTAATTCTTGATCTTTTCAGGTTGTGTAAAATTCGATTAGTGAGAAAAATTGACCAAATAGTTGGTAATCATACAAGAGTATGATAGAGAAGCTACTTAAAACTTTGAGAATATAAAATTATACATCCTTTAGTTGTAATGATGTTTATAATACTAATCCATTTTGTATATGTCTCTAGTAAAGTTATACCTAATTTAGGTGACATAATATTCCTATTAAACTTATGTTAACACATTAAATAACAGAAAGATATTAATTAGAAAGTATTATCTGTTTTCCTTTTTAATTAAAATGATTGCTTATCATAACTACAATTATAGTTTTTTACACTTTTGGCATTATCAAGAGAAAATAGATAATTGCATGGAAGATATTCTGTTATTTTTTCTAGAAACAGAATGTTCAGTGTAGAACCTGTTATTGTTTGCTATCTTTTGAGATGTCTCTCCATGTAAGTGTTTGATGGTTCCTTTATCTTTTTTATGACTTCATTATCCGTAAAGTGTAGTGTGTATTGGTAATGTAATCTATTCAAATGATAAACGAAGTCCATCAGACATATTTACAGTAATGTCGATGTTATACATTACTGAATAGTGTATATCAACATAGCAAACATTTTCCTGACAATTTTTATATCAAAGTAAAGCAGAATCAATATGGTAATAGAACTGACTTTATAAACCATTGTGCTAAAATTTTATTTTAATTTTCATTTGGTTTGGTTTTCCTGACAATTTTTATATCAAAGTAAAGCAGAATCAATATGGTAATAGAACTGACTTTATAAACCACTGTGCTAAAATTTTATTTTAATTTTCATTTGTTTTGGTTGAAATTGTATCGCTTGATATGGTGCATCAGATGTAGCTTTAGTTGTAATCTTTTAATATTTATTTATATTTATTCTACTAGTACTTGAATTATGCACACAAAGCCTCAGAGATTATGTTTCCATAATATACATTTCTATAAACTTCTTTCTTAAATGCATCACATTTAATCAGCTAATAAATCATATATTACTACTTGCTTCTCTTTTGTCCTTTTTAACAATCTTTGTTGCAAAGTTCATTGCCAACATATCAAGCTGCAACATTACATCATATGTGTAATAAATAATGTGATACAGGTTAGCGAATTTTAAGTCATACTCTATGGATATATGTGCACAGTCGCGACGGTTTATTAGCTGAAGGTTACAGGCAAGGAGATGATTACTGGAACCCGCAGATCTGACCTTGAATCTATATTGAGTATGAGTTGCAATTCTCGAGTGTGCATCGTAATAGTATTTATTTGTATTTCAAAATTACATTAAAGTTAAGAAGCATTTTCCACATATATACATATGCATGCATACATACATACATACATACATACGTACATACGGTCATATATAACATGCACCCATAAATGTTGTCTCAGTATAGAAGGCGTCAGTCCTAAGTTCATTTTGAAACATTGTATATGTATCAACATAATTATATATAAATGGAAACCATGTTACATTTGTTATGATGTTAAGTTTGTTCGTGACATGAAATGTTGAAATAGAAACTACTAACAATGTAAAGATTGTGAAATGTATAATGAATTCTTGCTGGCATAATAGGGAACGAATAACAAATTCAGAAAACACAACAAAAATTACCTTTGAGCATGGAAAACTATATAGAAAGATACCCACTGTTGTAACATAAAAGTGTAAATTTTACATTAGCTTTAATAACGGAAAATAATATAAAAGACTACATGAATAATTTATGTGAAATAATGTACAGTTATATAAATGTCGCAGAATTTGCCTAATACAAAATACTAAAACCTGAATAAAGAAAATTACAGCCTCCACTACTAAATCAGAATGAAAACTATTAACAACATTCATCACAAGAAAGCTACCAAAGCCTTTAAAATGTTCATGTATATAAATTTGAGGATAGTAAAGAAACTAAAGTGATGCTTTTAAGAAGATAAATCATGCTAATGAAAACGTAACCGATTGAAAATTAGACATTTACGTCCAGGAAAAGTCAAGCTAGATTTATAAGCTATGAAGATAATGTAGATTCATATAATCAAAACAAGAACTAAAAGGATAATGAACAAATAATGAAATAGAATAAAATACTTCAATAAGTGTTTGATATACTACATATAAAAAACTCAGGCAACAAGTTCAAACATACATTGGTGAAATAAGGTCAATATCTAGGGTAACTTGCTTAAACTCTAATAAATGACAAATTCACTGAAGCAATTAAATATTTTGAGCAAATGGTGACTGAAGCAAACCAGTTATATAATGTCTTGAAAAACGATATTTATTCATTTGCATACATAGTTTTATTTGAAGGACTTAATGAATCTGAACATCTGCTGATTGGTACATTTTATCCCAAGCTCACTTGATCCGAAATTAGTGCAGCTGATTACTTGTTCAAAATAAATTAACTTAGTGATCATCATAACTGCTAAAGAGAGTTACTCTAATGTTATCTGATGTGGTTTTGAAAACTTCAGATCTGCCTGTATGAATAATTATAAAACATACCCGCCACATTATTTTGGAAACTTTGGACTAGTTCATGATACTAGTTTGAAAATAAGAAAGGTACAATTATTCAATTACTGAAGGTTTCAATGATTGAATATGGTATCAGAAGAGGAATAAGTATCATACCTAATATATATGATGAGATAACGATTACTAATATAAGAAGTTGACGATAACAAAATAAAAAAGATAATGGAAAATACGATGCATCAAGATTGATGTCATATATTATGTAGCAATCTTGCTAACACTTTATAGGATTAGGTCATATGCAAACCAATGTATGTTAGAAACTTTAAATGGGCCGACAAGTAAGTAAAAAAAGAAATGGAAGAAAATATTATATCTTGAGGTGATGTCAATAAAATTGGTAAATTTCCTGAAGTAGATTTAGACGTGCCAGCAGATTAATGTATTAATATTGAAATAGTGAAGATAATTAGCTAACACGAATTTTGTTGCAATTTTGAAGGTAATTAACAGTTTGATTAAATGTATAATCATTATGCATCTCTAATTTTAGATTCTGTTTAACAACATACTATTATTGAATACTTTTCCTACTAAGTCAGTTCTAACAGCATACAGTTTGTTTTCGAAGCCACAAAGTTCTTGAATATGTACACCATTCATAACACACGATTTCCTTTCAGGGTCGATATTTCTCGGCACATTTATTGACTTCTTAATCGGGACGTAACGAATAAAAAAGAGAATAGTTATTTTTTCTTAATATTTACCTGTGAATTATAAAGAAAGTGTATATGTTTATCTGCAGGTGTATTGCTCGTATTGATGATTTGTGAATATATTTTCTGTCCCATACAATGCGTTAATATGCTAACTTCTTTCTTAACTCCAACTATAAAAACCGGTGAGCATAAAGGTTGTTTACTATAATGTTCCTAATATGAGTATCATTGTGTTGTTCATTATGGACATGTTCAATTGCTTCTGAAAGTTGCCGATCTGAGTTATACCTCTGTGAGTATGCGATAATAGGTAAACCTTCCACAGTAATCATTATGTTTTCTATTTTTTGTAATAATTATTGGGATCAGAAAAAGAAGAACAAAATGACACAACGGACATTGATATGTTACTGTCTGTAAATCGAATAGAATTCTAACATTCTTGGAGTATACAATAAAATGTGTTGCTTCAGTATCTGTTTTGTACACTGGCCTCACCTGATCTTAACTTTCTCAGTATTTCATTCATTACACTTTCCTCTAGGTTATTCGTTCTCGTAGACGTTGAGAACCATATATATCTTAAACATAATTAAAATGCTGTAATCATTCAACATGAAAATATCATTTCCATAATAAGTGTTTATGTTCTTAATCAGCGTTCCTTCAAGGTTATTGCAACTGAATTATTTGCATCTCCTGTAAGATTTAACTGCCGGGTACAATATAGAAGTTAAATAGTAAATATGATATTATAACTTGTAAATCATGTTCAAGTTTTATACCGCTTGGAGGGTATAATACAGTGATGTTTTGGATCAGGATGTTTAACACCCTGCAGTGCATTGCATCTCTTTTGTTCCAAGTTATATTTTTCTGTACATTGCCATCATATTTATTTAGTTAATTTGTATAACTCCTTCTAGGCCGTCTACGAACATTTCAAATATATTAATAGCAACATAAACATTACCACCCGTTAAAACTGC
This sequence comes from Sinohyriopsis cumingii, assembly GCA_028554795.2. Lineage (NCBI taxonomy): Eukaryota > Metazoa > Mollusca > Bivalvia > Unionida > Unionidae > Sinohyriopsis > Sinohyriopsis cumingii. Next base: position 211,705 of record CM068826.1, on the reverse strand, counting down.
AATAAAAACACATTCATAAGATGTCTATTTATCTGAAGGTTGGTAAATATTCAGTTTAGGTTACCTAGGTTGTATAGTTTTTTTGTGCTATTGTCTAGATAAGTAAAAAAAGTAAAGAATAAGCTGTCACCTTGTCAGTCAGTGGAACTCTGGTGTTCTCTTGCTCAGTTAAAACGCTGCTGGTAAAATGTTCCAAATTTAAAAGTCCGTAACTTATTGCAACACAACATGTCATCCGAAACGTCTTGCCTTCTTAACTATTGATGCATGCTTAATAATCGTCTTGATACAATTTACTTGATGTGTTTAAGAGCGGGGTGGGGGAAACCAGTAAACAAGCAAATCTGCTTTACTAAGCATTGATTCAGAAACAAGATAAATATTTCTCTCTGAGATGATAGAGATGATATCAAATATATGATATGGTAATAAAAGAGTTATACTTTCGTCAATGGCTTTGCTATTTGAAAAAAACATGAATTTCTTTGATTTTTAGATTAAACGTATGTTTGTAAGATTCCACTGCTGAAATTTATCATCCACCGTTCTTAAATTAATTTCTAAAAAGAGTAATAAAGTGGAGGAAAAGAAAAATTGATCAAAAGAGCCTAATTTAAAAGTCTGAGAAGGGACACAGTCTGACTGAATAACACTAAAGAAAATTCTCACTCGAACACATGGAAATAAAGCTGTCTGTTTATTGAAACAACAACGAATGTGACTGTACTTCTATGCAGATAAAGCCCTTATAGTATCAGGATATCCAAAATAAAATACCTTAATGCAAAAATTTAAGAAATATTCGAAAATGATAAGTCTGTAACACGTGATTTACATGTTTTCTTTTTAATTTGTTGAACTGCAAAGCAGGTGTAGGAAACACAATGCATTTCAGGTGACTTAACTGTGCATGTTCAAAAACTGATATACATAAATATATTACTTCCCGTGAACACATTTCGGCTTAGTGGTGAAAATATAGAAATATAAATAAAAAGTATAGAAAATGCATGCTCAAGTACCTTCTGTTTATTTCATAATGTGAATACAAATCTAGTTAATCTAGTTAGAAAGTAACTGTATTGCTTTATGATATTTATTCGCATAGCATGAGGCGAAAAGGTAAATATTAGGACAGGATCGAGATTAAATATATAAATATATCAAGTTAAGGAACATTACAAATTGAAGCAAATTTCAATATCAGTTTTGCCCCATCTTGAAATAAGTGAAGCCTCCAAATCTCTCTCTCTCTCTCTCTCTCTCTCTCTCTCTCTCTCTCTCTCTCTCTATATATATATATATATATATATATATATATATATATATATATATATATATATAGTCCCATTAGTTTAACATTGTTGCTACCGGTCAACACCCAGAGGTATTAGCCGTAGTTAAGCAAAAGTATTCAACGCTTCCTTATATGGTTATAACGTGCCCACGTTCGAAGAACTATTTTTATCTGCGTCGAAATAACAAGGGCAACGAATTCTTACTGCATCCAAGATTTTAACGTTTTCAACGGTTTACTCGAAACAGTTACATTTATATATTCAGCTGTTTGAAGCAGAGACAAATGTGGAGGCAAGAGATCTGCCAATAAATCCAAGTGACGTTAAAAATGTCAAATAAAGTCAGAAAAATCTTAAAACCACGAATTGGCGACGCAGCCCGATCAGTTATGATTATGGAATATGAACAGAGTGCATTTGACAATAGAAAACATCCACCCAGATCTACTGAATGACTATCTTAATATTTGGTTTCTATATGCAAATGTGACAGCTAGATATAACTCTCATCCAAATTGAAATTAAAAAAATATTTAATGTAGCCACCATCAAAATTAAATAAAGAAACCATGAACAGGTCAACATCTAATAACTTTAAATTGCAAGAAAAGTTACAAACAGAGAGAGAGAGAGAGAGAGAGAGAGAGAGAAGTCATGCTAATCTTTGATAAAATGTAGCAATAATCAGGTGCATGACCGTGTTCTGTTTTACATAAACCGTGCACTTTTATTCACTCTCAATAACATTGTTTTATACCGTCCTTTGAATCTTCTTTTAATGTATTTCTCAAGTCCGATGGGACACCTGGGGACGTTGAAAATTCGGGACTTGATAGTAGAATCGCGAATCACTCCGTCAGTAATACAACAGTAGCCACACTCTCAAAAGCCGGAGTGCCACCAAATAAAATCGTGCAGATCACAGAGACACAAAAAAGATTTTATCTATTGTTCTTCGTATCAATATATAGTTATTTATATATTTGAAGATGAATATTTGAAAATGGCCGCTATCGCTTAACCGGCTTGAAGCAGCTGCTCCATTTTTTAGTGCCGGTTTCATGATATTTGTGCTTGTTGCCTGTCTTCATCCACGTTATTGTGTTAATTATGTATTGGCTGTTCAATTCGTATGTGTTTCTTCATCTCCTTGTTTTGGAAATGAGAACAATTAGGCTTTTCTCAGCTGTCTTGCTCCACTGTTTTTGAACAAACCGCCACCACGTGATATTCGCCAGTGAATCCGTTTATGCTATGATGGACCCTCATTAATTGCTTTAAATGATCACTCCTTGGCTCTCCACACTACATTGTGCTCTAGACTAAACAAACTGGGACTACATTCATCATTACCTAAATGTAAACAGAAGCGAAAAAAGAAACCTTGTTTCAAAGCTGTCCGGCGTAGAACAGGAAGAAGAATTCCAGTTATCTCCCTTATATCGGCTCAATAATTTAAAACAAATTAGACCGTTAATTTAGATAACCTAATTCAAATCCCTAATTATTCGTCAACCTTCGTCTCAACTATCCAAGGGATACCTCTTCGTATTGCATTATTCAATGCCCAGTCAGTAGGACCACCGGAAAAGCGTACAGAAATAGTTAATTTTATCAACGACCAGAATATTGACGTCTTTTTCCTGACAGAAACATGGTTAAAAACATCAGGCGATGAGCCCAAGTGTGCGGATCTAATACCCACTGGTTTCTCCATCAAGTCGTTTCCCCGTAACGCTCGCGGAGGTGGAATTGCTGTCATCACAAAGAACTCCATGATTAAACGTCTTAACCACACCACAACATTCAGTTTCGACCACACATCGTTTGAACTAGTCCAAACCACACTCACACTGGAGCAAAGGTCAGTCCATTTTGTCTGCCTATAGCGCCCTCCTCCTAGTAGAAAAACAAGCTGACTGAATCTCTCTTTTTGGAGCAGTTTCCGAATCTCCTGGAGTATGGAAATTCGATAGGTGGCAACCTGATTATTCTTGGAGATTTCAGCTTTCACTTTGACTGTCCCAGGAACCCAAACACATCAAAACTCATAGATTCCATTAATGTTTTCAACCTCAAACAGTCAGTTAACCAACCCACGCATAACCATGGTCACATTTTAGACTGGGTTATTCATAGACCTGATGATAACATTCTACAGTCCTCCCTGGTATCCCATGACTTTGCATCAGATCACCTCTGCATTATATGCCATCTTGATGTATCAGTCCCTAATCCTCCACCTTTATCTGCTACTAAGAGAAACCTCCGTATGATAAATAGAACCAAACTTATGCATGACATCCAAGCAAACCTAACAACTTGCTTACCTCCTACAGCAGAACAACTCGATAACTGCCTGCGTTCATTGCTCTACAAACATGCCCCAGCTACCAAGTGCAGAGTATCAATTCAAAAGTGTTCTCCATGGTATAGCAGTATTAGGGACCAGCTTCGCGCTGCTAAAAAAGACCTCCGTAAAGCTGAGAGGCTTTGACTTTCCACCAGACTCACTATTCATAATCAAATCTATGAAGCCGCTAAGAAGAATGTCACAAATATAGTCCATGCAGCGAGATCAGCCCTCTACACTACTAAGCTCATGGAAAGTTTCAGCTGCAAAGAGCTCTTCGAAATTACTAACAAGCTAATGTCAAGGAACAAATCTACACAACTTCCAACTACCTTCTCTCCAGTCGACCTTCCAGACATGTTTGCAAATGTCTTCCGTGACAAAGTACAAATCATTAGAGATAATCTTGACACCACAATTTCAATTGACTCGTCGTCACCCTACAGTTGGGATACAGAATTTGAGTGGCAAGCATTATCAGCATTTGAACCTGTCTCTATGGATTTCGTACGTACAATCGTGATGAAGAGTGCACCAAAGTCATGTGAACTTGATCCAATTCCAACATCACTGCTGCTTGAGTGCTTAGATCCAGCATTGTCTTCACTAACTGATGTTACTAATACCTCTCTCTCCTCCGGGGAATTCCCATCATTTTTCAAAACTGCCATTGTAAAACCTCTGTTGAAGAAACCAACACTAGACCATAATGGTTTAAAGAACTACCGCTCAGTTTCTAATCTCCCATTCATATCAAAAATCTTAGAAAAGGTTATTCTATCCCAGCTTGTATCTCATCTGAATTCAAACGGTCTTTTTAGCAATGTACAATCTGCATATCGCCCTTGCCACATTACTAAAACTACTCTTCTGAAAGTAGTTAATGACCTTTTCTCTGCCTTGTATAGCTAAAAGATTATAGGCGTCACCCTCCTTGACTTGTCTGCAGCATTTGACACAATAGACCATGATATATTACTTCACCGTCTCCAGCATGTATTTGGCATTCATGATACAGCCTTACTGTGGTTCAAGTCCTACTTGGTCAACAGGACACAAATTTTATCTGCAAATGGAATACACACCAGCCCAGTTTATCTATGTTCTGGTGTTCCACAGGGGTCTGTTCTTGGACCTGTTCTCTTCATTCTGTACACTCAGTCGCTTTCAAGTGTCATAGATCATGATCCAGTGTCTCACCAATTGTACGCTGATGACACCCACATATACAAATCTAGCCACCCAACTGAAGTTGATGCTACCATCCAAGGCGTAGAGAGGTGCATTTCTGCTGTGAAATCATGGATGACATGTAACAAACTGCAGATGAATGATGATAAAACTGAGGCCACTCTGATCACAACACAAAGACTTTCTCATTAACATTCTTTACCTCAAACAATAAATATCAGCAACACCAACATTAAATTCACACAATCAGTACGAAACCTAGGTGTTACTCTGGACAGTACTCTCACATTGCACCAACATGTCATGAATATATGCAAGGCTGCATATATTGAGCTGAGACGCATCGGCTCCATTCGCAAATATCTTTCAGTTGATACCACTAAAACACTTGTGTGTTCATTAGTACTTTCAAGACTGGACTATTGTAACTCAGTTATGTCTGGTTCATCTCAATATCTCAATCAAACACAACATGTGTTCTCTGTGCTACGTTCACTGTCAGACTCTAGTCCAACATACCTATCCGACCTCACCCATGTGTACACACCAGCAAGATCTTTACGCTCCTCTTCTGACAATCGTATACTCATTATTCCCACTATGAAAACAAAGTCATATGGACAGCGTTCTTTTGCATACCAGGGCCCAGCAACATGGAATGAATTGCCCACTGAACTTAGACACAAAGACACAGTGATCACATTCACGAGTGCTCTCAAAACTCACTTAAAACTGCTGTTGCTGCTTGTGATAATGATCTTCGACCTGTATTAGTAGTAGCAGTAGTTGTTGTGAACACAACACTGATTGTAAGTGTAGTGATCATCACTAACATTAAAGAAATACTTCAGTCTGGATATAACATTGGCATGCAAACACACACTTTTACCAATGGGAGACATTCTGTGAAACCCTTTCTATGCCTAGAGAAATAAGAAGCATAGCTGTGATATAAAAACACTCAAAAAAGTTCGTAACATATATATTTGACGCTGCAAACGGAATCATGCTGGCTGGTAAAATACTCAGTGATAGATCATTTTAATTCATTTGGAATGAGATCGATCTAAGATGCATTTTACATGAGTCTCCAGATTTATTTATTACTGATTATTCAGATTGCAAGCTGGTTCATTTACAAGACCATCGTACGGTATGTCAGATTTACATAAATTCAAGTTAAAGAGAATCAACTGTACGGAATGAATTTCAGATTATCGAATGTACGTATCACAATGGCATTGACCAAAACTCCTATGAATTGTTCACAAAAGTCCCAGAATAATGTCCTAGTCCAAAGAGCACTTTCTAGTTCCAATGAATAATCCAAACAAATCTTTCCACTGAAATAATATCTAAATACAAGATAAAGCACATCTATCTGCAGACTTGGTGTTACAACAAGAACTCAAGAAATAGGAATCCAAAATAGGAATGAATCCAAAATAGGAATAAATCTGAGTGTTCAATTCTCTCTTTACACAGACCTTCAAGAGAGTCTATTACGATATATCTCGAAATATACCTCACGTGATATATCTTACTACTCAAATATTTCAAAATACCTATTGATCACACCCATTTAATGGGAAATAACTTAATTCTTCTACGATGAGAAGTTACCACAAAATTGTCAACAGGATATTATTATTATTATTATTATTATTATTAATGGTAGTATACACCAGTGATTTATAGATCCTACGTAATCTACACTCTTAATATCTTAAAATAGAACCTACACCTGTATATAAAAATTAAGTATCTACTATCTAGACAATAAACGATCGTTACAATTTACAGTAATGTAGCATGAGGAATAAAAATATACATATACATAACATACAATTTTCCAAGATAAAGCCTTACGGCAGCTCAAATTTTATTAAAACTCCAGCCCGTATTTCTGAGATAAGCAATAATCAAATGAAGACCATGTTTGTTCTGAATGGGCTCTTATCCACCTTGCTTTACGGGAGCTATAAGAAAAACCAACCTAAAAAATACAAACATTCTTTGGGTGGACTTTAGTTTGATAACATTTAATTTCTTATACAAGTTAATGACATCAATAATTTTAAGCGACTCAGCATTGACATCGCTGTTAAAGTGTTTGTTTGTAATAAAGACATGCAGCCAGTTTGAGAAGCACTAGGTATAACATTGATTTGTAATTGTTGCACGATTCAGAGTTGCAGTATCGTTATCTGTGGATAAGATTTTCCACTAATGGTATACCGTCATAGCAAGTACGATGATAGAAAAATTTCCATGTTGACGTTGCAAGCATTATGTAGTTCTAATCAGTTGCTCGTGAACATGATTATTATGGCTGTGGAATAAGTGAAAAATGTCAGCATACAAGTATGCCAGAAACCGGCAAAACATTCTGAAATTTGTTATGGTGCTAGGGAAGATAAACTTTCAGTGTGCTATTTACGTGGACTTCGAATGTTTGAACGTTCTTGCAGAAGCTTCGCTTTCAACAACCAAAACAAATACCAATGCTTTGCTGTTGGACAAATCTCATGCGGGATTTGCTGCACTGTAGTAAGATGCGAATGGTGTGCCTGACCCAGCATTGTTGTATAGTGGCCAGGACTCGGTTTTGGTTTCTTAAATCGCTCGAGCTTACAACACAATGGATATGATAAAATCTCTCCTCTCTTGCTGACGTGATTATGGCCAACGTTGACATACTCGAGTCATCCGTGGCCACTCATTTCTGGATCTGTGTTTGGTCCCATTGGGATCAATATAGAATCTATGTTGGGGTTTGGACCGAGACAAGGAAATCTCAGTCGCAGGTTTATATTATATGTCTCCCCACTCGGGCAAGCCTCGTGGGGAGACATATAATATAAACCTGCGACTGAGATTTCCTTGTCTCGGTCCAAACCCCAACATAGATTATTTTTCTCACCCAATATTTTCCTTTAAAGTAAAAAGAATTCTCAACTAGGAAGTGTTCACGTCCAATGTTTACATGCAGCGCATGAATATAAATATGTTAATGAGGGATGTGGCATGACCGTTGCATCCGAAGTAAACAGTTTATACACGTGAGCAAAGAAAAATAACAACATAATACGTCGCATAATAATGAGGTATTATCACATTTATTATATGGATGTTATATGAAATTTACAATAAATAATTAATATTCATTACAAGAAACTGTTTTATTTTCATCAGTTCCAATTTTGAAAAGTGATATTGTAAATAATAAAACGATATTGGCTACTCAGCCCTACTGTAGTTATACTTAGTACAATCTGTAACGTAGAGTAACATCTTTCTTTAGATTATTTATGGGTAATTAGAGATCTGTGTCACTATCGTATATAACTATTCTTTTCTTTGGAGGAGGTGAAACTGTGTGTGACATACTTGTGTTGTCCTTAATATTGATTGTACAATTACCCCCGTGTATAATAGACCCTCCAAAAACGGACTCCAGCGGATAACCATGTGCTAAACTTTCAAGTTCACGGATTCTTTGAACATTTATTTTTCTGTCCTGGAAATATGGCAAGTGCTACGGTGAAATTTGCTTATGGATTAAGGTATTGACAGATAAATGATTCCTTCTGGCTGGTAAGTGCATTATTTGTCTTTAAGTATTGTAGTTATATTTTTGATTCAACCGGGGCACAATGGAGATGATAACACATTTCTGGCTGTTACAACGTTTTCCGTAGTTGTTAAGAGAGTTGGGAGGCTATGAAATGTATAGCTCTATCGTCTTTAGAATTTTATCCTATCTGTAGCAGAGTCATTTTTCAGGTGAGCGTCATTAAATGTGGCTAACAGTATATAATTTGTTTCACACAAAGTATTTAAAACTAGTCAGGTAGCTTTAGCTACATTTAATGATGCTGACCTGAAAAATATACTGAGCTCGGCCTGCATATAGATAAAATTGACCATGCTGTGTGGAACGAAATAGCATAATACCAGAAAGTTCGACATCGTATGCGTTTGTGTCTTTGTCTGTCTCGAAATGGTTTTTTATGGTGCGTTCTCAAATATGGATTTACCTTAAGTTACTATGTTTTTGTTATAGATTTGTTGCTGATGTTGTTGTTGTTGTGGTTTAATTTTAGTACAACTACGTCAGGCAGAGCAGAAGACAACAAGGGTTTCTTTTTTTAAAAGTAGTTCTGAGCGCGTGGACACCTTGACTGAGACGACTGGTCTGAGATGACTAGACTGAGATAAGAAACGTAAGGTTAGCAAAACAGCTAGTTTTCTCAGTCGCATGGGTGAGAAATGCAAATCTTGAGACCAAGATCACGCCACTGTTACCATTTATTAGAAATGGACAAGTTATGAAGTAGGCGGATGTTACACCATGCGCAATGGACCTCATAATAAAAATAACCACACATGGGCATTATGGCCAAACCCAAAAGACAAACACTGTAACATGGTTACCAAGTTTCAATAAGCAGAGTTCACTAAAGACGATGTTCTTGGGGCGAAATGACCTTGCAGCTTCTTTTCACACATTGATATCATTAGAGTAACATAGTTGACACAGATTACGCCATAGATCAGTATAAGGATCACGCTGTGTACACTCAAGTTTTGTTCTGTTTGCCAGCAAGGAATACGGCAGTGCAAATGGTAAATTATATTTATAGCAACATGTTGAATTCGCAACATGTCCTAAAACAAATGATTAAAATTCACCCAGCACATCACCAAAAATAAATTCTAAGTTATTGTTATATATAAAGTTTAAGAAATAGTGAAGCAAGTTGCATTAAAAATCACCTGCCAAACAGCAGCACAACTGGAAAGAGCCATCTTACTCCTGCGAAGTATGATTCGAACAACTTAATGCCATTTTTCTCTTTTCAGTATACAGAAGATCCTTCTGGAGAAAAGTACACAACATATAATTATATCTTTAATAACATGAAAAACAATCTTTTCAAAAATATAATTACACAATTGTCACATTCACATTGATTAATTGGCTTGAATTTTACAGCGTACCAGCACTGAAAGGCTATATAGCACCACAAAAACGTTATATGAAAGAAAAAGAAGAGTCAGAACGTTTATTATAAGAGATTGATAAAGGTATAAAACTACACTGATAATAAGATTGAAATGTATGAGGGTTCCTGACCAAAGGGGGTGTAAATGTTCTTTGTAAATTGTAAAAGGATAATAAAAACTAAATAAGGGTGCTTAACAGTACGAATGTTCCTTCAAAATACTCAAACTGTCTCATGATGCCTGTGTCTAACACACACAGATTTTAATAATTCATATCAAAGAGAAACTGACACAATTGATGTTTCCAAGCTACTGAACACTTTGTTTTTATACAATTATAATTTTTATATTCCTTAAAAGTTATCAAATTCGTCGTTACTACGTCCAATGTTTCACATAACCTCACAATGTCGATTTTTATAACGATATTGAAGAAAACGATATGACTGCTTATATGACCTTCCATGTTCCATGAAATAATATTAATGTTTCATATGCTTGGTGCATAAGAAGTTTCCTTTTGAGCCTTAGAGAGGCCTCGTCTGATGTACTATGAATTATAGCCCTCTCTGTCACTTACTGCGCTCCTGGCCCAATCGTCCAATGGAGACGTTACATGTATGATTCGTGAGTGAACTGGTCGACTGCTCACATCATTTCCATGCCCCTGGCCTTGCACTTGCCCTCTGCCAGTTGCAAACACCACGTGCAATTTGTTTACCAACATATAGCAGGTCGCGAGTATCCTTGTCACACGTTTATATTGAACCATCAATCACTGGCTTGTCATATTTCAAAAACTGCATAAATGGTTGTTTTCTTTAGCTTGATTTAAATACGAAATTAATGCCTTACATACCATATGAGTCCGAAACCTTGTAAGTTATTCATGGGCTTCTCGCACCATATTTTCCTTGTCCTTATAGCTATTGATAATTATGGTTTGGTCAGGCTTATTTTTACCTATAAAATTCTCTAGGCTAGCTTTAGGTCGATAGTCTCTGCATACAGCAGATCAATTTATCCTCGATAAAGGATCCAACCTTGGACTGACACTGTCCCAGATTTTTTTCGTGGGGCCACGAATTCCATAGAAAACAAACTATTTTGGGAAGAATGTTCATCTAGTTTATCCAATTGGCTTTCCAATGACATAAGGTCTATCAGTAATTCAAATAGGCTTAACAGGGCAGGTAGGTGTGGTTTAGCCAAATATCACATATAGTACGTAAAAGTGAAATGTTATGAATCAAGTTAAGAAACTATCATTTAACTTTACAGGGACAAATTGTTTTGTGGAAAATGTATTTATATGAGCTGAAATAGACAACTTGATATTGCATTTTATGGGCACTAGATCATGACATTGAGATAGTACTGAGCTATTTCATTGTAGTTATCTCGTTGCATAATGATTAAGCAAATTGCAGCGAGTGTTACATTTTTCATTTGCATTGGGCCTTGTGTACAATGTGTGTGGCAAAGACTACGATGCCATGTAATGGGGGCTGTCTTTTTCAAGTCAACCCGGTCCATTGACTGGCATTCATATTACATGCATACCTGTAATCAGATAGCTATCAAACTTTGAGTATTGAAAGTAAAGTTATTCTTAGTACTGATGATGGCGAAGACAAAATTGAAACATTCCTAAAATACATACCATAAAATGATTTATTTGCTTCTTACATCATAATTCTTTGCATCTCTTTTTTCACCTCATTTAGTTCTCTAAATATTAATCTTCCTAAGTTTATATATTTGGGTATCATCAGTCCTTTCTTCTTAATAACCATCTAAAGATAATGAAAAGTACTTTCCATTCTCTCTCTGTCTCTCTCTCTGTCTCTGTCTCTCTCTCTCTCTCTCGCTCTCTCTATATATATATATAAAGTTTCTAACATACATTGGTTTCCACATGACCTAATCCTATAAAGAGTTATCAAGCTTGATACATAATTTATGACCTTGATCTTGATGCACTGTATTTTCAGTTATCTGTTCTATTTTGCTATCGTTAAGATTGTTATATTAGCAATGGTTAGCTCATCATATATATTAGGTATGATACTTATTCCTTTCTGATGCCATATTCAGTCATTGAAAACTTGCAGCATTTGAATACTTATACCTTTATTATTTCACTCTCTCTCTCTCTCTCTCTCTCTCTCTCTCTCTCTCTCTCTATATATATATATATATATATATATATATATATATGTATGTATATGTATATATATTGTTGGCCCATTTAAAGTTTCTAACATACACTGGTTTACACAACCTAATCCTATAAAGTGTTAGCAAGCTTGATACAAAATATGACATCGATCTTGATGCATTGTATTTTCCATTATCGTTTTTAGTTTGTTATCGTTAACTTTGTTGTATTAGTAATGGTCAGCTCATCATATATATTAGGTATGATATTTATTCCTTTTCTGATACCATATTCAGTCATTGAAAACTTTCAGCAATTGAATACTTATATCTTTCTTATTTTCAAACTAGTATCATGAGCTAGTCCAATGTTTCCAAAGTAATGTGCCAGGTATGTTTTATTAGCATTCATACAGACAGATCCGAATTTCTCAAAAACATATCAGACAACACTAGAGTAACTCTCTTTAGTAGTTATGATGATCACTAGGTTAATTTATGTTGAACAAGTAATCAGCTGCACTAATTTCAGATCAAGTGAGCTTGGGATAAAATTTACCAATCAGCAGATGTTCAGATTCATTAAGTCCTTCAAATAAAATTATGTATACAAATGAATAAATATCTGTTCTCAAGACATTATATAACTGGTTTGCTTCAGTCACCGTTTGTTCAAAATATTTGTTTCAGTGAATTTATCATTTATTAGAGTTTAAGCAAGTTCCCGTTGATTTTGACCTTACTTAAACTTGTTGTCTGATTATTTTATATGTAGTATATCAAACACTTATGAAGTATTTTAATCTATTTCATTATTTTTTTCATTATGCTTTTAGTTCTTGTTTTGATTATATGAATCTACATTATCTTCATAGCTTACAAATCTAGCTTGACTTTTCCTGGACGTAAATGTCTAATTTTCTACCTATTAATTTTTCATTAGCATGATTTATCTTCTTAAAAGCATCACTTTAGTTTCTTTACTAGCCTCAAATTTATATACATGAACATTTTAAAGGCTTTGGTAGCTTTCTTGTGATGAATGTTGTTCATAGTTTTCATTCTGATTTAGTAGTGGAGGCTGTAAGTTTCTTTATTCAGGTTTTAGTATTTTGTATTAGGCAAATTCTGCGACATTTATATAACTGTACATTATTTCACATAAATTATTCATGCAGTCTTTTATATTATTTTCCGTTATTAAAGCTAATGTAAAATTTACACTTTTATGTTACAACAGTGGGTATCTTTCTATATAGTTTTCCATGCTCAAAGGTAATTTTTGGTTGTGTTTTCTGAATTTGTTATTCGTTCCCTATTATGCCAGCAAGAATTCATTATACATTTCACAATCTTTAAATTGTTAGTAGTTTCTATTTCAACATTTCATGTCACGAACAAACTTAACATCATAACAAATGTAACATGGTTTCCATTTATATATAATTATGTTGATACATATACAATGTTTCAAAATGAACTTAGGACTGACGCCTTCTATACTGAGACAACATTTATGGGTGCATTTTTATGTGTGTATGTATGTATGCATGTATGTATGTTATAAATGTATGTATGTGGAGAATGCTTCTTAACTTTAATGTAATTTTGAAATACAAATAAATACTATTACAATACAGACTCGAGAATTGCAACTCATACTCAATAGAGATTCAAACTCGGATCTGCGGGTTCCAGTACTCATCTCCTTGCTTGTAACCTCCAGCCAATAAACCGTCGTGACTGTGCACATATATCCATAGAGTATGACTTAAAATTCTCTAACCTGTATCACATTATTTATTACACATATGATGTAAAGTTGCAGCTTGATTTGTTGGCAATGAACTTTGCAACAAAGATTGTTAAAAAGGACAAAAGGGAAGAAGTAGTAATATATGATTTATTAACTGATTAAATGTGATGCATTTAAGAAAGAAGTTTATAGAAATATATATTATGGAAACATAATCTCTGAGGTATTGTGTACATGATTCAGGTACTAGTAGAAGAAAATATAAATAAATATTAAAAGATTACAACTAAAGCTACATCTGATGCACAATATCAACGGAAAAAATTTCAACCAAAACAAATGAAAATTAAAATAAAATTTTAGCACAATGGTTTATAAAGTCAGTTCTATTACCATATTGATTCTGCTTTACTTTGATATAAAAATTGTCAGGAAAATGTTTGCTATGTTGATATACACTATTCAGTAATGTATTACATCGACATTACTGTAAATATGTCTGATGGACTTCGTTTATCATTTGAATAGATTACATTACCAATACACACTACACTTTACGGATAATGAAGTCATAAAAAAGATAAAGGAACCATCAAACACTTACATGGAGAGACATCTCAAAAGATAGCAAACAATAACAGGTTCTACACTGAACATTCTGTTTCTAGACAAAATAACAGAATATCTTCTATGCAATTATCCATTTTCTCTTGATAATGCCAAAAGTGTACAAAACTATGATTGTAGTTATTATAAGCAATCATTGTTAATTAAAAAGAAAAACAAATAATACTTTCTAACTAATATCTTTCTATTATTTAAAGTGTTAACATACGTTTAATAGGAATATTATTTCACCTAAGTTAGGTATAACTTTACTAGAGACATATACAAAATGGATTAGTATTATAAACATCATTACCACTAAAGGATGTATAATTTTACATTCTCAAAGTTTTAAGTAGCTTCTCCATCATACTCTTGTATGATTATCAACTATTTGGTTAATTTTTCTCACTAATTGAATTTTACACAACCTGAAAAGATCAAGAATTACATTAGAGACACTGTTCCAACATCATATCTCTGGAACAAATTGCCAAAGATTGTGCTTAAAAATGATATAGATGTTTAAATGAATATTGTGAAAGTTTTCAGATATAGGCCCAAGAGAGTTTCAAATTGCACATACATCTTACATTTCTACTCATGAAAGGGTAATACACTGAGCCTATTTTTGCTGAATTTGAAGTTTGAAATATGTTTGATTAAAAAAAGATTCAGTTGTTCTGGAGAATCTAAAAATAGGTTTCTCATCTTCTTGATTAGGAAGGCTTAACAAACTTTCGCCTTATTCCTAATTGATGCCACCCCAGACACAAGTTTAACAAAAGAGAAGTCCCATGGATCATTCTGCTCAGTTAGTTTGAAATAGGGCCAGCTCAGTTGTTCTGGAAACGAAATTTAAAATAGCAACTACTTACTTGCTGAAAACTATATGAGGTCAAACAAATGTTATTCGATAACAGTCTCTTTTAGCAGGTATTAAGTATTAAGTATAAACTGTGTGACAGGAAATCCATTATTCAAAACAGACGAGTTAAAATATGTCTGATGGTAAACTCATCTAGTTTAATAGCACAAAATAGTTAAAAGGAACAAATTGACAAGAATTTATAATGAAGTATCTTAAATGTTGTCTAATGTAACATTAATGAAAAAGATATAGCAAATCAGCAAAGCATGGCCCAAAAATTAAGATTTCTATAAATTCTGGAAGCATAACATACATGCCCCAATCTTAAACATATATTTCCTTCACAAAGAGTGCAGAGGAAGCATTGCAAACTTGTTAATGGTTTCCAGTTAACAACGTGTAAATGTATATTTCTGGGATAACATATTTAACTAAACTGTTTTACATCAAATATTAAATTAAAGCCTTTGAGACATATTCAACTTGAAATATCTACTTGTGTCAGTCTTTTCAACATGTATCTTAAAAGAGTTCCAGAGTTTTCATTATTAAATGTCTTGGTAGATAATTATTCCTTAATCATGGAAAAAATTTAGTCTTCTTGCAGATCATGGATGGTAGGACTGACATAAGTATACTGCTTTGCACATAATATTTTATAATGTTGTTGTCATAGGGTTTAACTAAATTTTACAGCACAAGATAGGCTAATGTTCAATGAAGAGTCGCTGATAAGTAATGAAGTGGTTAGAGTTTAAGACTTTATATGCAAAATATATTTCTATCAATGCTTGAAAATAAGCATTAATAACCCTAACTGGTCCTATTATACCAATTTACATCTAAAGCCATGATAGATACTGACATCAATGGTATTTTATTAAGTCAATAAGGAAATGGACATACATTGCAATATGACCATTAAATACTTGCAAAATAAACAAACAAGTGATGACAAAACAAGTGATACTAGCACATACCAACATAAAAGATTAACAGCAGATCTTCTTGATATACATATCTGCTGGTAGTTTTGCAAAAAGAAAATACATTTACATCTGATTGTGGTGTCTGCAAAGAAGGATAGTCGGTATAATCTCGTACTTTGTCATACTTTGCACTCCAACTGAACTAATATATACTAATATATAAAATGGATAGTTAAAACCGTAGAAAGTATGCGATTCATTCAAAAAATCTCGAAAATCAAGCAATATGTACATGCCACAACTGTAAACATTAAACCTAGAGTTTCCAAATATAGTGATCACCATTTTCCTCGTACTGTACTTAGGCTCTTTCTTGGTGTGGACAAATGTACATGTCTGACATCTGGTTGTAAAGATCATAGTGAATCTAAGGGTATGCATAATCTGGGTAAGGCTGAGCATAGTGGCGACCTAATGGTATACTGGGAAAGCTGTCATCATAGATTGGGATGTGGAAATACACATCTTACTCATGATGGTAGGGATCTTATTAATTTAATGAGCTGCATACCATGGGTGAGGGCAAGCTGGTCGATGACGTATAATGGGATCTCAATTGATATAGACTGGGTTGCGGGCATTCACATCTGACTGCTGGTGGTAGAGATTGAGATCAACTGTGGGGTAGGCATACAATGAGTACGGCTGAGCTAATTGGAACATTTACTGCGAGGATGCTTATCTTAGGCTGGGATATGGGAAACTTCATTTCTTCATAATCTCTCTGACGGACCTTGGAATGTTGGAAACTCTTGTTCTTCTTGAGAACCCTTCATAAAAGAAGAGAAGATTCAGATGACAGAAGATAATTTGAAGAATGAAGTAAAACTATTTTCGAACTCTTGTTTCTGCTGTATGTGCTTATAATAAAGGTAACAGTATGGTGATTTTGGCACATCTAAAACACAAAGGGAGCTGTTTATTTTGAGAGAAAGGAAATGCGGCATAATGATTTGTGCATGTACCTGAAATCATGGAAATATTACACAAATGACTCAGAGTAGCTATCACTGATGCAATGGGTTGACAATATGTAAAATGATAAATGGAGGAGCCCTTTAAACAAATCAGAGAGCGCACCGGTTTATACGATAACAGCAGAGGAAAAGTATAAGTCAAAACATCATGCTAAGTAAATATTAGAGGTTAGTTTTTGCCTATTTTTATTGGAACCCAAGTATGATTTAATTGGAACAAAATGGATATGGGTCAGTTCGAATACAATGATGTGCCATTAGAATTCTTAAAAGATACTGATTCAGCACTACAAGACATATTTTTCCTCCGGAATGTTAAAGGCTTGTTTTTTACAGTCTACTGCAAAAGCTTTACAAGAAGAACTTAAGCAGATAATGAAGTTTAAAACACGATGTGATTGTAACTTCTGGCATAAGTATAAGCAAGATGAAAATTACTGATAATCGAATAAAGCAATAACCGATAATGGAATAAGTCGTGATGAGTTTAAATATTAGTTAGCGCAACAAATCCAACTGACAAGAGAGATGGTAAATCATATGTTCATTGCAGAGAAAAGATTTTGTAGTTGGCTCTTAGAACATTTGAAACTATCGAAACAATAATATATCTGTATTATATAAATAACAATGAAACTATGAATTTTTATATATCGGATGGTTTCTACAATAATGAAATGTATTTGGAAAGAAAAGCAAAGAAGGAAAGACTAAAATTAGAAACAATGAAAAAAGCATAGAGATTGAATGCCAGACTACAATGGAAGTGTTTTAATTCCCCCGAGGAATAATTACTCATTGCATGTGACCACTACAGCTCTGATTTGCAAGAATTTAATAGAGATATATAAATACATTAACTGAATTGGAAAGCAGTTTGTAGCTATTAGAAGTGTAAAAGGTTTCTATTTGTTTTTATTAATTATAATTTAATTGGTTAAATGTAGTATAAGTAATACATAGTGCATCATTCTCTGGCCCCTTGCTGGGCCCCTCTTTATCTACTATGGTTATCTGCCCAGACATGATGTCATTGCAACCAATATAGGTTAACAAGCTAGTAACTAAATTTAGATACGTTGTCATGTTGAACCAATCAGATGACGGAGATGGAGCATGTGATCAAACATTGTGTCAGTTAGGACGTCATTGAAATAACTGATCCGCATGTAGAGATGCATTCTTTTTCATTAAGATACTGCATTTAATCTTTAGCATTATTTGCGGAATGGAAATGGATTTAGATTATCTGCATCAAGCTATACTTATGGATTTTTCCTGGATTTGAATCGAGCTACACTGGGACAACGTTTACAACATGGCTGACAGAAATCATTAGGTCTCACTGGATAGTTTCATATTTTGACACCCCACTAATTTTTAAGGTAGAAGGCATGAACCTAATTATCACAAGCCTAGCATTTATAAATTCACACAGATGCTAAATCTGTAATATGGTTGAGATTTACTTGGAGTTAGGCTTAGAAATATGTTGGCTTGTTGGTGACTGTCTGTCACAGTTAGATGAACATTGGAGATCAAATGCGTAACTTGGGCTGCAAATGAGCAGTCAACTTGGCTTACGTATTTACATGTGTCTGCTACATTGGTAAATATCTAAAAATCTAGATGGTTGAGAGGTGATTAAAAGTATGCTAATTTGTTATAGCACTAGTGAACTTTATTCACGCATAAGGCATATACTGATTCTTTTAGCTGCCTTGTCACAGGAAAATAGTGAAAATAGCTCTTTCCTGTCAAAAATGAATGTAAAAAGAGGGGTTGGTGGCAGTGTTGGTTCAGTATAAAAGCCACTAGTTGCATTAGGAATTAACCTGATTGCCACAGTCAAAATCTCACATGTATGCTTTCTACAAAAATCATTAGTTTGTTTTTATTTGTATCTTCAGTGTAAAATTATCCTCATTTTTCTGCAATAGGTCATTGTCGGATAAAAATTTACCAGATAAACTGTCCAGTGAGAACTTAAGAACCGGTATCTTTTTTCAGTCTTGTCAAATGTGATTCACTGTGCCATAAATCATTTCCTTATTACCTCCATGTCTTGAATCTGTCATAGTTAGGTATTCTAAACATACACTTCCTATAGATTTGATAGCACTTAATCATAGTAGAAGAAGGGAGTTAACTCAACACTGTTAGCATTACTAGGTATTGCTCCTGATACATTCTGCTAATGAACAACAAAAGCCTTATAAGTTTCATGCAAGGTGATTTAATTAAAGTATTTCACCTATTTATTCAGTTTCTCAATATTTTCAGTACATACTTAGTACATTTTCCTAATTTAATGATAAGTGCCTTCATTTAATGCTTTTACATACATATCTACTCATGATGTAATGTTTCAGTACATAGATTTCATCTTATTTCCAGAAAATTTAAGTTATAATGACCTATATATAAGAAGTTACGGGTTTTATATTCTTGTAGGCCTCAAGGTGTATAGAAGCACACCTGCCAAAGTGACAAAGATTTCCTTGGGAGTCAGCTGCACCAATTGTTGTGGAGATTTCACAAGAACAAATATATCTGGATCAGCTTCATTGAAGCTTTTGGGGAGTTATGCGAAATGGATGTCCCTTTTTATATTGTGCTATTTCTCCTCCCTTCTTTTAGTTTCCATGATTTTCTGTTAGCTTTAGATTTGATTCGATGCAGGTTGCAATCACTAGCAAAACAAACTTCTCTAAATAGCAGCAGGTTCAGCAATAACATACGAAGGCCATTGGGAAAATGTGATGCAAAGGTGACCTTCTTAGTGTTCTTATAATACATTATCCATGCATATTGTTTTATCAACAGATGGGATGAATCTGAGTATAGAATTTCATAGTTTAAATTTCCCAACTGATGTGGTTCAGTTTGCAAAGATTGGTCCATACATTTTATGTTACCTGACGAGTTGCCTCCCTTAGTCTATCTAAGATTACTCTGTTTTAGTATAGATTTGACATTCTTCATAAAATCAGTGAGAGAGTTCTGGTCAGTTTATATATGCTGTGCATCGTTCATATTTTGTTAAGTACTAGGCAAGCACATTTTGCAGTTATTTTACAGGAGAATCAGCTTGGCTTTCTTTGCGTCTTTTATTCCTTACATTTTGAGATTCCATAAATAGTACTATTTTTGTTGTGAGATATCACAGATATCACCAGGCACTAACACTACATGCTATATTAGCTATGAAAAATGATGACATTGACTTGTTATAAGGAAACTGTATGTTTAAGCGTGGAAAGTAAAATGAAAGCATGAAGGTGTCTCATAGCTGTTGATCAGTATCATGGCTCTATATCATCGACAAATGCCATACATCATAGGAAACAGACGATTGTGAATTTTACACATGTTGAGGTTGCGTTTTATTCAGAATCGCCCACAGTTTTGAAACTGAGAAGCGGTTCCCCTAATCCGACTGGCATATAAATTCTTAAGGTCTCACTGGATATTTTCATCTTTTGACACAGCCCCCTCTAATTTTTAAGGTAGAAGGAATGAACCTAATTATCACAAGCCTAGCATTTATAAATTCACACAGAAGCTAAATCTGTAATGTGGTTGAAATTTACTTTGAGTTAGGCTTGGAAATTTGTTGGCTTGTTGGTGACTGTCTGTCACAGTTAGATGAACATTGGAGATCAAATGCGTAACTTGGGCTGCAAATGAGCAGCCAACTTGGCTTACGTATTTACATGTGTCTGCTACGGAGGTAAATATCTAAAAATCTAGATCATCGAGGGGTGATGAAAAGTATGCTTATTTGTTATAGTACTAGTGAACTTGATTCATGCATAAGGCATATACTGATTCTTTTAGCTGCCTTGTCACAGTAAAATATTGAAAATAGCTCTTTCCTGTCAAAAATGAATGTAAAAAGAGGGGTTGGTGGCAGTGTTGGTTCAGTATAAAAGCCACCAGTTGCATTAGGAATTAACCTGATTGCCACAGTCAAAATCTCAAATGTATACTTTCTACAAAAATCATTAGTTTGTTTTTATTTGTATCTTCAGTGTAAAATTATTCTCATTTTTCTGCAATAGGGTAATTGTTGGATCAAAATTCACCATATAAACTGTCCAGTGAGACCTTGAGACGTCTGTTACGGGCTCGCCATCAATGGTTATATATGACTTGACACTACCGGACAATTAGCCTTTGCCCAAGATTAGACGAAAACTTTCCAGACAAAGCATTTATTTTAACCGGGGATAAAGGAAATGTGTAATTCATTGTTTTTTTACTTCGGACGCTGTAGTAGCAACATTTGTATAGAACTCAGAATTCTCAGAACAAATTTACCCATGCACAACTGGAAGTACCTGCAATAGACCCTAATGGTTTGACAGTTACGCGGTGGTGGCATTGCAAAATACGGTGGTTATGTTATCCGAAAGTATTCACTTCTTCATGGACTCTATGAATGTTGGCACGAGGGAAGCACGAATCCATCGGACACGTATGCTTTAGGCATGCATAATCATTGCTGCCGGATGACCCCGTCTTTGACAACAATGCAGCCCAATGGGAAGACAGCTTCCATCCCATCTGTGACAGTCGCAACATAATCTCAGACTCATTTGGCATTTGAACTCACTTCAGCCAATTTCTTTAAAACAATCAATGGATACGTGGTGAAATCTTTGCCGTTCATGGAGACAAAACATGAATCTTCGCTAACAAATTCAAGATGCTTCACAGATCATTCCAGGATGACGTCACTGGCTTAGGCACCTATTTTTCACCATATTGTGAGGTCACTAGAGTAATGGCGGCTGTTTGCACCTCGGCGGTCGTAACTATGCATTGAAAATGACCAAATGTGAAACAGTACCAGATTTCCTGCCCAGCCTATGCAGAAGAAATCCCAGAACTACTGACATTAACATATGGAGTAATATTGTTTAATTTTACTATGAAGTGCTCATTCCATGATCAATTGAAGCTTACAGGTGCAGTTGGATAATAACATCGATTTAACCATGTTAAAACTCCAGAGCACTTTTCCTTTTTCAAGTACTAGCTTGGTACTTTTCATTTTGTATCTTTTTGCAAAGCAATATGCACTATCTACCATATCTGCCTATGTATTGGCTATTGGCTATGTGCACAAACTGAACAATATCCCTGATCCAACCAATTCCTTTCTTATTCCAAACATCTGCAATTGTTTCATGACCTTTTACCAAGCACAGTTGCCAGACTACCAAATCAAAATGTATTCTAACAAAAAATATCAAATAAAATTCCAGTCCTGCATGATTCACTCACAATCCCTTCTGTGTGGCTCCGTTTAAGTCCATGTTTCAAACTGCATTTTGGGCATTCCTGTGAATTGGGGAAATGACAATTAGACAACCTGGTTGCAGAAACCCAAACTTAACTTCAGTTTTCTCCAGTTCAGATCATTGACAATGGTTTAGCTGTCAAGTTTACGCATTACAACACTCCTTTTATTGCCTTAAATATCATATATGCCCCACCCCGCAATTTACAAGTCCAGTGCCCTGTCCATGCACTACGTCAAGATTACAACTACTGGGTTGTCATTTGGACCTACTCTTCCTTATCTATGAAAGGGTTGCCCTTAACTAAGCAGGAGTGTAACAAATCCTTGCCCATCTTGCTCTTGCTGTGTGGTTTTAATCATCAATTATTCAAGACTCATAGTTTTAGAATTGGGGCAGCAACAGATGGTGCTAAGCAGGGTCCATCAGACAGTTACGTTCGGGTCTTAGGTGGGTGGCAGTCGGATGTCTTTAAGAAATACATTCACCTGAGCGACAGAATTTCTAGTTTGTAATTCAGAGCTGGCTTCGATATTTGCACACATTACCACAGCACTTCTACTGCCTGGTTCTGCTTTCAGGTTTTATTGGTGCACAGGTTGATACAACCTTTCAGATCATATGGGCATGTCACTTCATATGGGTTCCTTGGAGAGCACTTCACTTCATATGGGTTCATTGAAGACATGACCATCTTACAACACGTCCTTCCACTGGTGTTCTGTGACATGGAATACATGCATTTCTGGCGATTGTGTGCACAGTTCAGCAGTCTCATGGGTGCACAGACCGATAGAGCCATCCACATCATATGGCACTGTACTTCATATCGGTTCAATGAAGAACACTTCTTATGGGTTCATTGACAACGTGACTATCTTACAACACTTTAGTCTCCCACTAGCATTCTGTGACATGAAATACAAACTTTTCTGGAAATTGTGTGCCCACTTACTTCAGAATTCATGCTATTTGACACAACATGTCCAGGAATTTGTTTTGTTTTCTGTGTGTGATAACTATGTCAGTGCACAGGACTGGCTCGAAGTGTAAGTTGAATTTTTTGGCAATGTTGTTGCTCATTCATACTCTTTAAATGAACTCACAAATGTTTTGATTTATTTCATCACATGCTGGCACACCCTGCTGCAGTTGCATTACTCCACAATTAAGCAGGAATTGGATTTCATTACGAACAGGCTGATCATAGTAACCCTTTTCAGGAGTCTGAGAAACATTACAAAGATTTACAGAAAAAGAAAACCAAATTATGGAAAAAAGCTAATGAATAAAAATACATAACCATAAAGATATATCAAAACAGAAACAAAATCGAAGAGCTAACTAAACTAGTTAATGGGAGAACCAAACTTGTTCTAACAAAGTGTAAAGTGTATACAGACCAAAAAACTACATAATAAAATAAAACAGCATGATTGCTAGGGTGGGATATAACCAATTTCTTTTCATTCAATAGAACATTTTAAAGACAGACACAACTATGAATCGTGCACCACAATTCATGATTAAACATAATTTAATATTGGATAGGGAAAAATCGCTTTAAATTATATCAAACTGATGATTTTACAGAATAAATACAATCCACACATTCCTTCCCGTACAGAAATTTCTTATGGATTCCACTTATGGAATCCTTATGGAATAGATATGGACTGAAGAACGTATGGAATCAGACAATTTATTCCATATCAGTTCCATAAGTACTTCACAGCAAGTGAAAATTCCATATGGAATAAAGTTGCAACTTTAATCCATAAGCACTTTTTACATATGAAAAGCAGGCTCATGTATTATAGCATCATGGAAAATACTCTTTGAAGAATTAATAACCTAAACTATCTGATTAAAATAGAAATATTGGTGGGAGTTTGTGTACCTGTATATGTCAGTGTAGCTGATGTAGAAGGATGAATCTATACTCATAAATTTTAAGTAACACATGTATGTCAATTTTCTTTAATTTATTTCCACAGATGTTTAAAAACAAAGACATGACAAAAAAGTAGGGAAAATGTAAACATGATCAGAAATTTAGCATTAAAATACAAGCATAGATGAATCTTTGGTGCAAGGTGGATTTTGGGCTTGATCTAATGTTTATTCTGAAAAGTAATTTTTTAGGCTTCCTATTAAAATATGCTCTTCAAAAATCATACCCTAGTGCAAATGTGACTTAAATTTCAGCAAAATCAATGAACATTCCTCGACATTCCCTCAAATGTCCATTTTCACTAAAATCATGGTATTTTAGGAGATTTTACCAACATTTAAGAAAATATCAATGAAATTTTGTGATTGAAATTTCACTGATTCTCCCAACATTTCTGAAAATATTAGTGGGAATTTTTTATTGAAATTTCACTGAGAGTTTGTCAAAAATTCTAAAAATATAGTGATATTTTGTGATTGCAATATCACTGAAATTTTAGTTTAAAAAAATATAAATAAGATATAATAAAATTTATTTTTGTTTCTTGTACAATTTGATTGATTTTCAGCAGCATTTATATTCCCTGTTTCTGATAACTGTAATTGTATTGTTTATTTTGGGAACAATAACTTCTTTCCACATCTTTCTGTATTATATTTCTTTATCAAATTTTGTTATTGTTGTTGTTGTACTTTTTAAAACTTAAACTGGATTTAACTGCCCTCAAACAAGTTTTCTTGTTTTCAGTTTTGAATCAGAATTTCTCTTTTCTCCTGACCTGAATCTGATTTTCCTCGATATGGACCCTTTTTTAAATATAGTCTCCGAAACTTTTTTAAAATAATGCTCTATCCGGTCCCATTCCGCAACGGGCTTTCTAATAAGTATTTGTTCCGTTTATTATTTAAAGGATGATCATTGTAAAGAGCTTTCTGATTGGTCAAAATTTTGTACTTGTCCAATGAGTAGTTGCATAACGGAAGCTGACGGGAATGCTAAACATGGCGATTCGAGCGGGATACGAGTTTGAATAACCATTTGAAAAATGTGCGGCAAAGAGAATAGCTTGAATCAAAGTCGATGGGAGCGTAATTGGTCAGTGTGTACGAAAACTGAACGCCAGGATTAGCATTTCGCTTTTTGTGTCATAAAGAGAGTAGTGGATAACGTGCTAAATAGAACAAGGAATTGAACCAGGATGATTTCGAAGTTATATAACTCAAAACTGATTAACTTCCAGGATGAATTTAAGGACAAAGTATAGATCACTGGTGGGAATTCTTGCGAAATACCCATGTCTATCTAAAGATGGTCATATCTTTGCAGAATTTTCTTGGCCCACACGTAGAATCATCGTTCAGTATTGTGAGGCATTATTGTGTATATTATCTAAATATTCTAGGTGTGTTGGAATTTAGTGTAAAATAAGAGTACTTCTATCATGATAAACGTTTGTCACCCTGCTTATTGAACAAGAACTAATTCAAGAGACCACAACAGCATCATAGTTTGTACATTAATAAAAAATCAAGTTGCAGTACAAGTGACATGGCAGGCTTTTAGCATTTCTTTTCATGTCTCAAATGGATGCTTTTTTGTAATTTTGCATTATTTTCACAGTTGAAATTTTCAATGCAGATTAATATTTTATATATGTTTATGTGTTCACAGATGCCTGTGCATATATTCTAGGCTTGATACTTTGATTTTTAAAATCACTTAATTATTTAGTGTCAAGCCAGATTCTTCACATCATGTTGTATATACTATAAATATTGTACATAACAGATAGGCCTCAAGGTAGATTAGTTCTGCAATTAAGTTACCTTCTCTAAATAAAGTCATTTTTATTACTAATTTTATTATTATTATTAACTCCCATATCTCTTGCCTTGGATGTCATATAATTACAACATCTGTAAAAAAAATCATGCAAACTTAATATCACTTTGGTTAATAAAGACCTGTTTAAGTCATATTCATTATTAATCTGAAACCTTCTGAAACTTAAGTAAAATACTATATAATGATCAAAACTGTAGTGAAATCTCAAAACGTTTTAGTCAAATATTTGTGAAATCTCACCAGACTTTTCAGTGAAATGAAAAAGACTTAAGTGATGCCATCATGGATTAGGCTTTGTATGTGAGAAAGAAAATGAGGACAAGAAAAACTTAAATCTTATTTGATAATGTCTGTCAAAATAAAAGTTATATCCATTTTAAAAATTATGGTGAAATATTCATTATTGCTTTCCAATAATGTCTAAGAATCATTAGGCAGTTTAATAGAAATCTGAAGCAGATTTTTTTTATGGTTTAGACAAAAAGTACTTAAAAAAACCCGTCTGAAATCCGCCTTAAGTATGCCTGGAAATTTTTGTATGGGATGAACTATTACCAAATTCCAAATGAACTATTTACAAATTCCATATGGTATATTTGCCAACTCCATATGGACTATTCACAAATTCCACATGGAGTATTGCCAAATTCCATATGGATTATTCACAAATTCCATATGGATTATTGCCAAATTCCATATGGAATTTTAATTTTATTCCATATGGACAACCTACAGATCTCATGGACTAATTAGAATATTCCATGAGATTTTCCATACTGAGTACGTAAGGAGTCCATAACATTTCCATATGGATACAGTGAAATCGATAAGAGTACTTTAACTATAGAATAGAAATGTCCATATGGATATTTCTGTAAAAGTACGTATGGATTCCATATCCATTCCATGTGAAAAAATTTGTATGGGTAATACATTGTTGACAATCAGAGACATGCAAACAGTGTGTGAAACTTGCCAAAACATTTGACATAGCCACAGATTAGTAGTCCTGTTGATAATAAACTTGTCCTACATTTCATCATATAAGAGGGCACACATTATCAATGACTCAATGATAAATGTAGCTAGACATTAATTAGCATTTTACATGACAATTTAGATACTGAAACACAGAACAGGAAGAAAAGCACAAAAATATATTTATATCGCATTTATTATATGAGTACTATATGTTGTGAGATATTCGTTTTTTTGTTGTCGACATTTCTGGACGAGGCCTTATCTCATAATATATCTTTTGTCAGATTTTCGACCGCTCTCTACCAATTAATACATTTACATAGACTGACATTTGTATGTGGATGGTAAGTAAAATTCCTCTTCTTTTCACTCAGGTTTAAATCTTTGAGAATACTCACACACCTGTGTCTCTATCATCTGTTGACCCGCTGTTAAATTTCAGACGCATGTGTGGAATGCAGCATCACTCTGCTACCACAAATATACATTATATTTTTTTAAAACATCTTACTTGTTGTTTTTTTTCAATAGGCAGGTAGGAACAATAACTACAATCGACCAAATGACGGCCAATTCCTTTTTTAAAAATGTACCCAAATAAAACAGTTTGCTGAAATTTCAAAGAAAATATTACCTTTGAAGAACCGACTGTTATGAAAATGCACAAAGCAAACAAAACAAATCAGTCTCAATCATGCAATAAAATTATTTGATGTTGCTGCCACAATAAGAAATGTGCATTTGTTTGGTTCTCCAAAGCTGGCCTTTAGCAGTAACTTCAATAACGCATGCACCTTTCATCAAAGAAAGCCGACTACAATCTTTTCTTCAAAGGAAGTCAGTACCAAGCTTAATAAAAGCAATGGAATCTGATGGATTTTTCATTTTCCAACGTGACTGGAACATGTTTACTGTGCTGTGAAAGTTTCCTTTTTGCAGGGAAAAAGTTTATGCTTATGAATGCTACCAACAGCAGCTAAAAACACAAACTTAATTTTACCGACTTGGGATGTACTAAAAAGTAAATGTGCTTTATCATTCGTTACATGATTGTGCTATGTTTATCCACTGAATTCAGACTTATATGACCTGTGACAAAATTATTATTTTAAATGTGTGTGCATTTTTTTGATGGAATTACTTGTATTGTGGATTAACTGATGAGATTTGCGGGTGAGTACATGGTGTTGATACTCTATTCATGCTATACATTAGACATGTATATATCAACAGCATATACATTTATGTACCAATCCCTGGTTCTCTAAATAAAGAAGAATATAATATATGCCTTCTCTGTTTTCACTACAGGTGTATTTCCCATTAAATATGCATCAATTTAAGATGGTAACTGTGCCAATGAAGCACATATTTTACCGCCCGCGTTTGATACCTACCTACCCCCACACCATTTTTTTGGGGTACATGCATCACTTTTTTCAGCTAACTAACCTGGTTGCTTATAACATGGTTCGGTCTATAACATGGCTCCCAACTACCATGTTATAGCAGGGTCATACTTTACCACAAGAGAGAACCTTCTTTTTCTTAAAATCTGAGTCAACAGCATCTCCCATCACCCTTTTTCATTATTCCCATTCTTAATCATAGCATTAAAAAGAAACTTTTAAATACAAATCAAACAGTCAATTGAAAAGTGGGTTAGAACAATGTTGTATGGTTAGCTATACTAAAGTTGCCACAAATGGGAGCATGCTTTTGGTTCCAGTTTCACACTAATATATTCTCTTAACTGCTTGATTATATTTGTGCCATTATATACAAATCTCTTTCATTTAATCACGTATCAATACATACACTGTTGGATCCAGGAATAATGATATTCTCTGTGTTTGGCATATACATTTAGGTTTTGCATTGATTTTATACAGGGTATATTTTTTTATATAATTGGGAATTAAAACAACACATCATGCAACTTTTTAGATATATCTAACAAGATATTCACTTGCTAAGTGCTAGGTATTTTAATCTGGATATAAGTTGTAATTACAATATTATATTTTTGCTCTTACATTTTGTTCATCTCTTGATGCAGTTCTGAGTGTGGAAGCTGACATATCTGACATCTTTCTCTGTCTATTTTTTAATTTCATAGCATCGTGTATCTGAAAACAAATTATATGCAGACAAGATTAAAAATAAACTGTCCATTCTAAAAAGACAAATCTCTCACTAAATTTGATCCATGGACTATAAAAACCGTTTTAGGAATTGATCAAATCATGATAGTGCCATATTATCTCATTTTTGGTTAATAATGTTGTCATACAGCATACAGGAAATTTCCAATGTTTCACAGTATCACTTGCTATTAAAGTTCTGAAGATTTCATGAACATTTATTTCTTATAAATTGTGTCGTGTGCATGTTAATTGAAAGCAAAATGTTCTTGTTGACCACTTTATGGTGCTGAATATATATTACATGGAATTTGTTGAAAAGTATATATTTCATTGCAATGTTCTATGGACAAATCATTAAACGCAATTTTGGGAAAGTTTACTGGATATCCAATATTGTACCAAGTATACTGAGATATTCATAGTTTAATTTACACTTTCATTCAGAAAAGGCACCATCACTTTTCCAAATAAGAATAAACTTTCATTCAGCCATATTCTTATGTTTACTAAATGAATGTTCTAGAAGTAGTATATTTTCTTGCTACACTTACCTGCTTATTTAACAAGCAGTGGAATATGAAAATAAACAGACCCTGGAAATAAAAAGATAAAAGATTTTACTTTCAATAATCTTTAGACCTTTGCATAAAACTTACACATAGTTACAGTTCATGCAATGTTTCCAGTCCCCAAGCAGTGCAGTGTGGGTGCAGATGACTGAGACAAAAACACCGTCTCTCGGTGTGTCCTGATGCAGTTGCCATGACATATCGTGGAGGATGGTTCTGAACATCATGCTTGCTTGCGGAGTCGCATTCCATGACGGACTGAATGTGGTCACGATAAGAAAAAGGGTGTGGTGTACTGTTTATGCCCACGCAAGCATTCTCAAAACAAGTTGAGAGAGAGAGGCACTGGTTTATTTACCATCTTATCTCTAGCGTGAGCAATTTTAATACTTTTGATACTGGAAAAATCTGATTATTCATTTAATTATAAACACTTGCTAGTTCTAACAAAGATAATGTTTGATAACATAATCCCAAATCAAATTTTAGATAACATATACATAATGGCAATGAGTCACAAAAGTATTCATACTCCATTATAGCGACAAATCTATTTTTCCCTCACTACAAAATTACAAAATCTATAGATGCAGTCATGTCCTTATTTATGTAGCAGTTTGCACAATAAACTTTGTTAATGATCACATACAAATCAGTGATATTGTACTCCTTGATGTGAAAAGAATAATAAATTCAAACAAATTAATAACACTATTGCTTTATACCAGACTAAAAAAAAAAGTCACACAGGTTCTGAATGTTACCCAATGAATGAGTTCCCATTAACATAATGGATGATTTATTTTGACATCCAATCACTCGATTATATATGTGTAATTAAAACTTTAGAAAGTATAGTTCTGATGGTTGCTGAATGAACACAGTAAAACAAAAATTATTGCTAACAGTTAACTTACCATGTAATGTTCCATTACAAAGATGATTGATAAGCTAAGTTTATTCTCATACTGAATTTCTATATTTTGGGAAGAAAAGGAGGCACATTTATACACTTTTCTGTTTGGATGAGCAGTGTCACTACATACAAGTTTGTTATTGTCATATATGTGTCCGAGAGAGAGATGGAGAGAACATTACTAAGGTTTAATATCTATACACTACTTTATGTTGTACTATTTAATATCAATTATCAAAGTAGCAGAGTTGTTTTACATATGGTCGCAAAATCGATCCTAGATACTTTTAGGTGCACAAGTGCATTGTTAAAAAATTTTTTTGTTACAGTATACTGTAAAACCACAGGCTATTATGATGTTTGAGTTTCATACAAGGAATATTAGTGATAGAAAGAAGAACTTGTGAACTAATCAAAACGTTATTATCAATTAATATGCCTTTGTCTGTTTATTGTCTTGAATTCATTGTGCAAGTCAAATCAACTAACTGAAAATTATTTGCTAATGAATAAAGGGTGATATAGGGAGCTGGAAATAAAATTAGTTGTTTAAAATGGACAATGGTATCTGATTATAAATCAATCTTGACATCTCAGTCTTTCCGTAAGTGGTCTTCATTTACTGTCTTTTCAAATGGCAATCAGTAATATCGACCAGCCCCTCCTAGGTGGAGTTACCAATGGCATGCCTGCCCTGGTGCGGCAGTGATTTGAAGGTATTTATCCCTCCACTGTGGCATGAACGTGGAGGGGATTAACTTTCACATGGCGATATGTAGGGAATCGAAAAATCACATTTACTGATACTTAAATCTTTTTGACTCTAAAGCATATATGTAAAGTATACAAGTACAAAACATCAGTGTCCATCATTGACTCTAAAGCATATATGTAAAGAACATAAGTATATAAACCTTGTCCAACAGTCAATCCATTAGTTAACTAAATTAGTATCCAGTGTGCCAGCCAAATTAAAAAAGAATTTTTTATGCGCAAGTTTTTAAAAACAATAAATGTCAATTACTGCTCAAATGATATGGCTTGGTTACCTGTAAGGAATTGAAGATCGTGAACAAATACTGAAACACTACCATGTCCTCATTGACTGAAAGGATCCCAAAGACCCATGTGACTCCTGTTATTGGCAGTAGGACTCCAAGACTTCTCAAGCTTGTCCTAAATTTAGATTTTGCAAATGTTATAGAATATTTCATTTTTAAACCTTGATTTTTACTTTACTTTCTCTGAATTTGGTGTCAAAAGAAGGCATAGTAACTTTTTAATATGTACCAGGAATAGATAAATATCATTCAATCACTAGTAAGAACAGATAAACCTGACAAAGAAAAAACATAAAACAAGAAAACACAAATAGTGAATCCCCTACTGAACTCACTGAAGGACACAATGAACTCATTATATCACGAAACGATACTAATTCATCTTTTTGAATTATGTCTACACGTGATCTTGTGACATAACTTATTTTGCTCCCGTGACTGTATCAAGTACACAAAATTTTTTAGAATGCACGTTTGGTTCATGCAGAATCTCCAAAAAGCTAAATCTGTTCTAAAAAAATGTGACAAGTCAGCGCAATATACCCCCAACCTTAGAAATGCAGAGAATAAGATAGGTTCCGCAGAAATATTTGACTTAATGCTAATGTAAATTATAAACAGAAACTCCAAAGTATTTCCAACTCATGCAAAGGCTATTTTTTTGGCAAATATATGTAACTCTTGATTTGAACAAAGTAACTTCAGTATTTGAAATGTAACAACAGAAATCATTTATTTCAACAGCATTATTTATTCAAGTTACAATGTTTTTGTGCATCTTCATTTGAGGAGCATCTCCCATATCTTAAAAGCATGATCATTTCTGAAACTCAAGCCTTGAGTCAGTTTTGATCTTCACATATCTCTTTCCATCCTTTTTTGTTATGTAATTTGTTTTGCAGATACTATACAAAAACATTTTAGAATCATGCATGCCCCTCCATTGGGACTTGATGTTACAAAATAAAGACAAAGTTAAATTTAAAAAAAATAAATAAAAACTTATGTGAATATGATAAACTACTACTGTTAATTCAAAAACTGCCAAAATATAATTGCTGTTCGAAGAAATATACATTGTATGATGTAGTCTTCTTATTATGTTACATCCAACTGATGCAAAAACTATAGGATGAATTTTTTGGAAAGCCAACTTATGCAAAAAAAAAAAAGAACCCCTAAATACACTGTACCTAAATCAATATAGAAGAATGAGCTTATTTTAGTTGTGAAAAGCCTTAAAATAATCAAAGGGGGTGTGTATCTTGAGCACATTTTAAAATGAAAACAAGAAGAAAAATGAGACCACAATGTAAAAGTATAAGTACTCAGTTGCTGGACTTTATAAAAACTGAAAAAGATTATTCTTATTATCGTAACTAAAATAACATTGCTAAATATGTTTTGATGTCAGAACATTAAACCCATATTTTCGCTATATGTACAAAATGTGGTGATTCATTTCAAATAAAGATTATATTTGTACTTTAGTAAGCCAGTAAGGAATTGATTGTTTTATTACAGAGGTATTACTTTATCAATCTGTTGGAAAGCAAACTACTTAAGTACCTATTATTGCATATTGGTTCTGACAGGCCTACTAATCGCGATGATTAATAAATAAGAAGTCAGATGGAAACAAAAAGAATGAAAAAGGTACAATTGAAACATTTGAGCTAAATTATATATAAATTATAAAAGGTAGCGTAAACGGACGTTTTAATGTAAAAGGCATTCAATATAAATTTCATAGTGCATTTAAGTTTTATTTGAATGAAGATTTTTAATTACAATGAAATATCTCAGTTTTGAACATAACTATCTTTAGTACCTTTGGAATCTGTTTGTACCGGACATCTATACTAATGATCATCTCCAACAAATGGAGGTAATTCCTCTTTTTAACCTTGAATTAGGCAGTTAACAGCAACAACGTGAAGCCACAGGTTTCAACATACAAAATGCAATTAATGTTAGATTGCTCAAAGATATTACACTGACGTATTTATTGTAAAGCCATGCTAGGAAGTGGATATGCAAGTCTGACACCACTTGGAGAATGTGTTTCTTTATTGTACTGTAAATATTATCACTTCATAAAACTTGCAATAACTTTTTACGATGCCTTTAATTTCCAAATATATACATCTTGACAGCAGCTCCTGTGTAGATTTTAATCCAACACTAATATTACAAATGTTTTATTATTTTTATACTACAATCGTTCAATATCCCCAAAAAGCTAGGTAGATTATTATTATTATTGTTATTACTATTATAACATAATGAAAAACAAATGGTCAGTCAGTTCCCTATCCAAGATACACTTTGCTTTAGAGGCAAAGACTTGTGTATATCTATATATACACACACACACACACACATATACACAAAAGGAATAAAAGGGCCTCAACTCAGTAATGTATTCATCTATTCATAGGCAAAACCTATTATGTGTGGACTTAGATGCTTGGTGTTAATAAACATGATGAAAATCACATTTGTCTATGATGTTTTCACTGCATCATCTTTATCTTTAAAAGAAACTGTTTCTGGATACATGAATGTTGCATACAACTCATATGGCTTAAAGACAGTAAGGATATGTCTTTACTATTCAGTTGAATATTCTTTGTGTGTTCCTGTGTGTGATACTAGTCTATTAATATGAAATCTTTATCACAGAGTAATAAGGTCATGTTTCATGTAGATAATGGACCTTTAATTTATGTTTACTCACATTTCAAATTAAAACTTACTTAATCTTCTCCTTTTTGTTTTTCTTCATTACTGCAGACAAAGTGAACATCTTCCTGATTACAATCACTATTATAACCACATTGATCTATTGTGTAGGAAATACATAATATAAAATAAGTGATATAAATGTCATCAAATAAGCATTCACACACAGAATCTAGAGGCACAATTTTTAGTATGTAGGATCAACTAATTTACAACTCTTGTACCCCAAAGTTTCTGTCACTTATGCAGTTTAATAACTCTCAGACATTAATCAAGCTAATCAGCAGTCTTACTTTGAAGGGTCAATCATTATGTGTTTAAAAAGAGAATAATTTTTGTGTATGTTTAAGGCAAAGAAGGAACATTTTCAAATACAGTAAAATCAATTTCAACAAAATACAATTAATTAGAATTATTATAATAATATAATAAAAATATAAAATAATAATTATAAAAATATAATAGAGATAATATTACACTTTTTCTGTTCGGGCAGATGCCACAGGGTCTTAACATTTACAGAATATCAGCAGATTTTACTCACAGTAATGATTAGTGCAACTGGACCAACAAAAGCCCATATCAGTCCATGTTGGACAGAGAGCCAGCAGCTGTCAGAAGAAAATGGAAAATGCAATATGAAAAATTCAGTTATTCTTTATTGACTTTCTAACAGCAACATTTATTGCCATGATTTTTAAAATATGCAGTGGATACTAAAAACTTTGATCTGTCTGTTCCACTTGTCTGTCTTTTACCAAACGTCCTAAACCAGCTGTGTGCGATTTCAAAACATTTAGCATTTTACTTGCAAATATTGTTAATGTGTGTGTGTGTGTGTGCACAAGTGATGGGTTTCATCTTATGTTCTTGGGTCAAAATGGTTGCTTTAATTATTGAAATATGCAAGGAGGAAAATAATAGGAGAGACTTAAAGTAAAATTTTTACAATTTTTCGTTCCCATATCCATGAAGTCTGCTAATCCCAAGAGAGACACCAACAATTCCCCCTGGAATTACTAAAAGAAACAGGAAAGATAAAACTAATGCTTACTAATATTACTGTAAAAGACGCTTCTTTTGTATTTGATTAATAAGTTCATAAAGTGCATTTCAATACAAAACTTTCATAATTTCTAAGAGCTTTCTTGCTTGACTTTTAATTATTTTAAAGACAATTCATGCCAAGCAGAATTTGTTAGATCTACTTTAAATTCTAGTACATGTATATAGTTCTGTTAAAATAACCAGAACATGCTCACATTCAGCTTTATAACTTGTGAATTAAAGAAATGCTTGCAATCTTTTCAAAATTCTGATGGCATCATTGGCAATTTTGTATTGTTAACATTAAATAGTACCAGTATGTTAATATATTGACTCTATCATATGTTTATATTGCACTCTATACATAATCAGGTCTAACAATTTCAAATGAGTATTTAATCAAAGATCAGAAGGGTCATGAAAGAGAGGCCAATCAGTCATCTCAATGATCAATTCGAAACAAATTGTCTTACTCCAAGCGAGTGGCAAGAGCCACTTGCGGCTGGATCGGGTTCGGAACACATAGAGGGTAGACACAGCTATCTCTATTCCTTCCACCAGCATAATGAAAAATACAGCCAGATAAAAGTAGTGGAGACATGCAGCTATCACTGTACAGGCAATCTGAAACAAATTCGTGCACAATATTGGGTATTAGGTTTAAATTATTTAAAGAAAGTGTGTTATCTTCCAGATACATTTGAACTAAGTTACATACTATATTTTATTTTAGTTTTTGTGTACCATGGTCAATATTTCAGCTAGAAAAAACGCATCTGAAAAGAATTCTGGCACAATATCAATATGATTATAGAAACAGATGTAACAAATTTTGTTAAAAAATTAAATTTGATTCAAAACAGCTTTAAAAATTCTAGAAAATTCAAATACAGTAAATTAGTTACAAATATTGTATATATTTGTATATATATTTCCATATATATATGGAAAGTGGATTTCCAACAAATTCAAATTTACTTAAGCTAATTGTTGCCCATAAAAGTCAATTAGTGCTGGCTTATACATGATGGTGCATTAACATAATAACCTTTAGCTTTTTTATAGAAAATAAATTAAATGACAATTGTTTAAATTGGTGGAGAAAAGAAAGAAGTAAGTGGCAGATCTTTTATGAATCATAC
Organism: Sinohyriopsis cumingii; assembly: GCA_028554795.2. NCBI lineage: Eukaryota > Metazoa > Mollusca > Bivalvia > Unionida > Unionidae > Sinohyriopsis > Sinohyriopsis cumingii. The sequence continues at coordinate 174,778 of CM068826.1, read as the reverse complement.
TCCATTTGTCTTCAATTTCCAAAGTATTTATATGACTTTTTGCAGTCGAAGATTTCCAACCATAGCATTTTCTCTGTCCATACGAAATTTTTGTAATGGAAAGATGCAGTCATCAACAGTGAATGCAATGTTAAAGCCATTCTATTTTTAGTAGAAGTAGATTCTCTTGTAGGTAAAAAATGGCAGTACATCTGTACTGTGTAAACCATGCAAGATATTAAACAAATCTGCTCATGTATCAAAGTGATACCGTTTTATTGGAAGCTCTGTCCTTTCTTTAAATAGCAGTGATCAGAATGCAAATGCAGTTAAATATTACCAGCACTACGGAATATGTTGGTTCTGATGAGCTGTCGGTCATACACTCATGCAACAGCTATGTCGGCAATAGAAACCAGAACGAATAGTCACAGCTCTACATATGTCTCCATTTTTTCTGACTGTGAATGACCCACCTATCTCTTCCTTGCTGGATTTTGCTCCTATCAGCCCACAATTGCAAAAGGAGATCATTGTAGGTAATTACATAAATTTATCATGATTACTAATGCTGCATGAATTTGAAGACCAAACTTCCATATAGTCAGGTCAGTGGGGCATGAACTTAGTAAGTTTCATACTCAGTATTCAACTATGACCCAAGTCGGCGAGCATAGACTTTCCAGATTATTAGCGAGTTCATACTAGCTTACAGTTGTTGCAAAGCAATTATGTGTGAGACCTTTCCTTCCAAAAGGCAAGAATTAAATGAAAAACTAAATTAGAGTAAAACAATACATGTGTTGACTAAATGACATCCTGACTTGTATGAGTATCACAAAGAATTTGCACCCAAAGCAGGCCATTTATTGTAGTACCATAAACATTAAAGTAGACTGGAGTAGAATTGACTCAAGGCTACAAACACATATCCTATTTGTTTATAAGATTGTTACATGCAAGGACTGCCATAGGTTTGTTCATGATGCAGAGATCTGAAATAAAGCTCTGCAGACAGTAAATAACTTACCAAGACAAAACCCCTTCATTTATAGAGAGAGTTGGATGGGAAAGGATATTACAGGAAAACAAATATGCAATAACTTCAACAAAGCAAAAGATTGTTTCAGAGCAAACTGTCCAGACATGCAAAAACATACATTCACAATTCAAATGCCACCTAGTGACTAAGCCATTGCATGTTCTTACAAACCACAAAGGCTAACTTGGGAAATACTGATTATGACGTACCGAGCAGCTACACCCATAAACATTGCTGTACTTAAAAAGAGGAATTACAGGCTCAGCCTGAAAAATATTGAGGATTATATTATCAATGATCTCCACTATGGCTTTCACACAGAACTTTCTCATCAGCTTTCCTCTTTATTTGAGTGTAAACGTTTGACAGGACTTTACTTGAGTATAAGGTCTCTGATTGTCCCTTTTGAAAATCCGCCATTTCATGTGTTCCAGAGCAGCCCCTCAACATAGTGCAAAGAAAATATTATGGGAAGTTCAGATGTACTGTTGATCTGCTAGCACCTCAGTTCCCTCAAGCATGAAAGTTGTTTTGCCTTAATCAACATAGGTGATGCTATTCGCATTCTTTGATAATTACGATGAGGTGTTATGTGCAAGATTTACTTTACTGCTGCATTCAAGAAATTCCCACACTCCTGACATTGTGGCCTCTTTTATCAAGTGGTCTTCAATATTATTTCTGCACTATGTTGGTATTTGGCAGTTAATATTTTTGATACACTGTCCAGTCGAGCACTTTTGTGGAGTGTACAACATAATTCATTTACATTTCTAACACTTACTGGTTGAATTGTGTTCATCTGTCCATTGATGAGCCTGATTTAGGAGAACAATGACAATTACTGCACTGATATTCAATAGGTTATATATTAAAAATCGCTTGTTACAAGATACTGGGACCATCGCCAGTCATAGTATACCTCAGTATTATAATAATACTTGACTGAAAAAATATGTAACCTAGTAGATTGTCAAATGACAAGATGATAATTTATTAAATTTTAGTTTATGCACAACTTGATGATTTCAAGTTATTTTAGGTACATGTTGCTGGTTTTATAATGAGGTTTCTCAGATAACATTAAGGGAAGAATCGGTGCTGTGGTATAATGATGTAATATCAGATTATAAGGCTTTAGTCAGTGGCTAACACTGGGATATAGGTGTTGTACATGTACCTTGAAACTGAGAAGCATACAGGGATTTATGCAAGAGTTTGTTATTAGCCTCTTACTTGCTATCTTCATGGGGCTTTTGCCAGCTGAATCCAAAGAGCCAACTACATTAGATAATCTTATGTAACAGTGCATCATATATAGTACCAGATGACCAATCAGTTCTCTGGTTTTTCAAAGGTACAGACAATGGATTTAGAGTCTCTGAATCAAACTTTTCACAGGGATTTGTGCTGGTCTGGTTTTTCAAAGGTACAAAAAACAGATTCTGTGTCTCCACATCAAACTATTATTATGGATCTTTGCTGGCCGTCAATCAACTGTGGGGTGTGTGTATTTTTTAGTGTGTGATCTCGCTGCATAATTCACATATGTTCAATTGCAGTTTTCAATAGATTTCATACATTGTATGATCGAAGAGTTACTGACAGAACCCAAACTCAATCTCTACATAAGCACCCACATATGACAATGAAGCCAAGGAAATACAGAGGACATTTTCAAGAAATAGACAAGCTACAATCACTATACTACTAGAGAGGATTTCAGAACTTTGCCTGACAGAGGAAAAATTCTTGGACTTATAACCAGATGACATTAGATAGTGACATTTAGTGGATACGTTAAATTACAACAATGTGGACTTAACTTTCACTGTTTATTTGTCAGAAATGTGGAATTAACATATATGGAATATTGTGAACCCGGTCATTGTGAACTATCTTACTGGTATGTGACCTATAATTAAATTCATGAATTTATCATACAGATCTATTTAAAATGACAGCATTATGGCTTTTAATGGATTTAATAGGACAGATTTATGGAAGACACACAGCTAAGTGGCTACATGTAATACATTGAACAAAGATGGTAACGACCAGAGATCTACAGTTAAGACAGCACCCAGAGGATCTTTTTGATGATCAGACATTCATTTCAGCCCGGGAGTAATGAAATCTCATCAATTCCTTTGTTCAGGGAATGTAGCAGCAACAGTGTTAATGATACAAACAGTTCTTGGAACAGACAAGTTCACCCATGTGCAACAGGAAGTGCCTTCAACACATCCTAATAGTTTGACAGTGACCCAATTGTCGGGGATGGTGGTGGCATTGCAAAATGATCTTGCTACATTATCTGAAAGTGTTTTGCTCCTCGACTGACTCTAGGAATAGTGGCACGAGGCAAGCACTGACCAATCTGACATGCTATTCTTTAGGGCATGCAGAATCATTGCTGCTGGATGTCCCCATCATGGACAACAATGCAGCCCTAGGGAAGACTACTTCTATCCCTTCAGTGATGGTTGCAATATATGAGGAAGAATTCTTGCCATTCGATGGGACAGTGCATCATAATCTTCGCCAATAAATTCAAGAAGGTGCACAGATTCCTCCAGCACTCACCTTATGTAGAGGAAATTCCAGTACAGGTCTTGGAACTTCCAACAATAAAGACTGGGAGTAATAAAAGTGTCCATTTTGGTAAAAAGTGCTGTTTTCACCATGTTCCATGGAAGCTTGCAGGTGCAGTTGGAAACACTACATTGATTTTTTCAGCAACTTTAAAACTCCACAGCGCTATCCTTTTTCTTTTTTTCTTCTCCATGTGCCAGTGTGGCAATTTGTTTCATATCTTTTTGAAAAACACTATGCGATATCTACCTATGTCTTGGCTATTGGCTATGTACAGAAACTGAACAATATCCCGCATTAAATAAATTTCTTATTTTCTTCTTCGCTTTTTGTTTTGTTCCTCAAAAACTTCATAACATTTGCCGCAGACTACCGTTGATAAATGTATTCTACAAAAAACTCATTATAGTCCTGTCTTAGATCAGATTCACTCACAATGCCATCCATGCGGCTCTATTTTATTCCATGTTTCTCCTTGCTCTTCATGCATTCTTGTGGATACTTTTCAGATTAGGGCATCATCAGGGCGCTAAGCATTGTCTATTAGACAATACTGTTTGAATCTTGGATAGGTGCCAGTCATATATCCCTTTGAGGAATATATCTGCCTAGTGATAAAATTTCAAGTTTGTAATTGTGTGCTGACTTCATGTCATTTTTGCACATCACCATAGCACTTCCTACTGCCTGGTTCTGCTCTTCAATTTTCTTCTTTCAGGTCTTGTAGATACACATCAGACTGGTACCAATGTCCACATCATATGGACACCTCAATTCAGATGGGTTCATTGGAGAGCACTTCACTTCATATGGGTTCATGCAAGACATGACCATCATACAACACAAATTTACCAAGTACATTCTTCCACTGTGTGCATTATGTGACAGGGAAATACAAACATGTATTGGATAGTGTGTTCACAGCTCAGCAGCTGTCTCATGGGGCACAGACCAATACAGCCATCCACATCATATGCCACTGCTCTTCATATAGTTTTATTGGAGAGCACTTCATGTGGCTATATTGAAAAGCATGACCTTCTTACAACTCCACTGAGGATATTGTGTGCCATTTTGACACAAGCATGTGCAGGACTGGTGGTGTCAATGGGGAAATCAGTGGCCAAAGAAAGAATTCTGGTGAACCGTGACAATTCTGTAACTGATGAAATTGTTAATTAAGGCTGATGTGTCTCAGGGTGGGATTTTTTTAGATTATTGCGATGTGGTAAATTCACAGTTCGATCACTGCAGAGCATTTCTTCAAGCAATTACCTGAGGATTCGGGATGAGACATTTTCAACAGACAATTCCATTAACACTGACATTGCCATCTTCAAAAATGGACCCATTTTGTGCTGGTGTCAAGATTTCTTTCTTTTGGAACTCAAGCATATGTCCTGTGCCCTGTAAGGGGCGGTATTTGAGTCAGTGGTGGCAAATGGCTTTGGGTGGAGGTCATGGGACAAATGTTCCTTTATTAATGGATTCCATGGGCTGTCTGTTTAGTAGGGAACTTTTTTTGTTGTACTTGAAGCTCCTGCTGGCATGCATGCGCTATGATGAGCAAAACCTTTCTGGTCATTCGTTTCGCATTCGAGCAGCCACAAATGCAGCTGCAGTTGGTATGGAGGACCATCTAATTCAGACTTTAGGAAGATGGTCTTCATCATGTTATACGTGCAACATCAGAGTTCACCCTACCCAACTTCTTTATGCTCAGGAACAATTGTGTTCATACATTTAGTATCATGTGTTTTTGGACATCAGTCCTTCAAAATGGACTTTCACATTCCAAACTGGCATCCTCGTGGGGGCTTTCATTTGATATATTAATATCAAATTCAATCTGGCATTTTACCCCCCAATGGGACACTCATAAACTATCAGCCTAGCAAAGATTTAGTGAAGATGGGATCAGCCCATAATACATTAACATGCTGGGATCAGCCTAGCACATAGTTTACTTAAGCTGGGAGATTCAGCCCAGAGTACACTTGAATGCAGGGATCAGCCTAGCACAGATTTTACTGTTGCTGGGATTAGCCTAGCACCAATTCTACTTAAGCTAGGATCATCCCAGTATGCACTGTAATGCTGGGATACACCCAGCATCAATTGGGAATTAGTCTTTACATTCAGATTCTAGTCCATGTGTAGCCCCCACAGAGAGAGCCAAATATTGTTTAAATATTTTAATTAAGTGTTGGTGGTATTTTAGTTATGAGTTGATGTTATAGAATATTAGTAATAATGAAAAGTGGCATTTTTGAGAGAGAAAGAGATAGAGTGAGTAAGAGAAGAGGATAAATGCATTTACTCATGTATCCTATATTTCTTACAATGCCTGTATTAAATCACTTTTTCATACACTTCAGCACTATTATGTTGTGCATAAACTTAACATATTAGCCGCATTGCTGCAAACTTTTCAACAAGGAAATAGTGCACGAAGAGAGAACTGCTGGGTCATTTGGGCCATTTAAACCTTGCATGTTAAATAATAACTCCTGGCTGTTTCTTTCACAGCATATATGATATCTTTGTCAAATAAGCTGTCTATAGCTCTGCTTCAAAAACAGAGAAAATGCATCAACCATGCCCGATGCTAGGCGAGCTGATATTTTATGAAACAAAACCATGGACCAGTTACTGCAAGTTGCACTTTGCACACATACACACTCGATATATCATGTTTGAGAACCTACATATATTTCCTGGTCATGTTGGACCACTGGGCTCATAAATGTGAACAACCCTTCCCGTACAGAAAAATCTCACCAGTTCACATGAGCTGCTCATAAGCTGCACATGAGAACCTTGTTAGAAATGTATGCAAATTGGGTAGATTTTGCAGGCTTGTGTGTGCAGTTTGTTAGATCTTGTGAGCCAAGGAAAAACTAACCTGATTCTCACATGAGCAGATTTTGCTCACGTGAGAATCTAAATTTTCACATGAGAAAGTAGAACTTAGAAAACATTCTTTTCTATTACATACAACCATGTTTGAAAATATGGCAGAGTTCTAATTTCTCATGTGAGTTATCACGTGAGAAACTTGGACTTTGATTCTGATTAATTAACACTTATTTCAAATTTATTCAAAGTTGGATTTTCTGATGTGAGTTATCACATGAGCAATTTGGACTTTAATATTTTGTGTAAATGTTGAATTTCTATTTTGCACTTGTTCATGTTGCTTTGTTGTATTTTTTAAATTTTAAAACATCTTCAACTTATTTTCTCACAGTGAGTTTTAATCTTATTTTGACCCAACAGGCTCCTTGTATTTGAAGTTATTAAGGTTCATTTTACTGTTCATAAAACGAAACAATTCAGAATTAAGGTCTCGTATAACCAGACTACCCATTAAACTTTAACAGCTGTCAAAGAATAGAGTTAATAACTTGCATACTGATCGTGGTTAATGTTTAATAAAGTAATCCGTAAAAAGGTGAAATGTTTCTCTCCCCAAAATACACAGTTTACAAATACAAAACGGAAATAAAACTTTTGCCCTAAAATGAATCCTATGTTCCATAAACATATGATGCAACTCCTTTATTCACAAACTTCTAAAACTCCACTATAAAACTGTAAAACAAATACATAGCCACATATCTGGAAAAAAAATAAACACTGATTCACAGTCCTTTTGGCCTAACAAACTCTCAAGTCATTTTCCAGAAAAATTGGAGAATTACATAACCTACGTCGTTTTCTTCCATGCCTAACATTCGCACAAAAAGTTAATACAATCTTATACTTACTGAATTGTGTAATTCGGCTTAGGGGTCATCCATTTAGTACGTACGCAAAAATCTGGCAAAGTCTGACCTCCCCCCCCACGCATGCATACTTTTTTACGCCCCCCTCCCCATATTCTATAAAACGGCCTTTGTTTAATCCACGCAGAAACCATAAAGGATTAATAATATTAACGTGTTTCATTAAATATTGTCCACCGACGCTGAATGTCTGGCATCAAAGAAATATGCGGGGTAACATTAAACATTTTGTCTAGTGTCCGCCAAAATTCAAACGCCAACTGAACAGTCGAACAGGTTACGTATTAGACAAATTATTATGGAGGTTTCACCCCAACCCGGTTTCCTATGCATATGTACATTATCAGTAAAAAAAACAAAAAAAACAAAACATGTACTGTACATAAATTTAATAAATCCGTAAGAAACTGCCTAATCCAGTCGTGTTTGGTTGTTTAGCTGTTTCGCACTGTTTTACATGTGTATATTCTTGGCAATGGAAACTTTTGCTTATTTGCAGCCTTTTAAATGTTCTGATCATGTCATTTCAAAGTTTATAAAAGAAATTTCATATTGAAATAATCACAAAACAAATCACTGACGTTTCCGTTAACTTTTCTGTGACCCAGGTTATCAGAGTACACGGTGGAAGAATCGGCTTGTTAGAACCATTAGAGTGTCCTATGGGGCATGGCTCGGCACAAGCTACTGTAAAAACATCAAAATTAACTTGGTCTATATTAAATAACTTATTAATGATATGAATTCACTTATAGCTCAGTTTTTATGAAACATCAGATAATAAAATAGCATTTATTTGATATATAAAATATAACATTAGGAAATACCCGAGTACATGTGTACAAAGGAGTGTAAAACCAGAAGGGCTCGCATCCTTGCTTACAATTTAAATGTCAGTCATACAGTAGTATAAAATAAAAGTATTATTTTTATACTAAATGTATGACTGACTTTTATACTATAATCAGTGATGCAAGCCCCTATGCGTACAACAATGTGTTTACTAATAATTTACCCTTAATGCCGCCTCAGATAAACTCAACAGATGCTGGATGTTGACCTACAGTGTACATGTAGAATAGCACTTTTAAACCGAACAGACAGAAATTTACGCGCGGGCCATGTTCTCTTAGCAAGGGCCAAGCTGTTTGTGAAGAAAGTTATTTAATATTCTCCTGCAACATGTTTGCTCTTAAAACATTCTGACAGCAAGAGTGTGGACATTATTAAAATATAGAAACCAACACCAACATCTAAATATATTAATGTCCAGTATGAAACAGAAGACGTCGACGTGCTGTTAGGGACGATTCAAGGATTATGAAAGACTGGTTCTTTGCCGAGAAAGAGGTAAGTTACTTTTCCTCATTTCTTTTTACAATTTTCGCAAATAGAACGATTAAAGTGGATAGCCTGAATCGTCGACATTATAAGCATAAGCATACATTCGCATGGTCGTTTAAAATTGAGCCAAGGGTTTGTTGCAGATTTTACTTAAAGATAAACCTCCTGTTTCTAAAAATGATATCTATACCACACTATCATCGAATATTTAAGCCTTCCACAATTCAACTGTGCAACCATGTCTGGCTCTTACCCCCACCCCCAATAATAATGCGGGCGCCTCAGTGAGGAACACTTTCATTACCGATTGAAACAATATGTACAAACATAAATGTTCTTCGTATTATTTTATTGCTGATTGGGTGGATCAAGATAAGCATACACGATTGAGAACCAAATGCAGTAGCTTAATTCATGATTTTATTCCTAAAAGACATTTGCCCTGTCTGTCAAATATTTTGATTGGTAAATTTAAAATAGAGATTTAATTGGATAAGGATTACAGCTTTTCTTAATGCTTATATACACTTATAGACTAGGACTCTTTTGCCAACAAATCGTTTTCTCATTTCATTTTCAGTGCATTCTTTCTGTTCTGTATTGATTAAAAAAAAAGATCAATTATACTAATTTTTATCTTTTTACAGATCAAATTTCATGAAGGTCACAAAATTTAATAAACACAACAAAGTTAGCAATCATTTGAAAGAAGTGCAAAAACACTGACAGCAACAGGAAGAAGTCAGACAAAACAGCATTGCCATGCTAGAGGAAATTCCAACTCCAGTAAAGGGTATGTATAAGACGCTTCGAATCTTTTGATGTAATTACACATGATAACATATGCATTTCAGACTCTAAAATTTGACCCCCAATACATTTTTTTTAAAATATAAAAATTGGAAACCAGATTTTGAATTTCTTTATATTATTGCAAATGTACATATTTTGGAAAAATGTATCCTAAAAGTTTTGGAGAAATCTTCCAGAGCACTGTTCCAGAAGTAGAGATGTCAATTGTTTGGAAATTTCTAATGTGTACCCATCATTCCTAACAATTGGTTACCAGAGTATACAATCAAAAGGAAATTGTATTAAATGTGAAGCTGAACTGCTTTGTTGTAGGTTCACATGTTCCAACCCCAAAAAGAGCTGTAAGCATAATTATTACTAATATAAGTGACAAAAATCATAATCTGAGCACAACAAGTATAAATTACATGCCATTATTACAGAAAACTGTATGAAAAATGTATATGTAGTTATAATTTTTGTCACAAATCAGCTGAACTCGTGTGCATTAGTAGTATGGATGAGAACAGACACAAAAGAAATTGATAAATTATTTGTGCATAACAGTCATTTCGACTAATGTACATGTCTACAGTAACTTTTGCAAATAGTCATTAAGTCCATAAATGTTGATTGTTGTATTATCCTCAACCTGCCATGGTTCATCCCATAACGACGGTCCAGTGCAACATGTTTTTAAGTTTAACAAAATCTCTTTTCTCTAACATTTTTCAGTTATATAACATCCATCATTTGCATTGATACATCCCGGGTTATTTTTGTTGTTTTTTCTTCTTTTTTTAAAAATGATATCTGGTGCCATTTATTTTCTATTTAGGCTGGACTGCTATGTGTGTAGTATCATAATAGAATGAATCTAGCGCAAATGGTTTCACATTCAAGAACCTGTTTTCTTGGAACTGTTTGATGTAAAATTCATGCAGAAGTTACAAATGCATTAATTTTTATTTGATTTTTTTCAAAACTGTTATTAATAACAAACTTTTTTTATCTTTATATTTCAGTCTGTATAGTTGTCCATTTCATTCATTTTTTGCCCTAACATGGTGGTATAAGAAGTACATGTTACAGTAGCCAAGTTAAACCAGACATTCATATTGTGCTTAATTTTATTTGACCCAGATAATGTCACCAGGATCTGAAAACAAGAGTGTTTTAAGTCATGAGAAAAATGGCACATGAACATGAACCATGGACAGGCATGAAGTTAGGATGGTCAGGCTTGAAATATCAGCGCTGATTCTTAAATAGGTCACTTGAGAAAGGATTGTATTATTATATAGAACACGTATGACAAGTAAATTGTAAGCAACCATATGAGCCCCTGTGAACACTTTTTTTTTAACGGGTACCCAATTGTTCGTTTTATTACCCAGGTTATTATCTATGGGAGAATACCCGGGTACACATTGGCATCTTTATCCAGAAGTAGTCAAATCTGGAATATGCAACATGACTTGCAGGTATCTCATCAACGGTGCAGTTTATATGTTTGCTACTGAACTATGGTAATTCTGTTGGTAGAGCTATTTGACTCATAGTCCAAAGGATGAATTTTCAGACTGGGTTGGCTGCGTAAGTGTGTCCTTGGGAAAACAGTTGGCACCTATTTTCACAGTGTGATAAAATGCCATCTAATCCAAACTACAATTATGTATTTTGCCTTTACCTTGTAAAACGAATCTTTAAAAATCAACTTTACATAATGTCTCAAATGCTGTGATCAGAAGAAAAAAAACTTCTACCAACTTTTTCATTTCCATTTCAGGTTTCATTTTTCAACAGTTCAAAACTGAGCTTGCTAACTTAAATTCAGTGGTCAACAGGAAGTGCATTGACTCAAAGAGAACAATGTCCAAGTGAAAATATTGTTGCAGACTGGCAAATAATGAAATTCAGAAGCAGAATGTCAATTACACGTTTTGTTTGCTTCAAATTTTCTGGAACAGTGAAGAATGGTCTTCATGTGAAGCAAATTTTCAGCTGTATCTTTCATTATGACCTTAAAGTGTTTAGAATAAATGTGATGTATTAATATAACAGGTACATACATACATACATACTCTAGTTGTCTTACCTTATTAAAAGATCACTAATCGAACTAAAATTATATGCTTAATATTAAGATTTGAATATTGATCTTACTCTGTTTAATTCTTGTATTCAATAAAAACTAAATACTATAGTTGTTTTTTGTTGTTTTTGCTCATGTGAGCAAGATGCTGCTCACGTGAGCAAAATCTTCCTCACATGAGCAAGGTGTGGCTCACGTGAGCAGATCTTGCTCACGTGAGCGAGGTGTGGCTCATGTGAGCAACTTGTGGCTCACGTGAGCAAGATATTGCTTTTGTTAACAATTCCTGCACATGTGATTTTCTTATTAGAATCTATTTGCTCACGTGAGTTCTACCTAATTTGCATGTTAAATTGCACATGAGGCTAACCTGAGTTAGATCTCACGTGAGAATCTCATGTGCAGAAGGGTAGGCAGTTTTGGTGTGGGTTAAGTACCCATTAATGAAGATGACCTTAAGGACTTTGTGACAAGATTATTCTGATTCGATATGCATAGATCAAGCTGTATTCATGTGTTGTAAAATATTTATGTGTTAGATATGGCTTATATCATTTTCTTTTTGGTGCCTCATATGTATGCTGTAAGGCAGCAAATGGTTTTGATAAGTGTAAAGAAATCTCAGAGTAGTGATCCAAGCAACAGTTACCCATCACTTTCCATATATCGGGGTGCATGTATACTGTGCTTCAAATAGTTTCTTTGGTCCCTTGGATGATGGTAGTTTGCTTGCTGCATCTTCATTAGCTTTCTTTGCTTTCTTACGCTGTGATTAATTTACTGTTATGGCAATCACTGATATAGAGTAATTGCAGGAAATATGTCGAGTTGTAATTAATTCTGAGTTCATCACATACTGATCCATTCCAAACTGCAAATGGTATTAATCCACTATCTAGATCAGTGTTTTTGAAGTAGCTATATCTGCTTCTATATTTAATATGCTATCTAGACAACACGCTTCACGGGCAATTCATCCAGATAGCGGCTGCCATTACAGCAGCTGATGCAGGGATCGATGACCACCTTATCACAGAGCTGAGCCACTGAACTTTGATTGTTATTTGTGTTATATTAAGTTACCGAATGATGCCAGTATACATGTGCATCAGAGTACCATGTGTAGATCAATGCGTTCTTAGATTCATACCATCTTATGAGTAGTTTCATTTACTTGGATCACTTTCAGATTTCCTCTTTGTGGAAGTGGTTGTGCACTAATTTAGGTCTGTCGAGTGTGCAGTGTATTACATTCAGATGTTATAAAGCATATTATTTGGATGTGATCATGCAGATTCTTTAGATGGTGGGCAGTATCCTTTCGGATATGATCAAGAAGATTCTTTTGATGTGATTGTGTAGATTCTTTGGATGGTATTGTATTCCATTTGGATATGATGATGCACATCTGTTTTTTGATGTTATGCAGATTCTTTGGAAGTGATCATGCAGATTCATTGGATGCATGGATGTCTTGGTCATGAGCAAGCAGAGTCTGTCTACCACATCAGTTAGTATTGCAGTGATTTTGGGAAGTTCAAAAACTCTTTCAATGAAATGGGATATCATATTCATTTTTGCTGTGCTGTAGGTTATATATCAATCCTGTGTTTACCTTTCATACAATCTGTTTTATTTGTATGTTTTGGCACTCTTTGCTCATTTTTTATTCTAATACTTCAAATCATTGCTGCAAACTGGTGTACAACTATATGGAGTGTGTACAATCTTCTTTTACACTGTAAAAGGGAATACATTGTAAGCATTGATTGTGGTTCAGTGTCATTTTTGGGTATTGTTTCCCAAATCCACTTAGCTGAAGACATAAAGATATGGAGATTCAACTTCAATACAGCGGCAAGCCAGCCTTAACATTAATGTCATTCAGTCATAGTGGCGATTCCACTTTATAGATAGTGCATGTTGGCTATTTGGTCTTGAAAATTCTGCCATTCAGTAGTACTGACGATTCCGCCTTTTACATGATGCGTGCTTCTCTACTTAATGCAAGTAACCTCATTCAGTGGAGTGTGAGATCCAAGGAATGTGAAATATATATGTGAATATGCACTGTTTAATAACTGTATATTACTTGTTTAATGAGAACGTTTTATAGACTACTTCTCTACTATTTCTTATGAACAGTTTACCTGGCCGTCAGTCCATCTACCTCTAGATGTTTATTGAGAAAATTTCCAGTTTCAGTTTCCAGTTCACTGGCCCAAGATCCCATCTATGTATATTGTGTAAATAGGTATTTATTGTAATATAATGATTACAAGCCTATTATACAATTTTGCAGACATACCTACAGTGTTGTTATCAACTATCAGTCAGAGATGGGATAGTGGTGCCTGCTATGAAGCCATGAAGTGAGATAACTGTTGGTCAGTTACAAGTGACTTATATAGTGGGGGCAGGCATGTCTTATTTGCCTAGTACGACCCCAACCACCACCTATACAAAGCATGCAAGATACCCGTCATTTAAAAAGTTATAACTAAAACAAAAGGAATCAAATCCACAGCGACAAAATTCTTCAAATCATATCAGTAGTCTAGAAAATATTTGTATGTTCTCATATTAGAATAAATCCTACAAATTCCACATTAATGCAGTATGAACAGAAGTGTCTTTGTTTTATACATATGTTTCAATCCTATCTGGATACATTATAAAACAAACGACACCACCACGTAGAATTCATTACTGGCTTTGCTTTATTGCTTCATCTGACTCATCGGACTGATTTTGTGCCTGAAGAAGCATACATTAAATGCAAAACTAGTTGCACAGAATTACTGGCATTTGGGTTGTTTTATTTGATATCACAATTCCTATTTGGATGGCATTTAGCATGCCAGCAATTTGCCAAACATTTAAAAAGAATACGTAATATATGCATTTTATTATATTAATACATGTACTTATGAAATAGTCAACCATTATTTTAAAAAATAATAGGTTTTGTATCATCTGAATATTTTTAATATTTTGTTATATATATATATATATATATATATATATATATATATAAACATTAATTGTTTATGTATCATCTGAACATATATATATGTGTGTGTGTGTGGTTATTTCTCTGCTTTACTCTTTTAAAGTTCTATATTACTACTAGTACTAAATTACCTACTAAAAAGATAAGTTAAGTATTTGTTCTACTTATCTGAAATACTTATGATTCTGATAATTTTGTAGGTGTAGTTCTATATGAATCGTACCCTTTATAGCAGATGGTATCCTGCACATTGTATGTTGCATATATGCACTGACTTTTATGATCACCAAAATGATTTTCTGCAACACGACTGTGCGCCTTACAATGAATATAAGCCTGCACCATCTCCTAACATAGCACAGATTTACATTGTTGATGACTGCCTTGTTGCAAATTACAAATGTTTGCACTGATGAAACAATGTATGGTTTGAAATTTGTAAGGTCTGCAGGGATTAAATAATAGTCATCTAGATAGTAATTGGTGCCAGGTAAATACTTTTGAAAACAGGAGGTGGGGTATGATTCATAATTGATTGGAGAAGCATTAATTATACATCACTAACATAAACAGTTTGTGATGAGATTATTTATTTAAGCAGATGGAAAAATGTACTCACAAACTGCAATTGTTTCTTTGAGTGATGATCAATGTTAGATATTGTAATATTCTGCAGGTTAGAAAATCTTGGACAGTTATTCTCTATACTGAAAATATCTTTACAAATTTGTCTTACTATTTTACCTTCAATTTTATATGTGGATTTAGGGTGGCAACATCTTTATTTAAAACAGGCACAATGACAAAATATTACATTATCAATGACATATTTAAAGCTTGTTTAAACAAATTGCATATAATGTTATTTTCTGCCTGTTTACTTGCCTTGTTATCAGTTCGGTTAACACCTGCCAGAAATATGCCATAAGATATGAGGAGTGCCACACAGATGTTTAGTAAAATGTTGGTTCTTTTAGACCGTACATATCTGAAAGAAAATATTGGAAGCTAAGTAACCAATAGAGTCGTAAATGGAAAAATACTATTCTATGGTTAACCCTACATCACAAGAATATGCTGAAAAGCATGATTTCTCTGTAACAAAATGTCTATATGTCACTATTAAGTATATATGTATATGTATGTAAGCGGTTTAATGGCACTTTTTCACTATTTTGGTCACAGTGCCATTTACAAATAAAATTATAAAATTGTCAATGTAGAAAATGGCAAATAAAACTAAACTTCTGAATACAATTTCTTCCAAAGCAAAGGTAAACATATGGAATTGAGTTTTGTATTATAATACATCATAATTTCAAACACTTTATCCTAGAATTTGTAACGTAAGCATTACATATAAATTTAGATGTCTTATTGATAAGTATGTTGTTTTCAAATTAGATAATAAACAACCAAATAGATGCAATGCATATCTTGCATTTGCCAATTGTTTCATAAGATTATGTATTAATTAAGCAGAAATATTATTTGCTTTACTCAATGCCGAATTAAATTTTTATTTTTATTTTCATGTAATATACAATATTAATTTTAGACATTAGAAACAATTATCGCACTGACCACTAATAATTTGATTTTTAAAAAATGTCTACACCAGGTGTTATCTGTCTTAAAAAACAAGACCAATACAGCCAATTTTCAAATATGTAGGTAGATCATGAGTGATAGATAGACAGACAGACAGACAGATAGATATATAGATACATAGATAGATAGAGTTTACTTCCAGACTTGAACATGTCCTATGATCGTCAGTAACAGACTTGTTAATGATATGGCACACCCGACAACCGATATAATGCTGAGCCGAGTGTCGTGTGCGGGGTCAAGTACCTGAACAACAATATAATATACTGATTCAATGATCAAGTTTAGTACCGAAAATATATGAAGTTTTATATCTGATCCTGTTTTCATCTGAACTTTCTTTAACTATCGCTTTTACTTCTGAATATCCCAATAATACTTACAAAGAATTACGATGATTATACAATGCGTACAGTCTTTGCTATGCAATGCTCATGTGATTGTTTCTCTAATTCTATTTATATACTAACCACTAGGCCACCAAAGCGGTTCCTTACCTCAAGTGTTAACTATCCATAAAGTTTGGTCACTGTAGATTTTGGACAACCCAAGTTATTGTGTGGAAATGAAATTGGCAACTGATGGACAACCACATAATAACATATGCTTCGTATTAAGGCGGTCATATAAAAATTAAAATAACCCACTGGAAACTAACATGACATGAAACAAAAGCTTTAACATCATGAGAAACAAAAAAGGTAGTTGACAATATTTTTAATTCTTGTGAATGTAAAGAAGTGTGCACTAAATTAGGTCAAACCCACTTATCTCGACCTCTATTATCTCAAGAACCCGTAAATGCTGATCATTTTGGTCCAGTCCCCAAAAGATCCATCTTTGTTATGCTAATTTTTCCCTGCTTATCTCGACCCCTGTTAAATCGGTAACGTTATGTTGGGCATAAGTTTCAGTCCGAAGTAACACAAGGACCCTCTTAATTTGACGAAATGCAACTTTTAATGTCCGTCTCAGAAAATTTTACAAGAAATAATCTGGTGTTTTGGCTATTATAGGTAACACGTACTGGCAAGGATGGAAAAGGTGGGTACAATACCAAATTTAACCAGTACAAATGATAATTAACTAATCTGATCAATGGATGGTTTATCACTAGCATAAAATGGAGAAACGTATCTTGTAAAAAATACATCTGAGTAAGGAAACTGAATGAATGTGTTTCTGACCTTTACAGAAACTGCAGTCAAAATGGACATTATCACATATCAACACCATGACAACAGTTTGTCCACACAGAATGTCGAATTTGATCTTATCTGTAACTCGGAAAATTATAAAGTTAACATCATTAAATGTAGCTCAAAATGCTTAATTTGTTTTACAATGTATATTTAAAATGAATTCGGTAATAGTTCAAGTGTTTCCATGCTTGGTGTGAGTATAAGCATTCAACTTCAGCATGGCTAGATCACGTGACTCACAATAATCTATAAATAGAAACCCGCAAAATTCCTAACCACACCCTTCAACCCCCCCCCCCCCCAGCACTTGGTTATTAATTTGTTTTGAACAAGAGTAAATAAAAGCACTACAGGTATTTTTTTTAAAAATTCCATAGCGCCCAGTACTTAAAAAAATTAAGTTGTCAATCACTGTGCCATGATTATATATCCTTTAACACCAACGGAATGAAGCAGAAAGTGAGTGATATGATTAACTTCTATGAATCTAGGGGATCTAAGTCTGCCTCTGAGTTACGTGTGATAGGTAAAGACAGACTAAAAAGAGCATTAGACTTACGAGGGACAGGATCTTAACCATACTGTATGGAGGAAAACATGCTATTTAACCAGGGGTTGAGCGCAAGTCCCAGTCAAAATCAACAGTGGTGATGTCACAGCATCCTATACTTTCCCCAACATTTGGAAGAGAGGGAGATGGAGGACCCAAAAAGGAGAGGGACCATCTCCACTAGTTCATAAGCAAACTCTTTGAGTCCACCAACATCAATAGAACCATTTTGTCCTGTGGATAGGCCAGACTTCTCTGCCCTTGCCTCTCCGTTGAGAGGGAGACAGGGGAACTGGGATATTATTGTTGTTGAGCCACTCAGAGAAGGTAAAGATGGGACTTCCTTTACTAGAAGATCTTCTAGCTTCTAGAGGAATGAGAATTTTTCTCATCTTTTCTAGATCCCCATCTTACCAGCTTGTAGAAGACATAGGTCAGGTGACCTATACCACGTGTTCTGCCTTGAGGCCAAGTCATGGCAACATCAAGGGGAAGGAAGACAATCTTTATGGAAAGGGTGACCCCACATCCAATAGGATTTAAAGGGAAGATAGAGAAGGGAGAATGTTGATAAATCCTCTTCCCTAGTCAGACGAGTACAGCCGAACCCACTAGCCCCTATGGGATTGATCGGTGGCATGGAGACACATCTGGTATCTCTGCCTGTAGAATGAGCCTGGAGCTCCACTAACAGGAGATTGTTTCTCTGTGATCACCAGTCACCAGATAATGATCTTTCCAGTGACAACAACCCAATGTACAAGTTCATAACAGAACCATCTGAGTGAAATCGCTACACCACCTTTTCAGATAGGTGAGATCTGTATGTCATCTCTGTCGGGTTGGGTGGCAGTGGGGGACTCAACTTTGTGGTTTTCTATCACAAAAAAATGTAATTGAATGTCAAAATGTGTTTTAAATTTTAAAATGAAGCCAATATCTTACCAAACAAAATTGCACATGACTACTGCGTACAGTGGTCCTAGATAAAGTTGAGCTTACCACATTGGCCTATGACATAGAATTTTGGACTGAGACTGTGCTCCATCTAATCTATTGATCTAGAACATTCCATATTAACTGGAGGATAGGTTCTTTTGGCTTGCACAAATGGACTTGTGTCCTGGAAACATAAGTAATGATACTGGCGGACAATGTAATATTGCTTCTAAAGCAATCTGTTACGTATGATAAAGAGGGGATCAAAATTAAGTGACAATTAATTGAAACAATTACATACCTCTGATAGCGTCATAAGGATAGCGAAGTTGGTGAGATGACTGCATTCACATACAAAACCACTAGCATTTTTGACCTTGATTGAACATCCATCACTTGACCAAGCTCCTTCCCCATAGCCACTTTAAATGAAAGACAGAAGATATTGCTCAACAGTTAGGACACAGCTAAGATGCATATTGCCTGGTATACATATAATGTCATACAATGGCCTTTCAAGAAGAAATGGGAAGCGTCAACTGATAGTTTACCAAACCATTATACCGGAACCGTTTCCAAATAACATAATGTTAGAGAATTACTCTGTTTTTGCTGGAACACTGTGTAAAGTAGTATGAAAATAAGTCAGTAAAATGTATGGTCAAAGATCTTCCTATTGGGCAGAAGGAAGTCGCAAAAGTAAAATTAAGAAAAGGAAGAAGTGAGGCAGCAAGAAAAAGATTGTTAAAAGTTAAATCTAGTTGCTGTGTCAAGAGAATCAACCTTATACTTTACAGCAATTCTGAAAAATCTAAGAGGGATGTGTGATTTTCTTATGATGGAGAACTGTCAACAAAATTCCTTAAAATACAATCAATCTATAAAACTAAATCAAATTCAAATGTTGCATATGCCTTAAATAAGATTTGTTTTATCACTTTTGCACTGGAAAGCATAGAAATCGAAATTATTTTGTCAACATTTTAGAAACTTTGCAAACTAAATTGGACCGAGTCTTCAATTAAATTACAATCATATAGGATATATAATAGGGCAGACACTTGATTATTTGTAAAGAAAATAACACACATATCATACATACAAGGAAATCACTCATAACCGAAACCCTTGGGACCAAATGTTATTTTCAGTTTCGAGAGGTTTCGGATAACTAAGGGCTTCATAGATGTGAAATGCATGCATTTTGTATAAGTGATTAAGTTACTTGAGAAAAAGAGAGAGAGATGTTTTGGTTTTCTGGAAAAAATTAATGATATTTAAATAAGGAAAATTGTAATAGGCTAAGGATTGAGAAACAATTATGTATGTAAATAGTAAACTCACGTTGCATTAAACGTCCAGTAGCTGCAAATCGGGTTTGTGTATTGACTCTGAAACATATGATTAAAAACTCGCATACAAGTGCACAAGTAATATAACATCACTTAGAAAAAAAATTATTAGTACCGTTTGTTTTTAAGACCCACGAGTATATTGGGGATTTATTTAACATGTTTACAATGAAAGATGTATGCAAATATTTGGTTGGCATCATCTTATGGCATGGCTGAATGGCTCTGCAATTATAGTGATTAATAGTTGCAGTTACCTTCAAGGTCACAACATAAGCATTCCTTGTGAAAAGATATAAATGCATGATATACTACATGCTGTGCGCAGAAAGGATGTGTATGGTAAAATATTATGCAAATTAGATTTGCCAGCTGTGGAGAAGTATAATTGAATAGATGCTTACATTGAAGAACTGGAACATTAATTCAAGAGGCATTGCTAGTTTGCTCAGCTTTGGCTGA
Organism: Sinohyriopsis cumingii; assembly: GCA_028554795.2. Classification (NCBI taxonomy): domain Eukaryota; kingdom Metazoa; phylum Mollusca; class Bivalvia; order Unionida; family Unionidae; genus Sinohyriopsis; species Sinohyriopsis cumingii. The sequence goes on along the minus strand of CM068826.1, from coordinate 154,014 downwards.
GGATGCAGCTGCAGTGACATTATCACAGGACCAACATCAAAGCTGCCATTCTTAATAATTCTGAAAAGAGTCAAAGTAAAAAGTTACTGAAGCAGCTGTATTCCTTTAATGTATATAATAATGTTATCATTTACTTGATTAATCCATAATGCTTACCTACCATATTTACCGCATATGTTGGGATAAAATAATTATTTTCTTTCCTGTCCCAGAACTTATGTTGAAACATTTATTCACTTTGGTCATATGTCCCAAGACTTAAGAAATGAAATAAATTTGTATTGCATTTGTCCTTGCCCCTGCCCCCACTGAACGTTGTATGTTGCAATAAAATAGATAAATAAAACGCTTAAGTGATAATAAAAAGAAAGAAACTAACCTTGTGTTGTTATCATTTATTCCTTTTTTCAGCATGAGCATTAAAGAATAAAATATTGCCACGTGTATTAGTTATGTGCTCAGAGGTTTGAACATGTTATCCAACTGAAAACTGGAGCCAACAAAATTGCAAACAAGAGAGAAATAGTCAACACTATCTTGAAGATGCCAATCATGCACAACATGGTGTTGGGTGCAAAATAATCAAGATTGAATTATATCCAGGTCTACTGTATGACAGTATCTCATATCTCGCAGATAAAAATCATTTGAAAACACATTCAGTTGAGGGCAAGTGACAATCTTTTCACCAGCTCGGGTTACAAAATTATCCTATTTACCCGCCGACATCAATGCTCCTTTGTATTAGTTGTACAGATGCCAAGCACACAGAAGCCCTGATGGTGAATAAACATGACTGGCAGCAAGCAGTTAATTCCTTCTTTGAACCTACCAACAGGACAACAAAGACAAAAAGATTTTTTTATTACAAAGCCGATCTCAGAAGTCGACTTTGGTTACAATGAATTCTGTGAAGTGAGCTGATTGTTTTTTTGCTTTTTTGGAATATACAAAGAGGGCCGAGATATGGAAGCAAACTTGGGTTCCTTTTCAACTGTTTTGATGGGAATTTTGAAAACAAATTGAAACAATTGAACAAATTTTAAAGTGACACAATATAGTGCTTTGTGCACAGATGTCGATGACCCAGCGTCACCCAGAATATTTGGAAAAAATAAAATCATGTGATGAATTTGTGAAGTCCAGAAGAGAAGCAAACGAATATGCAAACAAGAGGGAAATAATCAACCGATATACTTAAGACAACTGCCATTCACCCATGGCACGGTGTTAGGTGCAAAATAGCTAAGATTCATTTATATCCAGGTCTACTGTATGACAGTATCTTGCAAACAAAAAATCATTATTTGAAAACACATTTACTTGAGTGCAAGTGACAATCTTTTTGCCAGTGCGGGTTACAAAAGTATCATTACTATTTACATGCAGAAATCAGTGCACCTTTGTAATTATTACTACAGATGCCAAGCACATAGAAACCTTGGTGGTAAATAAGCACAACTGGCAACCAGCAGTAAACTTCTTCTTTGAACTTACTGACAGGACATCAAAGACAAAGGTTATTTTTATTACAAAGCAAGCCAACGTCGGAATCCGACTTTGGACTCGGAAGCAGATTTTTTTTAATAGACATCAATAAAAAGGTTATTTTATTGCAAAGCAAGCTGACATCGGAAGTCAACTATGGATTCTTTCTAGTGTGCTGATTTTTTTTGTTAGCTTTGAATATACAAAGACAGCCGAGATATGGAAGCTAACTTTGGTTTCTTTTCACTAGTATTCACGAAATTTTTGACAATATAGTGAAACAATGGAACAGCTTTTTAAAGTTACACAGTATAGTGATTAGTGCATGATCATCGATGACCCAGCATCATCCAGAAGATTTGGAGAAAATAAAATCATGTGATGAAATCGTGAAGGCCAGAAGAGAAACAGATCATTCTGCCGACAATAGGATCATTAAAATGGATGAAACTCTAGTGTACTTCGATCGCATTCCTAGATGGACAGATGGTACGATGGGCATCAAAATTGTGAGAATTAGCAAGAGTAGTGCAGATTTGAAGAAATCTGACTTTTGTTCTTGCAGCTTTTATTTCAGGTGGTTTGTTGCCTCTTACACTTTTTCACGGTATAAGAAAGCTAAAAAAATATTCATGTACCCAAAGAATAGATCGTACATGTGCAGGAGAATGGTTGTGTTGATGAGATGCTGCTGCAGTGGATTAAAGAGTTTTAGCTCAAGTACACAGTTTTAAATATTTTTAAAATAAAATTTCAGTTGGAGTGCAATTTCTGACATGTAATTTTCGAATGATTTAAAAGGTGTCCCACAACTTACAACTCGAAAAATACGATGTGTCCCAGAACATACACTGTGCAAAGAAATTACTTTTAAAATTAATTTATGGTCTCCATACATGAATACAGTAAATATGGAATCTCAATTTCAAAAAATTACATTGTATTTTATTTTGGTTACAAGTAGTTTTGCATTGATCAAAAATATAAAAAACAAGCTATAATCTTCATTCCATCAGGTGGCATTGTTTGTTGAGTTCTTATGTATCACTAATGACATACACATATATTTTTACACAGAAATTTCCCTAAAACTATAAACTGCTAGAAATATTGTATAATTATACTTTTCAAAATATAATTATATAACTAAAAATATGGGAAAATGTAAACCACTTTTGGATGTACTGTAAATGTAAGAAAATAATTTTCTTCAATCCATTTTTTTATTGTGCTAAAATCAGAACAATCCCATCTGCTTTTTCCTTACTTAATTAATTCAGCCACAAAAATAGATTGGTTTAATAATTAGTATAGTCCTATATATTTGTTATCATGTTGAAATGTCTCTGAAAACAGATTTCTTCTTTTCGAATTTGGACTTTGAGTTCGATAACAAGAGACTACTGCATCTGTCTTACTTCTTTTCAAGTCATATACTGAAAGAATTATAAGCCTAAGAACACATGATTCCATGCAGTTAATCTACCTTTGGTCCCTTTCTAAGTACATTTATACTCTCAACAGACTTCAAGTATAGTGTGAAAGTATGTATAGATAGGCAAACCATTGATTTATGTGTTTAAGATCTATAATATACCTAAAATATTGTAATATTGTTTACCATTATAATTAGCCTAAAGAGACCTTTTCATATAATTTAACTTAAAACATGTATGGCCTTTTATTGCAAATTTAATTTTAGCTTTTTAGATTGTCGCTATGACATTTATTCTACCCAAATTTCTAAATTGTATTTCCAGGGACAATAATCATTTAGAGGTAGGTAAATGAAGTATCTTCTATTTCATCTTGAATATCATCTCCTCTGATGCCACAATCTTCCATTTCAAATCAGTCTCCTTTAGAAATGTAATCAAACATTAACAGAACACCTCAGTATTAAAGAAATGACACCAAAACTTTAATATGCTCAAAGTCTCAAAACAAAACAAAGTCGATCCATTCTACCTCTTCTGTCATTTACTTGGTGAAAGGGAGTCTAGGGGACCATCCTTGTGACTAATAACCCGAGGACCAAAAAACAAAACCAGCAGTTTATTGTCAGATGTCGAAAACCTCGCCAACAACAATGCAACTGTGCTTGACACCACTAGGCTGTCATTCACTACCAAACTGTACAGCAGATCACCTGTGCTTCATGACAACCATACAAATGTGAAAAGACCTAGGTGCACCTCTGTCAAAACAAATCAAAGGAAAGTCTGAAGGAAACAAATTAGCTGCACTGACGATGCTGATATTTACAGCGTCATGGTGAAAGAAAATGCTACAATGCTGCTACACATGTTGGCACTGGCAATGCTGTCCTTTTTACCCAGCCCGATGTATCTGACACTGCTGCATTTGAAAATCACCTTTTGGCACCACTCACCATGGAACTGATATTCACTGAATACAAGTCAATTCAGAGCACTAATAAGTGGGCTAGCTTCACTATCAGCGGTATCTCCTTGGAGTAAGACTATCTGACCCATGCAGAATGTGCATGCATGATCACTCGGCAGTACAACGGAGAGGTGCGTAATCACAGGGTAGAGGTCAATAAGATGATACATGTACAGCAGGTGATAGTTTTGCTGTTTGAGGATGCTAACAAGACCGTCATGTTTCCATGTGATACTTAGCATTTATACAACCTCTTAATTAACAAGGTCATAGTGAAATCTGAGGGCATCCCAAGATAGATATATGTCAATTGGCCAGTAAAATACCAGCAATGGGAACAGACCCTACTGATAATGGTAGGTTAGTCTATCAAGGATAGGAAGATGTTCTTGACTGATGTTAGTGCCTTTTACCAAACCCAATTTACCCTTGTCAACAAAAGCCAACATCCTCAAAGGTGAGGAAGACTCATTAAAACTCAAGCGAAGGCATAACTTTGGAAACTGAAAGGCTACACAGCTCAGTACAATATTTTTAATTTATATCGATCACCCACTTCTGTCAAGGGGTCTGTGATAATTTACAACCCAACCTCATTAACACCATGGTTCCCACAGTGAACAAATCAATACTTGTGCAGCTGCATGATTACCTATCTGATTTGTTGTCTTGTGGAGCAATGATAGAGGACAAAGTCTGATATACTACCCTTGTGGACTTTACGACAAAGAATGACAAAGAAGGTAGAAATGACCAATGCCACAAAAATAGCTAAACTTGGGGTCAGGATGAATGCTTTTTTAGCATCACCTCTATTCTGGCTGTACACAGCAGCTATGAGCAACGTTTTGCCTTTAGATAGCCGAAACCATCTTTCAGGTGATTTAAAAATTGATCATATCATCCAGGCCTCCTTGCCAAACACAGTTGCAATCTTTATGTAAACGCTGCAGGTATACAAATACCACCAGCTGCAACTGGCTTGATTACATAAAATATGTCAACTTTGGAAATATACAACAAGAAATTACAAGTACACTGGAAAATGGACAAGACTGCACAACCAAGAAAAGATGCGTCAGCAGAACTGAAGACAATTGCTTCAGCAGGACAATATCAGGAAGTGACTTAAGTCACCAAGTTTAAACACCCAGTCAGAGTTGCTGGTGGTAAAAGACTTCCTGAGGTGATGAAACAATGTTTGAGTTGAAAAAGTGGATACTGCCAACATGCAAGCTGCTCCAGTTTCAACAAGCACAATGATAGCTCAATAAACACAGCAGGGAATGCCATTGTATGTTCTCTGGGCAACTTTGCTAGCTAGCCTTCTTTAAACCTTCATCCAGTGCACCAGCACAAGTTCACAATACAGATTCAAGATCAGCCAGTACTGACAGAGCAACAGTGAGATGCAACTTCTGTAAAGTCGTCGGAACAGCAAGTACTGAAGATACCAGCAGCATCTATTAGATGTACACCTTGTACCTTTCATATGAAGGTAGCTGTGTGTTGTACTTGTCATGAAAATAAACTAACAGACAATTGTTAATAGCATAACACAATGTTAGATTTCACATCAATGTATGCCATGGATGTCATAAACTCCTTTTCCATGGGGCAAATGTCCGGTGTTGTTAAGGCTGCATATTGGATGATTGTCAAATGCTTTTTAAAAAATGAAATCAGCCATCCTTGTTCATGTAAACTTTAAAGATGCAGGAAACTCTGTAACCATCACAATGCTACACCTTTGGATGCAAATCATGTTAATTAAACAAGGCACCAGTCCTGCTAATATCATTAACTACATCAAACAACAATAATGACCTACGTTGCTCTCATGATCGGCGGAGCAAATATTACGGCAATCACATTCACTGGATCAAACATTCTCTTCTCTGCAGTGCAGACAGATGTGACCAATACCAAATGCATTTGCCCTGACGAAGTTATGGAAGAGCTCCAATCTGAGCAGGCTGAATACAAATGTAACTGCAACAATCACCTCAATCACTTGAATGTCAAAGCATACCAATACGACTTACCAGGACATTAGTCAATCTGCATTATAATACTATTTGATGAAAGGTGGAAAAAACAGATGAAAGATCACACACCAGCATCAAATCCAGGATTTTTGACTCACATTGACATGCATTCATCCAAGCATCACAATACGAGAAGGAGGTGGGGCGGGAGGCAGGGAGAGAAGAGTTACTGCTGTCTGCTACGTGGCTTATAAATATTTATTTTCACGTAGCAAATGAGGGTGGCTACTTGCACTGTCAAACTAGAGTTAGGACTGTTTGTTTGTAGCTCAATAGCTGACCTTGTGGGTCAAAGGCTGTCAGTATGACAAATTACGGCAAACTGCTAAACACCTAATTGATCCTAAGCTTGTAGCAATATACTATGGCCTGCAAGATTCCTTAAAGGGTGTGGCAGTGACAAAATCAGAATAAGCGGCATATTTATGAGGCAATACCACACAAAATCTTGCAGTTGCGGTTTGATATTACAGCATCTAAAAACATTGATGCACCAAAATGACCCCTTGGCCAACAAGTACAAGAATGCATTCAGTGTGGTTGACGTCACCAGTCATAACAATGAGGCTGAACCCTTGGGCACAGGAATGTAGCTCACATCTAAGATCCTATTGATGTCACTCATGCTACATCTACACAGTAATGGATGTATGCAGTGTCCATAACACAACTGGTTGATCTGGAATGTCAGTGGCGTACCTCTAATTCCCTAGTGCATGCATTAACTGTATATACTGGAAAGATTGGAATGCAATGAGTACTGTGCCATCACCATTGTGGAATCCCTCAAGGTGGTCAGTCTGGCTTACAGGTTTGACATTAAATGACATCCATCAATGTACCATTATTCAGGTAGTGGTCCTCTGCAAACAGGTTACGAACATTCTACCATCGGCTATGCCAAGGGTTTGCATAATGCCGTCTATCAAAATCTATTTTTGGTATCCAGTGGACTAATGCCTGTACTCATTATGCAGTACACCAAATTTGTGTGTGGTCGCTGTGAAAGGTGGTCATCAAATGGCAGAACCACTTTTTTTCTTTAAGAGGAACTCGAGGTCGAACATACATGCATGCCTGGCTCAATAAAGTGTTGATCATGTGCTGGGTAAAGAGCCAACAAAGTGCACCACACAAGGCAGCAGTTGCCTTTGTTCTGTGTGTTAATAACTGATTATGGTGGTATGCACTTGGGTGTTGAAATAGTTCTTACACTTTACATCGGTCAAATACCCGTCATGATCCATTGTGCATGTATCATCAATGTAACTGAGCAAGGTGACCTTACTTTCACCAACCTGTCTGTTTATCTTACCTGAGTCTGCAGTATGTTCAACCAGGCAAATCAGCTGCCTGGCTGCATAAAAAACACGAGTTGGCCTACTAGCCAAAACTGTGTCAAGAGCATCACCATGTTCAGTAACCCCACCCTCCAGCACACATTTAAGATTTTTAGAGGTTTTAAATACAGTGTTATAATTATATAAGTTTCATTACATTGGTCAATAATTAGTCACATGCGGTGACACTTATAACTAATCAAACCACAGCCACTGAGAGCAGACTAAGCACTGATATTTATATCAGTTAACAGTTAACCTACCCATTAAACTGACAACATATGAAACAAACTGGACAATTCTGAAAGCCTTGCATTTGTCTTTATTTATCTGTATGGTAGAACAGAATCTGAGTTGAAAAGCTTTTAATGAAAGACCTTGACATCAAACCTAATAATAACTGTAGGAGTTATATTATGGATAAACTATTCTCGGTTTCAAACTGGGCATTCCATCCCATGGGGTTCTAAATGTAAACCAAGTGTAACTGATATCCTAATGACCTGTAAAGACTATAGCAGCAAAACAGCAGGGGACCAGATATGTCCAGATCTAGGAATCATAGACCAGTTTCAAACTGATAATGAGCCACATAACAATTACACATCTGCTAGAACTTAAGTGATGAAGATAACTGCATTATTATTAATCCTCCTCCTCCACATCATCATCATTATTGAGATGCATAATAATAATAATAATAATAATAATAATAATAATATAATTAATGAAGGTAAAACAAAATGTATGATTTCGGGGACATCATAAAAGCTACACAAGTCAGGGAACCCAAAACTATCTCTTGCAATAAATAATCATCCATTAGAAAATGTCAAACATGAAAGGCTTGTAGGTGTGTCCATAGATAATAATTTATTATGGAATGACCATATTGATAAGCTTTGTAAAACACTGTCATCCAAAATTGCCCTTCTCAGCAGAATCACAAAATATTTACCTATGGAAACTTGCAATCTATACTACAAGTCATATATTCTTCCAACAATGGATTATTATTCTAATGTATGGGGTAACTGTGCTAAATCTGAGCTTGACAGGATTTAAAAACTTCAGAAACGAGCAGCATGTGTAATTTTAGATGCATCTGTTGATCATCCCTCAAAAGTATTAATTACAGAACTCAAATGGTTCACACTATATGACAGGATAGATGTTCACAAGGCAGTTAATTTACATAAATGTTTACATGGAACTGCACCAAAGTATCTTCAGGACTTATTCAGGCCTTTTTCAACACAATACCAGTTGAGATCAATATCACATGGAAACCTTCTAGTACCAAAACCAAGAACAGAGCAATTTAAAAATAGTTTTCAATATTCTGGTACAGTTCTGTGGAATAAGCTTCCACTATATGTAAAATCTGCTGAAAATATTAGAGTATTTAAGAAAAGATATCACGAGCATGTATGTGTTTCTAATAGATAATGGAATTTAGTATTTTAATACTAAACATGTTAAAATAAACACCAATTTTTGCTATCTTCATAAATATAATGTGCATTGTTATATTCTCCTTAAGAGGACCTCAAGGGAGAATAGTCCTTGACTAATGAGTCACCCTCTATAAAATAAAGCATTATTATTATTATTATTACTATGGGATATTTACCCTCCAAAAATAAACCCATTCAAATATGTGATAGTAGAGATAATGTTGTACTGTTGCAAAGTATTATATATGTCATCCCAATTCTCTAATCAAATTTTGTTTTGCTGTGAATATGTAAAGATCTATATGTATGGCTTTCCAATGCGCTAAAATGATTTTTGTTTGGCTTGTAGTTTACATAAATTTATTAAACTAAAATACCTTTAAAGGAAACACTTACATAGTATGTAATTGTAAATAAATGTATCCCTATGGTCATGGCCTAAGAAACTTCAAGTGATGCAATAAATATTATGCTAATATTCAAAGAGATATAATTTGTTTAAAATTACATGAACCTTGAAAACAAGCCTAATGGTTGAGGTATGTGCAAATTAAAATAAAATATCTCCATTTCTTAAAACTGTCTATGACAGCTATCTAGTCTAGTATTCCAAGGGAACTGGATTCACATGTATGCACAATTTTATGATTTTTATTTGAATTTAAAAACGGACTTCCTAACCATACATATAGACTTGGTTGCAGTTTTCTTGTTCTGTCTTGTTGATGATATCTATGTTTATGTGGTCAGTAGTCACATAACACTGAATCAGGACATTGCAATAATCATTACTTTTGTCTTGCAATTTTAAACTTTAAGACAAAACATTTTGGTAGTGTTCATTTCTATGCATACTTTTCACATATAAGCTTATTCATTATTGTCTCAACTTTTTTCATTTACATCAATGCTTAGATATTACATTTGCCTAAAACGAATTCATCAAAATAGTAAGAATCCGAAAAGCACATAGCAAAATCAAAAATATATTGACAGGTGATATTTAAATATCACCCCTTTCCATGTTATTGTACATTGTATTCAGTTTTCCGTTCTTTATATTGCTATTTTTCATCCTAACAATTTCCTTTTGTATATTTCATTATTTTGTAGACATATCCTAAGACTGTTTTCTTTACAATTTCTGAGCACATTATCAAATATATATTGCCCTGTACCATGCAGATATTTTCATTGTATCGTACATTATCAGAACATATACAACTTCTATTGTTCAAAACATTTACATTAACCAAGAATTTAAGTCAATTTTGCTCATGTTTTGTAAAATTTGTCTATATGAAACCTTGTATTGTCACTTCAATTATCATGCCACCTATATACCACTCCATGTTATTTTGTAACATCATGTAATCATTCTTTATTCATCAACCTATCATTGTACGCAATAACAAATATATATATATATATATATATATATATATATATATATATATATATATATATATATATATATAATTGGAAAAAAGATAAATATTTACCCATCCAGTAGTCTCTTGTTCTGTAGCATGCCAGACAAGTTTCGGTACAAAACTGCAGTATACGTGTAATTATCTACAAAATATTGAATAGTTACATTTTAAATCAATAACAAATTTGGTTCTACTTAATATTTAGTGTGAAGAATATCTTTGTTGTAGATGTAACAATTTAATAATGTATCCTATTTTATACAATTTCTTTGCTTTACAAATAATAAGGACACTTCACACCTGCATCCAAATGTGATGCCTGGCTACGGTAGTCCTTAACTCTAGGTATTAATGAACTAGTAAAATATTTTATTTGATGGTTCCTAAAATGATTAATGGAACCCTAATCTGGATCAGTGAGTCAAAAGCGATGTATCATATCTTCGTGATTTAATCAATTAAAATACGACTCAAGAAAATGATAATCTATATGTATAATACCAAAGAGACTATATTAAACTGTTTCTCCATGTTTACACCCCCCAAACGGAACTCAAGGCCTGTTTCATAAAATTGATTCATGCAATTCCACATCGACTCTTAAGAACACTGATGTTTCACGGCTGGTTTTTGTATCCTATTAATGCATTATCAAGCAGGTTCTATCTACAATGTATTCAGCTCTCCTCCAATGAAATTTATTTTCAAGATTGTTTTCATTAGGACATATAATCTATCAGGCTTTGATCTCTATAATCACAATGTAATTTTGTTTTCTATAAGCTGCCCATTTCTTCCTGGTTCTTCATAAAAAATATGAATGATACTTTGATGGACATAGACATCAAAATCATGTTCATTTATGATAATTGTTAGCATTCTTTTATTCACTACAAATAGTACAATGCAATTTTTCACCATTTTCATGTAAAAATGATACTTTCTTGAAAGCAACAGGGATTTTTATTCATGTTACTTAGTTTATGGACTGCATGCATCTGATAGCATTCCACATGCCTCAACACGTGTTATATAGTTTATCTGTATTTGTTTGAGAATGAAACGATAATTGTGATAAACTCAATAGCTGCCGGATTCAATATTATCTTGAAATATACCTTCTTGTATGGGAAAATAAAGTGCATCATTTAAATCCTTAAAAGATTCATTTTTTCTGCTGGTCTGTAAATCTGCTGGTAGTTGACACCCAATCTTAACATCTGAAAATAAATGAAATTCATATTTAGCATTGAAATTATACTGACAAATTGATGTCAGTGTTTGTTTGATACAAGGACATATCTGGCACACTGCTTCTAAAGTTTTGGACACTTATCTGCTGCTACCATCAAAGCTGTTGTCAACCAAATTTCAACCACAATCATCTATGAAAACCATCTGACATTAATATTTGTTGTTAAGAGTTGAAATGTAAAATATATCTATAGTTCAACCATTCATAATGGTCACCTTTATGGAACTAAGCTGTGACAGCAAGCACTCTGATCCCCCGCATATTTTCCATATAAATAGCATCTGTGTAATGGTCGCCTGCTCTCTGTGGTACGTAGTCCAGTGCTTCCTACCCATTGCATGGTTTCTCCCTACCTTAGACAGTCATTGCTTTATGATGAAGGCATTATTTAGACAAAAGAATTCATGTAAATCAATGTGCAAACATTCCTTATCCCACTTTTACTCACTGTGCTCGTCATCAATATGACAATTTTGGAAACAAGGCAGTTTTTATCATTAGGGTAGAAGGTTAAAGCAATTCTTTTGCTGGATTGTTGGATAAACAGTCATGCTATCAGAGCAAAAATAGAAGTTGTCTTTATGCCAGTGTGACAGGTGTAGTTCCATACCTTCATGAATTTGCCTGTAAATTAAAATTATGTCTGATGAAAGAAGTTTGTGTTTGAGAAGAGATACAAATTACATCTTTTTTATTATGGTCAGAGGTCATTCAATCTTTAAAACTTGTCTGCAAAGGCATCAAAAGTTTCAATTTATGTTGATTTCAGCAAGTGAGCAAATGACTAATCCAGTCATTGTTTTTTAAATGTGAGCATCTCTTTACAAGTATATAATGGACCTGTGTTTTACTGTCATATGTAAGCTGTCAATCATTAGTGAAATTATTGCTTTGTCTTGGTGCTCAAAACAAACTTTAGATAATAATAATGATACTACTACTACTAAACTACTACTACTAATAATAATAATGATACTGTAAAATTTAACAAATAATTTATTTCACTAGAGTATGAAGTGAAAATTTAAAAAGAACTTACAGTATTGTGAATTAAATCCCAAATAGTCCAAAAACTTAAATACAAGTCCAAATGTTTTAATTTCAAATTGAATTCCAGTGGTATTCCAAAAGAAATTCTGATATTGAATGCATTGTTGTGCCTGTAACTTCCAATGTGCTAATGTGCCAATGGTATGGAATGTGATGATGTGTTAACAGTCTTTCGATGTTTCACAATATTGTAATCCAAAATGTCCATGTCTGAATTCACTATAAATAACATTTAATAGTCTAAGAATATTATTAAGCACTTTCTATTTCCAGTGAAAATAATTTAAATAAATAAACAGAGCCAACTAAATCGAATACTGAACAAAATAATAAGACTAATTCTGCTTCAGATGTTAAATCGAGAATGAATAATTCTTAGGTAAACAAATTATATACCCCTCTAACTGACCTAGGTCATAATTACCATTTACTAGAAATATCTTGTCAACTTATAAGGAAATTTCAATTCTGGAAGTCTCTAAGGCCAGAATCTTTAACTCATATTAAAGTAAACATATTTACAATTAATAATGATCTGAATATTTACTTCACACTCATAGAGAAATATTAGCTATGTATAATGTTGCTTAAAACAAATGTCACTGGCCAGGCACACCATTAACATGATTTTGGTCAAAGGTCACGTACAAAACACAATATAATTGTGGATATATATATATATATATATATATATATATATATATATATATATATATATATATGGCTTAAGCTGAAAATATCTGAACCAATCAAAGAAATTTTCAATTAAATCATTTAGCAAATAATAACAAATAATGATATTTGAATGCTTCAATTTTGAGAAGAAAAACTGGATACAAAAATAAAAGTTACAAGTAGAAGAAGATATTTCTTCACTCCAAGATAAATTTTGTGTCTGCACAGTAAGCATTTCTAATAATGGTTCATATGTCTTTTGTATGATGGATGCAGCAGATAATACATGCTCTGTTCAAGAGAAAAAGAGAGGCAAAGGCAAGATGAATTATGAAAGTATATAGTAAACCTGAGTGGTCACCAGGACTGGTGAATACTCTTAAATAAAAGACTGTAGTCATATTGTACAGTGAAGAAGCAGATTTTAAGTGTTTGTTTCTTTACATACTCCATAGCTTCAACATTAATTAGATTCAAATACGACCGTTCTGGTGGCCTAGTGGTTAGAGTGTCCGCCTCGGATGCGGGAGGTCGTGGGTTCAATCCCTGGCCGAGTCTTACCAAAGACTTACAAAAATGGTACTAACAGCTGCCTCGCTTGGCGCTCCGCATTAAGAGGTTAGTGTTAGGACTGGTCGGCCCGGTGTCAGGATAATGTGACTGGGTGGGACATCATGCTACATGTCTGCGACATGATGCCCCAGTGCTAGACATCACTATAAACTGCCACATTGCAGACATCGTAGCTATATGACTGAAAAATTGTTAAAGCTACGTTAAAAATCCAAATCACACACACACACACACACAGAGATTCAAATACACAATGACATAGTAATTATGACTATTTTCTCAATCTGCATCACACATATCAGATTAAAATTAAGTGCATGTCGTTTTGTCTATGTGATATTACAGGTCACCTATAGGATCTGTCTGTTTTGAACTTTTATTATTGCCTGGATCAACCAATAAATAGGTATAGAGGTGTGTATGCACTGCTCATGGATTATGCGAGCGACATAGTTATTCCATACTTTGCATGTATGATGCATGACTTGCAATACCTTTGTTTTCAGTGAACCAATCCCCTCACAATTATTCCAATGGACAGCAAAACCAACAAATTATCCTGATTGTTCTATATTTTTGTACTTTTGCACTTGCATAACATATGGGAATAACGTAATCTACATTTTTTCATACTTAAAATGTAATATATATCCATTAGGCTGGCAACACCCCATCAAAAAATAAGAAAATCATTCAAAGCATCTCTGGGGATAAAAAAGAATAAAAATATAGCTAATAACATAAAGAAAACTAAATCCCATGGATTCGTACAAGTGTGGATTTCTCTTCATTTTATGAAATATGTAGTATCATATTTATCTTGAAAACTTTTCATAATGAAGTTCCCTATGTGATTGATCTATTCAGATAAAATGATGAATATCCTGTCCCATAGATGGTTATTTAAAGTCACTTTTTATCCGATAATCACTCCAATTACAGTTCATGTCTGTGTTGAACAAAGTAGGTAGCCAATCTTATTCCTCATATACTGTTGTTGTCTCACAAAACATGATAAAACACAATTCCAAAGTTTCTGCACTAAATTTGTTTGCCCTATTTATGTTATAATGTTGCCCAGCAAATTCAACAACCAAATTAAATTTCTGAAAGTCTATTCTGTGGAGCAGCCAAATGTGGAGAAAGCAGTAAGACATTTTAAACGATAAAAAAAGAAAAAGCTGAAATTAGTCAATATGATTTAAAAACTTAAAATACTGCTTGCCCAAATATTTCATTCAAGTGTATTTCTTTGTTCTCTTAAGTCTTTTTGAAATAGCATAGATGAGAATGATTTCCAGCAGAACTGAGCATTCTCTTTAAGTAATATGGACAATATTCGAGTTTTCAAAGTTTTACCATATTACCAATATTTTTTGTTTGAATCCTTGACTCATTTGTTTGTAAAGAGCAGATGCTGTTTCCTTTGAAAAAATTATCAATAGAGTTCAACACTATCTCAGCTCCTCTTCCCTTCTTTGACTTTAAGGTCTGCCATGAAGATCTGGTGTTTTCATCCACTATGTTGCTTGCTGTCTCCATGAAATTCTAGAATGGTTTAAAAAATGTTACTTGCACATAATTTATAGGAATCTGACTCGTATGATTCAAACAATTCAACATTAAGATGCAGCATTTAATGAAGGAACATTATAGAGGTGATAATTAAGGGAAGATAAATTTCTGGTCATATCTAGAAACGTTCTGGATTACAACATCTAATTGCTCATATACATGTACAATTAATACATTTACCTTTACTATTATTTGTATGACAAATCTATATATTTTAATATCTATTCTCTGTTACTGAGAGGAGAGATATGAAGAAACTATATCAAAATGAAAATCGTCTACTCTATCTCAGTCAGAAAATATCTAATAAGGTAATGTTTGATTTAAGTGTGGAAAAAAGATATAAACCATGCACTGTTCATTTTATATTTTCCTTGTTTCTGTCTCGTGGAATGACTTTGAGAAAAATTCCACAGACAATTTATCCAATATAAGAGGTTCCTCAAGCTATTTCTTATTGTCATATTTTCCTTAGTAATACTTTTATGAAGCTTCACATTTTCTCCACATTATTTCATTTACACCTACTGCAAATTTATTAGATAAGAGATATCAGTCCAACACACTCTAAGATTACCTTCTTATTTCCAGAATTGGATGATTAGAAAAAAAATATTTTTGTTTGCTATGATGAATTTCAACAACTGATTGTGTTTTATTTGTTCACACCAAAAGCTGAGGTATGCAAAATTTGTTTCATTTTTTAATTTCGTAAAATCAATGCCTTGCTTACTCCCAGTTAATGTGATTACACAAACTCAGATAGTTACTCTTCTCTTGTTCCATAGTAGCTACAAGTCTCTAATTCATCTTTCATATATGTCTTATCTAATACTTTTGTACATTTAAATATGATTTCGTGTATTTCTTAAAAGCACTCTCCATCTCTTAATTTGAGGTCCTGTCTGTTTTAGTGTTACGAACCCAAATGCATTTTAAGCAACCCTCAAAATGCAAGCACAATAAATATCAACTGTTATTGAATGGAAACTGAATACAAAATGAACACCAAGTAACTACAGAACAGACTAAACAAAGAATGAACACTACACTACCCGGTATATATGTTGATGCTGCTTGATGGAAGAAACAAACACTGACCCCTAAAGAATAAACTGTGAAGTATAAATATTAATGAGTGATAAGCTATAAAATGTTTAACTCCACTCAGGAGTTACTTTCTTTGTGTCATCTTTCAGAAACACATGCAAACGTATTTTCAGATGTATTATTTGAGGCACATAAATACTACAAAACACATAAGTGCACAAGATAAATGGTAAACAAAAGAACATGACTAGGTAGAGTGTCAATGGTAAGGCAGAATATATGAATTTGAAATGCATGTGTGGGTACGTAAAGGCTTCAGGTTCTGTATATATAATTCCACATATTTATCTATTACTTATGGAGAGTGTTTTGGTTTCGTTTACCTTAGTAGCATTATGTGAATCTTTAAAGTCTGTGACATTGTCTTTAATGTCTGTGACATTGTTTAACAAAAAGACCACAGTCTCCAACTCCATCGCCCCTAATTCCTTTACAGTTGCTGTTTTAGCTGTTTCCAAGATCGTCGAGATGTTGGTAACTAAAATCCCATCTTTGAGCTTTTCAATCTAGGATGACAAAAAACAAACAACCTCTGAGCAAAATGTGACATCACATAACATAACATAACACACACACACACACACACACACTCACATGCAGACATGTATATATGAAAATTGGATAAGGGGATGAATGGATGTACATAAAGCATGATGAATGGATGACACGATGGCTGGTGAAGAAAAATTCATGTACCCTTTGTAAATAAATAATTCTTTTAACTCTATAACCCTGGAGCCAACTAGCTAGGCATTTCCCTATAGCATATGAGCAGAGAGATCACCTAGAGCAGTGTTAGCCTTACCAGTGCCTGTATCCCTGAGACTTGCTCACAGCACATGGCTTGCACATTTTTTCCCGGGGGGGGGGGCACTATATGCAATAAATTTGTTATATTTTATTTCAATCCCTTTAATTAAGCCAAAATTTGACATGGCAGTTCTCAATAACATTACGTACATAATGGTATAAATTTCATGCAACACGCCAGAACAAAATGATGCATAAAGGTTACCGGTAAAATAAATGATTTACTTACGGTACTCATTGTCTTATCTTGTCATGAATAATCCATACAATTCATTAAGAATTCACTCTGAATAATCAACACCATCAACAATAGACCAACAAGTTGTTCTCCACCTTTTCTTTTTTTGACTGTCGAAAAAAAAGAAAAAAGGTGGAGAACAACTTGTTGGTCTACATCAACACATGACATAATTCTATTTTATGTACACAGAAACTCCACTTGTCAGTTCTATGGCAAATTGAACCTAGTGTGAATACCCCATCAGAGTGTGTCAAGTAAAAGTATACTCCCATTGGCTGATTCTCATTATTTTGCATCATTTTCACATCTCAATATTTCCACTATTTCTGCCACTATCGCAGGCAAATAAAAATTCCCTTTTTCAGCAATGTTCACTCAATCCATGTAAGCTAAAATTTTACTGGTTAACCTGCCACCCAGACTTGTTACTCGGGATACAAGCTAGGTAAACTGAGTCATGTTATCGTGGCACTCAGGAGATGAGGGAGGTAAAGTACGACATGATTTTCGTGGCGGCAGGGTTTAATGAGCAATAGCGCATATAGTTATTGTCAGATTCTAGTTATTACCTGATTAATAAGATGAATCAAAGTGTTGCTCACACATTGGTCATAATTAGCTCCTCCCCAAGTACCATTTTCATTGCAGATACGTGTAGCCTCACCTTGGGTATAGAGAAATGACAAATGCTAACTAAAAATACTAATTATGCAATGTTGTTACAGTTGTTGATAAAAATCTTTCTTAAGTTTTTTTTTTTATAAAGGCAATGTTGTTCCTTAAGATATCCTTTAATTGTTCCACTGAATATTTAAAAGTCTAAAATCATTAAATGAAATCCTATTTAAAGGAGGTGTTATTTTGTTGGCTTTTCATAAAGTATGTACTTAAGTAACAACTCTAAATCAATCAAACACAGGAAACATATTTTTATTTAGATAAGGCATGGAAATCTCCCTATAGTGCAAATTATTCAAATTATTTACCTCCAAAAACAACATTTCAATAACAGTAATACATTAATACTACTACTTTGCTGAATTTACCAGTCAGGAGAAAGACGGATGGCATCAGGATTAAAAGCTATCAAAATCAGTACACTTATACTAACAGAATGCGTGCTGATTGCTGTAATCTGGTAAATGGCTTCTTGCTACATGTTTAGCTACGAAAATATGATTTATTGAATAACATATCTTACTATGGGAACTAAGAGTGAAGATAAAATGATGGAAAGGTAAGGTGAGAGTGCCCAAAAGGTGAGAGTGCCCAATGGCCGCTCTCACACCATCGTCTAGTGAAGACTGCTTAAAGCAGGCAAAATATACAATAATAACCCAAAACTCATGGGCCTCGTTCTCATGATATAAATCCCTTCTGTGTAAGATTGATACGATCTCTAGATAGTAACAAGAATACTCTGGGATTGAGGCTGCCAAAATATGAGAAGCTATTGAGAGAGAGAGGGAGAGTGAGAGAGTGGGGGGAGAGAGATCATTTTAATCTTCCTTCTACTGCAGGAGAACCAAAATATAGACATAAGGCTCCATATGGGCAAAAAAGCCTATCTTGATAATCTCCAGCAGAGATATAACTGAGAATGGGAACCTCAACATGGACTGGAGCTACTGTAGGCAGATAATTCTTCACGAGAGACCTAGGTATGCAAAGAAGAGAAACCAAATCAGAGTTCACAATGAACTGTACACTACTCTTTTCCACTAACAAGGCATGAATTTCTGACATTCTACCTGTAATTGCTATGGAGATCAGGAAGACGGTCATAACGGTAAGGTTACTGAAGGAAGCTTCACTCAAGATTCATAAGTGTATTTCGATAAAGCCCAAAGAACTCATGAAAGGATCCATCTGAAAGACTGTAGAGAAGGGGATGCATTATAGCCATTAATTGCAGACACAGAAATTATCTTAAACGAAAAAGGAAATGAAAGTCTGATACTGATTTAAGGGTGGATAGTTAGGATCCTACTGTATCATTTACAGCTGTGTCTGCAACTGGTATTGTAAACTTTGAAAACATATTGCCTACTTGCCTGAGCAATGAAGTCATCATTCTTCCCTGAAAACTGGATTTGGTTAATAAATTGTCCGAGTTGAGCCAAGCATGAAGGTTTTGCAACTGTATCTTGTTGTTTTTGTGATCCCCTCCCACGTTATACGAGCTTACTATTATCTCCTAACCTCATCTATCAACAGTCGATAAATTATTGAACCAAGAAAATTGGATCCATGTGGAGTAGGGCTATCAGGATCAAGCGAGATGTGCAGATTCTGACTTGGTGGATAAACTGCAGATATATTTGAGGAATGGAAATGATAAAGTCAGTCTGACTTAAGACTGATGGCATCTACATAGGCTTTCTGATTTGCCATTGGAGGGAAATAAAGCGGGAGCTTGTTGTTCATTCTCATAGTACAATATTCAACTATTGACCACATTTTAAAAAAATTCCTCTGTGTCCAACTGGTGCATGGACCATTCAATAAAGAGCACAGAGCCTCATCTGGACAAAATCTCTGTCAGGATATCCAGACTTTGAGAGTGATCTCATCTGAGACTGCCCATTGAAAAATATTAAAAATATTCCAGACCTCCATGCAAATATAAGAAGTATGTGTAACTCCTTGATACATAAGGGATGCTGTTACTGATGTGTTGTCAGATGCGATCATAATACATGACACCTTATGAGGTTAACAAACACTCAGAAGGTTAGAATCACTTCCTACACTTCTAGGTTGTTTATAGGAATGGCCGCCTCTTCCTAACACCACGACCGCTCCAGTGGCCTAATGGTTAGAGCGTCCGCCTCGGATGCGAGAGGTCGTGGGTTCGATCCCCGGTCGAGTCATATCAAAGACTTACAAAAATGGTACTAACAGCTGCCTCGCTTGGCGCTCAGCATTAAGAGGTTAGTGTCAGGACTGGTCAGCCTCGTGTCAGGATAATGTGACTGGGTGGGACATCATGCTACATGTCTGCGGCATGATGCCCCAGTGCTAGACATCACTATAAACTGCCACAATGCAGACATCATAGCGATACGACTGAAAAATTGTTAAAGCTACATTAAATATCCAAATCACATCACAACACACACATCCTAACACCACAGTCGCTGAAGGACTACTCCTTCTGCCTCCAGGTGTGCACTCCATCCAAAATGTGATATGTCTGTGTACAAAGTGTGGCTCAGGAGCAGTAATTGGGACTTCTGGCAGTCCCCAGGAGGATCCAAGTTGATAATGGGTCCCTGTGTGGTTTACAGTATGCTAGGAGCAAGACCTGGAGATGACATACCTAAAATCTCCCTAAGGCAATCAATTATGCAGCATAGTTGCAAGGTTCAGGAGGTAAGGTAAAGATAGGCAAATAACGAAATATATTAAAATCTGTGTGATAATTCTGGTGCAATGCAAACATTCCCTTGTTTGGTAAGGAAATTCATCCCCACATACACGAATCCCTGACAAGGGATTTTGCCGATTCCCCTATAATGGGGATTAGACCAGGATGAGTCACCATTGACTAACATCTGAAAAGGTCGTTCAAAAGAGAATCTTTAAAGACACTTATCATTCAGTGGTCAAATACAAGGGGAAGGGGACACCTGAACAACTCAAGTGTGTCGCTATTACATCAATCATTAGATGTGGAGGTGGGGCTTAGGAGCAAGTTTTTGAAATTTAAATGCCTCCTGACCAAGACAAAACATAAGGTACTTCCTGTGAGTCAAGAAGATGAATTAATGAAGTTACACATATTAGAGATCTATCAAGGCCATATGGTCATTAGGCCTTAAGGTATTCCCGACTGAGGCTGTCATCTCCAAACA
Source organism: Sinohyriopsis cumingii (assembly GCA_028554795.2). Classification (NCBI taxonomy): domain Eukaryota; kingdom Metazoa; phylum Mollusca; class Bivalvia; order Unionida; family Unionidae; genus Sinohyriopsis; species Sinohyriopsis cumingii. Next base: position 132,696 of record CM068826.1, on the reverse strand, counting down.
ATTGTTTAAGGTAGAAAGATCGAAGATGAGTTTACATTTTTGGGCTTTGTTCGATACGAAAAGATCTAGGAGTAGAAACCTGGGATATGAATCTTTTCCATTCTCTCAACTGAACTCTTCCGTAGACGGATGTGCACTTCTTTCATTAGATGAAACAGTTTGGATTCGTACCCAATAACTAGAGATGGAGACCAATGGCCAGAGCATAAAAGAAGGGATCAGCCACCCCTTCTGTGATCTGGCAGACTCCTAGCACAATGAATATTTTTGCACTTGCTGCGTTGCAGAGTGTGGGAACAGCAGAAGATCTGAGCATGAGAAGGCTGCATATAATTGCACCATACTGGGAAGAATCCTAGTCTCTTCAAGTGATACATGCCTTGGCACAAGTCTGGTGGAAAAAAATTGTAAATGTCTTTGATAGCCTTTACAAACAAATTGGTTTCTTCCTCCTGCAATGAATGACCTGAAACATTGGAGTGGCAAGGGACCCAAAAGGGAAAAACTTGACTTCTATGGGATCTCAGTAGCATAGGCTGGTATAGGAAAAATGTTGTTATCCTGAGTCTGCTTTTGAGATGAAAAACTTAATAAAAATAGAAATGATTGACCAAAAGTGTGTATAGCAACAGCAGCCAAGGTTAAATTCATTTGAGATTCCTGACATGTTAACTTGCAGGATCAGCGTAAGGAAAAATGAGGAAGGGTATTCTGAATGTTGGTTATTACTAAAGAGTCAGATTTGGATCATGTTCTTTGTAACTCTAATCCTACAATTACCAGTTGGAGGAAGGAATATTAGCTTGGATTGGGGACTTAACATCCTGGAAACAAAAAGCATTGCATAAAATCAGGAGGTGTTCTGCTGCTATTAAAATATGTATTATTCCCCTACTAGACTATAGATATATATAATATTATGAAACTTTAAATTATAAAGAGTTCTCTTTTTTGTAGTGATAAGATGCAGTTTCAGCTATATATCAAAATTTCATCTCTAAATATAAATCTACATGCACATTATTTTTATTAATTTATATTGAAAACAGGGTATGCACCAAAGCTGCAGGATGAGATGTGTTTATAACCTTTTCTGAAGAACGAGTAAGAATGATAATAAAATTGCATATCATATAGAGATAAATGTTTAGCTCATAACAGATTATGAATTATATAGAGAATCTTCTTTACGACATTACCGATATAAAGTAGTGATACATATACATATATATATATATATATATATATATATATATATATATATATATATATATATATATATATGTATGTATGTATGTATGTATGTATGTGTGTGTGTGTGTTTGGCAGATGAAGCAATCTGAACGAAATCTGTTTCCCTAATTCAACACTTCTAAGTGCCTAGTGTTTACAAATAGAACTACATAATTTATTGTCTTGTTTTGAGTTCAGCGAGAAAATGACCTTGAAATTTTACAGGAATATTTCAGGCTGATATGTATTCATACAGCATATCTGACAAGTTATTTCAAATATCCAGGAACAAAACACAAATACGGTTTTATTTATGCTTTCCAAATGGTTTGATCATATACCAGTTACACTAATTTGTAAATAGAATCAAAAACAAATTGAGATAAATAAAAATATTTGATTCTGTGTATCTTAGAATATAGCTGTGCAGATGTCGGTGAAATATCTAAACAGTTCCAATATCGGCATGGAATACAGAAATATGGACTAAACATATGTACCAAAAGCTAGCTCAACCATGCAAGATCAAATGTGTCTGTAGAAGATTTACACAGTTGATATTTGATTATTAAATACATTCTCTCCAGAAGAATTAGCAAATTATTTTAGGAAACAAGCAGTGATGTTTATGTAATCCAGTAGGAGAATATATGTGCTTTGTAACAGTCTGTTAATTTAAATTGGGTCATACAGAAAAACATATTACTCGTAAATATTAGTGTTACATAGATAAAGAAAACACATGTACTCAGTATTAAGGATCCATTTTTTCTAGTAAAATATGTTACTTCAAGAATACTTACCAATCATAAGCCTAAGGAGAAGTACTACTATCCACTACAAATATAACCTTCCCAGGCTAAAATGTTTTAGCTAAAAAGCTAAAAGTTATCGGCCCACCTAGGTGGCGGTTACATAGAGTGATGTACTCCTGATACATGATCCAGAGATTGGGGAAAAATCCAATGAATTCTTCAGCAACTACTAGAGTAGAAGGCACATGCTATTTATGACTGTAACTATAAGGAGGCTGAGAGGGTGTATGGGTGTTATGATTGGGTAATTATTATTGGTAAAATATATTTTTGTTTAAAATTTAGTTTTTTCTTCAAATACATTACCCTATCATGATACCTTTAAAGAATATGTAAGAGGTGGAGGGAGATACATCCCATACCCAAGAAAGACCATTTCCAGTGACCTAAGGTATGTGAGACAGCTTCTAGATAACCCAACTGGAGAATAGACTCCATGTGTCGGGGAATGGCTACAAACGGAAAAGATTTCCTTCCTGCAAATCCAGTAAAAATCACTTTGCCACCTCTTAATGAAGCTGTCGAATGACATGGGAAGGTAACGTGTTGCACCATAGCTATAGTTCCTCCCAGTTTGATTTCAGTCCTTTAGGATGAAATATCTCTGAGATACAAACTGGACAAGTGGCCTTGGTTCTCTGACAATCAACATGGATAATAACAGAGAATGATTTTGCTCAAATTCACTGTTTGCAGTGACTGCCCTGACTTCGTAAGCTGAGATGGGAAGCTAAGGAATTAATTTGGTGAGAGGTTATTTGGGAACGATTATGCCATTTTATCCATTACGAAATGCCTGTGCTGTTATGTTGTACTTTTCCTCTGCGAGGGGTAAGAAAAGGCGTGACCTCGATTCATTGGCTTGGTATCTCATAAGTATCATTTCAGAGCCGACACTGGGTCTCGTAGATGACCTCGAAATGAAGTGTCTAGAGTAGACAGAATTCCATTACAAATGTCTGATTCCCTATGAATGGGAGACTGTTCTTGGCAATGAAATCAGGGATTGAGATGATTAATAGTGACCCATCAACTCATTTATGCCCCTTGATTTTCACAGTGTAACACCACAATGGGTTCTAAATAAAGTATAGTAACAAGACTACACAATCAGTGTTGACATGTAAGACATGTGGCAGCATATGAAGGTACACCAAAAGGACCTAAGTATATGAGGATTGCAAAGTGATAATACTAAAGTCTCTGAAACTGTGTCATCAATGAAATAAAGAGAAATATTGAAAATTTATAGATGTTGCATAATTCCCTTCAAAGATAACACTCCTTCAACTTATTTTAACGTAGAAAACTTCCAAAATACTTGTATGTGGATTGCAAAGGCTTTCTGTCAGAAGAGAGCATGATACTTAGCACGAGTGGAAGTAGTAATTGGAGAATGGAAATAGAAGGGATTTGAATAGGTTGTTTCAAGAAGAAAGCACTCTATATAACTGCCACCAATGTCGGCAGAAAACTTTTTTGCTTTTTAAATAAAAAAAGATTAGCCTGGAGGGCTGGATTTGTGAGGTTCTAGTAGTTTCCCTAAGATATAATGATCCAGTGACGTATTTGAAGAAGAAACATGATAATGCTACCTAGGTATTTTAGCATAATTCAGGTAACATATGCACGTGAACAACCTGTATATCCAGATTGACAGCTTTGTGTTGATAGGACACCTCCATTGGTGTCATCCCATACAATGCCCCTCAAATCTGTATCATTTTTACAATAATAGTTGGTACGAATGTCAATGTTAGCTGAAGCATTCATGACAACAGCAGAGTTATTCCCAATGCACAAGTATGTAGATGAACGTACAGCATTTATGATATCCAAGCGTGAACCTGAGCCAGGTGAATCTAAAGAGGATCAAAAAGATAAACATAATATGCATGAAATACAAACAGAAGGCATAATTTGGCAGCAAAAAAAAATCATTAACAGTTTAGCTGATAAATATCTTTATGTTTGCTTCAACAAAGAATACATATTGTAAGATTTCTTAAATCCGAGAGAAGGATCAAATATATGTATCTGTATTTCATTTTATCGATGTTTCTGTTGTTATAATAGCTGTCAGGTTTTACACAATAGTAATAATTTTCAGCATTGCAAAATTTTGCATCCTGATATAAATCCTCAAGGGAGATTAGTTTTCAAATTAATGTGATCATCCTCTAAAAACAGGGACCTCATTATTATTAATGTAATATATCAGATGTTGTCAAACTTTAAAGGTTGTTTTTCTTTACAACCACTAGTGTCCATTCAAGAATACTAATAGCTGTCTCTGCCTATCAGCAATACAGTTGAAATGCTAGAGTCTTTGAATAATAATAATAATAATAATAATAATTGTTCTGCCAGCTAGAACAAAAAAAAATCAACTTGCATTCTCATTTCGACTTGATTAATAACTATGTTTATTATCTGTACTATTTTGTATTTACCGCAATAAAATAGCAAGCAAGAAAGCTTTGGTGGGTCTGATCTACCCCTGTATGTGGAGCACATCTATAACTTACATGGGGGTGGGGTGGAGTTTGGGGCAATTCTACAACAGTTTGATAATGTGTTAACTTGATGTATGATATGATTGAACATTACTTTCGATTCGCGTTTTCAGTATCGAATTGAGATGACTGTATGCTCTTTGTTGCATGGAAAAACAGTTGCACACTGTGTACGGTACCTTAGAGTATCATAATATCCTATAAATTAACTCTGAGTATCCAGCGACAGTTTTCACAAAATTGATTTCTATGTCTAAATGTATCTGATTAAAAACCATTTTTGATTTTTAAGATGCTTACATCAATGAGAGCTTATGTTTTTACAAAAAGCAACAGCTAAAACTGGTAAAATGTCTACCCAGAAATGTAAATATGATGCACTACATTTTTGTAGACCAACCTAACAATATAAAATTTAAGAATGTTTCCATGGATTGTTATGGCAAATATGGAGTGTATTTTTGTGCTTAGTCAAAATTACATCTAAGCCAAAAGTAATTAACTAGTTACAAACTTGGACAGTATTTATGATTGTGATGCCCTTGTTCCTTTGTTTTGGTGTTGTTGTTCATTTATGTAATAACAAATCATAAATTAATCAAAGAATAAATACATACCTGAATATTTAGATTCACTGTGGATTTTTTTGTCATCTTGATACCAGTCATAAGATATCATTGTGGCATTGCTCACTAATGAACAAGTTAAGCTCACATTTGATCCCATTTCAACTGTCTGCCTTAGGGGGAAAATGCTGATTTTTGGAACGACATTAACATTCAATCTGACACAACCCACGGGTATTGTCTCGCCACATGTTGTACTGCCAACACACGCATACATACCTAGTGATAGACATAACAGACTGATAAGCATTTCTTTACACAGGAGGGCATTACATAAGGAAATGAATATTGTCAAATAATGTTATCCAGAATAATGGCACCACATTCAGTTATGAATAAGTACACCCAACTGCAGGACACATCTCTGCTGTGGCACAATGCATGCCCCGATCAGGGTCTATTCTTTTATTTCTGGTTAATACTAATAATAATATTATTAATATTCAACAAACAGCATATACCATGCGTTACCAGCATCTACATTGTTAGTAACAGATATGCATCATAGAAAGTTAAAATTGGAACGTAATAAACATGACAATAATCAGGAATTTGGTAGATGATATTTTAAGGAGGTATGTGTGCACAGAAAAACCAAATTATGTAAGTTCAAATAAAATAATATACAATGTGTATACATGAGTGTGTAAGATATTATAAATCTTCAAGAAGGATGGTTTAATGTTTGACTTCTAAACCGAATCTCACATTAACAAATAGACTCCCATTATGAAAACCTTTGATACAAATTCAAAAAAAATTGTACTTAATATGTTTTTGTCATAAAAAAAATGAATTTCCATCCTAAACATGATGTTTACAGAATATTCCTTTTCATATTAGTTCTAAGCATACCAGCATCTGACTCTTGGACTGGTTGGAAGTTTAAGGTGCTGCTAACTGATCTGGCAGAGGTGCTGAATATTTCCCTAAGTTGTATTCTTGAATATTTGGATTGATATATTTTGTGTCCTTCGTAGTACCATGACAAGTTGGAAACTCCTTCTCCCACAATTGTGCAGTTCAGATAGCCATGTGTTCCGCTATCAAATGCATTGGAACTTGAAGCAAGATAAACACCTAGGATATAGCAAACGAATTGACTTACTTAACTCATAGTAATATAGACATCATATGCATCATAACATCATCATCACGCATATCACATGGAAATAGCATTTACAATTTGGACTTTGAGAGATTCAGCCTGTGAATGCATAATTTAAAGATGGAAACTTTTGTTTTGAATGCATCCATGCACTTACAAAATATGGACTTTGAAAGATTTGCACAAAGAAAATTTGGACATTAACAAATGGATGCAAATAAACGTTATATTAAGGAAGGAAACTTGTGTAATTGACACTATTCACTTGCTTTTTAGATCCATTATTGACTGATGACTGACAAGAAACTGATAACAAAAAAAAAATTATAAGCTCACTTTAAGTAGAGTCTTTTACTTTTCTTCACATTTTGCACATATCTCTTTTTGCTACCAATAAAAAAAAATGATAATATCAGAAGTGTTTTATCTTTCTCCTTGAGCACTTAACCTAATTGAAATGACTGTTCTGAGCAAGAAGTTTCTTATGGAGGGTGGTTGTGTCCAGTGGAAATGTGAACAAAGTATAGAAATCATATTTTGACAAATATTTATTCACATTTAAAGTTTCATCGCTAAATTCGTTTAATTGCTTGCATGCAAATAAGGACAGCTAACACCAAATAAGAATAACATAATGCATATAATATTAAATTCATGTTTGAACCATGGCTGATCTCTCTCAAATTCACTTTCAAACAATAGAAAAGTGACAGGTGCATGACCAAATCTTAACTTAGTACCCTCACTGATGGTTGGAATGTTGCAATAATAATAATTGCATCTGATGTCCATGAATATTACTTTGTTCGTTACACATTCTAAAACACATTAGCATTATATATTATTAAGATTATTATTATTTTGTTTATCCTCATTGTTGGTTATTACCTTCTCTATTATTAATATCATTATCATTTAGAGTGATTGTTTCATACTTTTTCCCTTTTTTATTAGTCCAATTGTGCCTAATCATACTGCTATTTTCAGATAGTAGTTTGCTCTGGCCCATCATTAAACGAAATATGACTGTCTGCAGAAGTAAATACACAATGTTGGAGAGCGTCAGTTCTGTTATGTTAATGAAGATTCCACTGTCTATAGTGGTGATTTTAACAGCTGGAAGTGCACATTGTTCATAGTTGACGATGAGTTATTTTGATTTATTAGAGTATCATCATAATTATTCTTGCATGTTCATGCACTAGAAATTTACTAACATCTTTGGTTAAATCAGTAATATGGGCTACATGATGTAATACTTAGACATAGGTTCAGAGTGGCTGCTCTAGACGTCTCCATGGCAGTTAGTATTGATATTCGTATGGGCACTGAATTGTGACATGCAGGTAATATTGATGATTCGTCTAACTTTTTTAATGCAGGAATTAAAATATATACAATATTTAAAAATATTTGTCATTATTAATTTATATAGTACAAATATATGCAGGTTTGAATAGCCCAAATGTATAGATAAGTAAATACCTTCCCCAAGGAGACACAAGGCTTATGTCTCTTTGAAAACCGATCTACGTCCAGAACTGATCTGGGTAAATACATGCTAAAATAAATACAGTTTTATATATTTTTGCAAAACTTTATGTTTACCATAACACAGAACCATAGTAATCCAACCAAATTATTACATATCCAAGACCTTGAATAATTCATAATAGAACTGTCTGTTTAGAATAAGTGTTTTCAGCTCTGAAATTTCAACAAACAAATTATAAAGAACTCAAATCTCCTCTCCGACTCTTACAAGACTGAAATATAACTAAAGAATGACATGATGATTAAGTCCTTTAAGCCACTACATTCACATCAAATCAACAAATCTGAATCACAAGAGATGATTCCAGGTATTTAAATTAGTATGTACTGTGAAATATCTTGAACTTTCTGCATTTTGACTTTTTAATATTGAGCCAATCATCAATTAGGGCACAGATGACATCCCTAGATTACAAATGTTCTCCAAGGACCATGTCATCATGACATGACCTCAATTGAACAATATCGTCACATACTTTGACCGAATTAGTTGTTGAGGTGAACTAGGCAATAACCTTGGCTTATTAGTGGAGAAAATACACAACATCTTCTTATAATATATGCCAACTACAAGAGTAAAGAATTAAACAAATATGTAATTAACCCAAATGACTAAAATAAAACTATATTATAAATTAATGTATGATATAGATCTTAGTTACACCTTTCTCAATAAAAGAATAGAAAGATTTATGCAATAAAATTTTCTTTAAGGAAATGCCAAACATACATGTAATTAATTATGCATAAGAATATGAATGATATAATCATGTATACAAAACAATGCAATATTGTATTGCTGTGCATTTGAAAGTGCATAGGCAATGATTTTCTTTTTCCCTCGATGTACCTAACTTTGATATTACACGACAGTAACATTGGACTCCATCGTAACAGCCTTTGATTCTTGTTCCTTATTTTATTAATGAAAGTGAGGTATTTGTGCTCGCTGAAGACAACAATTGAAGAAGATTGTGTGTTAGCATGTGCCTCCAAGTTTTGTAACGCCATCACCAAGGCCAATCACGCCTCCTCTATCGTGGAATAATTTCTCTGGTGCTTATTCACTTTCTTTTAGAAACAGCACACTGGATGATCCACACCATTGCTGTCTTCCTGTAACAGTATTCCACCAACCTCTAAGTTACATCTACAGACATTTTGAATGATTTCGTGAATTATGGAGATGAAAGATCTGGTGCACTTTTGATTATGGCCTTGAACTTATCGAAAGCCTCCTGATGTTTGTCTTACCAGAGACACTTGGTCTTCTTACTTAATAAACTCATAATGGGTTCAGCAATCATGGAAGAATTACAGCAAAATTTCCGATAATAACCAGCCATACCCAAACATCGCATCAGTTACCTTTTACTGATAGATATAGGGGACTAAAAAAATATTCTTAACCTGAACTTCTAAAGGTTTTATTTGTCCCACAATATATCCTAAAAGGCAACACAAGCATGGCAAAAGTCACTTTTACTCAAGTTGATTGCCAGATTTGCTTCACTGAACCTTTTGAAAAATGTTCAGATGGTTTTCATGTGGTCTTTCCAGGTGTCATTGTAGACGATGACATCATCAATGTAAGTGTCGCAATTCCTATACCGGATGTTATTATATTCATCAAACACTGGAAAGAGCTGGGGTAAATATTCATCCCAAAGGCCAGGACTTTGTATTCATTTAGTCCATCTTAATTGAGTCATGAATGCTGAAATTTCCTTTCCATACATGGGATTTGCAAGAATCCCTTCAAAAGGTCAAACTTGATGATGTCTGTGGCATTTCCAATCCTGTCAATTCAGTTATCTATCCTAGGAATTGGAAATGAATCTGTCTTAGTGACACTGTTTAATTTTCTTTAACTAGTACACATACGGAACATATCTTATCTGGTTTTTACACAAGATTACAAGGTGAACATTACAAGGTTCAGTAAAGACATTCTTCAGCAAAATGTTAACTTCTTTCTCCAAATAGTCATGAATTAGAGGATTCATCCTATAGGGATGTTGTAGCTTTAATAATTTTTCAGTCATATTGCTATGATGTATGCAGTGTGGCAGTTTATAGTGATGTCTAGCACTGGGGCATCATGTCACAGACATGTAGCATGATGTCCCACCCAGTCACATTATCCTGACACCAGGCTGACCAGTCCTAACACTAATTTCTCTTAATGCTGAGCGCCTAGCAATGCAGCTGTTAGTACCATTTTTGTAAGTCTTTGGTATGACTCAGCCGGGGATCGAACCCATGAACCTGCTAAATGGTTCATCAAATACAGGAAAGGGTGACATAAGCTTTGGGAATCTTCTGACTGGGTTTTCCTGCCACTTGACAAGTATGACGTGATCTACAAAACTGTTTCAACCAAATTGCATTCTTCTAGATAACATATCAGCTAGTCCTTAATAGCTGTTTCATTTACGTTGAATCACGCGCTCACGAGTTACTCATTTTCAGTGATATAAGCTATTCTACAACTTGAGGTAATATTTTTAAAAAAGGTATGCACGTTTATTTGTACAAGACACATAACCATCATAATTTACATGTTCATGAAGAGTGGTAATAATAAAGGCTAAAATCCTCACAGAAATCAACTAAGATCAACATCAATCAATTTTAGTTTTGTGTTTTAGCTGAACAAACATAACTTTCTACACAATGGAAAGCTTTATGTTTCAGCGTCTCCTATGTTAATAGTCTGTGAATTTGTCTTTCATTTTGCGACAGCAGTACAGGCCAGTTAATGTTAAACCCTGAAACTGACTTGTGATAAGAGGGAATTTTGACTGGTAACTATACCAGTTTAACATTGGTATATATGGTACAAAAATGCCAGGTGTTCACTCGTGTAAGTTTCTTTTGTTGGAATGGAGCTATAGCATATGGAGTTACAGCATTCGTAGTGATCATTCTTGGGACTGAAATTAACTGTGGACGATTTTATTGTTGTGGTTTATTTTTTTTCTTCTGGTTTATTTGTTTATTTTTGTATTATTGTAAAGGTAAAAAAATCATTAATTTACGTAAATAATGTTTAAACTTAACATTCTATTTAGTGAAGAAGCAAATTCTTTATACTAAGATAATTATTTCGTCACAACAATAATTCACAGGTGATATAACAGCACATCTAGGACTTTTCTGGTTTAGAAGAAATGAAAATAGAAGACATAATGTAATAATCAGGAGTTCTCTGCAAAAATCGGAAGATATTATGAAATAGGGAGGTAGGCGTGGAGAGACTCCAGCATGAAAGTTGACAGGTATGGTGTAAGGTCGCTTACATCAAAGCAAACTACAAATCAGCTTTTACGGTATTAGCATAAATTTCGAAGCATTATTTCTGAAACTTTATTATTGTATTTTGGAGATAACCTAAAAGTTGAGCGCAATGGTGCCCATGATTCGACTCCAAAGGATGTACTTGATTCAGCGCATAATCAAACCTACAATGTACATGTGGTGGCGCCATTATGTAAATACGTTCAGTAGCCTAATTGCGAGCGTTGAATCAAACTGTATTGTTTGTTCATTGTGTTGTCATACTGGGATTACATTTTAATGAGTTTAGGTATTTACAATTTCAAAGCAAAGTAAAATCGTAATTACCAGTGCACTGATATAAAATGTCCAATGTAATAAGGCATAAACAAACAATAATCGAGTCAAAAGGGAGAGGGAGTGTTACAGGAACTCGTGATTGCTAAATTCTTGTCATCTTTCGATTAAATTATACACAAATCTAAATTAGGCAGAAACAATAAGAAAACAGAAAATTAAATTAAATATCAAACAAGTTTATACCATTTCTTTTTAATAATCCTGCAAGCCAACCTCAAGATACATATACATGTAATTTTTTTAAATACAAGTTTGCCTAAATAAATGCATTTAGAACTTACCTTGTGCATTTTGAGATTCCTCGGAGTTGTAAGTCAGCTTATACGAAGGTAATGCACTTTTTAATGTTTATACCTGTAAAGTTTGGGGGTTGGATTATATGCGATTGGGTCTATACTTGAGTATATACAGTAATAAACTCTGAGAAGCTCATGTAAGAAGCCTTATGTAAATCAGCAACAAGTGATATTAAATCACCAATAAAGACAATAAACCCTTCGAAATGACTGATTTGTAAATCTCCATAGCAAAATCAGACTGATGTAAGATAACCCCAACAACTTTGTCTCTATCAATACATGATCTCTTAGAAACAATAGCATTTGGAACATCTCTGTTATAATTCTGTTGATTATATATCACCCTAAACAATCACAAATAACATGCCTTTTCTGCTTACAACAAGAGCACATGGGAAGAGATAATGATTTCTGATCCGTCTTATCATAAATTTGATTCTTCACAGTTATACCAGTTTGAGACTTTTAGGTAGTCCAACGAGACTTAAATGGTTTTTTAACATAAACATGATGAGAGGAAGATTTACTTACAAATGGAAGTCAAAGAATAATTATCAGCTGTACTAGCTGTGTCCTCTAAAGTTTCAACCACTTTCTCATCATGGTATGTTCAAACGTAACTGACATTATTCTTTAAATTTTCAAGCAATATGATTTGTCTGAGTTTAGCATTATCTTTCAGAGCCTTCCTGGCTGTACACCACCCATCAAATTCATGTGCTTTCTTCTACGTAAACTCACCATGAGTTTGAGTAGTTTCCTTTCTACAATTTCAAAACTTTGAGAATAGACCTCTGGCACTAAATAAGCATTCAAGACATATTCTTTGACAACATTATAATCATTACTTTGTTCTATTGGCAATGAAATGTAAGTATCAGAAGCTTGACCAGTGAGTACATTTTGTAACAACAATGTCCAGTACCTTCTTGACTATTTCATACCATAAGAAACCTTCTCAAAATGAGAAAAATATAGATCCACTTCAATTTCCTTTAAAGGAAGCACCATTCTGAACTATCTAGTTACATCTGTGTGAGTATGTATGAATGTATGTATGTATGTATGTATGTATGTATGTATGTATGTAGGTAGGTAGGTATGTAGGTAGGCAGGTAGGTATGTATGTATGTATCTATGAATGTATACATGTATGTATGTAGGTAGGTATGAATGTATGTATGTATGTATGAATGTATGTATGTATGTATGTATGTATGTATGTATGTATGTATGTATGTAGGTGGGTAGGTGGGTAGGTAGGTAGGTAGGTAGGTATCTTGAGGGATAAAAAATAGATCTATATGAGGAATATGATATTGACTGATTTTATTCATACGTTCATCCTGTCAATTATTTATCAACTACATTGAAGTTATGTTCACTGATGCCAGTGCTTGTATTCCAGGCTTGATACTTTGAATTTTAAAATTACTTAATTATTTAGTGTCAAGCCAGACTCTTCACATCATGTTGTATATACTGTATTTATTGTACATAACAGATAGAAGGCCTCAAGGTAGATTAGTTCTGTAGCTAACTGAGTTACAAGTTCTCTAAAGAAAGCCTTTATTATTATTATTATTATTATTATTATTATTATGTGCATTCTAAAGGCAATTCTAAAGCCATTAACTGCATTCAACTAAACACAATGAAACAGAAGCTGACATCTGGCTTATAATCGAACAAAACAGTCAAGAAATCTGAGTGAAATCAATCATTATATTTGCAATCATAATGACTTTCAGAATTTTCCGAAATAATAATGAAAACAAAATGCAGAGAGGATATGAATCAATGATGAAAGAAACTGAATATGGTATTGAAAACAAACACTATAAAGAAAAAAAGGGCAGAGGAGAAAGAAAGAATTTGTATGATTTAGACACCTTAAAAAGATGACATATTTAAAAAAGGAAACTACAATTAGTGAGAGATTGTGTTATATTGTATTATATGGTAGTAGTTTTGAGACCTACAATATGGCAAACGTTATTTTAAAATATTAATACAAATATTAAATATTGATTCAGCCTATTTTTATCAAGCATTCTCTTGTAGAATCCAGGGATAGCACTTTCTTTTCTGTTTGGTGTGTATATATATGATAAAGTACACATATGCTCTTGGTGTAACAAAAAACGTTAATAATTATATCCCAACACTACATGATATGACTTTCAAGATTAACTGTTCTTTTGGGATGTCTGTCTCTGTGCCAGCGCATACAAATATGATGTATGGATGGATGGATGGAAGGATAGATAGACGGATGTATGGACATGTGCATGCATGTATGTATGCATTTGTGTGTGTGTGTGTGTGTGTGTGTGTATGAATGTATGTATGTATGTACAAGTGAAAGCTTACAATGACAGTAGTAAAACAGTTTTAACAAAATTTAACAAAATATATGCAGTTATGATTGGAAGATAATATATTTAGTGGATATTGGGTTATGACTGCTGGATCATTGTTTTGATGGAAGAAGGTGCTTAAAACAGTACACCAGAAAACATGATGAAGGTAATAGAAAAAATTGGTGTGTGTGTTTGTGTGTGAGAGAGAGAGTGATTTGGTTTGGATTTTTTTTTAACGTAGCTTTAACAATTTTTCAGTCATATCGCTACGATGTCTGCAATGTGGCAGTTTATAGTGATGTCTAGCACTGGGGCATCATGCCACAGACATGTAGCATGATGTCCCACCCAGTCACATTATCCTGACACCAAGCCGACCAGTCCTAACACTAACCTCTTAATGCTGAGTGCCAAGCGAGGTAGCTGATAGTACCGTTTTTGTAAGTCTTTGGTATGACTCGGCCGGGGATCAAACCCACGACCTCCCGCATCCTAGGTGGACGCTCTAACCACTAGGTCACCAGGTGGTGAGAGAGAGAGAGAGAGAGAGAGAGAGAGAGATGGGTGTCTTTATGACAATAAATGAAAAACCTTAATGGATATATGACTGAATCAATTTAACACTCTAAGTTTCACACTTCATTCAGAGGATCTAAGCAAAATAGTTATGTTTTATTATCAACTTTGTTTATATCAAGGTATGTTGATAAATAAAAGATATTGATATTTTTGTGAGATAAATACCATATATAGTTGCTTATAAGTCAGATGAAGCAGCAAACTGCATATTCCCAGATCTGCTATAACATAATGCACTGGCAGATCTGGGTCTATGCAAGTTGCCTGGAGTAAAAAGTAGAACAAACAATATAGACCCTGATCTGATGGTGCAGTTTCGACCAGGCTTATAACTAACTATACACAGTAATTAAATTGTCATAAATAAAATAGCAATGAAAATAATAGAAATAAGAGGTCAACTGTACCCAGTAGGCCTGTTGACAAAAAGAGGAAAGAGAATTGTTTTTTCTATTAAACTATATACTCAGAATAAATACAATTTCAAAACAGTGTATTTTGTTAAACAGAACTGCAAATAACCACAGTCTTTATTCATCTAGTGTATAATTTTCTTTAATTTTGACCTAATTTAATTAAATGGAATTTATTTTAATGCATATTTTTTATTTAATTATATGCAACCTTTCTAATATTTTGCTGTTAATGTCTGGAAAATACTGCAAAACAGATTTCTGAGCATGGGCTGGATACAATCAAGTGAAAGCAGAAAGGGGTGTCTTTTGAATCTCAAGATGTCAGGGGTGACTTATTACTGACCATCTTATTTCATATAAGTGCCATTATTAAATGAATTATGGTAGATGATTTACACAAAACTGCATTTAAAACCCCTGTACATATATTTTTTAATGAACAACTATCAACAAATGTGTATTGCCTCAGAAATTAAACAAAGTCAGCAATAATAATAATAATAGTAATAATGATAATAATAGATGAAGAAGAAGAAGAATAAGAAAAAGAATATGTTATTGGACCTGGACTCTCTTATTTCAGTAATAACAATTGCTAGGAGAAGAAAGTTTAAAAAATTAATCACACAAACAATTAAGGAAGAATAATACAAATGAAGCACACAGTCTATCGTTAGCAAAATAAACTCAGGCACACAAAATCAATCCTTCCCAAACAACATAAGCACAATGGTTTTTATATTGTGAATAATAATAATAATAATAATAATAAAAACAACTACCACTACATAAAGGCACATTAACTTCTCTCCTATGAAACGATTAAAGAACATTTCCTCAAATTAGATGTATCTAAGATCTTCAGGATATGAAGAGCCCACATAGATACCAATGCATAAAGTCTCCATCTCAGTAGTAGTGTACATAGTAAACTTAGGATATGTCATGGATTGATTAAGAAAAGTGCAATAAACTGACAATGAACAGTGCAAAACTAGTATCTAGCTAGCCTGAATGCTGTCGACTTTAATGAGTCTTTTTCAAAGGCAAATACAAAACCTAGACAAGACAAACAAATAAAACAGAAAAACAGTTATGTTAGTAAACCTTTACATGGCTGTTTCTATAGTTTTGCAAACATTACAATTATTGTAATCTAAGGTAGAAATTTCTTATCAACACCCTGTGTATAGGAAGTTGAAGCAGTCTGAAGCATGGCTGTACCAGTCTGGCATGAAATGCAAAATGTTTGTGCAGAGGACAGCTGATAAATTCCTAAAGGACAGGCCTGACAAAAGCATGGAGGTAAAAGCTCGCAGAGGAAATGCCTATAACTGGATATAATGACACGATTTTTATCAGATTTTGGATAAAATATCAAAATGCCCTTACATGTTATGAAACCGAAAACTCCGATGACAATACGCTCCAACACTTTCTATTTATGTATGATTTCATGTATGTATGTATATATGTATATATGTATGTATGTATGTATCATGTGTGGCAGTTCTGACATTCATGCTGTTCGACCTCCTGTACTGCCACTGCAATTATCTTCCATTCATACACCTGTATCTCCGAGGAGATGAGACTGCACCAAGCATAGAGATTCTGTCTGAGATCTTGAGTCCGAGAGCTTCCTTAGAGGCAGCATCATTGATGAAGTGCTTTAAGAATGACTAGAAGGAATCTTTGAAGCATTTCTCTGGACCTCTCTAAAATTGCTTTCCTTCTTTAAGCTCTCCATAGAAGATCTTTAGTACTCTGACATCCTGATGATATGGTCCGCCATCTCAACTATGATTTCATTAGCAGAATGTGGATGCTTCATATGCCTACCCATGTGAGAACCTCAGTGTTTGGACCCATGTCCTGCCATGTGTGAGTCGCCGGTTTTGTAGATTTCTGTTAACATCTGCTCCAGGTACTCTGCCATTAGATATCAGGCAAATTGCTTTCACATTTTCTGTCAGTTTGGAAGACCAGCAAGTGTTGTGTTGATTTCCATTTGGGAGAGTCTTTCATTTGCCTCCTCACTTATCGATGACTGTTGACTGAGGATGTTGTTGAGGTGTTAAATTATCTTTTCTTTGTCAGTGAGCAGTGTGGCGCTGTCAGCACTTAATATTGGATATGTCACTATAGACTGACCATTAATTGTCTTCAAAGATGTTCTGCATGGCAGTCGCTCTAGCTCACTGTGATATGTTGGCAAATCCAACACCACTGTCACTTAGCTGCCTTTACCTTGTCCACTACAGAAGAAGGCATAGCGGGTTTCTGATTCAATGAGTTGTCCTTCCTCAGCATCCTATCTAGATGTTGTTCTTTCTGGTCTAACTGCTGATGTACTGTCCATTAATGTGAGTAGTCTCTAGGAACTGATGGTGAGTTGCATCACCTTCTTTTCTTCTTAGGTTGTAGACCACTAAGATGGAGACTACGTGGTATGCTGACCAGGGTTAAGGTGAAGCAGGCAATGGTTAGGACACCTTGTCTAGTCACTTCTAGCACAAATTGCAATGGATTTGAATAATGTGATTCTAAAACGAGCTGCTCAGTCATCCTGAGTTCAACTGCCACCTGTGGGCAGGTCTACAGGCACAAATTCCGGCATATTCACATTTGCAGCATTACTGCTTGGCCATTGCCACCAGACTTAAGCATACCTGTTGAGGGGAGTTGAATCAAGTCATGACTTGCAAATGAGTTGGATTTATAAGTGAGTGAAATTTGTGCATAGTCACCACCAATCTCTTGTTCAGTGGCATGAAATTGTTGAGACGTCTTGAGACAAGTCTGGATGCAATGGATGGACATCTTATTCTGCTGCATATGATCCACTGTCCTGAGAGCTGTCTATGCAGCTCTTGCAATCTGCCTTCACAGGTGTGGGTGAGAATATCTGCTTGACTACCTGATTCACTGGAAAAGATATGCCAGAGGGAGTCATGTTTTAGCTATTTTGGATCAACAGCCAAGGTAGTACCATCTAATGCTACAATACTGTAGGAAATGATAATGTTCTCAAAATAAAAAAAAAAAAATGAATCCAAAAAGTGTGTGACTGGATGACTGAATGAATAAACAGTGGCAGACCCTTTAATTGGACTTGTCCACCAATGTAGCCAATTAATACAAGATGGCTACAAGCAGTAGGATGTTTATTTAACTATTTAAATGCATGTTTTTCACCTTGACAATAGCAGTACATGATAGTTTGTTACGTGGAAACAACTCAGCTGCTTTACTGAGACAGTCTTGTTAGGGTTGGCAGGTACCTATCAACCACTGGCTGACCAGTTGGACTGTATGACTTATCTAGTCAACTTATTGTTGTTCTATTGTTGTTCTAGGGTTTAACGCCATTTTTCAGCACAAGATAGACTATACATGGCTGCCAGTATAACTGGTGGAGGAAGAACCCTGGAAAACCCCGGGAAGAACCACCAACCCATGAGAAGCTACTGGCAGGCTTTCCCACATACCCATGCTAGCTGAGCCTTGGACTCGAACCCACGCAGACAGAGGTGAGATGGCAGTGATCCGGAATGGTGAGCGCTTTAGACCACTCGGCCACTCGGGGTCCCCGTCTAGTCAACTTAAGTACCAGACAAGAAGGACCCTGTTCCATGCCAAGTTCTTCATCAACTTGCCATATTACACATTATATTTTCAAGAATGCTTGAAAGACAATGAACATAAATGGCAATGTTGTGAGCAATGAGATAATAAGAATTTCGGGGTCCAAATTGATATATTGTATACAATTCACAGAAACCACGTTCTGTTTCATCATCTGTGAATAGTGTTGTGATGACATAGTTATCATTAAACAGAATGTTACATTTAAAATTTATTCACATAAATTTATGAATTTTTAAAATCCCCACAAGAATACTAAATTACCCCCCCCAAAAATACCAAAGATATCCCCAAGCCACAACAAAAAATAATAGGCCGCAGCAAAAGTAACAGAATTGCCAACCCTAACAAGATCATCTCAGAAAGGCAGCTAATTTTTTTTCCACAAGTCTGACCAGTTTTCCATAAAGCAGCTGATTTGACCAGTTTTCCCGTAAGGTGTAACAAAATATCATGTACTGTCAATGTCAAGGTGGAAACCATGTTTTTAATAGTTTGGTACTCCAAACCAAAGGGGCTTGTATCGTTGCTTACAATTTACCTGTCATGAATGTACTAATATAACCAGAACACATGTATGACTGAGAGTTAAATTTTAAGCTTGTAAGCAATGATATGAGCCCCTGTGTTCCAAACTGATGCATTGATGGTAAACATTGTCTTAATCTGAAAGGTTTGTGAAGTACACATACACCTTCAGTTCCAAACCCTATGCAGCTCGATGTAGCTATCTCTCAACTTGATGTAATTCTTGTAATTGTTTTCTTCGTTTCACAAGATGGCAGTCTCTCGTGACGAGATATACTCAAATCAACAGGTGATGTCCAATAAATGTAATTGTGTCCCTTCCTGCTTTTATTCATACAATATGAATATTCCTTTTTATTATTCTGTACTGATTATTAAAAGTTTTTGAGAGGCTTTTCTTCTTCTTTCATCTTTAACATGTACTGGTAGCTGGCAGCCATTTAAAAAAAATATATTATCAACAGTTTGATTATTCAGATGTTCACATAAAAAAAATATGTGCAGTTTGAAGCATCTGAGGTACTACTGTAAAGTTAGTGTGGTTCTCTGACTATTTCCACTAAAGCTAATGTGAAACCTAGATCCAAATCAAACAGATGAGCCAATTATCCAGATTTCGAAGCAACAATCATAGTTCCATAGGTTTTCCTTTTATTCTGTAAGTCTTTATTTTCAGGGTCAGTTTCACAAGACTTATGGCAAAATCATAAGGGTGGGCAGGTCAGAAAAAAACTGCAGCAAAAAATAAACAACAGCAACAAATAAACCACAACAAAAATAAACCGAAACAAGAAACAAGAGAACAGACCGCAGCAAAATATAAGCCACTGCAATACAAATTGGCTTGCCTAAACAAGATCGGTCACTAAGGGGTCATAAAGTATTAGGCTTAAGTGTGGAGTTGTCCATTATTAACACTACTACTTATACATTATAATTTTGTTTTCTTTTATATTAACAAGAACTCCACATAAAAGTATCATCCACATTGTCACATATAAGTACTTCACTCCAAGAAACACAGCTGACAGTTTCTGAGCATTGTTTCCATCATAATTTGTACAACTTCTTGAAGCATGCATGTAGTCACTGTTAGAACATTTAGAAACACTGAATGAACTTCCACATTCAAAACATCTATTACAACTGTTTGTTTGAAGGACATAATGTTTAAATGAGATTCCAAAAGCAGCAATACTGGCATCACAAACCAGTAAAGTTCCCAAGGCTTCTCCTCAAGCAGCAAAGAAACTCTCTTCATCATCATAAACCACCAATTGCTATGGTTAAACATCTGACAGTATTTGGCCTTTTGTGTCCATGTTCCAAACAGTCATAGCATTCAATTATCATAGAATGTCTGCTTCAGCCTAAGCCATGCCCAGGTTTAAAGCATATACAGCACTTCCCTAGTTTGTCTTGTTTGCTGTGTTATCATATCTTTGATTAATGTATTTGCCTTTGAATATTGGAATATGCTCATTTGTTGCATGCAGAAAGTTTGAAATCATCTTTTTGTTTAAATGGGTTCTGTCTTTCCTTTGTCATGAGATGTTCCAGCACCGAAACAGACTTTGTAATGAATACATTTTTTAATGTCAATCATTTCTTTGACCCTATTTATTGTATAGCTGCACTATTAAGAAAATGAATACATTACACATTGGGTTGTTGAAGTAGATTTTGTTCAAAATGTGGTCAAAACTGTATCCTATTTGTTCAATACAAATGTTGCTTACATAATTTTCTCCAACACTGTTAATGATGTGGCCATGTCCAGAAAGGTATATTTCTCTGAATATCTCAAGCATAAGACCAGTTCCTACCCCAAATAATGATCTGATTAAGATGTAAAGTTAAAATCTGACATATTTAACTTATTAGACCTGCCTGCTATGTTTACACATCCTGAGGTTGTTTCCTGTTTTGGAGCTCTGTACCATCAACATCATTTGTGATATACCAAAGTGGGTGGTATTACAGAATGTTAGCCAGATGTACAATGATACCAAAGGGGGTAGTATTACAGAATGGCAGCCAGATCTACCATGATACCAAAGTGGGTGGTATTACAGAATGTTAGCCATATGTAGCTGCACAATGATACCAAAAAATATAGGCTTTCTACTCATATTACAAAATATAGCAGGAAAAACTAAGTTTTGAGACCCAGTTTTTAGGGGCAAAATATGACCAGTTTTCGGAACTGGAGTTTGTGTTTGGATTTTAGACTTTTTAGCCTGCAATCTAAAGCAGACTGCACACAGATAGAAATGCCTTTGCAAAAGATAGGATAAGTTTGATGATTTGAGTCTCTGCTATGATGGACTTGTGTCATCAGCTGTACTATTTCCTTGCCTTTTATTTCCTTTATATCAGTTCTGCACTTTTTGCCTTCTTCTGTCATCACACATACAATGTCAATTTTCAAGTTTATAGTACCTTTCATTATTGACAAGATAATTTTGAATAAATAGCAGCACAATCAGAGTTTATTTCAGTTATTTCTTATAACAAATTATCTTTGTCTTTATTCAAATCCTTCACTTAATCCTTCAGCCTATTATTTTTCCCATCAAGAATTAGGCAGCAATTAACTCAATACACATTTTTTTTTTCTTCCAGGAACTCAGATTTTATCTTCGAAATTTGAAACTATAAGTTTGAGATTTTTAAATGTAGTTAAGCAGTAATCTTGGCTTGATCTCAAAGTGCATCATGTGCCAAAGATCATGGCCAGAATAAGAGAATTCCAAATGATACCAGCCAATTAAAACAATATATAGGAAGCTTTGATTTTAGGGGAATAATATTTTAGTTTGGGAATTTCCATGGTATGAAGCCTTCCTGAGGATATTATCTATCAATAATGAATATTTTTGTGTGCCATGTACATATATTTACACCACAATGGCCCATGTGACTAGAGAATTTGTGCCAGGCTTTCACAAATACACCAAATCACACTCTTGATGCACTATACCCCAGGATTGCACCTGGGATTTCATAAATTTGGTCATTCCCCCCCCCCATTAAAGTTAAAAATATGCGGGATGGATCTCGTCGTAACTGAAGCCTCTCAACAGAGCATAAAATGGTAAGTACAAATGAATGCTGAACAAGAATGAGTGTTGAAATATTTCTCATTTTCTTACCAGTGCTAAATTATAAAATGGAAAACTACATTCACTTTCTTTAACTCACGTTGAAAAGTTATTTTTTAAATACTTGCCAATAAAAAACATAACCAGGCTGCATTCCATTCATACAATGACTCATATGATAACATTAAAATGATAATAAATGAAAACTGACACTACTCAATGCCTATTTTCATCTAGTTTATTTCAGTCCACTAGATAATACAAGCATATTGAAAAGCATAACTTCAGACATAAAGCAAAAGAATTTTACCATATTTTAATCTTGTGCAATCACTTCCACCCATGAATATAAGACATAAATATAGCTCTGACGGCTTGTAGATTGAAATGTAACTCTGGATAGTTATGGCAGAAATGTGTCTGGTGGCAAGTGGGAGAATATAATGTTGCATTATGTAATATGTTGCCAGGTTGCATTATGTAATACTCAAACTTGTACATACTAATAACAAACTAAATTATATTTTAATTGATCATATATAAAAACATGAATTAAGGATATGTTTTGAGTAATATTATTTTTTATATATGTTAGTATCCATTGAACTAGTTCCATAACTAAGTGCAACTTTTCACATTATCCACAACAGAAGTGTTAAACAAAATGTTCAAGTTAAAGACAATGACTTTTATAGTTTTTACTTTCAATAAAGAGTGATTATCTTCTTCTGTTTCTATAACTGACATTCTTTCTCTATTGGTGAGTAATACAGTTTTTAAAAAAAGTTATTCATTGCATCAGTGTTAGTGAGCTATAGTAAATCATGGTCCTCCCAGTTTTAGACAAGTTGAATCATACAAATAATTACAAGTTAGATAAGCAATGCATTGATCTGCTTTCAAAAGGAGTAATGACATAACTTGTCTTATCAATGTAGAACTACAATTTTCTTTACCCCCAAAATTTCAGTGCATACACAAAATTCTTGTACGAAGATGTCAAAAATTTGAAGATATACAAAAATTATTTTAGCAAAAATATTTTGGTCTTGATAAAGAGTGTCAAAATGTCCTACTGATAATATGACATGTATCTATGTATATATGCATGTATATATATGATAATATGACATGTATCTATGTATATATGCATGTATATGTTTGCATATGGATGAATGCATATCTGTAGGTATACATGTATCAAAAATGACAAAAGCTGTACTTTGCAGAAAAGTAGTAATTTACTGCATCCATATGAGGCATTAATCTACATCTATCTACATACTGATAATGCAGAGTGATCTAGCTGTTCTGTTACTGAATGGAGTGATGTAGTTGTCTGGACAACGTTGGCAGGTTCCAAACAGGCTCTCATTGTTGCCTTTGTAGTAACCAATTGATCACTGATTATGCATGTCACCTATTTTCTCTTGCCCAGAGGGACAGTTAGCTAAAAATAGGTTTATTTGTTGTCAAAGGCTGTAAAAAGCTACTCCAAAAATGTAGATTACATCATGCATTCCATATAAATGTTTGATCAATATTTTTTACAGACTATGAACAAAAAATTAA
This sequence comes from Sinohyriopsis cumingii, assembly GCA_028554795.2. NCBI lineage: Eukaryota > Metazoa > Mollusca > Bivalvia > Unionida > Unionidae > Sinohyriopsis > Sinohyriopsis cumingii. Next base: position 108,696 of record CM068826.1, on the reverse strand, counting down.
AACAAAAACAACCCACTGAAATTGAAGGTCTTATCCGTAAAAAATCTTATCTCCTATTCCTCTGTTACCTTTCCACCGCACTTGAAAGATTCTAGTTCTGAGATTCATCAAAGATTTCAATTAAAAGGGGTAAACTCTCATATAAACCTTGCAATGTAAAAAAATAAATACAATATTTCAAACAACCATTATATGGCAACTCATTTTACAAGATGGGAATATATTAAATCTAGAATACCCTGGATCACATACTCTTTATAATAATGGAATAGCTTAAGATAAATGATTTTCTTATTTGACTCTATCTCATTTCAGAAAATCTTATGATAACTGATTAAAAGATAAAACAAAGCACCCGGAAAAAAACCAAGGGAACTTTGCATTGGATGTTTAGAAGTTTTTGGACAATTGATGGAATGACAAAGTTGTTGGGATATATATCGTTCCCTTGAATAGCATTTTGTACATCTCTGAAAGCGTGACAACTTAATGACCAAGGGAATCAGCAGTAAAATAGTGTTTATGATACATCTTGTAAATATTTACATTAAATCTGGCTAGAAATCAGATGGATAGAATCTATGTTGTTACTGTCTCTTTGACAAGGAAATTCCAGGTGAAAAGTTTGAAAATGTAACTCTGAGACTAGGATTTCCTTGTCTTGTTTCCAACTGCAATAATGATTTTTCTTACAAATTTATTCTGTATAGAGATAAGGAAGATACTTATTCTGTCTATAGTCCATCCTATCATTAACACAAATCAACCGCAATTAGTGAATGTTTCAATGAACACTATGACTTCAATAAAAAGCATGGTACCATACTATCATGCAGCAAAGACATCAAGCCTTGAAGACAAGATCATGAAGACAGGACTAATCTGAGGATCAGAAAATGAAGACACATTCAAAGTAGTGACAAAATCCAGTCCCCACTGAGAATGATTTGGTGAAAGAGAAATTTGAATACATCATGATGTCAATGCTTGGGATAATAATAGTAACCAACTTACTCTCACAGGCAGTTGAACTGTTACTTCCTTCTTGTCTGGTGCTTGAGTTGGCTGGACAAGTCATACAGTCCAACTGTTCAGCCAGTGGTTGATAGGTACCAAGTGGGCACTTGATGCACCCAGTCTTGTTAGCATTATTCTTGTAACCAGCTGGGCATTGGTCTGAAACATGAAACTTCAGGTTAAAAGTTGCAGAAATTAAATATTTTGGCTTTTCAGCAATAGAATGATATATTAAAATGTAATACATATAGGTCACGTAATGAAGTCAGAGAAGGCATGCACAACTGTATTTGAAGATGGTAATGTTTGTTTCAAACATTGTTCAGATCAAGCAAAATATTGAAAAACACAGTGTACAGCAAATTAAGAATATTTCCATCTTAGTAAAGGAACTCTGACATCAATACAGTGTTTATTTTAAGCATTTAAGATCTTTGTCAAGAATAAGCCCCTCTTTATCAACATGCACAATGTCTGTATAACTATTCTAGCATTCATTTCATTAGTTAGAAATCAGACCAATAGTTTTCCAATGAAATAAAGTTTAATGTCCAAGACAGTAGAATTTTTTTGTACACTAGATGACCCAGCATGCAACATATTTTCTCTAGATAAATGCCCCTAGAGCTGAATACTAAGTTTCACTTCCCCCTTGACTTGTAAGTCTAGTTTAATTTATCAATTTTGCAATAGGGAAGCATGAGATAATTTAGCCTGCTGGAAAAATAAAAATCAAAAGTTCACACAGAAAGCACCAATAAAAAGACTAGGAAAATTAGAAAAGAAACATTTCATGCTATCACAGCCAATGGCCCATTCTCCAAGTATTATTCATGGATCCAACATTTTCCCCCTTCAAGACTGGTACCCTGCTCAATTAATATTCAGTAGTCAGATTCCTAACACTGTTCTTTTTTTGCAGAAAAGGTGTGTATTTTAGAACAAAAATTATGAGCTCTTTAAGTGACAGAAGGAAGAGCACATGCTGCACACTTGGCTTTGTTGTCTTTTGTGCTGTTTCAATGTCACATACACACCTAATATACTGACACCAAATAGACTATTTAAACAACCTACTTGAAGTGCTGTCTAGCATGCTTCCACCATTTCAAGGATAGTGGTAAATGTGTAAACCAAATGCCTAACGGCAATGCAACACAAAGAAAATGGTAGCACATTATAGGTTGTCCTTACCTATTTTAATGTATTAAACTTAAAAATAATCATCCATTTAGATCTCAGTCAAATTTTGTATTGTTTAATATATGTTTCTGTTGTCAAACTTGTTTTACATTGTGAGTGTTCTGCCCCACCCTATCCCCCACCAATGTATCATTTTAAATTTATTTACAAGTAGTATTTATTGTAGGTGAGCTTTTACTGAAATTAAGGATGATACATTGGTGGTGGGTGGGGTAATTGTATGCAGGCTTGACTACAATTACTAAATGTAAATCATGTATCTGATATATGTTCATATATTTTTCGGAAAAATGGTTGGCTGACTTTGATATTATCTTTGATCGATGCCAAGTTTTTCATCAAATTGCTGTTTTATACATTATATTTTCAAGAATGCTCGAATGACAATGAACAGAAATGGCAAAGTTGTGATGATAATGAACAGAAATGACAATGTTGTGATGACAATGAACATAAATGGCAATGATGTGATGACAATGAACAGAAATAGCAATGCTGTGATGACATTGAACAGAAATGGCAATGTTGTGATGACAATGAACAGAAATGGCAATGTTGTGAGCAATTTGATAATAAAAATTTCTGGGTCCTTTCATGCCTACCTCCCGATTTCATACATCCCCCAATTTCTGCTGAGAACTCCCAATTATTATATTTTGTCTGTTTATTTTCATATTACAGGTACCATCTGCATTAGAATCAACTACATCTCATAAGACCTATATTATTATCAATAGACCATTGGAGAAAACCCCATGTTGACCTAGCAATCCATTTGGGAATAGCATTGATAATATTTTCAAGATAAGAGTTTCCATTCAGGAGTAGCAATAACAAAGTTTACAAGATGGCTTCTGTGGTGGCTATGTTGGATATCAGAATGGTACCATTTTCATTCAAGACTAAACATATATCATCAGTCTTACTAAAAACCTGATGTTGATACAAGGATCAATTCAGGAGAAGTACAGATAGCAAGATTTTCATGATGGTCTCAGTCATTAGTGTTCATTGAATGGCATATAGGTACAATTTGTTTTTATTACTATATGCTCATTTTAAGAATTCTTCTGGTGACTGGTGAAAAATTCAAATCAATATGACTTTATATTCAGATAGATCTGTGGTAACAAGATTTTTAAGATGGCCATAGTGGATGTCAAATATGCACTATTTTCATTTTTCCCAGCCACACATCACATAAAGTGTTTTAACGAAAAACCCATCTTGATTTGACCATCCATTCAGGATGAATAGCAGTAAAATGATTTTCAAGATGGCTTCTACCGTGGACAAATCAGACATCCGGTGAACACCATTTTCATTCAGGACCAACTAGATATCACCAAAACCCTTTCAGTGAACATCCCATGGTGACAAGACCATCCATTCAAGAGTAGTGATTACAAGATTTTCAGGATAGCTGCTGTAATGGCAATATTGAACCTTACTTTGGTGCCATTTGCATTCAAGACCAACTAGACATCATAATAAATATTTTAGTGAAATTGCAATGTTGATATGACCAACCATTCGGGAGGAGTAACAATAACAAGATTTTCAAGATGGCTGCCACAGTGGCAATACTGGACAAAGATCAGCATCATTTTGATTTAGAAAAAAAGTCATTTAGTGAAAACCACACGTTGACATGACCATCCATTCAGGAGGAGTAGTGAACAAAAGTTTTCAATATGGCTGCCAGTGTGGCCATATTTGATGTCAGGTCAACACCATTTGCATCTGGGACCAATTAAATTACGACACAAAGTCATTTAGTGAAAACCCCATGTTGATATGATCATCAGTTTAAAAGGAGTAGCAATGACAAGATTTCCAAGCTGGCTGCCATGGTGGCCATGCTGAATGTCATTTTAGCACTACTTTCACTAAAGACTAACAAGACATCATAAGAAGTGTCTAATGTAAACACTGTGATGACTTGACCATTCATTCCGGAGTTGTAATCATAACAAGATTTTCAAGATGACTGCAATAATGGTCATAATTCATGTACAAGCAGTACCAAGATCCTGATCTGCCATAACATAATGTGCCTGCAGATCAGGGTCTTTATTCTTTGTTCTTCTGATTACTCCTAACAAATGGCACAGACCCAGATCTGCCACTGCATTATACAACAGTAGATCTGGGTCTGTACAGTTTGCAGTTGGACTGTTCTTATAGGCTAATTTATTTGGTTGGTTAATTCTAAATGAACCATTTGACACCCCATCTTCCCCTTTATTTAAAACTCTGAAAACTGAACAGTTAATGTGAATTGTTGTATCAGAAGGCAAATCTCATGCATAAAACTTTGTATGGGCACATACCATAGCTATATATGATATGTTTCAGTTATGCTTAATGAATCGTATATTTTATGATAAAGCCAAAAATCAAATTTCACCCAAACAAAATCAAGATTGAACAATACAAAAGCAGTCTTGATTGTTCAGGAGTGTTATACTGAAAATCTCTCTCACTAACTTTAAAGCCAGTTCCTTCAACAGACAGACAGACAGAATGAAAGTTTTTAGAGGCATACAGTTCTCTCCCGTAATATACTGATTGACATAATGATCAGTGCAGGCATTAAAAAAACTTCAAAAATAACCTCCCTTATTTCAATGTGTGAGTGTATGATGTGGTGTGTGTGCAATCAATTGGTATAATATTATAAATGCTGTAAATTCAATATTACTGCATACACGGGAGATGTGTATTAATGTAACCTAAATCTGTTATCTTTATGTATGTATGTATTGTGTGTGTGTGTGTGTGTGTGTGTGTGTATGTATGTATGTATGTATGTATGTATGTATGTATTTATCAATGTACTTATGTTGTTGTTTGTTGTTGTTGTTGTACTGTAATGAACATACAAATGAGCAAACAAAATACAATATTCCTTCCCATCTTTTGTAGGCATGAGGATAATTATGTGGTACCCATATGATTGGTATTCCTAAGAAAATCCTAAGCAGTGTGTGGGGGCACTTCAGGTTACCTGAAGTGACCACACTACTAAGGAAAAGATTTTCTCAGTTACTAAATAAAATCAAGTCCAAATTCACTGACCTATATCTGCTGTAACATAATGCATCAGCAGATCTTGGTCTGTGCATTGGCAATGAGCATTCAGCAGAGCAAACAACATAGACCCTGATCTACCATTATACTATGTGATGGCAGATTAGGGTCTATGTTGTATGTACATTTAGTCAAAGTTAACTTGTAAGCAAGTATATATAGTATTCTAAAATGTAGCAGAGATGCTACCAGGATTTTATCAAAAAGTGGGAGCTCCCCCCATTAACCATAACAAGGGGGAGTAAGAAGGGGGGGGGGGCAATACCTATAGTTCAATATATACTTAAAACTCAAATATCCATATCTTGCTCTGCCTGCTCTGTTCAGTTCAATACTGAAATAAAAATTGTCAAAAGATGTATTGTCTAGTTGATCAAAATTAATTTGCAGATTGTCAAAAGATGTATTTTTTAGTTGTATCAGCATTAATTTGTATAAATTGTCAAAAGATGTATTGTCTAGTTGCATCAGCATTAATTTGTAGATTGTAAAAAGCTGTACTGTCTAGTTGTATCAGCATTAATTTATAGATTGTCAAAAGATGTATTTTCTAGTTGTATCAGCATTAATTTGTAGATTGCTGCTGAGACTAATCTGTTCCATAAATGTGTATGAATATTGTTCTGTGCTGAGAATCCCCATACAGTCTGCTGTCTGAAACGGCATATGCATAGCTAGCTTATGCAGCCTGAACAAGATCAGAAACTGTTCTTTTTTGGTTGCTATGTACAATTTTCCATAGCTTACATGTATTATTTCTTGCATATCTATTCCAAGATATTTTTTTCTACTAACATGAGATTTGCCAAAGTTTCACTATCTTAAATCAATGCTTGGCAAACTACTATGCCAGATTTTTTATCTTTTCAAAATACCGCATTAGGGTTTTAAATCCATCACTGCTCTAGCCTGCTTGTTTAGAATGAGGTATTTTGATAAAATGAATATCCAAACTTTGAAGACAACCATTTAATTTTTCTTAACCCTTAGAGTGGTATATAGTTTTGTGCACAAGATCTCCAGTCAGTGCTTAATTGTGTGTGAAAAGAAATAACAAAAATTGCACTCCACTTTTAAATTGGCTGTATTTTAATTAATCTTGGTATTCTGCCTTTTTTACATTAAAATTCAAAATACCACTGAACTGGGGGTTGACCTGCATGCCATCTAATTTCGTTTGTTCATCATGTACATCGGATTCACATTCAACACTATTTTCTGGTCAAAAATCACTCATTGGTATAACCAGTAACACTTTTCTAGCTCCAATAATCTGATATTCTTCAAAACTTTAAATATCACTGAGCCAGTATTTCCTGATGATGAACCATGTTGGAACTTAGCCTTTTGGGGTTTTTCTAACTAGCTTGTATTTTAAACATGCACTTGTAAAACTTTCTTGATGAATACAAAGTCAGAACTATGACAGAATGCTTGTTCCAGGGTCTAAAGTGACAATCAAATTTAGTTTCAAAATCATTTTATGACAAACTGAAGTACCACGATGTGTAAACAGTTGCCTGCATAAAAATAATGATCAAACAAACACTATGAGATAAACCCTTTAGTTAAATGAAAAACATATGTGCTATGCAAAGCACATTTTTATATGCACAACTTTAAATTAATTTGCAGGCACTCTTGTGCATAGCTATTTTCAAAGTGCATGAATTTGTAAAAATTTTGTGCCATTCATACACTAACCTGTCCTAGCAGCATCTCTGTAGTAAGCCTATATTACATCTGGCAAGATGCAAATAATATTATCAAATCAACTTAAAATTTAAACAAAAAACAAAAAAAAAAAGAAGTCAAATAAACAAAAACAAAGAAACAAATAGACAAACAACAACAAATCTATGATGATTTGAAAAACTATGAAGATTTAAGAATTACTTACGAACACATTCTCTTCCAGGTAAAAGACCTTTAAGCACACCTGTGTCTGTAAAGTTTTGTTGACATGTACAGGTATAACCATTTGTACTGGTTGGGACATCTGTGCATGTGCCATTAGTGGAACAGTCATTGCTCCCATTACAGCGACCTATGATAAAATGTTCACTGTTAGAATGTCACATGCTGAGGTTATGGTCAGAAAGAAACTTTGTGGGAGGAGAAAAATACGTGGTCATCATCATTATTCTATATATATTGTAGTACATCTAAATATAGATACCTTAAGGCTCAATACAGTTGTAGATGTAATAAATTATTGAAAATATTTAGGTGCAAATATGCACTACTCGTAATATTTGAAAAAAATCTTGACATACAAAAATATAAAAAAGCACTACAACAATAGTCCGTAATTGAAAGTTCAGAAATGTTAACAGTAGTATTCACTCTTAAAAACTCTTTATATATATCCTCAACTGGGGACTGTTTCAGTTTATTATTGTTAGAAGGAATTTGCCATATTCCAAATTTCATATTTTGATCACAACTAGGTTAAAACTTCATGGCAATTCCAAATTTTAAAAGAAATGGAGGGGAAAGGGGTACATACTTTTAAGAGGAATGTTTTATTGTAATTTTTGAAACTTAAAATATTTTTGTTAAAATAGATATCAGCAAAAGAATTAACTCCTGTAATCCAATTACATGCCTGTCAATGCATTACATGAGACTGTCACTTGAACTATTCCTCATCATAAAGAGCAAGTGAGGCAGTTCTGAATCAGGTTTAAATAATGAACTGATATCATCTCTGAAGGTGAGAGCCACAGGTGTGGGATGAATATATACAGGAGAACAACGTAGATCATGAAATATAAATACCAAATAGTGGATAATCAAGCAAGAATCCTTAGAATATGCATTATTTTAACTGAAAATACTCAATTCCTAAAATATTAATTTACTACGTTCTTAGATCTCAAAACTTTACTGGACTGGGGTTCTTGATAAGAAGGTCCACAATGAAAGCATTTGAGTAAAATGTGACCTTGACCCCACAGTCGAAAGATTCTGCAGGGTGATTTGTCCTTACATCAAGAGGATTTATCCTAAGTATACACAAAATGAATCATATTGTTTAGGAAATTTGAGCAAGAAAAATAACTTTAATCAAAATTATAAGATCAATTTTCTAAAACTATAACCATGACCCCAAGGTTAAATGGACCACAAAGCATTTTCAAGAATTAATTGTTTTCACTTGATATTCATTCGGCCCAGATTATCAAGAAAATCTGTCAAGGAGGGTTGTTTTGGTAAAAAAAATTTGACCAAAGCTTAATAATGTAGAACTGTAATTTTTATCCAAGGTCATAAGAGCATGTTGCCAAATTAATTGTTTCAGCTTCATAATTATTCAAATCTTTACCGCTTAAGTTCATTTTTAGATTCTTATTGATTTGATTTATCATAACTTATATGCTAGGGATAATTACACTCTTGTGTTAAATTGCTGGTATTTTAATTCGGCTATTTTCTGATTGCCTTTTCCACATTTAGTTTTGAAATATTGCTAAAAAGAGGGGTTGACTGGCATGCTGTCTGATTTTATCCATCCACCATGAACTCGGACTCCTATTTAACACCATTTTCAGGTTCAAAATCAATCACTGGTATCTCTGTCAACATCTTCCCAGCTCCAATAATCTGATATACTTCCTAACTTTAAAAATAAATTACCTTCGTCACTATTATCAGCCATTATTTGTCAAACAAAATCTAAAGATGAACCATATGAGAATCAGCCATTTTGTAAAACTTCCTTGATGCAAGCTTCAAACTATGACAGAAAGCTTGTTATGGGATCCAATCAAATTTAGTTTAACAATCTTTCATGTCAAGTCAACAAACCAGATGTGTAAACAGTTACAAAAAAAGACACACTGTGACCAGCACTACAATATTTCTACCAGCTTGATGTGTGACAAGCATCTTAAGGGTGAATAAAACTCTATACTGCTGAAAGTACATTTCATATGGTATGTGAGAAAGCTTGCCAGTAGCTTCTCGAGGGCTGGTGGTTCTTTCTGGGGTTTTCCCCAGGTTCTTCCTCCATCATTAATACTGGCTGCCATGTATAGCCTATCGTGTGCTGAAAAATGGCGTTAAACCCTACAACAACAAAAACATTTCATATGCATGACTTGAAACTAATCTTTGGGAGTTCTCAAGCATTACAACTTCGCAAGTGTGCAAATTCATGCAAATTTGGCATGAATCACACGATTGCATGTCCTGGAAGTATCTCTGCAAATGTTTTTACTGTGTGACAGCAGACATGCTGCAATGATATTAATGCTTGCACATCCTCAATATAATGTTCACACACCCTCTGTACAAATTGTTTAATGTCTCTATGCTCATTAGTTTTGCATTTCCATGTCAAAATATCCTCTGTGTCAAACGATTGTCAATGAATATAAGCACTATCATATTGTCATTCATTGTAACTATACATTAATAAACTTTTAAATAAAAGTTAAATATTTGTGGCAGTTCCCCATAAATTTGATTCTGGATCAGCCGTGAATAAGTGCAGATCTTCTGAAAAACTGTTGTTGTTTCTTTTTGGATACAATCAGTTATTTTTGTCTCTTAGTTTGCAGTCATTGTGATGTCTTTTTTTGAATTTTTATTTGATTCATTGATAACCATGACTTAAATAAAAACCATTCAAACCAACATACTGATGCAATCATTTATATTTGCTGCCCCCTCATTGGCTGTGTAGGGTCTGTTTGCAGGGCAGGATTTGCAGTTAAACTCATTATTCATGTCCTGGTAGGTGCCTTGTGAACAGTTCTGACAGGTAGATGGAAGGACAAACCACTGGCCTACTGAACAACCACCTGGAAAAAGAGAGCCATTTGTACCAATTTGCATCCCCCTTCTAGGATGACAAAATAATGTGTATTTAATTGTAATTACAAATGGGGAAGCTCAAGATTGCTTAAATCAATCATTCTTAATAAAACTATAGGTAAGAATAACAGAGATCTTTCATATGACAGTGAAGATCTTTAATTTGCTTTTGTGTCCACCTTTTCAATTTGCTACCCATCACCTCCCAATATTTTTAGGTAAACAACAGAATAGCAGCAAGTACTAACATGGTGCTCCAATACAATATCACATTTACCAAGACTGATGAAAAGCCACCCTACTCCATCTTCTCAGCAATCTAAAGCTGGAAGAACTTTATATAAAAGCATATGAAACATGATGCTTTACTTTGAAAATACTCAATTTAACAGGTCATAAGACAGATATACTTACTCTTACAGTCGCTAATGGATGTGGCCCCTGTTTGTAGTGTGTACAGACGGTTTGCTGGACAGGATATGCAGTTAAACTGCCCAGCTTGTGGTTGATACTGGCCCTTTGGACATGGCTGACATGTCTGGTTTATATATCCTTGTCCAGGTTGACACAGACCTGTATAGATAAATCAATTGTCAATAACAAATGGGTATAATGATGACAATGAATTCACTAATAATTGAGGGGTAACCATTAATTTTGTTGATTTTGTGGTTGCTACAAAACCACAAATTTAAAATCAAATCAAATACAATCAAATCTAACTGTATAGACAGTAAACTGATCTTCCATATTCAAAATTTTAAGTGCCAAGGATAGTGCTTTATTGTACACAACCACAAAAGCACATTGCAATAAATAAATTTAGAGTACAAGCTGGGACAAGCATATTGGCATTTCTCTACTAGGAGTAGATTCTTGATGGGGAGATAATTCAATTTTAAGTTTATGTATTGCAGATACATGAAATGCTTATATCCATGACTACTGCAGATTTATAAAATGCTTATATCCATGACTATTGTAGATACATGAAATGCATATATCCAAGACTAGTGCAGATACATGAAATGCTAATATCCATGACTACTGCAGATACATGAAATGTTTATATCCATGACTACTGCAGATACATGAAATGCTTATATCCATGACTATTGCAGATTTATAAAATGCTTATATCCATGACTATTGTAGATACATGAAATGCATATATCCAAGACTAGTGCAGATACATGAAATGCTTATATCCATGACTATTACAGATTGGCATTTTTCTGCTAGGAGTATTCTGGATGGGGATATAATTAAATTTTTAAGTTTATATATTGCAGATACATGAAATGCTTATATCCATGATTACTGCAGATACTTGAAAAGCTTATATCCATGGCTATTGCAGATAAATGAAAAAGCTTATATCCATGACTATTGCAGATACATGAAATGCTTATATCCATGACTATTGCAGATACATGAAATGCTTATATTCATGACTATTGCAGATAAATGAAAAAGCTTATATCCATGACTTTTGCAGATACATGAAATGCTTATATCCATCACTATTGCAGATACATGAAATGCTTATATCCATGACTATTGCAGATACATGAAATGCTTATATCCATGACTATTGCAGATACATGAAATGCTTATATCCATGACTAATGCAGATACATGAAATGCTTATATCCATGACTATTGCAGATACATGAAATGCTTATATCCATGAATACTATGGATGCATTCAATACTAATATCCTTGACTACAGTAGATACATGAAAAATGTATTCATTACTATTGCAGATACATGAAAAGTTTAATGCCTCTATGTGTGATCATTTGTTTACTTCAGCTTTAGAGTCTGACTTAATTCAAATTAAAAAATCATTGGAATCTTAAGCATAACTTGTGAATGACTTGTCATCTACTTCATTCAAATTAACATAATCATGTTGCATCAAAGCAATGTTTTTGCTCATGACATTAAAATATGACATTTTTGAACAGCAAAAGCAAAGCAAAAAGAAAAGAATGGAATCACAAATTTTTTTTTTTTAAAGATAAAGGCAAGCAAATAGAATTTAAACTATAGAATGAAAAAGAAAGATTTGATGGTACATAATACTTTAGCATGTGTGTGTGTGTGTGTGTGTGTGTGTGTAGACTGACCTACCTACCTAAATATATACAAATATATATAAAGTTTGCATTAATTTTGTTATTTAAACTGTGTACCTGTACCGAAGAATAGTCTGGAACAGTTCATTGTTAATATAAGCTCCCATCTTAAAAAGCTTACTCATATTGCAGGCATTCACACTAGTAGAGCCAAAAGAAGCTGTTTTGGTGCCATTTGGGCATTGTTGGCATGTCCATGTGGCCTCACGGGTCCTGTAGGTCCCTACTGGACACTGCTGGCAGATGTTGGCAGCATCAACACTGGATCCAGATGGGCAGTCATCTGCGAAATAGATGATACCTTTCATACAGTTGTTACAACATTCCACTCTTATTATCACATGCATTCAACATTTGTAAAGTCAGGTCTCATTAACTCAAGTCAAATCTTGTCAGTAAAACTGTCTGATTAACTCTACTATTATCTTAAAAACAGTTAACTTTCTTTCATTGTACTCAATTTTCTCATTAAAAACATTGTAATAAACTGACAGTAGAAGAACAGAAGTGAGGCCAACACTTCCAGACTACAGATGCATTTTATGAGAATATCAGAGCTGAACTACAGCAAAATATTAAAAAAAAGTAGTTTACTAATTTAATAGTGAAGTGCCTTGACTTCCTTCATCTTCAATAGGCTAAATTTTAATTGTGGTGCAACAGAAGCATCATTTCCAGGCCCCTAGTAACCAATAACAATTGTAAACAATCGTGATCTTAAAGGAGGCAACTTGAACACAAGACAGCTATGATGTGAATTAAAACTTCAATTTTCAGAGAGATAAATATTTTCAAGAACCATTAGTTAATAAAAATAAAATAACTATAATAAAATTAAATGCAAGGAAAACTCAAATCAAGGAAGCACTTAAAGCTATTTATACTTTCCAAATATAAATCAAAATATAGATCATGGAAACAGTTGTTTGAATGTATCAATAGTCTCTAATTCAACACACCACAACCCATCAGACTGCCATGTCTGGCCAGGAGCCAATTGGCAAAACATTAAACTATTGACATATTTTGGCTTTCATGACTAACCTCGACAATGTTGCCATGTTACTGCACCAGGTGGCAAATGATAGTGACAGACAGTAATAAATAAAGCTCCAAATTAAAAAAATCAGGTAAAATTTTATACATCTTTTATCAAGCTGCCCAATAATGATGTTTTAACTTTATTTTAACCCATTAGGCAATTTATTAGTTTTGCAAACTTTCCTGTGTACTCACTGTATTTTTGATACTAAGACTTTGTTTGGAATGGCTGATCATGTGACCATTGTCAAAATGCTTGAAAAAATATAATAATTTAAAGAATACTGAACATTAGGAATGACATTTTGCTTTTCTCCTGTTCATGCATTTATTTTGTGCCTTTGTTGACCTGGTCTATACCTACTGACTTTCCTTGTAAGTGACTCTAGCAAATCATCATACCTATACTGTTCTAGAATGAATCATAATAATGGGTTCCATCAGGCAAGCACAAGATATTTAATTGTACTCACACCAGTTATGTCTCTAGTGTGTCTTTTAACAATCTCCTTTATGTGGACATTTACCATAAACTTCAAAATGTATTAGGATTGATAATAATAAATGACTGCATGTGTTCATTTGCAATTGCATTGTAATTTACAGCATAGATAGTTCACTTTACTGCAGCACTTTGTGTAATGGTTGCCAAAGAAAACAGTTTCAAACAAGTTCACTGACATAAATACGGCTACTTTCAAACAATCACTGCACTTCAGTTTTTGTCAAGCATTAAACTTTTGTGCTACTAATTACCTCGCTCATTACAGTGACAACAGGTTAACATTATAATAGCTATACTGTGGCTTGCTAATGGAACCTTGACTTATCCTTTATTATACAGTGTAATTATCTGTCATGGGGATACCAAGTTTTGTGATTGTTACAAATCACTTATTTAAAGTCCCAATAAATGACGGAATTTTATGCAGTGACAATATGACCTTTCCACAATTTATGAATTTAAATACACAGAAATGTATTTTTTTCACAAAATCATGAAATTCTTGAGAAAAAAGAATTCATGTTATTTAATTAATGTGTTAAAAATATGAGAAACCAAGGTTACCTCTATCTGTCTCTTTAAATCAATATTTTTTCATTACTAATTCATTTTATAATGATGTGAAAATACAAATGGGAATGCTTGTTTCATGGCTCTTCTTATATAAAGAGGAAATAACCCATAACACTGTTATAACAAAAGAAAACTCAACATCAACATTGACCTGTAGCATTTTAAAAATGTCACCTAAACAAAGAAAGCAAACATTTGTCATTTAAGTGACAATTTCATATAAATGCATAATTCCTTTCATAGATATTTTTTTTTAAAAGTTATAGTAAAGGAGTATAATCAACCTAACTGCTTGTGATAGCAAAAATGCTTTATAACAGTTCTAGACTTAGACAATATATAACTAATCAAACAAGTCTAGCCATTAGTAATACTTACATTTACAATCTGATGAACTGGTACTGCCAGTATACTGTGTTGTATAGCCACTGATACACTGATCACATGTGTCCCTCCACCTCTCAGTGACATATGTCCCAATCGGACAAAGTTTACATGTGTTACTAACAGGATCTCTGTATTGACCAGGAATAGTGCAGTTAGCTGCAAATGACCAGAGAGAGTGTATGTCATACTGCTTCACAAAGATTAAACAGAAAACTCAGACAACTGAACATGTCTGCATTTACTTTCTTTCATTTTGTAAAATATGAATTAAAATATTTGGTAAAGAAATGCATGTAAATACGGCTTTAGGTACAGCTGCAGTTTATATAAATTACTAAATGATTTGAGACGGTTAAATTTTACATACATGTAGCTCAACAAAATAAAATATGCTCAGAAACTTAAATAGAACTGCTGGATTAATTTATTGACAAGGAAGATGATTTAAATACTGCTGTGTCCTAATACTGAAAAAGCAATCTAGTGTTTTGATGTGGAAAAATATAAATCCATTAGAAATATCATAATTTATGAGCAGAAATCAAATGTAGCCAAGTTCCTCCCTTTGAAATATCCACTTGAAGATTTTAATTATTCCACACAAAAGCCCTATGGTTCACTACTTTTCTAACATTAATGGATAAAAATATGTGTTTTAAATGAAATGGTGGTATACTGAAATATCAAATGGGGAAAATATCCATTACAATTTGGGGGTTCCTTAGATAGAACATGTAAAACATAGCTGATCCTGTTAAATCAGAAAGGTAGGCAAAACAAAGATATAACTTATGTTCTGAAATTAAACAGAAAAAAGATGAATGTCATGTTTGTGATGTCATGAAAGCAAGCAGTCTAGTTAAGTACCAATAAAATTGTTGTTTTGATGTAAAAGTGAGGTGGAGATGGAATAAGAATTTTCTGCATAAACATAATGCTTGTAAAAACACTCTGTACTGATAAGGGATGTAATAGACTGATATTAGCAACATGATGATATCACAAACTCTTATTCATCCTACAGTACTGATAAAAACAAACCATGGCAAAATTGCAGATTTTTACAAAATAAACAAACTAGGTATAATTATTTACAATAATTCTGTACAATACTGAAACTGCAAACATAGTGTAAACTTTTTCAAAATGATTATAAACATAAGTGCAGGTAAATTTCTAAGCAGGTTCTTACTTCATTAAAACAAAAGTTCCTCATTGGGGCCAACACAAATATCCAGGTATTCAAGACTAGACCATTTCTTGTTTTACCTGCCAAGTGTTTTAACCTTCCATAATATTCCTGTGTGACAAAATCTTCAAAGCAACCATTGTGGCAGCCATCTTGGTTGTAAGATCAGCACTATTTTCATTTAAGACAAATTAGATACTGTTACAAGATTTTCTGTTCAAACTTCATGTTCACAGGACAATCTTTTCAAGAGAATTAGTGCCAAGAGTTTCAGTATGTTTCACAGCCATATTTAAATCAGACTGGGACAATTTTCATATAGGGCCAGCTCAATATTAAATTATTTGGCAAAATTTCAAGTTGATATGACTTTCCATTTATGAATAGTAGCAATAAGAAAATTTTCTAAATGGCTGTCATGGTGGTCATACTGGATGTCAGACTGGTATTATTTTTACTTGAGTTCATTTGTCTTTATTTGTTACTTTTCAATTTTGCTGTAAGCATTGAACCAGTCAAAGAACAACAATGTACCATTATTACCTACTCATCCAACAAAAGTCCTTATGTGGATCTTTCATACCCCCATGTCTCCAAATGTGTATCTGCATGTTCTGTAGTGTTAAAAATTTCCATATTTTAAATATGTCCATGCCACAGCTACAACTTTTAATATATAATGCACAATTTTATAATAACCAACTGTGCAAATAGTGAAACACTCAGTATTACTGCTCCTTGGTTTTAATCTTGTTGTGATCCTTAATTTGCCAGGTATTAAATTAGTCAGAACACTATTGGCAGCAGTAAAAATAGCTTACCTACGTTACACTGTGACACATCATTAGCTCCATCCTGGGCAGTGATTTGGCTAGAAGGACACATATTGCAGCTGGTTTGATTCCGAACATCCCTGTTGCGATAGGATCCCCTTGGACAGATTCTACAGTTTTTGGAAGATGCCACATATTCATAGCCTGACTGACAGTCCACTAAGGAGAGAAGATGACATTAGTACACAGTATCAACTTAAAAACAACCTACCAAGGAATTAGTCTCGTAACAAAGCACCCATGATTGTAAAAAAATAAGAAATTAACAAAGGACTAACATACCATAATTGCAATTGTATTAGCTGGTAAATATCAAAATTTCCAGAATGTAACCATGTGATCAGGTTGGGATGCATTTAGTTCTGCATAAAATGTATACCAACTTCTACAAACAGAGTACCATGTAAAGTAACAGAGTACCATGCAAAGTAACAGAGTATCATGCAAAGTAACTGATGCCAACACTTAAACAGAAGGCATACTCACTACATGTGTTCAAAATGAAACAAGTGTTGGTGATTTTGTTTCTTCTGAAAATTTAATACATTGATTTTGACAGAATCAAATAGCAAATGGTTTAATTTTTTATGAAAAAACAGCATACTTTCTTTGACTATATCTGATATAAATCTGGATATAAAATGTAGTAAGTAGGCTTGGTAAAGGTTTCTTGTGTAATCAGTATTGTATATTCAACTGTTGGTGTCCAAAACGGCATATTCCTGAAAATATTTGCTACATTTACCATATCAGACAGATTTCATTCCTTGAGACATTGAAGACACTGACTGAATGATATTTCAAAAGATAAATTATCAAGCATTCTAAATGAAGCAACTGACCTTGTCACCGGTCAGTTAAACAGCAGGAAGACCATAAACCAAAACAATTTAAATCTCTCAAAGAAGAAAATCTCTTATGTAGAGATGTGTCTTAGAGATGGGAAATTCTCTTATGTAGACACGTGTCTTAGAGATGGGAAAAAACTATTATTTAGACACATGTCTTAGAAATGGGAAAATCTCATATGTAGACACATGTCTTAGAGATGGGAAAATCTCTTATTTAGCCACATGTCTTGGAGATGGGAAAATCTCTTATGTAGACATGTCTCTTAGATATGCAAAATCTACCAAGAATACAGGAAGCTACAGCACTTTCATTGAAATTGACACTACAAAAGAAATTGAAACCACAGGCAAATTGATAATGGGATCAGTGGAATGGGTTCAAAGACTAGGATTATAACACTTTGGACCAGGTCTTACAATGTAAGATGCTGCCCCCTAATAATTCTAAGAGGAGGTCTTCTTAATGCAGTCTCATTCCAAATTTGAATTCAAGCCATGAACTTCTTCAGAGTAAATGAATGGAAATTAAAGGAAGGGGTCAAACATGGGTCACAACTCTGAAAAAGTGTACAATATTTGCCAGCCTATAAGTCAATACATTTTACCAGAAAGAGTGGATTCATCTTATCTCTGAATCAACTTGTACATGAATATTTTCATTCAAGTCACTTTATTGTATGTCATGTGGAATATTTTATATGCTAAAAAACTAAACAATTCTTTCCAAACTACAAAAATGAATGTGGAAAAAGATAATTATCATTTTAGGAAGAGATTTGTGGGAAAAAAAAATATGACTCGACATTGAGAAATATTTTAAAATATTCCTATGATCATCAGTTTTTGTTGTTATTGTTCTAGGGTTTAATGCTGTTTTCAGCACAGAATAGGCTATACATGGCAGCCAGTATAACTGGTGGAGGAAGAACCCTGGAAAACCCAGTGAAGAACTACCGACCCATAAGAAGCTATTGGCAGGCTTTCCCACATACCCACGCTAGCTGAATGATCATCAGTAATATATTCCCATGTAATTGTGCTAAAGTAGCTTGCACCAGCAATATATGTTAGTTAAATTTGTTTATTTATATATGTATTAAAACGGAAAAGTTAGAAAATGAATAACCGTGACCGAGAAAAAGGGATTCCATTGCTTATTTCTTCTTGCACCTTGTGAGCCAAATAAAATGTCTTGAAATGAAAAGAAGAAAGAGTGAGCAGTAGACAGAATTTTCACGATGACTGTAATTAGTATTGTTCAATTACCTGGCTGTTGTCATCTACTCATATATAATGGCAATACAACATTTCATTACTACTGAATAAACAATTTCTTCTTGTTTTAATTATGACGTCCATTGTCCCAAGAACCATATCGCTTTGCAGTGTTATTTATATTCTAATCAAATATGCTACAGCTTTGGCTAGGTCATTCAAGCTGATATCTGTTTGAGGGCAAGATTCGGCCAAGAAGATCAACTTAGTCAGTCAACCAATAGAGAAATGAGGTCACCCATAGGATATTGGGAATACGGTACCATGTAATAACAGGAAATGCCAATGCTTACTCATGTAAGATTTTTCAACCAGCAGCAATTTTGTTTTCACTGACAGAAGTGTCAAATTCAAAGTAACCACTAATAAGAGCAGAGATCAAACCAAATGTCACGTACCTACAGTAAATGTACATAAACTTACTGAAAAAGAGAAATCTTATTTTAAATTGTTGGAAATGAAGGTCATCATACTCAAAAAGAAAGAAAAAAAAAACAGCATGCTAAATGGTCATTTTTGGGATTTAACTGAAATGGAATTTATATTGTGAATATTTAATTATAAATTATGTTTGAAACTGAAGGAGTATGGTTTGTATTTTTTGTTTTCATTTACTATTTTATTAGAGTTTTATCTCCTTGACAAAAGCTTTAGCTAAAAAGGGTCAGTAAGGTACAAAATAACATGAAGAAAAGGGCTGAAATCTCTCTTCTACTGGGGCACATTTTTTGTTGATCATCATGCTGAAGAAGAAAACGTGATGGAATAACTATGTCTCCCTCTATCTTTCTCTTCAAACTAATCAGGGTGGGGGGAAGCATACAGTGATACCTGTAATATTCATGAAAGCAAAGGTTAGTAGTGAAGAAGATGAAGCCAAGGTATTGACCTGGCCTTGTCTTATGCTTGTAAATGGATGAAGGATGGACAATTTACAAAATTAGCAAATTCAATTTATACTCCACATTGACTTCCAGGCCAGCAAATATGATGCCCATAAATCACACCTGACCTATGTCTTCTGAATGTGGAGTCTCATCCCAAGCCATAAATTCAAAGTAACTGAGCTGAAACTATACTAATGAGTAAAATACTAAGTCAAACAGGGGCCATAACTACTCTGTAAGTTTTGCCCAAAAATTAGTCTTCTTAACGTGAAACACTGTATCAAATTTGACTTAATCCATGAAGTCCTACAAACGCTTTTGAGCAGAAATACAATTTATGATGGGATCGTATGTACCATAAGCTTAAGGAACAAGCCAACACAGATAACACAATATGCCCCATTGATTAATATGGTGGAGGCATGAAACTTCAAAGTGCAAGAACAGTTTTGCACTGTGAAATATTTTATGAAAATTTGACACATAATATTGATAAGTGATTCAAATGTTGAAAGTTGACAAAGTTAACAACTTACAGACACAGTCAGATAGTGCTGTGGCACCTGTCATTAGTGTAACATAGCCAGGTGGACAATTTACACATGACTCCTTCCAAAACCCATCCTGGTATGTGTCATAACCACAAAGACTACAAATGTTTCTGGCAACATCCAGATATTGACCTGGGATACAGGCAGCTGAAAAGATAAAAAAATGCAATGAAATGACAACAGGAAAAAATAACTGTTTATGTCTGTAACAATCATTTGATCAAGATTCATTCACTATAAAGTTTTGAAACTTTTGATCAAACAATAATAATCATCATAATAACAACTTTATTAAAAGCAGGTGATATAATTAGATGCATCACACTAAACCTTCTTGTTACCTTTAATTATGTGCAAATTTAAATACATATTTCATATAAAGATGCCAATATACAACTCTTAATTCTTTAATAAGGATAACCCACCCTGAAAATAAATGATACACCAGTTCATTCCCCCAAAAAATAAAATAATTTAAAACTTAATAATATCCTAAGCTTCTAATAAACAGAACATTTTGTAAGAACATTTTGTAAGAACATTTTGTAAGAACATTTTCCTCCTAAACTTCTAATAAATGGAACATTTTGTAAGAGCATTTTCCAACTTGGTACACTGTGTATATATAGTACAAAAGTAATGAGGCAACAATGAATAAGGCTTGAAAATATATATTTTAAATTGAAATGTAGGTGGATTTATAAGTGACTACATATGGTACCATATATATTCTTCAGAAAAACTGCCATTTATTTTGAACATTCATTCTCTTTGTTAGATAGGATGTAAAGCAATTAATCATGGAATCATGACATTGATAAATATTCAGTTTGTTGGTGAGAATATGATTATCGACAAGTCAAAAGTTTTTCTAATAACAATTAGACTTAAGTATAAAGTATAAAACTAAGTTCCCTTTATCTACTGAGGTTGTCCCATTGGTATGGTTTTCTCTAAAATCTGAATGGTTTTGTTGAATTAAGTTGTGCTTCTGGTGAATTAATTTATAAGTACAAAATATTTTCATGAACATGTTTTTCAAGTAGCCTGGTCAGAGTTGGTGGCATATATAAGCCAAATCTACAATGATACCAAAGTGAGTGGTATTACAGAATGGCAGCCAGATCTAAAATGATACCAAAGAGGATGGTATTACAGAATGGTAGCCAGATAGCTCTACAATGATACCAAAGTGGGTGGTATTACAGAATGGCAGCCAGATTACAATGATACCAAAGTGGGTGGTATTACAGAAAGGCAGCTAGATCTACAATGATACCAAAGTGGGTGGTATTACAAAATGGTAGCCAGATCTACAACGATACCAAAGTGGGTTGTATTACAGAATGGCAGTCAAATCTACAATGATACCAAAGTGGGTAGTATTACAGAATGGCAGCCAGATTACAATGATACCAAAGTGGGTGGTATTACAAAATGGTAACCAGATCTACAATGATACCAAAGTGGGTGATATTACAGAATGGTAGCCAGATGTAGCCCAACAATGATACCAAACTGGGTGGTATTACAGAATGGCAACCAGATCTATAATGAGACCAAAGTGGGTGATATTACAGAATGGCAACCAGATTACAATAATACCAAAGTGTTTGGTATTACAGAACGGCAGCCAGATCTACAATGATACCAAAGTGTGTGATATTACAGAATGGGAGCCAGATGTATAATAATGCCAAAGTGTTTGGTATTACCGAATGTGAGCCAGATCTACAATAATACCAAAGTGTTTGGTAGTACAGAATGGCAGCCAGACGTACAATGATACCAAAGTGGGTGCTGTTACAAAATGGCAGCCAGATCTACAATGATACAAAAGTGGGTGCTTTACAGAATGGTAGCCAGATGTGGCTCTACAATGATACCAAAGAGGGTGGTATTACAGAATGGTAGCCAGATGTAGCTCTACAATGATACCAAAGTGGGTGATATTACAGAATGGCAACCAGATTACAATGATACCAAAGTGAGTGGTATTACAGAATGGCAGCCAGATCTACAATGGTACCAAAGTGGGTGGCATTACAAAATGGCAGCCATCTCTACAAATGATACCAAAGAGGATGGTATTACAGAATGGTAGCCAGATGTACCTCTACAATGATATCAAAGTGGGTGGTATTACAGAATGGTAGCCAGATGTAGCTCTACAATGAGACAAAAGTAGGTGATATTACAGAATGGCAGCGAGATCTACAATGATACCAAAGTGGGTGGTATTACAGAATTGCAGCCAGATCAACAATAATGCCAAAGTGGGTGGTATTACAGAATGGCAGCCAGATCTACAATGATACCAAAGTGGGTGTTATTACAGAATCGCAGCCAGTTCTACAATGATACAAAAATGGGTGGTGTTACAAAATGGCAGCCAGATATACAATGGTACCAAAGTGGGTGGTATTACAGAATTGCAGCCAGATCTACAGTAATGCCAAAGGGGGTGGTATTACAGAATGGCTTCCAGATGTACAATGATACCAAAGTGGTGGTATTACAGAATGGCAGCCAAATCTACAATGATACCAATGTGGGTGGTATTAAAGAATGGCAGCCAGATCTACAATGACACCAAAGTGGGTGGTATTACAGAATGGCAACCAAATCTACAATGATACCAAAATGTGTGGTATTACATAATGGCAGCCAGATGTACAAATGATACCAAAGGGGATGCCATTACAAAATGGTAGCCAAATGTAGCTCTACAATGATACCAAAGTGGATGGTATTACAGAATGGCAACCAGATCTACAAGGATACCAGAGTGGGTGGTATTATGGAATGGAAGCAAGATCTACGATGATACCAAAGTGGGTGTTATTACAAAATGATAGCCAGATCTACAATGATACCTAAGTGGGTGATATTACAGAATGGTAGCCAGATGTATCCCTACAATGATCCCAAAATGGGTGGTACTACAGAATGGCAGCCAAATCTACAATGTTACCAAAGTGGGTGGTAGTACAGAATTGTAGGCAGATCTACAATGGTACAAAAGTGGGTGATATTACAGAATGGCTGCCAGATGTAGCCCTACATTGATACCAAAGTGGGTCGTACTACAGAATGACAACCAGACCTACAATGAGAAAAAAAGAGGGTGGTATTACAGAATGGTTGCCATTCTGTAGTACCATCCACTTTGGTATCACTGTAGGGCTACAGCTGGCTACCATTCTATAATATCACCCACTTTTGTACCATTGTAGATCTGGCTGCCATTTGGTAATGCCACCCACTTTGGTATCATTGTAGATCTGGCTGCCATTCTGTAATACCACCCACTTTGGTATCATTTTAGATTTGGCTGCCATTTGGTAATACTACACACTTTGGTATCATTGTAGATCTATCTGCCATTCTGTATCACCAAACACTTTGGTATTATTGATGATCTGGCTGCCATTCTGTAATACCACCCACTTTGGTATCATTGTAAACTGGTTGCCATTCTGTAATATCACCCACTTCAGTATCATTGTAGAGCTACATCTGGCTACCATTCTGTAATACCACCCTCTTTGGTATCATTGTAGATCTGGCTACCATTTTGTAATAGCACCCACTTTGGTATCATTGTACATCTGGCTGCCATTCTTTAATACCGAACACTTTGGTATTATTGTAATCTGGTTGCCATTCTGCAATATCATCCAATTTGGTATCATTGTAGAGCTACATCTTTCTAACATTCTGTAATACCACCCTCTTTGGTCTCGTTGTAGATCTCGTTGCCATTCTGTAGTACTACGCACTTTGGTATCACTGTAGGGCTACATCTGGCTGCCATTCTGTAATATCACCCACCTTTGTATCATTGTAGATCTGGCTACAATTCTGTAATACCACATACTTTGGTAACATTGTAGATTTGGCTGCCATTCTATAATACCACCCACTTTGGTATCATTGTACATCTGGCTGCCATTCTGTAATATCACCCACTTTGGTATCATTGTAATCTGGCTGCCATTCTGTAATACCACCCACTTTGGTATCATTTTAGACCTACATCTGGCTACCATTCTGTAATACCACCCACTTTGGTATCATCATAGATTTGGTTGCCATTCTGTAATACCACCCACTTTGGTATCATTGTAGATCTGACTGCCATTCTGTAATACCACCCACTTTGGTATCATTTTAGATTTGGCTGCCATACTGTAATACCAAACACATTCATATTATTGTACATCTGGCTGCCATTCTGTAATACCACCCGCTTTCGTATCATTGTAGATCTGGCTACCATTTTGTAATAGCACCCACTTTGGTATCATTGTAGATCTGGCTGCCATTCTGTAATACCAAACACTTTGGTATTATTGTAATCTGGTTGCCATTCTGTAATATCACCCACTTTGGTATCATTGTAGAGCTACCACCGGCTACCATTCTGTAATACCACCCTCTTTGGTTTCATTGTAGATCTGGCTACCATTTTGTAATAGCACCCACTTTGGTATCATTGTACATCTGGCTGCCAGTCTTTAATACCGAACACTTTGGTATTATTGTAATCTGGTTGCCATTCTGCAATATCATCCAATTTGGTATCATTGTAGAGCTACATCTGGCTAACATTCTGTAATACCACCCTCTTTGGTCTCATTGTAGATCTGATTGCCATTCTGTAGTTCCACCCACTTTGGTATCATTGTAGGGCTACATCTGGCTACCATTCTGTAATATCACCCACTTTGGTATCATTGTAGATCTCACTATCATTTTGCAATAACGCCCACTTTGGTATCATCGTAGATCTGGCTTCCATTCCATAATACCTCCCACTTTGGCATCATTGTAGGTCTGGCTGCAATTCTGTAATACCACCCACTTTAGTATCATTGTAGATCTGGCTGCCATTCTGTTATACCACCCACTTTGGTATTATTGTAGATCTGGCTGCAATTCTGTAACACCACCCACTTTGGTATCATTGTAGATCTGGGTGCAATTCTGCAATGCCACCCACTTTGGTACCATTGTAGATCTGGCTGCCATTTTGTAACACCACCCATTTTAGCATCATTGTAGATCTGGCTGCGATTCTGTAATACCACCCACTTTGGTATCATTGTAGATCTGGCTGCCATTCTGTAATACCACCCACTTTGGTATCATTTTAGAATTGGCTGACAGTTGGTAATACCACCTACTTTGGCAAAGTCGGTGTTGTTACAAAACGATAGCCTGATCTACAATGATACCAAAGTGGATGATATTACAGAATGGTAGCCAGATGTAGCTCTACAATGATACAAAAGTGAGTGGTACTACAGAATGGCAACCAGATCTACAATGATACCAAAGTGGGTGGTATTAAAGAATGGCAAGCAGATTACAATGATACCAAAGTGGGTGGTAATGGCAGCCAGATGTACAATGATACCAAAGTGTTTGGTATTACCGAATGTCAGCCAGATCTACTATAATACCAAAGTGTTTGGTATTACAGAATGGCAGCCATATGTACAATGATACCAATGTGGGTGCTATTACAAAATAGTAGCCAGATCTACAATGATACCAAAGTGGGTGGTATTAAAGAATGGTAGCCAGATGTAGCTCTACAATGATACCAAAGTGGGTGATATTACAGAATGGCAACCAGATTACAATGATACCAAAGTGGGTGGTATTTCAGAATGGCAGCCAGATCATCAATAATACCAAAGTGTTTGTTATTACAGAATGGCAGCCAGATCTACAATGATACCAAAGTGGGTGGTATTACCAGATGGCAGCCAAATCTAAAATGATACAAAAGTGGGTGGTATTACAGAATGGCAGCCAGATCTACAATGATACCAAAGTGGGTGGTATTGCAGAATGCTAGCCAGATGTAGGTCTACAATGATACCAAAGTGGGTGGTATTAAAGAATGGCAGCCAGATTACAATGATACCAAAGTGGGTGGTATTTCAGAATGGCAGCCAGATCATCAATAATACCAAAGTGTTTGTTATTACAGAATGGCAGCCAGATCTACAATGATACCAAAGTGGGTGGTATTACCAGATGGCAGCCAAATCTAAAATGATACAAAAGTGGGTGGTATTACAGAATGGCAGCCAGATCTACAATGATACCAAAGTGGGTGGTATTGCAGAATGCTAGCCAGATGTAGGTCTACAATGATACCAAAGTGGGTGGTATTAAAGAATGGCAGCCAGATTACAATGATACCAAAGTGGGTGGTATTAGAGAATGGCAGCCAGATGTACAATGATACTAAAGTGGGTGGTATTACAGAATGGCAGCCAAATCTACAATGTTACCACAGTGTGTGGTATTACAGAATTGTAGCCAGATCTACAATGATACCAAAGTGGGTGGTATTACAGAATGGCAGCCAGATCTATGATGATACCAAAGTGGGTGGTATTACAGAATAGTAGCCAGATGTAGCTCTACAATGATACCAAAGTGGGTGGTATTACAGAATGGCAGCCAGATCTACCATGATACCAAAGTGGTGGTATTACAGAATGTTAGCCATATGTAGCTACACAATGATACCAAAAATATAGGCTTTCTACTCATAATGCAAAATACAGCAGGAAAAACCCAAGTTTTGAGATCCAATAATTTGGGACAAAAAATGACCAGTTTTCAGAACTGGAGTTGGCATTTAGATTGTAGACATTTTGGTCTGAGATCTAAAGCAGACTGGTCTAAACTACACATAGATAGGCAAGCCTTTGCAAAACATAGGATAAGTTTGAGATCTGGAGTAAAAAAAGTTACCAGGACGTGAAAATCATGGGTCCAACATGCAAACAAAAAATCCACTTTTCATTCTTCTTCACATGTGAAAATGAAATAACCAGTCACAAATGTCTTTAATACACCTAGGCATCTAGCTGTATGAAAATCTTTTATAATCAGATGTATTTGGATGTATGAAAAAGTAACCTCCCCCCCATGTGTTTTCCATCCCTATTTCAGGTGAAAATTAAAAGAATCTCCAGGAGTTAATGAGTTAATGAATGAGCTACCAATCAACTGTTTTTATTTTATTGAAATTTACTGATGTTGTAGGTTGCTAGATCATTTATTTGACAAGAATCCCTGGTATCTGGATAGCCAAGAGGTTCACAGCAAATATTAAATAATGATACTCATCAATCACAACATTTTTATGACTGGAGAATCAGAATTGGCTGATTGATCTCTCACTGGGAAGTGATAAGTCGTTGTGAGCAAACAGCTGGAATTCACCATCAGTCCATTCTTTATAATCAGGCACCTTAATAAACATACTGTTTGTGGAATTGATAGGGTCATAGAAATGTTGTAGGACTGTGGACTGTCTGATGAATATATAAAGATGTTACCATTATGCTTGTTCCTTGTCATTATCTATGGCTGAGGTTGACATTCCATTCAGATATACCTTTGACATTAATGACAGTTACAGAGTTAGCATTGTATTCAAAGAAAGATAATCTTGATCAGTGTTTGCTTAATGAGTAGTAGAAGTGGCATCTATATCACTAATTGAAAACCTTGAAAAGTTGCTGCATACATGTGAATTGCCATGTATTAGGTACAAAAGACAGAGTTGTCCATACCAAGATATGAAGAGAGAAATTGATCTCTTTAATAAAATCATGTAATGTATTGAAGTGAGAAAGTAGATTCAGGGAATTTCTAGATTTATTTAGCATATTTTAATTTTAATGTTTAATCCTTTGATTAATTCAGGAATGACAGTTAGGAGACTGATTTTCGATTCTACTGTAATGAGAGTCTTTATTAAGATCACATTTTCGTTTAGTATTTATATGTATATTGTGTGCTGGACCTTTTTCCAAGATTAAGGGTAGAGGTTTTGCCTACCTGACTAATGTCATGACTAAGGGTTATGTCAAACTTATTTTTTATATTTACTTGAATTTAAATTCAAAACCTGACCGTGTTTACAAATTTGATGGAATTTCCCATTTGACATTCCCCACATCCATGGCATTCTGTTGTATCATGTCAGATGACTCTCTGCATATAAAGTAGACTAGATAAAGAAGTATTCATTCAAATTTTAAGTTCAGTCTGTGGAATAATATAATGTTATGTTAAGATATAATTTAGGGGAATTATTTATTATAATTGTTCACTGGAATTACAATGTGCTCATTGACTTTTTAGACTCAAACACAACTTAGGGATTATTGAATTCTGGGTTATGTCATTGTGGTATATCAGGACATACAAGATTATTGGAATTTATTTGGAACATCCTGTATATTTTAACATGTGATGGAACATTTAGGATTATATGATTAAGTCCCTCTTAAATTTTCACTTTGTAACTTACTACTCCACTTAATACTTTTTTTCCTATAATGATTATGACTTGTTCATTTCTGAAAATTGTAACAGTTATAAAATGTCATGATATTCAAAAATTTGGCATACATAACTTAGGTTTAGAGTTAGGCCTTGCTCAATAAATTCCCGAAGCCATGTTTCATTTGTAAGAGTCTTGGCTACAAAGACTGAGCCATATTCATCTAGTAAACCATTGGAATAATGAATTTCATATGATAAATGCCCCAATATAACAAACAACCACAATGGATGCCAACAAACACTTTGCTATATCAAATGCCTTGTCAGAACTTATGATAATATGGACTTACTTTGCTACAGTGATGGACTAATGAAAATTCAGTACTGGAATAGTGAATGCATACATACATCATTCAGCCACAACATTTTCTAAGAAGTGACCACGGTTTGCAACTGCTTCAGGTTATTAAAGTATAACTTACGCAGACTACAGCTGCGTGATGAATTTGATCCTTCTCCGACTGTTGTTGTTTGTGCCGGACATGCAGTACACTTAGCAGTTATATATTCGGACTTAAAATATCCTCGCTGGCAGGGTGTACATGAACCATAACCTATGTCTTCCTTCCCTGGTGGGCACACCACTGTAATATATTAGTAATGAGATGAAGTAAACATAATTAAAATACACTATTCTTTGTTAAATGTGTCATGCTATAGAGTAACTACTACAGCACTCGATAAACAAGCTGGGGCATATGTATGTGTGATTTGGATTTTTAATGTAGCTTTGGCAATGTTTCAGTCATATCGCTATAATGTCTGCAGTGTGACAGTTTATAGCTATGTCTAGTGCTGGGACATCATGCTGCAGACATGTAGCATGATGTCCCACCCAGCCACATTATCCTGACAACAGGCAGACCAGTCCTAACACTAATCTCTTAATTCTGAATGCCTAGAGAGGCAGCTGTTTGTACCATTTTAAGAAGTCTTTGGTATGACATGGCCAGGGTTTGAATAAGCAAGCTTGGAATAAAAAGATCACTTTCAGATGCAGTGTGAATCTTAAGCAGCCAACTGATAAAAAAATATGTACATGAAAAAACATTTTATCAGATACCTGATTTGTGCTTGTAAAATAGGTATGCCCCTACTGCTGTGATGCAGACCAATATGTCAAAAATTTAAAATGAAGAAAAAAACAATATTACAACAACTGAATAATATTATCTAGGTTCAAAACAAACATCTACATCAAATTCCATTTGCCTGCTTGAAGTATTTTTGTTATAATCATGCTAACAATGTATTCTGCAAAACAATTCTGTACATCAAAAAATGTTTTAAAATGAAAAATATTGAAAAATTGCTTTCTTGGCATGAGAATCTGTCCTACAGTCATCCAATATTAAGAGAAATATGCCTATCTGATTTTATTTACCTACCTCATTTGCTTTTTTTAACATCCCAACATGGTCCAAAAAATTAAAGAATGTGTAAATAATTAAGACCCTACTCTGGTCATTTGCATATGGAAGCAAATATGCCTAAATATGTCTACAGAGTTTATTTATTCTATCTGAAGTAGTTTTAGCTTAATCATGCTTAAATAAGATTTATGACATAGTGATCCAAGTCACAAAGGTTAACAGAGTACCTAATGTCACAATGATCAAAGTATCAAAGGTTAACAAGACTACCTAATGTCACAATGATCCAAGTCTCCAAGGTTCACCAGAGTACCTTATGTCACAATGATCCAAGTCTCAAAGGTTAACAAGACTATCTAATGTCACAATGATCCAAGTCTCAAAGGTTAACAAGACTACCTAATGTCACAATGATCCAAGTCTCAAAGGTTAACAAGAGTACCTAATGTCACAATGATCAAAGTATCAAAGGTTAACAAGAGTACCTAATGTCACAATGATCCAAGTCTCAAAGGTTAACAAGAGTACCTTATGTCACAATGATCCAAGTCTCAAAGGTTAACAAGAGTACCTAATGTCACAATGATCACAGTCTCAAAGGTTAACATGAGTACCTAGTGCTCTTCTGACTTTATGAGATTTCAAGATAAGACCATTTCTTCATTTTAACTGTTGAGTGTTGAAGCCATCTTTGTTATTCTACAGTGACACAAAATCTTCAAATTAGCTGCTGTGGTGGACATAGTGGATATCAGAATGAGATAATTTTTATTTAGGACCAAACAGACATCATTAGATGTCCTTTGGTGAAAATCCCACATTAATATGACCATCCATTTATGGGCAGCACTGACATCAAAATTTGTAAGACCGCCATTATGACATCCATAATGGATGCATCATGGGCGCCAGTTTCATTTAGGATTAACTAGGTGTCATAGGTGAAAACTCCATGCTTATAAAGTCATCCACTTTAATCTTCCCATAAATTTTCCATAGTATTGGAGTAAACATGAGTTATACTCAATGTTTTGTTCCCACCTCAAAAACATTCCACATTCGAAACAAATATGTGCAACAAAACATTGAAAAATTGCAATAATGTCTTGAAAACCTAAGCAGGTCATCTACATAGAAATAAGCCTATCAAGTATCATGTGTGTATTTTAGGCCTGTACCATTTATACATGTGACAACCAGAGATGCCAGTTATAAATACAATGAAACCCCACTATAGCATGTATTCGGATATAACACCATTGTGGTGTGACCACTGAAATTTAAAACATTTTTTCAATCATGGAAAGAAAACATTTCTTTTTCCTCAAACTATGCAAATTAATGTGTAAAATTTTAAGAATCACTTTATGAGTGTATGAGTTCATTATCATTTTATCATGTATGAGTTCCAATATAACACAACTGTGGCATTACTCCTAAAATTTTACAACAGTTTCACCAATTCCTTGAAGCTTTGTGCCAAACTAAACAGAATTTAATTTAATAATTCTGCAAGACATGTTGCATTCTTGAAGAAAATAGTGTCTTATGATTGTGTAATTCTTATATGAATAAAGTTGTTAAATATTTCTATTTGTGAATGATCATTTCAAATGTGTTTGTCAATCACTGCACTCTGATCTTGGTTTATTTTTGGAAGCTGTCAGTTGATAATCTTGTTATTAACTGTTCATCAACAACAAAGCCTCTAAGTCTTCATTCTGTTTGCTTTCAGTGCATTCTGTGTACAACTGTGTACAACTGTTGCTCAAACAAGAGCTGATATATGTTTGCTCATTAAACTGCATATACAACCAAACACCAAACAATTGCTAATCATCAAAGTTACTCCCACAGCTCAATGTTCAAATTATGGAGCATTGATTTATAAAACATTTTTAAAAAAAAACACACATTTAGCTTGTTAGGCAACCATCATGCGGTCAGTTCACCAGTATATAATGTTATCCATTCCCTATAAAAATGACCATATTGTTGATTAACAATTATTCTTGCTGTAGTTTTCGATACAAATGAGTGTCAAGTGTTAATAAGTGGGTATTTACAATGGATAACGGTACATGCAAACATATAGCCTTTTCTGTCAAACATATAGCCTTTTCTGTCAAACATATAGCTGAAGATTTATGTGTTCACAAATTGACCATCTGAGGATTGATGAGCAGCTGAAAATCACCAAGATTTTCAAAATCCAATAATGTATTATTTAAAATATTTAAGTAGGAAACTATATTAGGTCTCTAATTTTCTTCTTGCATATAAATTTCAGTTATCAGTATAGTTCACTATAAACTCGATATGAGTCATAAATGAAGCATTTAGTTTTGCACCCACTTTCATTACCCAAACAGCTATATTTTTTATGCATGCATCATTTTCTTTCAGCTAACTGGCGTGGATGCATCCAGCGATGTGATATTTTGTGGACCCAACATCATATTATATAGTAGGGTCACACTGTATCTGCCTGAGTACTTAGATTACTCAAAGAGTTTCTTATCAAAATGACAGAAAATTAAAAAAAGTGTCTCTGTTGAAAGTGCCTTCTCTGGGTCCCAAATAAATTTTACTGGGACAGCCTTCAAGTAAATATTGCTGAATGCTCCTCATATTAAATTCCCAATACAGAAGATATGACAAGAGTCTCAAGTAAAAGTGTGAAATTATTTTGTGCTTGATTTCATGGTACTTACAGATGCAGTCAGTGATGTTGGTGGAAGCATTCCTTTCTGTCGTCTTGTCAGTGCCACATTGGATGCATGAACTCCTCCATTTATTGGGCTGGTAAAATCCCTTTGCACAAGGCAAACACTGACTGTTATTTGAAGAGCTGATCATGTACCCTGCAGAGCAATTTCCTGTACAAATAAAAAAAATGTACATTTATGTACAAAACAGACAAGGTTGGATGTATTATCAAGAGTTAGGCAATATGGTCTAGAATAATGCAGGTCTGACTACGCAATTCAACTAATGCCATGGGTTTTAGTAGCCTATATGGTACTTTATTTGAACAGTCAAGCAAGATTGATTTGATATAAATACTACATCTTAAAAAATCCATTCATACAGTTTCATAAGGAAATTAGATTCATAGATCTATAAAACGATAGCCTGTAACTCAGCCAGGTATATACATGGATCTAGAAGTCTCATAAAAAAAACAATTTTTTGACTAAAAATCTTCAATAATACTTACCAAATTGTAATATATTAGGAGTATGACCACTACCAGCCCTCTCAGGCCATTTTTCTATAAAAAATATTATTAAAACTCATCTATCCACCCCAGTGGGAGTCAGACAAGAGTGATCATCCCATTGGATGGTAGTATTGTCACTAAATTCCATCCATACTACAGTTAACTATACATGCCCAGCTGCCAGGTTTTAAAATGTACCAGCAGGGAGGTTGGGAGGGTGTGATTATATAAGTATTATGAAAGAAACACACCTTTTTCCAAATATTCTTTCTTCTTTAAACACATTACCTGATCATAATACATTAGGAGAATAGAAAAAATGTGCAGAATTTAGTCTCTAATTCAGGAGAAGGCCCAATGTCTAATCCCAAGATGTATCAGCAGCAGTTCCAAATCATGTGAGAAATAGAGGTTAGAGTTAGCAACTCAACATGGTGTGACTTGCAGAGACAAAAATCTCCCACCAACCAACTCCCAGAAAATTTTGTTTTTTGTCTGCATTATTCTGTAGCTGCTGAACAACCTTGCAAGGTAGTGTATTGTGTTGCTGATATAGATCAAACTGAGCCCTTTGGATGAATAATCTCTGAGATAAAATCTAGCTGATCTCCATCCCAGAACTAAATAAGATACTGCACTTCTCATTGGCTTGGTTTACTTTGTGTATCATTTCAAAAGACTTCATGGAGTCCTGCAAATGACCTGTTGGAGAAGGGACCATAAGGAAAGTGTTTTTACAACTAAGGGCTGACTGAATGCATGAGCAGAAGCCTGCTCTTAGCACAAGTAAAGCTGAACCATCATGCTGAAACTATAGACAGATTATAGAATAGTAATCTAACTCCTTGAAGAGCCAAAGAAAAAACATGATACATTGTGGTATCAAGAGTTTAGCCAGAGTGCTGTGTTCCCACAGGGATAGCACTCTCCACTTTCCTTCCTATACTGTCAAAGTGGTGGACCTCACACTGGTACCTATCATCTGGGAAAAAAAGTTTGCCTTAGCTGGAGAAGGGTCAATAAGTGCTGTCTCATCCTTGTTTAGGAATTATTTAGGCCAGGTGTCGGACAATATCTCTATCCTGAAGCCAGAAACAGGTGTAACAGGAACAATGATCACTGTGCTGAATTCTTGATATACTGTACTGGTAATTGCAGTCACAGATGGAGCCAGTACTGGAAATGTTATTGATGGGTGTTGGGAGTTATCTGTGTGTTAATGCCATGAATGGGTATATTGTAAACATCAATCATCAAACCCATTGGTGACACTATAACTACTGATATGATGAAACTGATGAAACATGCAGTCAAGATGAGTGATTTACTAAACTTGGGGTCTAGCCAGATTGAAATGCTGCATTGAAAACATTGTAGCTCAAAAGAGCTGGTTTTGTGAGAGAGTGATCCTCGTCCTTATGTATTAATGGCTGGGTAATGTACCTGAAGGAAAAATACCAGAATAACTACCCCACCCCCCAACACTCCATGTGTGCAACATTTCACTAACAATGGATCATTGATTTGTTGTTATCTTTCACATTGCCTTTTGTTTTTACCCCAGACATCCATTGTGTGCACCATTCCAATAACAGTGGATCAATTATTTGTTGATATACTTCTCACTTTGTTTTTTAAAAATTTATATTTTCCAAGGATCATCACCATACAACAACCAATTCAATGTGCTATATGTAATCCTGATCAAGGAGCTGATTGATTAATTCTATAAGAGTCAATGTGCATCTTTATAAACATGATGTGTCATTTTGTCTGTGATTGGTTAAATGCTCTATCAAATGAAAGCACAGTGAAAGCAAAAGTTACAGTTGTGTCTCATAGGTGAGAAAAAGAGCCACTCCTGATGCCAGTCTCTTACAGAATCCTTCTAATTTTGGATCTAATTTCAGGAAGAGCCAATTTTGGTCCACTGGAAATGCTAAAAATTGATTTGCACCTAAGAACAATCAAAACCAAATTGCCAGGTTATCCTCTTTCAAATCCATTCCTCTCCAACCAATCTCTTAAAATTTCTAGATATTAAATGATTTACTTCTTCCTTTTGGATCCTGAATCAACAAAACAAATCATGTAAATTTTGTTACCTAGATTAGTTCTTTTATCTTACAAGCAAATCATGATTATCTGAAACAATGAAATGAGCAACTTAGTTCTAAACTTAAAGTCAAGTTAAATCCTAGTTGTACAAATGAAATCAACTTATTTCATAACCTTCAAACAATATGTATGCTTAACCAAATATACTTAGGTTCAACACGGGGAAATGATCAGAAAGTCCTTGTGTAAGACTTGTGACTTTGGAATAGTCTGAATTTGAAAACAAGACTTATGTGGACCTGACATCACTCACCTGTCTGACATATGCCTAATAACCAAATGTAAGAACAGTTTGCTAGGAAATCTGGCCCTGCATGACGCTTTCTGTAGAAATTTCATTTGAACGCTGCTAATTACATGTTTTCTGAAAACTAATGTTTCATTGTTTCTCTTTTTTCTTATGCCTTCATCCATAATGACAATCAGCAACATTTTTCCAATAGTCCAATAACAAAATGCCTTTACGACATTATCATAGGTGATGCAATTTTCTTGTTTTTTTAAATGATATTTTTACTAAGTAAATGTAGCCATGTTTGATCATGGATTGGCATAATTTCTACAACTTTAAAGACCTTCATGCCATAGTGCTGTCAAAGTTGGTCAAATTGTGCTAAGCACTGTTGGGAACAGCAATAATGCATTTTTTATATTTAGTAATGATGGCTGTCTTTGATGGTCAATTGATTTAATTTGCATCACTGGGATCCTGCAATTCTAATGGCTCTTACTAGATATATATTTCCTTTAATACAGTGGAAATAAATCTGAAATTTTAATGAAAGAAGATGCAAATTTAAAAAAAAAAGAGTAAACTTATATATATAGTTATTAAATATTCTGGAAAATGTGTAAAGTTTCATTCTGGACTTATTATCCTTACAACATTCATAATTTTCCTCTGAAACTAATTGTTATCAAAATTCATGTTTTCTTTGACAGCACAATACGACAGAATTTCACCCAACAACAGTAGTTTATGATACTCTTTTTAAAAAAAAATCATTTCAATCGACAACAAGCCAACTAACCACATAAAAAATACATAGCACTTAAATTATAGGCATTTAGGTGAAGTTTTATTTAATCAGATTAATAGTTAAGCTCTGGACAATGATAAAAAAAATGTTAGTTGATCTTGCTAGTATCTTTGATCTTAATATTGACTAGTCATCTCCTATTCTGTTTTATAAGTATGGTGTGCTGATAATGCAACACAGTTAGGAAACAAAGTGTGTGGGTCTCATATATAGCATGGACTCTAGGTCAATCATTAAATTATTGAGTTTTTCATAAGTCCAGGAGATAAACTTTCACACATCATTTGATTTGTGCTCTGTTGCGTCTGTAGAGTTTTGAAACAATCGGGAAAACTTAAAAAGACTAAACAATCTCTATTGATTGTTCAACAATGAAAAGATGAGTGAACTAAATTCAGTCATCTTCAAATTAAGCTTCGTTGGTGACACCTTTATTGACTGTCTGATAATGGAACAATCTGTATATCAGACTAAGGGACATTTTAATTTTACTTTGTTATTGTGTTTATTTGAGAGTGTAATGGGTAAACAAAGCAAAGATAAGTTGGCAATGATATTTTAGACATCCTATGATCAATGTTTTGGTTGAGCATTTGCTACAAATACATGGATTTCAGGATGTCTGATCTGAATACCCTTCATGCAAGGATGGTATGTCAAATTTGGTCAAATTCTTGAGAAGCAGTGAAGTAGCTTAAGGTATTTCTATTTTTATTAATGGTGGAAAATATCTGATGGTTGATATGCATCATTTGTAGAAATTTGAAAATCCTTCAGGCAATGGTGGTCAAATTTGGTCATATTTTCACACTTTTGAGAAGCTGTTAACATGTTTTTCAAGTTATGGCAACCATCTTTGATGGCAAATATGGATTACTGACACTAATAAAACTCAAATGCCTTCATGACAGTATGCTTTCTCTAAATATTTTGATCAAATTATGTTGAATGGTTATTAAGAAGTTCTGTGAAGCATTTCCTTATTTTTAATACTGGTGAGGTATGATGACGCATTAGCTTTATTTGAAAAAATTGTAAAGCCCTTCATGTCAGGATGCCAGATATCAAATTTAGTAAAAACAGGTTTTGTGCTTTCTGAGAAGTCATTTGAAGGGTTTCTATTTTTAGTAACAGTTGCCATATTGGATGGCAGATGAGCATCAGTGATCATGTGTACAAAACTGAAAGTTTCCCATGCTAGGATGCTAGCAGACACATTTAGTAAAATTCTGCTGAGCCATTTTTGACAACTTGCTTAAAGGGCTTTCTATTTTTAGTAAATTATATTTGATAATAGGTCAATGTCACATGTGCACACTGGAAAGCCCTTACAACAGGATGCTTTGAAAATGCTATGTGATAAACAGCCTACAACTTGTTCAAGTTTGATAATCCTATCTTAAAAACTATACTCTTTGTACAAGTCAGAGCTAGATTGTGTCTTGCTGTGACTAGAAGCATTAGGCATGGCTTTTGATACGTGGCACACTTTCTTCTATACATGATACACAGACGGTTCAAGTTTCATCAAAACATCTGGAATTCAAAAGTTATACTCTGAGCAAGGATTCGAGATGTAGGATTAGTATTTCTCTTGCCTTGATCTTGACATCTTGATGTAGGGGCATGGCAGTGGTATTCACCATTTCTTTTGAGATACGCTTTATCAAAATTTCATTAGAATATTTTCATTGGTTAAAAAGTTATAATGTTGAAAAGGATACAAGTCACAAAATTGCATTTCCCCTTGCTATGTTCTTGTTACTGAGACAGGAGGTGTGCCTATGGAATGCAACACACTGACTAGTCATAATATGTAACCGTCTGATGTTAATAAAAATATCTTAGGTGGTGCAAATATTATATTGTAGAAAGTGATAAAAGTCACAGAATTAGTTTTTCCCTTGCCATAACTTTCACTTCCTGCAGGGGATATGGCTGTTGTATGCAAGAGACTTTCTAGTCATATACTTGAACATATCTTCATGAAATACTCTCCAACTCTTCCCGTACAAAAATTTTTCATGGATTCCATATGGAATACTTCAGGAATCCATATGGAAGAGATATGAACTGACAAACTTATGGAATCAGACAATTTATTCCATATCAATTCCAATATCAAGTACTTCACAGCAAGTGAAAATTCCATATGGAATAAAGTTGCAACTTTAATCCATAAGCACTTTTTCCATATGGAAAGCAGGCTCATGTATTATAGCATCATAGAAAATACTCTGAAGAATTAATAACCTAAACTATCTGATTCAAACAGAAATATTGGTGGGAGTTAGAGTACATGTATATGTCATTGATGTGGAAGGATGAATATATATACTCATATAAATTTGACGAAACACATGTATATCAGTTTTCTTTAATTTATTTCCACAGATGTTTAAAAATAGACAAAGACATGACCAAAAAAGTAGAGAAAATGTAAACATCATCAGAAAATTAATATCTGGTAGTACAAGCATAGATGAATCTTTGGACTTAGAAAATTTGGTGCAACGTGGATTTTGGGCTTGATGTGATGTTTATTCTGAAAAGTAATTTTTTTGGCTTCCTATTAAAATATGCTCTACAAAAATTATACCCTAGTGAAAATGGGACTTAAATTTCAGCAAAATCAATGAACATTTCTTGACATTCACTCAAATGTCCTTTTTCACTAAAATTATGGTATTTTAGGAGATTTTACCAACATTTCTGAAAATATCAGTGGGAATTTGTGATTGAAATTTCACTGACAGTTTGTTAAAAATTCTAAAAATATAGTGATATTTTGTCTTTGTAATATCACTGACTATTCAGTAAAAAATATCAATAAGATATAATAAAATTTATTGTTTCTTGTACAATTTGAATGATTTTCAGCAGCATTTATATTCCCTGTTTCTGATAGCTGTAATTGTATTGTTTATTTTGGGCACAATAACTTCTTTCCACATCTTTCCATGTTATATTTCTTTATCAAATTTTGTTATTGTTGCCCGTACAGAAATTTATTATGGATTCTGTATGGAATACTTATGGAATCCATATGGAATAGATATGGACTGAAAAACTTATGGAATCAGACAATTCATTCCATATCAATTCCATAAGTACTTCACAGCAAGTGAAAATTCCATATGGAATAAAGTTGCAACTTTAATCCATAAGCACTTTTTTCCATATGGAAATCAGGCTCGTGTGTTATATCATCATGGAAAATACTCTCTGAAGACTTAATAACTAAACTATCTGATTAAAATAGAAATGTTGGTGGGAGTTTGTGTACCTGTATAAGTCAGTGTAGCTGATGTGGAAGGATGAATATATACTCATAAATTTTAAGAAACACATGTATGTCAGTTTTCTTTAATTTATTTCCACAGATGTTTAAAAACAAAGACATGACCAAAAAAGTAGGGAAAATGTAAACATGATCAGAAAATTAATATCTGGTAGCACAAGCATAGATGAATCTTTGGTGCAAGGTGGATTTTGGGCTTGATCTAATGTTTATTCTGAAAAGTAATTTTTTTGGCTTCCTATTAAAATATGCTCTATAAAAATCATGCCCTAGTGAAAATGTGACTTAAATTTCAGCAAAATCAATGAACATTTCTTGACATTCACTCAAATGTCCATTTTCATTAAAATCATGGTATTTTAGGAGATTTTACCAAAATTTAGGAAAATATCAATGAAATTTTGTGATTGAAATTTCACTGATTCTGCCAACATTTCTGAAAATATTAGTGGGAATTTTTTATTGAAATTTCACTGAGAGTTTGTCAAAAATTCTAAAAATATAGTGATATTTTGTGATTGCAAAATCACTGAAATTTTAGTTTAAAAAATATAAATAAGATATAATAAAATTTATTTTTGTTTCTTTTACAATTTGATTGATTTTCAGCAGCATTTATATTCCCTGTTTCTGATAGCTGTAATTGTATTGTTTATTTTGGGAACAATAACTTCTTTCCATATCTTTCTGTATTATATTTCTTTATCAAATTTTGTTATTGTTGTTGTTGTATTTTTTAAACTTAAACTGGATTTAACTGCCCTCAAACAAGTTTTCTTGCATTCTGTTTTGAATCAGAATTTTGCTTTTCTCCTGACCTGAATCTGATTTTCCTCGATATGGACCCTTTTTTAAATATAGTCTCTGAAACTTTTTTTAAATAATGCTCTATCCGGTCCCATTCCGTAACGGGCTTTCTAATAAGTATTTGTTTCGTTTATTATTTAAAGGATGATCAATGTAAAGAGCTTTCTGATTGGTCAAAATTTTGTATTTGTCCAATGAGTCGTTGCGTAACGGAAACTGACGGGAATGCTAAACATGGTGATTCGAGTGGGTTACGAGTTTGAATAATCATTTGAAAAATGTGTGGCAAAGAGAATAGCTTGAATCAAAGTCGATGGGAGCGTAATTGGTCAGTGTGTATGAAAACTGAATGCCAGGATTAGCATTTCGCTTTTTGTGCCATAACAGTTCGACAGTAGCGGCTAACGTGCTAAATAGGACAAGGAATTGAACCTGGATGATTTCGAAGTTATATAACTCAAAACTGATTAACTTCCAGGATGAATTTAAGGAGGACAAAGTATAGATCACTGGTGGAATTCTTGCAAAATACCCATGTCTGTCTAAAGATGGTCATATCTTTGCGGAATTTTCTTGGCCCACGTAGAATCATCGTTCAATATCATGAGGCATTATTGTGTATATTATCTAAATATTCTAGGTGTGTTGGAATTCAGTGTAAAATAAGAGTACTTCTATCATGATAAACGTTTGTCACGCTGCTTATTGAACAAGGACTAAGTCAAGAGACCACAACAGCATCACAGTTTGTACATTAATCAAAAATCAAGTTGCAGTACCAGTGACATAGCAGGCTTTTAGCATTTCTTTTCATGTCTCAAATGGATGCTTTTCTATATTATTTTGCATTATTTTCACAGTTGAATTTTTCAATGCAGATTAATATTTTATATATGTTTATGTGTTCACAGATGCCTGTGCATATATTCTAGGCTTGATACTTTGATTTTTAAAATCACTTAATTATTTAGTGTCAAGCCAGATTCTTCACATCATGTTGTATATACTGTAAATATTGTACATAACAGATAGGCCTCAAGGTAGATTAGTTCTGCAATTAACTTACCTTCTCCAAATAAAGTCATTATTATTATTAATTTTATTATTATTATTAACTCCCATATCTCTTGCCTTGGATGTCATATAATTACAACATCTGTAAAAAAAATCATGCAAACTTAATATCACCTTGGTTAATAAAGTCCTGTTTAAGTCATATTCATTATTAATCTTAAACCTTCTGAAATGTATGAAAAACTTCTGAAACTTCAGTAAAATACTATACAATGATCAAAATTGTAGTGAAATCTCACAAACGTTTTAGTTAGATATTTGTGAAATCTCACCAGACTTTTCAGTGAAATGAAAAAGACTTAAGTGATGCCATCATGGATTAGGCTTTGTATGCGAGAAAGAAAATGAGGACAAGAAAAACCTAAATCTTATTTGATAATGTCTGTCAAAATAAAATTTATATCCATTTTAAAAATTAGAGTGAAATATTCATCTTTAATTCCCAATAATGTCTAAGAATCATTAGGCAGTTTAACAGAAATCTGAAGCAGATTTTTTTATGGTTTAGACAGAAAGTACTTAAAAAACCCATCTGAAATCTGCCTTATGTATGCCTGGAAATTTTTGTACGGGATGAACTATTACCAAATTCCATATGAACTATTTACAAATTCCATATGGAACATTTACAAATTCCATATGGTATATTTGCCAACTCCATATGGACTATTCACAAATTCCATATGAATTATTGCCAAATTCCATATGCAATTTTAATTTTATTCCATATGGACAACCTACAGATCTCATGAACTAATTAGCATATTCCATAAGATTTTCCATACGGAGTACGTACGGAGTCCATAACATTTCCATATGGATACACTGAAATCCATAAGAGTGCTTTAAATATAGAACAGAAATGTCCATATGGATATTTCTGTAAAAGTACGTATGGATTCCATATCCATTCCATGTTGAAAATTTCGTACGGGAGTTGTTGTATTTTTGTTTAACTTAAACTGGATTTAACTGCCCTCTG
The DNA here is from genome assembly GCA_028554795.2 of Sinohyriopsis cumingii. Classification (NCBI taxonomy): domain Eukaryota; kingdom Metazoa; phylum Mollusca; class Bivalvia; order Unionida; family Unionidae; genus Sinohyriopsis; species Sinohyriopsis cumingii. The sequence continues at coordinate 66,024 of CM068826.1, read as the reverse complement.
ACAAGTTTTCTTGTTTTCTGTTTAAATCAAAGTTTCAATTTTCTCCTGACCGGAATCTGATTTTCCTCAATATGGACCCTTTTTTTAATATCGTGTCCTAAACTTTCTTTTTTAAATAATGCTCTATCCAGTCCCATTCCACAACAAGCTTTATAATAAGTATTTGTTCCATTTATTATTGAAAGGATGATCGCTGTAAAGAGCTTTCTGATTGGTCAAAATTTTGTACTTGCCCAGTGAACCGTTGCGTAACGGAAACTGATGGGAATGCTAAACATGGCGATTCGAGCAGGATACAAGTTTGAATAACCATCTGAAAAATGTGCGGCAATGAGATAAGCTTGAATGTTAAAGTGCTAAATAGGACAAGGAATTGAACCAGGATGATTTCAAAGTTATATAACTCAAAACTGATTAACTTCCAGAATGAATTTAATGAGGACAATATATAGATCACTGGTGGGCATTGTTGCAAAATACCCATGTCTATCAAAGATCATCATATCTTTGCGGAATTTTCTTGGCCCACACATAGAATCATCTTTCAATATCGTGAGGCATTATTGTGTATATTAGCAAAATATTCATGGTGTGTTGGAATTCAGTGTAACATAAGAGTAATTATATCATGATAAACGTTTGTCATGGCTGCTTATGGAACAAGGACTAATTCAAGAGACCACAACAGCATCATAGTTTGTACATTAATCAAAAATCAAGTCTGCAGTACAAGTGACATATGGCAGGCTCCTAGCATTTCTTCTTTTCAAGTCTCAAATGGATGTTTTTCTGTAGTTTTGCATTATTTTCACAGTTGAATTTTTCAATGCAGATTAATATTTTATATTTTATATATGTTCATGTGTTCACAGATGCATGTGCATATCTTCCAGGCTTGATACATTGAATTTTAAAACCACTTTATTTTTTAGTGTCAAGCCAGATTCTTCATATCATGTTGTATATACTGTATATGTTGTACATCACAGATAGAAGGCCTCAAGGTAGATTAGTTCTGTAACTAATTAAGTTAACTTCTCTAAAAAAAGTCATCAATATTATTATTATTATTATTATTAACTCCCATATCTCTTGCCTTGGATGTCATATAATTACAACATCTGTAAAAAAAAATCATGCAAACTTAATATCGCCTTGGTTAATAAAGTCCTGTTTAATTCATATTCATTATTAATTTGATACCTTCTGAAATGTCTGAAAAACTATTGAAACTTCAGTAAAATGCTATATAATGATCAAACTTTTAGTGAAATCTCACAAAAGTTTTAGTCAAATATTTGTGAAATCTCACCAAACTTTTCAGTGAAATGAAAAAGACTTAATATTTGATGCCATCATGGATTAGGTTTTGTATGTGAGAGAGAAAATGAGTACAAAAAAACCTAAATCTTATTTGATAATGTCTGTCAAAATAAAATTTATGATCCATTTTAAAAATTATTGTTAATATTTATCATTGATTCCCAATAATGTCTAAGAATCATTAGGCAGTTTAATAGAAATCTGAAGCAGATTTTTTTTATGGTTTAGGCAGAAAGTGCTTAAAAAATCCGTCTGAAATCCGCCTTAAGTATGCCTGGAAAATTTTGTATGGGATGAACTATTACCAAATTCCATATGAACTATTTACAAATTCCATATGGACCATTTGCAAATTCCATATGGCATATTTGCCAATTCCATATGGACTATTCACAAATTCCATATGAATTATTGCCAAGTTCCATATGGAATTTTAATTTTATTCCATATGGACAACCTACAGATCTCATGGACTAATTTGCATATTCCATGAGATTTTCCATACAGAGTACGTACGGAATCCATAACATTTCCATATGGATACACTGAAATCCATAAGAGTGCTTCAACTATAGAATAAAAATGTCCATATGGATATTTCTGTAAAAGTATGTATGGAAAATTTTGTACGGGTTCCAAGATTATCGATAAGAAAAATAAATTTTAATGGATGAACAAATGCACAACCTCACAGAATAATACACCCAACTGATCAAAACAGAATATAAAAGATTTAAATGCCCCATTACTAATAATTTATTAAAATAAGCACCACCTTATCCCTCAATTTAATTTTGGAATTGCCATTACTTCTTTAATACACTGACATACCTATATTACACTGTGCCACAGACGTAGCATTCATTCCAGGTGTAATGAAATCCATAGGACAGATGGTGCACACTGAGAAGAGACCTAGGCTGTTGTCCTTGTAGTAACCTTGTTCACATGGCTGACAACCAGTGCTGGTCTTCTCGAATCCAGAGGCACAAAATGCTAAAATCAAATAAAAGTTTATATTTCATTTTTATTCTAAATGACTTTGAAACTGTGTAAATCTGAACAACTTTGAAAATGGGAAATTTTAATGACTTTTTTAAAAAGAATAACATAAAAAAAATTTTCTGTTAGCAACAGTATTAAAAATTATTAGGAATACACTATTTACTATGGAATACCAATATTTGTAGGTACACCACTCTCAATAACTTGTGCCCTAATAACTCGCAAACCCGCTTATAATGCAGGGTCAGGCAATTTGTATCCCATTTTTTAAACCAGAAAATACCCCAAGCATTTATTGCTATCTGCTGAACTTGAAGAAAATCGCGATCAAAATTGGTAATGGAAACTTTGATGTATCACTCATTTTATCATCGAAAATGGTAGAAAAGACCTAGAAATTAATCAACACTATGAAATATCAAATTTAAAAATAGGTCATACAATTTTTTACATTTTCTTTGCAAACGACATTCCTAGTACACTGTAATTAACATTATGTAAGGAAATTTCAATCAATGAAAATGTCACTTACACAGAGTAGAGGCAGTAACTTAATAAATACAAATTAAATTTAAAAAAATCTCAATTGAAATTTGTGTTCTAGTTCTATCTTTTAGTTCTTTTTAAGTGCAATCTGTTCTCTTGTAATAAATGTAAAATGCATCAATCTACCATAACAGCTATGTCTGAGAGCATTTCTCTGAGAACCTAATTAAGTGCTGACCGTATTTTGATAACTGACTTCTGGAAGTATTTGTTGTATTGTTTCACTGAATTAAAAGCTGGCCTCCTTTGTATTATCACAAAAATGATGTCTTTTCAATCAAATAAAGGAGGTGCAATAAAAGAAAAGTTAAAAAATCCTACAAACTTAAAATCTAGCGGCCCCAGGTTTTATGTCGGTTAATCTCACTTCATTTGATCAATCGAACACTTATAAATGTTATTGTGTATGTAACATAAACTACCTTAAATTAACAGACTCTTTCATAACTGTGATCAAAGATAACAAGGCAGCCAAGCGAAATGAATACTTTGTAAAATAAAGAGTCTGATTTCACAGATACGGACCATTGTGGGCAAGCAAGTTTCAGAGAATTCTTGAATTGGTACTAGAGATATCCTCAAGGATGTAAGAAGTTTCTTTTTAATTCCAATTAATTAATTCAAGACATCAATACTGTACTAATTAAGCAATACAAAAATTGAGTTTCAACGTAGATGATTGTCTCACGAAATAAATTTCTTGTCTTTTTTAAAAAAGGAATCTTGTTTGTTGGTGAATCAACAGCTAGTCTAGTTCCCTATCACTTCAATTTTGCCAAGCTTTCTGAAAATATCAGAGATTTTGTTATTGAAATATCAATGTAATTTCATTTTAAAAAAATCAATGAGAAACAACTTCACTGTTAAAAAAAAACAACCTTTATTCCATTTTATTACAATTTATCTTTAGTTTCTTGTACATTTCGAATAATTTTCATCCAAACTTAATTCAGTTTCTGACAGTTCTAACTTAATTGTTCATTTTAAGGACAATAAATTCTTTCTACATTTTTTCTTGTTCTTTTTCCTTTTTTTCCAACTTGAATTGGATTTAACCCTTTACCTCATAGAGCAAAGTTACCCAGATTTTAAATCACATAAAAAATCCTTCCGTGAAAAATAATTACACAGCTATAACAAACGGACTTTACTCTTAAATTTTTCCATACATAATAGATGTGTACCAAAAATGTAAGATGGTTACAATTGCTGTTAAACGTAACATACACTACATTGCTTAAGAGTTAACAGGCAGGTCTATGTGTATAGGTAACAGGTGTTCTATTTATAGTGCACTGCACTGGGTAACCGAGTTCTCTTGCTTTTGGTCCCCCATTTTCTTGGCATAATCGTTTGTTTCTTTCACTAGCTCTTCCACCAGACATTCAGGAAAAAACCTGAGAAAGAAATCTTTCTCATTGCTTAGTGGTCCAAGCTCAGTTGTTGAACCAACATGAGAATCAATTAAAATCTTTGATCTCCAACAGGGCGAGGTCATCACTCCATTGTGCAAATGGGACTATGTCTGCCTTGTCATCCGATTAAAAATCACTTATGTCTGGTGTTGAAATGGGACTAACATTAATAGCTCATCCATTTTCTAAAAATCGTCCATTAAACTCTTCAATATCACTTGCAATGAACCCTTTAAAGTCACTCATATCTGAATCGGAATCCATCTTTGTTTATCTCAACTACACATGTATCGTAAAGCGCAGAAAAGGCTTTACAGTGTCTAAATTTAGCCTCTCAGCTTTCAAACTTGTATCAAAATGTTGAGTAAACAGTCTTCTCATTGGTTATTTTAATCAAAAATATGTAAACTTCTGTACTTTCAACCAATAATAATAATAATAATAATGAGGACTTTGTATAGCGCCTGATCTTTAGAAGCTCTAAGCGCTTTACAACATTAGACAACACCTATAAGATAAAAAACATATATAATGATATCATTACAAACACAAACAGCATGAAATTAGAAAACAGAAAAAAAACATGCTGAGAATATTTAAGGTAGGAAACATTATTAGGTCTTTAAGTTTGTTCTTGCAGTTGAAATAAGTGAGTTTTGAGAGCACTCTTGAATGGGATCACTGTGTCTTTGTGTCTAAGTTCAGTGGGCAATTCATTCCATGTTGCTGGGCCCTTGTATGCAAAAGAATGCTGTCCATATGACTTTGTTTTCATAGTGGGAATAATGAGTATATGATTGTCAGAAGAGGAGCGTAAATATCTTGCCAGTGTGTACGCATGGGTGAGGTTGGATAGGTATGTTGGACTAGAGTCCGTCGGTGAAACGTAGCACAGAGAACAAATTTTGTGTTTGATTCTGGATCCAATGGCAAGTTAGTGTAGGGTACAGAGCAGCGGGGAGGTGTGCTCTGATCGTGGTACTCTAAGTATGATCCGAGCAGCTTGTTTTGAACTTTTTGAAGTTTCTGGAGTAGATATTGAGATGAACCAGACAGAATTGAGTTACAATAGTCCAATCTTGAAAGTACTAATGAACACACAAGTGGCATCAACTGAAAGATATTTGCGAATGGAGCTGATGCATCTCAGCTCAAGATATGCAGCCTTGCATATGTTCATGACATATTGGTGCAATGTGAGAGTACTGTCCAGTGTAACACCCAGGTTTCGTACTGATTGTGTGAATTTAATGTTGGTGTTGCTGATATTTATTGTTTGAGGTAAAGGATGTGAATGAGAAAGTTTTTGTGTTGTAATCAGAATGGCCTCAGTTTTATCATCATTCATCTGCAGCGTGTTACATGTCATCCATGATTTCACATCAGAAATGCACCTCTCTACACCTTGGATGGTAGCATCAACTTCAGTTGGGTAGCTAGATTTGTATATTTGGATGTCATCAGCGTAAAATTGGTGAGACACTGGATGATGATCTATGACACTTCAGAGCAGCTGAGTGTATAGAATGAAGAGAACAGGTCCAAGAACAGACCCCTGTGGAACACCACAAGATAGATCAACTGGGCTGGAGTGTATTCCATTTGCAGACACAACTTGTGTCCTGTTGACCAAGTAGGACTTGAACCACAGTAAGGCTGTATCATGAATGCCAAATACATGCTGGAGATGGTGAAGTAATATATCATGGTCTATTGTGTCAAATGCTGCAGACAAATCAAGCAGGGTGAGGACTGTAATCTTTCCACTATCCAAAGCAGAGATAATGTCATTAACTACTTTTAGAAGAGTAGTTTCAGTACTATGGCAAGGGCGATCTGCAGATTGTACATTGCTAAAAAGACTGTTTGAATTCAGATGAGATACAAGCTGGGATAGAACAACCTTTTCTAAGATTTTTGATATGAATGGGAGATTAGAAACTGGGTGGTAGTTCTTTAAATCATTATGGTCTAGTGTTGGTTTCTTCAGCAGAGGATTTACAATGGCAGTTTAAAAAAAATGATGGGAATTCCCTGGATGAGAGAGAGGTATTAATAACATCAGTTAGTGACAAGCAATAGTGGATCTAAGCACTCAAGCAGCAGTGATGTTGGAATTGGATCAAGTTCACATGACTTTGGTGCACTCTTCATCAGGATTGTATGTACGAAATCCATGGAGACAGGTTCAGATGCTGCTATCAATGTTTAATTAACATAGCAGTCATGTCTGTATAGTTGCAACACTGGGGTTTCGAGTATTGCTGAACTTTACACACATAAGCGATACTGGGGTAGTAAACTAGGCTTACTGGCACTGCATAGATGTGTCAGTGGGGTTCAGGAGCTATTTACAGGAGATGTTTAGATGCGGCAGTCGTAGCTAAAGAGTTAAACATTTGATTATGAATATAGCCATCATGTGTTATGAATGAAGATGCAAGAGTATCAGAAAAACTTGGCCAATAACTTAAACTTAATGTTGGCTCCAACATCATCAACCAACGTCAATGACATAAGAAAAGTGACACCTGTGTTCTGACTATGTAGTCATAAAAATATGGTACATTCGTGAACTGTGATGGATAAGAACTTTTAGTGGACAAACATTGGTGAGGTTAAAAATTAGCAAGACATGCAAGTTTGCTTTGTTACTTCTTTGCCATCATCAGGTATATCAGAAGACAAAAATGATTTAATATTGAGCCAGAATTTACAGTATCTTGATTGATTAAGAAAGACAGATAAACAGATGTAGAAATGGAGGAAAAAAATGGTGTTTTACTTTCACACTGTGTCACATTAGTAGACCGGATCTGTCGGGTTCCAGTGTTGGCAATACAGTTGATGCAGGAGGTTTGGTATGGATCAGGCTGGTACATGTTTAGTGGGCAGTCTTCACAAGCTGTGTCATTAGCATTCCTCTTAGTTCCAGCTGTACAATTCCCTGAGAGTAAATGAAACAAATGAAGAGATTTGTATATAAAACTAGTTAATTTTTTCACTTAGTAGGTCAAGAGGTCCATGATCTTTCAAAAAGTGGGTCATTTACTTGTTAGCAAAACAATGACAGGAAAAATATAAGTAATAACAACTAGATGAAATATCTGCCAAACATTCTGAAGAAACGAGATGTTTATGTGTCTGTGATTAATTGCTCTTAGTAACACTGAAAAAGTGGTGATATGAACAGACTTTCTGCCAATGCCATGAAAACGCATTACAAAGTGTATGCCCAACCACAAATGTGAGAAACATCAAAGTTAACACAAGCTGCTGAGAAAAGAAAATCAACCATTCTGGACAGGTTACGTAAAACAACACAGTGTTAATAACTATCTTTCCTTTTCTTACTATCCCATTCCTGAAAAGACCATTAGATAGATAAATATTGAATGCCTTATTCAAGGAAGTGTTTGATGCCTTTTAAATAGTTCCTCAGTCCCTACACATAAGTCTTCCATGAAACCATAAGACTGAGATTTTTAAATGTAGTTAATCAGTAATCTTGGCTTGATCTCAAAGTGCATCATGTGCCCAAGATCATGGCCAGAATAAGAGAATTCCAAATGATACCAGCCAATTAAAACAATATATGGGAAGCTTTGATTTTAGGGGAATAATATTTTTAGCTTGGGAATTTCCATGGTGTGAAGCCCTTCCTGAGGATATTATCTATCGATAATGAATATGTTTGTGTGCCACATACATATATTTACACCACAATGGCCCACATGAATAAAGAATTTGTGGCAGGCTTTCACAAATACACCAATCCACACTCTTGATGCACTATACCCCAGGATTGCATCTGGGATTTCATAAATTGGTCGTTCCACCCCTCCTGCAGCCTCTCAACAGAGCATAAAATGGTAAGTACAAATGAATGCTGAACAAGAATGAGTGTTGAAATATTTCCCATTTTTTTTACCAATGCTAAATTATAAAATGGAAAACCACATTCACTTTCTTTAACTCATGTTGAAAAGTTATCTTTTAAATACTTGCCAATAAAAAACATAACCAGGCTGCATTTCATTCATACAGTGACTCCTATGATAACATTAAAATGATAATAAATGAAAACTGACACTACTCGATGCCTATTTTCATCTAGTTTATTTCAGTCCACTAGATAATACAAGCATATTGAAAAACACAACTTCAGACATGAAGCAAAAGAATTTTGCCATGTTTTAATCTTGTATAATCACTTCCACCCATGAATATCTGACATAAATATAGCTCTGACTGCTTGCAGGTTGTAACATAACTCTGGATAGTTATGGCAGAAATGTGTCTGGTGGCAAGTGGTAGAATATAATGTCAGTCAGAAATATTACCTTGACAAAACATGAACAGTTGTTGCCAGGTTGCATTATGTAATACTCAAACTTGTTCATACTAATAACAAACTAAATTATATTTTAATTCATCATATATAAACACATGAATTAAGGATCTGTTTTGTGTAATATTATTTTTTAAATATGTTAGTATCCATTGAACTAGTTATATAACTAAGTGCAACTTTCACATTATCCACAATAGAAGTGTTAAACAAAATGTTCAAGTTGCAGACAATGACTTTTATAGTTTTCTCTTTCAATAAAGAGTGATTATTTCTTCTTCTGTTTCTATAACTGACATTCTTTCTCTATAGGTGAGTAATAGTTTTTTTATAAAGTTATTCACTGCATCAGTGTCAGTGATCTATAGTAAGTCGTGGTCCTCCCAGTTTTAGACAAGTTAAATCGTACAAATAATTACAAGTTAGATAAGCAATGCATTTCAAAAGGAGTAATGACATAACTTGTCTTATCAGTGTAGAACTACAATTTTCTTTCCCCCCAAAAAAATTTCATCAGTGGATAAACAAAATTCTTTTACAAAGATGTCTAAAATTTCAAGCCATACAAAAATTATTTTAGCACAGATATTTTGGTCTTGATAAACAGTGTCAGAATGTCCTACAGATAATATGGCATATATCTGGATAAATGCATATCTGTAGATGTATAAAAAATAACAAAAGCTGTATTTTGCAGAAAAGCAGTAATTTACTGCATCCATATGAAGTATCAATATATATATATATATATATATATATATATATACATACTGATAATGCAGAGTGATCTAGCTGTTCTGTTACTGAATGGAGTGATGTAGTTGTCTGGACAATGTTGGCAGGTTCCAAACAGGTTCTCATTGTTGTCTTTGTAGTAACCGATTGGGCACTGATTACACATGTCACCTACTTTCTCTTGCCCAGAGGGACAGTATGCTAAAAATAGATTTATTTGTTGTCAAAGGCTGTAAAAAGCTAATCCAAAAAATGTAGATTACATCATGCATTCAATATAAATATTTGATCAATACTTTTTTGCTTACTACAAACAAAAAAGTATAACAAAAACAACCCACTAAAATTGAAGGTCTTATCCATAATAAATCTTATCTCCTATTCATCTGTTACCTTTCCATTGCACTTGAAAGATTCTAGTTCTGAGATTCACCAAAGATTTCAATTAAAAGGGGAAAACTCTGATATAAACCTAGTGATGTAAAAAATAAATACACTATTTCAAACAACCATTAGAATTGCAACTCATTTTACAAGATGGGAATATATTAAATCTAGAATACCTTGGATCACATACCCTTTATAATAATGGAATAGCTTAAGAGAAATGATTTTCCTATTTGACTCTATCTCATTTGAGAAAATGTTATATCAAAAGATTAAAAGACAAAAGAAAGCACCTGAAAAAGCTAAGGAACTTTACACTGGATGTTTATAAGTTTTTGGACAACTGATGCAAAACTACAATTATGACAAAGTTGTTGGGATATATCTTTGCCTTGAATAGCATTTTGTACATCTCTGAAAGAGTGACAACTTAATGACCAAGAGAATCAGTAGTAAAATAGTGTTTATGATACATGTTGTAAATATTTACATTTAATCTGGCAAGAAATCAGATGGATAGAATCTATGTTGTTACTGTTTCTTTCACAAGGAAATTCCAGGTGAAAAGTTTGAAAATGTAACTCTGAGACTAGGATTTCCTGGTCTTGTTTCCAACTGCCAATAATGATTTTTCTTACCCATTTTTCTGCATAGAGACAAGGAAGATACTTACTCTGTCTATAGTCCATCCTATCATTAACACAAATCAACCGCAATTAGTGAATGTTTCAATGAACACTATGAATTCATTAAAAAGCATGGTACCATAGTGTCATGCAGCAAGGGACTGGAGACATCAAGCCTTGAAGACAATATCATGAAGACAGGAATAATCTGAGGATCACAAAATGAAGACACATTCAAAGTAGCGACAAAATCCAGTCCCTGCTGAGAATGATTTGGTGAAAGAGAACTTTGAATACATCATGATGTTGATGCATGGGACAATAATGGCAGCCAACTTACTCTCACAGGCAGTTGAACTGTTACTTCCTTCTTGTCTGGTGCTTAAGTTGGCTGGACAAGTCATACAGTCCAACTGGTCAACCAGTGGTTGATAGGTACCAAGTGGGCACTTGACGCACCCAGTCTTGTTAGCATTATTCTTGTAACCAGCTGGGCACTGGTCTGAAACATGAAACTTCAGGTTAAAAGTTGCAGAAATGAAATATTTTGGCTTTTCAGCAATAGATTGATATATTAAAATGTAATACATATAGGTCATGTAATGAAGTCAGAGAAGGCATGCACAACTGTATTTGAAGATGGTAATGTTTGTTTCAAACATTGTTAAGATCAAGCAAAATATTGTAAAACACAGTGTACAGCAAATTAAGAATATTTCCATCTTAGTAAAGGACCTTTGACATCAATACAGTGTTTATTTTATGCATTTTAGGATCCTTGTCAGGAATAAACCCCTCTTTATCAGCATGCACAATGTCTATATAACTATTCTGGTATTCATTTCATTAGTTAGAGATCAGACCAATAAATAGTTTTCCAATGAAATAAAGTTTAATGTCCAAGACAGTTGAACTCTTCTGTACACTAGATGACCCAGCATGCAACATATTTTCTCTAGATAAATGTCCCTAGAGCTGATTAATAAGTTTCACTTCCCCCTCGACTTGGAAAGTCTAGTTTAATTTATCAATTTTGCAATAGGGAAGCATGAGATAATTTAGCCTGCTGGAAAAGTAAAAATAAAACGTTCACACAGAAAGCACCAATAAAAAGACTAGGAAAATTAGAAAAGAAACATTTCATGCTATCACAGCCAATGATCCATTCTCCAAATATTATTCATGGATCCAACATTTTCCCCCTTCAAGAGTGGTACCCTGCTCAATCAATATTCAGTAGTCAGATTCCTAACACTATTCCTTTTTGCAAAAATGGTTTGCATTTTAGAACAAAAATTATGAGCTCTTTAAGTGACAGAAGGAAAGAGCACATGCTGGACACTTTGCTTTGTTGTCTTTTGTGCCGTTTCAATGACACATACATACCTAATATACTGACACCAAATAGACTATTTAAACAACCTACCTGAAGTGCTGTCTAGCATGCTTGTACCATATCAAGGATAGTGCTAAATGTGTAAACCAAATGCCAAACAGCAGTGCAACACAAAGAAAATGGTAGCACATTATAGGTTGTTCTTATATATTTTAATGTATTAAACTTAAAAATGATCATCCATTTAGATTTCAAATTTTTTATTGTTTAATATATGTTTCTGTTGTCAAACTTGTTTTACATTGTGAGTGTTCTGCCCCACCCTATCCCCCACCAATGTATCATTTTAAATTTATTTACTAGTAGTATTTATTGTAGGTGAGCTTTTACTGAAATTAAGGATGATACATTGGTGGTGGGTGGGGTAACTGTATACAGGCTTGACTACAATTACTCCTTGTAGATCATGTGTCCAATATATGTTCATATACTTTTTGGAAAAATGGTTGGCTGACTTTGATATGATCTTTGATCGATGCCAAGTTCTTCATCAACTTGCTGTTTTATACATTACATTTTCATGAATGCTTGAATGACAATGAACAGAAATGGCAATGCTGTGATGACAATGAACAGAAATGACAATGTTGTGATGACAATGAACATAAATAACAATGTTGTGATGACAATGAACAGAAATGGCAATGTTGTGATGACAATGACCAGAAATGACAATGTTGTGATGACAATGAACATAAATGGCAATGTTGTGATGACAATGAACAGAAATGGCAATGTTGTGATGACAATGAACAGAAATGGCAATGTTGTGATGACAATGAACAGAAATGGCAATGTTGTGATGACAATGAACATAAATGGCAATGTTGTGATGACAATGAACAGAAATGGCAATGTTGTGATGACAATGAACAGAAATGGCAATGTTGTGATGACAATGAACATAAATGGCAATGTTGTGAGCAATGTGATAAGAATGTTTGGGTCCTTTCATGTCTACCTCCCGATTTTATACATCTCCCAATTTTTTCCTAAGAACTCCCAATTATAATATTTTGTCTGTTTATTTTCATTTCCACAGAAACCATGTTTGATTTTATCACCTGTGAATTTTATTGTGATGAAATAATTATCAGTAAACATAATGTTAAGTTTAAACTTTATTCATATTAATTTATGAATTTGTTTAATCCCCATAACAATGCTAAAATAAAGAAATAAACTGCAAAAAAACAAGCTGCAATAAAAATAAACTCCAACAAAATAATAGACCGCATCAAAAATAACAGACCTGCCAACCCTAACAAGATTGTCTCAGGAAGGCAGCTGATTTGACCAGTTTGCCTTAAGGTGTAACAAAATATCATGTACTGCTATTGTCGAGGTGGAAAATGTGTATTTAAATAGTTCAGTATTCCAAACCACAGGGACTTGTATTGTTGCTTACAATTTACCTGTCATACATGTACTAATATAATCAGTATACATGTATAACTGAGAGTTAAACTGTACACTTGTAAGGAACAATATGAGCTTCTGTGTTCCAAACTGATGCATCAACAGAATACATGATCTTAATCTGAAAGGTTTGTAAACTACATGTAACACCTTCAGTTCTAAACCATATGCAGCTCAATGTAGCTATCTCTCAACTTGACATATTTCTTTTTATTTTTTTTCTTCATTTCACAAGATGGCAAACTCCTGCTGCATGACATACTCAAATCAACAGGTGGTGTCCAATAAACATAATAGTGTCCCTTCCGGCTTTTATTCATAACAATACAAATATTCCTTTTCATTCTTCTGTACTGATTATTACAACATTTTGAAGAGGCTTTTCTTCTTCTTTGTCCTTAAAATGTATTGGTAGTTGGACACCATTTAAAATATTTTTATAATCAACAATTTGAGAATTTCATACATATTGGACCCAAAAGATTGGTTAATATTTAGTAAAAACAGGCTTTAAAAATGTTGTGAAAAACCTCCCAATTTTAGGTCCCAATCTCCCTAAAAAAAATTTCAATCTCCCTACTTGGCTTTTAAAAAATTGACAAGTATGCTTTACATATTTCCATAATTCATTATTCTAATCAATCCAAACTTCACTGAATATTCCAAAATCCCCTATTGACAACAAGTGTGGTTGACATGAAGAAAACTGTTACAAAAGACCTTTGGGCCTGATTGCTTATGGCCAATACGGAAAAACATAACGCAGGCATTACAAATGTTAATGACTTAAACAGAACTTACGGATTGAGCAGTTGCTGATGGATGTTGATCCATTTGTTGGGCTGGTATAATCAGCAGGGCAATCAGTACAACTACTAAAGATGCTGACTGTGTTGTCCTTATAGGTCCCAACTTGACAGATCTTACACTCTGATGCAGCCAACACCTCATACCCAGAAGGACAATAGACTGAAGAGATGAAAGGTAATTGTATGATATGATTCCTGTGTTCAAGCATTCGTAGATTCAGTTAATAATTTAGTTGCCATAAAATTCAAAACAAATCCCTGGACAATTTCAGCACATCAGTTAATAAATCACATGAATCTACTACTATTTTGGTATCAACACTCAACGAACAATACATGCAGTGCTTAAATATGTCATAGAGTCCCTTGAAGGGAACCTCTACTAGGCAAAAGAATGTACAGCAATTCAAGATAGGACCACTGCTTCCTTTTAACTGTCTAGTGTTAAAACCACATCCGATATTCTTCAGCAAACTAACTGCTGTGGTGCACATGCCAGAAGTAAGCTTGGTACCATTTTCATTTAGGACAAAGTAGACATTGGTAAGATAAATATTGTGGCAGTCATTTTGGAAGCATGACAGGTACCATTTGCATTTAGGACAAAGTATATATTGTTAAGATAAATATTGTAGCAGTCATATTGGATGCATGACAGGTACCATTTGCATTTAGGACAAAGTAGACATTGTTAAGATAAATATTGTAGCAGTCATACTGGATGTATGACAGGTACCATTTGCATTAAAATCAACTTCATCTCATAAGTCTATTGGAGAAAAAACCATGTTGACCTAGCAATTCATTTGGGAATAGCAGAGATAATATTTTTAAGATAGGAGTTTCCATTTAGGAGTAGCAATAACAAAGTTTACAAGATGGCTTCTGTGGTGGCCATGTTGGATATCAGAATGGCACCATTTTCATTCAAGACCAAACATATATCATAAGTCTTACTAGAAACCTGATGTTGATAAAATGATCAATTCAGGAGAAGTACAGATAGCAAGATTTTCATGATGGTCTCAGTCATTAGTGTTCACTGAATGGCACAATTTGTTTTTATTACTATATGCTCATTTTAAGAATTCTTCTGGTGACTGGTGAAAAATTCAAATCAATATGACTTTATATTCAGGTAGATCTGTGATAACAAGATTTTTTAGATGGCAATAGTGGATGTCAAATATGCACCATTTTCATTTTCCCAGCCACACATCACAAGCAGTGTTTTAATGAAAAACCCATCTTGATTTGACCATCCATTCAGGATTTACAAGATTTTCAGGATAGCTGCTGAGGTGGCAATAATGAACCTTACTTTAGTACCATTTGCATTCAAGACCAATTAGACATCTTAGTAAATATTTTAGTGAAAATCCAATGTTGATATGACCAACCATTCAGGAGCAGTAACAATAACAAGATTTTCAAGATGGCTGCCACAGTCTTTTAGTGAAAACCACATGCTGACATGACCATCCATTCAGGAGGAGTACTGAACAAAGGTTTTCAATATGGCTGCCAGTGTGGCCATATTTGATGTCAGGTCAACACCATTTGCATCTGGGACCAATTAAACATGACACAAAGTCATTTAGTGAAAACCATATGTTGATATGATCATCAGTTTAAAAGGAGTAGCAATGACAAGATTTCCAAGCTGGCTGCCATGGTGGCAATTCTCAATGTCATTTCAGTACTACTTTCATTAAAGACCAACAAGATATCATAAGAAGTGTCTTAGTGTCAACACTGTGATGACTTGACCATCCATTCGTGAGTTGTAATGATAACAAGATTTTCAAGATGTCTGCAATAATGGTCATAATTCATGTACAAGCAGTGCCATTTTCATTTTTGACAAACTAGACCATGGGATGAATGTTTGTGTAAAGTTTCATGGCAATCCACCAATTAATTTAGGAGCAGCAGCAATAATAAGGTATCTTATAAAGAAATTTATGTTTAGAATCAAGATGGATCACTCAATCACAAAATCAGCTATATATTTTCAATAATATTGCTAAAATTCTAGGAGAAAGATCATATCTGTGTCTTATGTTACATCTTTTGCTGAAATAAAAAATAAAATTTTACACAACACCTATGAGGAGCTATCACTATTCATTTGAAAGTAAATTGCCCCTAATCGAGCGCTGCAAAATTTAGTAACATGCGTTATTGTAACTGATAATCACTATGAAATTTGTTAAAAACTCCACGATGTATCATAAGGTAAATAGATCATGAGCTTGAAGTATAATAAGAACCAATTATTTTTAATTTTTTCTTAGCTAAGATAGTTACTAGAAGAATGTACCAACAGACTAATCCTGGCCTGAATTATGAATCAGACTGATAAACGTTTTGTCTGGTTTGTACCTACATTTGCAAAGATTTTGATTTGCTGACCCTGTACTGTCTGTTGTCCACCTGTCTGTGGGTCCACATGAGATGCATTCTGTCATCCACTTGTCAGGCTGGTAAGTGCCCTTCTCACAGGGTGTACAAGTGTTTGAAGTTACATTTCTTTTGGACCCTGCCTGGCAGGAGACTGAAAAAAAAAACATTTGATAAAGTTAAGGAAGCTCATTTTTGCATAATATGAAGCAGAGACATGTCATCACACAATTTGCAAGGACGGTTTGATTCTGATTTGTCAGCAGTCAATTACAATTAGGAGCATTAGTAAGAAAATGTACTAATGGTATTTACTTAATAAATTTGTTCATGTTTTTCTAATATTAATACAGACTTCAGAAAATATACCAGTAATTTTTACCGATTTATTATCATACAACCAATTTTGTTTTTTTTTTATTGACAGCACAGAGAAGTTATTTTAAAACACAATAGGAGATTTGCATAATTTGGTTAGGTGTTTTGACTTAAAAACAGGGAGGTTATATTTGTATTGCATCATATGTCTTCAACTTTCTTATTCCAATGAGGACCTAAAGCTTCAGCCACTATGTGAATAGTTCTCAATCTGTTTTGCACGAGAACTTTTGTACAATTTCGGAGTCAGGGAACAGTATTTCAACTGTATCTGAAGAATGACGTGCTATGATAAACGAATATTAAGTTCAGCTATAAAGTTGGTAAACAGTGTCTCAACATAATATATCTTTACCCATGAATTCCATGAACATGGATTTCAGTGATGGAATATTTCTAGTCACATTTAATATGCTTTCATGGGATGGGAATTTTGCATAACATGTAAAGTCAATCCTGCCTCCTCAATAAATTTTAAAGTCAGCTTTACCAAAAGGGATGAACGCATATTCATGTCCTTTGAACTTGACTCCAACCATTTAAATTTCCATCCATTATTGAATTTCATTTGATAACTTGGTTGCTTAGATTCTGGGGCTTTTAGCACTGGGATACAAACAACTTTAAATACCAAGGTCTAACTAATCAAGCCAGTTTTTGTGCCACTTAAACTCTTTAGAAATCCAATTACACTAATAACGAAAGAACTTAGTTAAATTACTTTTCACTCAATTTAAATAAAAGTTATTTGCTACCTGATTACTAGTTTTTACTTATTCACTTTTATTTTGTATTACTTGCTTTCAAAGATATTCCTTAATTCAGTTAAAGAAATTACTAATACCTAACACTAAGTAATCAAATTATTTAAGTTTTGTACATGAATTACTGATATATTATGCTTGAAAAATAAACAGTAGAAGAAATTACTTGGAAATTCTTTTTTACTTGCCATTTGTAATGTTTTACATATTGATTACTAGTTTTGACTTACATGACTACTTTGAAGAAATATATGCAAATTCAATAAAACAAATGACATGATAAAATTAAAGTTTACTTGAAGGAATAAAAAAGATATTAGAAAATTAACTACTCTGAAATTCATGTTTAAAGAATTACATTACAAATAATAACTGTCAGTTTTACAATATAAATAATAACTGTCAGTATTACAATACAAATAATAACTGTCAGTTTTACAATACAAATAATAACTGTCAGCATGGTATATTGATGGCAGAAATAAAGAATGCATTGAAAATGCAGTAATTATGTTTGTCAAACACTGCATCTATGCTGCAGTATGTTCCAGTATAAACACTTTCCTAAGCATATTTCCAGCATGGACTGACATTGTACGAAATATGCACGATGTAGTAATTCTGAACTTTAAATATCTTAAAAATGCTGCTTTCCAGGATGAATTTGCCATAATACTGAATTTGCCAGCTGCTGTCATACACAATGAAAATGTAGACTTTTAAGGCAGGATTTATACCCTACTGTTGCTGGACAGTTTTGCCCCATGATTTAATACATCAGATGAGATGATCTTATCTACTTACTCCATATAATTAATAAATCATTTTATAGATCGTAATATTTACTGTAAATATTTACCTGTTGTCATTTACCTGTCATCATTTACCTGTTGTCATTTACCTGTTATCATTTATCTGTCATTTACTTGCAACTGTTTTATTTTTTTTTACTTAGCATTACTTGCAATTACTAGCAATTACAAAGAATTACTCATCCATTTGACAAAATATTTTTCTTAGATTTTCCTCTATTAGAATAATGAAATACTTTTTCTAAAACTAAAACTAGTAATTTGTTTTTCTGAGAGCATGATCAATTAACATATTTAATGCAACCCAAATTACTTTTGATGATACACAGTAATGTACACAGTATGGACTCTAATCAATCTCAGTAACTTTAAGCACAGAAGCAGAACCTACTTTGGAAAGAATCAAAGTAATGTTATTTGATTTATGCTGATTGAGCTCCTCAGTAATTCAATCATAATTGATTAATATTTTTAATACTGTAGGAATTACTACTGACGACACATTTGATCACCAAAACTATACAAAACAGTATTGGGAGATAAACAATACTTTAAAAAACCTTGTTTTCCTTTTATGTGGACATGATATGCAAGGTGACCTTAAATCTGAAGATGACAGGCAAACTTGTGTGTGTGTGTGTGTATATATATATATACATATATATATATATATATATATATATATATATATATATATATATATATACACACACACACACACACACACGCATGTTTTACAAGCTTTACCAATATTACAGTAGGAAAGAGAAATAGTTCCTGTTGAATTCGTGATAAATCCAGATGGACATGGCTGACATGTACTGCTCTCTGTATCTGTATCATTTCTATAGTAACCAATCTTACATGGCACACACAAGCCATTTGCATTAAGTTCCTGTCCACTATTACATGTCCCTGGAAAGAGAAATGTTAAATTCCAATTATTATTGAGATCAATAATTAAAAAATACATTAAGCAAACAATTTAACCATTTTACGATAATAAGAATTAAATAATCATTTGTTATGGATATTTGTATCATTTAACAAATTTATAATATACTTTTTAATGTAGTCAGTTGGGTTTATAATATTTATATTTCAAATTCTGCTGAAAGAATAATCTGACCCAATCTTGATAAACCATTGAGTCTTCCAGGAATTTATATGTTGAGCTGAAGTTGGTAACACCAATGGAGAAACTGCCAAACCAGCACCCACAGGTAGGGCAATTATGTGTCCCCCTTTTCTGAGAAGGCAAGACACCCATTACAGAGTTGTTGAACATAATCTGGAATGACTTCTAACTGAGTGAGTCCTTCAAGAGATGAAAGGTATTTTTATTTGGTTTCATTTCTAGATGGGAGGAGTAGCAAGAATGATATCACTCAAGTCCACATCCTGGAAATGGACATACAAAATGAGACTGGTTATAAACTCAATAACCAGGTCAAGAAAACATTGGGATGGGTGATGGTCTGATTTTTCCCAGGTCACTAGAAAACTGAGATGATCAAAAGGGATAGAAGACAATTTCTGCCTTTGAAGAGAATAGCATTTACCAGGTTTTTGGAGAAGATCATCCAGATATGCCACCACTGCCATAGAGGATGTTGACTGGAACAGGGTAACACAATCCATAAATTTCGCAAAGACATAGGGGCAATATTAAGACCAAAGGGAAGGACTTGAAATCAGTAAACTTTGCTGCAGTAAGTGAACCAAAGAAACTTTCATAATGCTGGGTTAATAGGGACATCAATGTAGACATCTATGAGATTGAGAATGATTGCATAATTGACCCTTTGGATAGGAGAGTTGGATACATCTCACTGTCTCCATCTTGAACTTTGGTGGAAGAATGACTTTGTTGAGTCGATGTTGTGTACTGAAGCAAAGTTTAACAACTGGTGCCACATGGCAACAGCAACAGGAGGTATTGGCATATCTACCATAAAACAAGAGTTGGACAATAAATTTGATTCTGGCCACACAAATCCATGGACAGAGTAATGTTACAAAAACCAATTTTCAGAAATATTGCCCACAAAGTTTTTTTTCTAACAACAAATAAAACCCTATATTTCTTGACCACTGTGATACAGGCATGTAATCTATAGTATGTGTATGAACAGTCCAGATCAAAGCTGAGCTACACCTATCAACAGGTCATACAGCTGGTACGAGGCAATTAAAAGTTCAGGCAGTCAGAAATAAACAACCACAACTCAGAGATTACTTAATTGGATGACAATAGCCAGGGTGATGTGTGGTGCCATTTAGCTAATTTGCACAGGTAAAGAACACAAAGTAGAACTACCCAAAAGTTCTGAGGTCAAGTATATCAATGAGACACGCTGAGGAACAGATATTATTACACATCTCTGCATTGAAAGAGAATGTTGAAGCCAACTGAAATAAAGTTTGTGATAAGCAGCAAGATTTCCTTGTAATTTAATAGTGTTAAAGTGCAATTTACTTTTGAAGACATTGTGATCGTGGAAGCAATATACTGTCAGCAAAGCCCAGCAAAACTAAATTTCAAAACTTCAGGTTGGCCAGTGTTATTACAGATGGCTGCTCTCACACGACAATATGGTTTTCTTCATGTTGTAAGTTTGGTCATAGGAATCAGATGTTGTCTTTAAAATGGACCTAGAATTCAAATTTACACCAATAAATGCCCAACTCCATTGGAATTTATTAGAGTTGTTAAAATGTTAGGCCCATTTTAAACCTAGAACATCTGTAAAATCACTCATATACAGCAAGAGATTTTCATGTTACACATACTATAAAATGAATCTTAAATTTTGTTTTTATTGCACCTTGTATTCCTGTGCCAAATTAAAAAAATATATGGCCAGAATGTTTACCACAAATTTCAAGGCACTAGCTCTTGGGGCATTATTAAAATTTGGAGAAAAGTATTTTTTAACCTATATTAGTCTAGTGAACATTATCTGGTATGAGTTGTTAACTGTCATGTAATTTCAGCCCAATCCTGCTAACAAATTAGCCCATGACATTTGAATACAGATATATGGAGATTTTCAGAAACCAAATCAAGATGGCCATACTGAAAAAACAGTTCAGCATCTAAGGTCATAAATATCAGATTTGAGGTATTTATAAAAACATTTTTTACTGTGTATTGCAATATAAATATAAAGACAGGAGAAATAGATGCTAGACTTTCATCTATATTCTGTATTAAATACTGACATTTTATCCTTATAAACTGAATACCCAACAGAATACTAACCATAGCATTCAGTCAGAGATGTGGAGTTGGTTCCATGAGTTGTGTAGCCCACTGGGCACCATTCACAGTAGAACTGCCCAGTCTTGTCCTGGTATCGCCCTATGGGGCAAGGCTTGCAGCTGTTCATTGAGATGTTGAAGTAGTAGCCAGCACTGCATGATGCTGCAAAAAAAAAAGCCAAGAGTACTGTTAACATAAAGATAATGTAAACAAAAAAGAGTGATGAGTTTGCCAGATTTCACATGGTGGACTTTTTATTTATCCATACAACATTTTTAAACCAACTAGCAACACACCCAACAAAGCCTATTAATTACTTTGCTGCCTCATGAACTTACAGGTGTTGTTTCAGAAAGCTGGAAAAATGTAGTTGGCTATGTTTCATTAATGGAATAAAAGTGTCTCTTTCATTGATCATTTATTCTTTTGATTGGCAAAAAGAAAATCTATAGAGATAACAACCTATTTATATAAGGCGTATATACTGTACAGTCAAATCTGTGATTGGTCAGTTCCATATAACAACTACCTATATATATAAAACTCGCAGGCAAGTGTTCACTAGTCACACGGATGATCTTTAGAGATAAGTCTGGCTGATTCTTCTGAGAATTACAGTGTGTTTTACCCATATTGATCACTGTGGCATCCATTTGTGTGATCAACATTAGTCGCTGATGAAGGCAGTGTGATATTGTCAAAATTTTGAAAGCTTAAGATGTTTATGCTCCAAGCATGGGAAATTATTAATGATCATTAGTGTGCATGTTGTTTCATACCCTGTATTAACTTCAGTGTTAAAGAGTATTAATTGCTATAAACTTTTATCTGATCCTCTTCAGATCTAAAATAGTTTCAGAATGTACAATATCTTAATCTAACTACTGTCTTAGCTTTGAAAGCTTGATATGCTGGCCACATTTAGCTTCTTGTTTACTGAATCAGTCATTATAGTGTCTATAATGAATCATTGATCGTTATAGTGTCTATACAGAATCAACCATTATGGTGTCTATACAGAATCGATCATTACAGTGTCCATTCCGAATCGATCATTATAGTGTCTATAAAGAATCGATCATTATAGTGTCTAGACAGAATCGATCATTATAGGGTCTAGACAGAATTGATCATTATAGTGTCTATACTGAATCGATCATTATAGGGCCTAGACAGAATCAATCATTATAGTGTCTATGCTGAATTAATCATTATAGGGTCTAGACAGAATCGATCACTATAGTGTCTATGCTGAATCGATCATTATAGGGTCTAGACAGAATCAATCATTATAGTGTCTATACTGAATTGGTCATTATAGTGTCTAGACAGAATCAATCAATATTGTGTCTATACTGAATTGATCATTACAGTGTCTAGACAGAATCAATCACTATAGTGTCTATACTGAATCAATCATTATAGTCTATACTGAATCAATCACTATAGTGTTTATATTGAATCAATCATTATAGTTCTATACTGAATCGATCATTATAGTGTCTATACTGAATCATTCATTATAGTGTCTATACTAAATCAATCATTGGTGTCTATACTGAATCAATCACTATAGTGTCTATACTGAATAAGTTATAGTGTTTATACTGAATCAATCATTATAGTCTATACTGAATCAATCATTATAGTGTCTATACTGAATCAGTCATAGTGTCTATAGTGAATCAATCATTATAGTCTATACTGAATCAATCATTACAGTATCTGTACTGAATCAGTCATAGTGTCTATACTGAATCAATCACTAGTGTCTATACTGAATCAATCATTATAGTCTATACTGACTCAATCATCATAGTGTCTATACTGAATCGATCATTATAGTGTCCATACTGAATCAGTCATAGTGTCTATACTGAATCGATCATTATAGTGTCTATACAGAATCAATCATTATAGTCTATACTGACTCAATCATCATAGTGTCTATACTGAATCGATCATTATAGTGTCCATACTGAATCAGTCATAGTGTCTATACTGAATCAATCATTATAGTGTCTATACTGAATCAATCATTATAGTTTATACTGAATCAATCATTATAGTGTCTATACTGAATCAATCATTATAGTGTCTATCCTGAATCAGTCATAGTATCTATACTGAATCAATCATTAGAGTGTCTATACTAAATCAATCTTTAAGGTGTCCATACTGAATCAATCATGATAGTGTCTATCCTGAATCAGTCATAGTGTCTATACTGAATCAATCATTAGAGTGTCTATACTAAATGAATCATTATAGTGTCCATACTGAATCAATCATTAGAGTGTCTAAACTAAATCAATCATTATAGTGTCCATACTGAATCAATCATTAGAGTGTCTATACTAAATCAATCATTATAGTGTCCATACTGAATCAATCATTATAGTTTCTATACAGAGCTATTAAATCTATCTGAATTTAGATTGTCAACTGCAGGACATACAGAATATGTGATTTTGCTGTATATTGCAGATGCACATTCAATGCATGTATGGTACATACATGTACATTGCATAAAAGCATTAAATATTATTTTGTCCTTCTAATTTCCCTTGTAGGTACTAACAGCTGAATAAATCTAATTTAGTAACTCAAACTGTATACTATCATAACTTTACTATGTGCATATCTTAACCAACTGTGACATAATCACACATTTACAATTAAACATATCCAATTATAATATAAACCAATGTAACATGGTTATTGCCTGTAATGCACTTAAATTCTACAGCACCTGTAAACTGTATTATAAGAAGGGATTACATATTTAAAATTTTTGTTCTTATGTGTGATTGCTCACCATGACAATCTGCAGCTGATGTAGAACCAGTAGTCTGGGTGGTGGAACCAGGTACACTGCAGGAGAAACAAGTACTTTGGCCAGACTGGTTCTGGTACTGGCCGAGTGGGCAGTTTTCACAGTAACCACTAATGTTCTCTGATGTGTAGTAGGTGAAGTATGTTCCTGCACCACAAAGGACTGAAATGACAGAGTATAAATTTATCATTATGGTTTGCCAGAATCTAATAATTTAAGTGTGTGTGTGAACATGTATGTGTCTCTCTAAATGTCTCCATTTTATCACTAGCATACTGGTCATTCATCCTTGTTGGACCCGTTAAAACCCTAAGTTAAGATCTTTGATCTTTACAATCAATGTCAGAGTATTACCTATCAACTTGTTCATTGGAATGCAGCATAACACAAAAAGTCAGGTCAAAATTCACCTATATATGTACAAGTGAGAGTGTTCATAAGCTCAAATAAGTATCACATGCAAGCAGTGACCTTTGACTCCATGAATCTGGTCTGGTTTTCAGAACTCCTTCACAAAAGTAAAGATATGTAGGTTTTTAGATGTGTATCATTTCCATTTAGAACCAATTAAATACAGCAAGATCCAGATATAACATAATGGTATGGATCCTATAACCCAACCAAACTAAGTACTGAACCGTGTTATATAACCAAGTCAGTCAGCTGAAGAAAATTATACATTTACCCCAAAAATGGCTGGGGATTGGGGTGGGATAATAAAAGCAGGTGCAAAAATACATGCTTTTGATTAAATCAAGACAAAAGTAGTCTGAGATACACTTGTATAATGAAAACTTATAGTTGTGTAGTAAATTCCTTGATGCACTGAGTACATGTACATAAAAAATCAATGAATCTGAGAACAAATCACATTATACAATTCATGTACAAGTCACATTATGTCAAATACACAAACAACACACATATAAAAAATGGTAGTCATTGTTTCATCTATATCCCATTGTCAACAAACATGTGTCACTAAAGAAGTTACTAAAGTATTCATTGTCACCTGTACACACTACATATACATGTACTTAAACTGGATTTGAATTTGGTCAGCTGGAGACAGCTATCATCTTGCCAAGGCAATCCAGGGGATGAGACTATTCATAATGAAATGAAAAATGAGGACAAAATACACAATTTAACAAACTTCTTTATGAGATGCCCTATCTTCAATTAATTTGACAACCAGATATCTGTGGTTTTCAAAGAATGGAAATTTAATTTACATGTTATGCTGCCATTAGTAGAGATCATAAGCATAGATGTTTTTCCTGCTAAAAGGAAACTTGCATGGCACAGTTCCGATCACTTTGGAAAATGCAACAATCAATCAGGTTCAACTGCTTTTATTTAAATTTGGTGCTGACTTGCTTTAATGAAAGGTGCTTTGTTTTTTTGAAGATTGTACTTGGCTAGCTTTGATGAAGGGTGTTATTGAAATAATATAGGTCTACTTTAGAGGACCAAACAAATGACCATTGTTATTATGGTAACAACAACAAATAATTCTAGCACAGTGACTGAGAATAAAATTCTTTTTTCATTTGCTTAGTATTTCTTCTGGTCCATTAGCATGACAATGAGTGTATCACAGTGTACATTACTCAGGCCTGATGTCAGCATAAGGAGATTATGATAAAACAATGTACTATTAAAATGGTTTATCAATATGAATAAAGGATTTGTTTATGAAAAAACATATATTCAAGTGCATTTTATATCCAAGTTTGTGACTTCCTTTGATGATGCCTTTGTGTGTGTGTGTTTCTGATTTGGATTTTTGTAGCTTTAACAATTTTTCAGTCATATCGCTATCATGTCTGCAGTGTGGTAGTTTATAGTGATGACTAGCACTGGGACATCTGCAGACATGTAGCATGATGTCCCACCCAGTCACATTACCTTGACACCAGGCCAACCAATCCTAAAACTAACCTCTTAATGCTGAGCACCAAGCGAAGCAGCTGTAAGTACCATTTTTGCAAAGCAGCTGTTAGTACCATTTTTGTAAGTCTTTGGTATGACTCGGACAGGGATCAAGCCCATGACCTCCCGCATCTGAGGTGGATGCTCTAACCACTAGACCACTGGAGTGGTCATGGTGCCTTTGAATTTCTCTACTCCAAATAATATGTGTATGCTAGCTTAAAC
This sequence comes from Sinohyriopsis cumingii, assembly GCA_028554795.2. NCBI lineage: Eukaryota > Metazoa > Mollusca > Bivalvia > Unionida > Unionidae > Sinohyriopsis > Sinohyriopsis cumingii. The sequence continues at coordinate 39,394 of CM068826.1, read as the reverse complement.
AGCCAACAATTTTGTCCCCAAAACAAACAAAAACCAGGTATATTTTGTTGCCAATATGGAAAAAAATCACTATTTGCAACAGTCACAAAGCCCTGCACAATCCCTGGATAAATGTTTTCACATTATTTTTTTAAACATTTTTAAAAGAAAAATATTTTTTGTGGAAGAGAAAATACTTGTATATTAAATAATAGGAGCCAGTCAATAACTGTCTTATAGTAGAATGCATATGTGATCTCTTCCCCAAAACAACAATGAACTTTTAAACATTACTTTCTATATTTCTGAAATGAAAAAAAAACATTTTTCACATACATCAAAATACAAATATATGAAAATGCACGAGCCATACCAAGACTGTGTTATATCCAAATTCATGTTATAATGGCACGTGCTATTTTGGGGTCACCCATGTATTGCAAGATATGTTTTAGCGAAAGCCCATGAAAATGCCATCAAAGGAATAATAATAACAATAATAATGATAATGATAATACTAATATTAATAACAATGATAATAATAATAATAATGATAATACTAAAATTAATAATAATAATAATAATGATAATATAAAAATAATGATACTACTACTACTACTACTAACAATAATAATATTCATCATCATCAAGTCTTTATTTACAGAGGGTGACTCAATTAGTTAGAAATGAGAAACTAATCTACCTTGAGACCCTCTATTATGCACACATCATATTTTTTACGAGTAGGTCTTTTATAACAGAACAAATAATCAGGCCCCCAAGACATAACCTTGTGGCTGTCTACACAACTTATCAATTTAGTTTCAGGCAGGTAGTAGATACAACTACAATAAGAAGTCTTGGACTCATCATATCAAGTCCTGTAAATTTAGAAATATCCATGTGTTTCTTAAGTGATTCAAAACAATGAGCTTATTTCCAGGATTTCAAGTTCAGTATCATTTGGATATTTTGTGGAACAAAACCAGTTTTAATTCTAAATAATCACAGTCTAACGTTCCATGATTTTGAAGGCCATGTTTGCAAACAATTCTTTTAAAATATTTCAATGTCATATGGAGCATTAACATGGTTTCCATTACTAATTAGGGATGATAATATCTCACTTATTTTTGTACTTTGCTTCTCCAATATCCTTAAAAATTTTGCATACATTTTGGAGGGTTGTGCTTTTTGTCATCAAGAATTTTTTGGTTGTAATTTCTCTTTGCTTTGTTAAATCTGTTTTGCTTACTTCATTTCTCCAGATTTTGAAGTCATCTTCATTACATACATATTTCAAGTGGTGTTGTCTAAAATTTCTTTGTGACCCAGCCAGGTTGATGATCATATTTAGCTCTCTGTGTCTTCAAAGGTGCATGTTTATTAACAACTTTCAAAAACATATCACATCAAGTGCTTAAAATGTCAACAGTATCATCAAAAATTTGTACAGTATCCCAGGTGATTTACTCTAAATCCTTTAAGAAATTTTCATCATTGAAAATTTTAAAAGACCTGTTGTGATATATTTATGAACATTTGTTTCTTCTGCAGTGTTATGTATTCTTTTGATAAAAACTGAAAAATGATTAACCTAAACCTATTAAGCAGAAATTATTGACGAATTTTCTTTACGGCTCATGTATATTGGGTCTATAAGTGTTTTGAATTAGGCATTACATCCAGGGGGTTCGTTGATTAATTGCAAACTCCCAAAAGATTCAACAAAATCCAACCAATGTTTCTTTATTCGTTAAATAAGGAGGTCCCTATTTATGTCCATCAATATATAAAATTCTTTCTCTTCATTTGTAACTTTCTCTATCAGAAATTCAAAATCTTCATTCCAGTCAACATCTGAGGATGTGTGCCTATACAAGAAGCCCATTAGACAGGGTGTGATTTTTTCTGGGGCTATCTGAATCCATATTGATTCAATCTTTTTGGATTCATGATCCATCTTTCCCTTGTAAACTGTACCATTTTTGCCATATCCTAGGAGTCCTCCACTTCCTGCCTTCCTGTCTCTGTGAACAGGTACCGTATATACTCGCGTATAAGCCAAATAATTTAGGAAAAAATATAGGCCTGGAAGAATGGGGGGGGGGTCAGCTTATCCGCTGGCCAATGTCTAAACTTGACAGTTTTTAGGTCTTTTTGTTGACTACTGTAATGGCTGCAAATCTTGGGAAACAAAAAAATATTTTTTTCCAGGTCCTAAGATGTAGGAATGCAAAAAAAGTAACTTTCGGTGACCTGACAATTATTAAACTGTTATAAAGTACTATGATTGATTTTGTTATTATTTTGCATGTGCATATTTTCTGATTTCTCCAACACAAAGTTAAATAAAGGTAAATACAAACTTCATAATTCATGGTCAGGTAGAGTTTACCAGGGAGACCATGCTGAACAATAATGTACAGAACTTACACAGCGCAAAGCCTGCATAGCATCACTTAAATCCTTATTTATTCCCAAACATGAGATGCAGATTTTGCTTTATTGATTATTTTGACCAAATTGCATTCTTCCAGATAACATTTCAGCTAGTCCGTAATAGCTGTTTCATTTACCTTGAATCACGCACTCATGAGTTACTCATTTTCAGTGATACAAGAGATCCTACAAATTGAGGTAATATTTTTAAAAAGGTATGCATGTTTAATTGTACAAGGCACATAACTATCATAATTTACATGTTCACGATGAGCGGTAATAATAAAGGCTGAAATTCTCATATAGATCAACTAAGATCAACATCAATCAGTTTTAGTTTTGTGTTTTAGCTGCACAAACATCATAACTTTCCACACAATCGAAAGCTTGATGTTTCGGCATATCTTATGTTGATAGTCGGCAAATTTGTCTTTTTGTTTTGCAAAAAAATCAACTTTTAGTCTTTCAGAGTAGGTTTGCTGGACTATATTTAAGACAGTCCTCATCATTGTTGATCTCACTACATATAAGATGATGTATGGTTATGGTTTCCATTGAAGACAGTCTGAATTTTCTTCAGGGTAGAAAATGCTCTTTCAGTGTCTGCACTGGAATGTGGCAATGTTATTGGAATGTGGCAATGTTATTGAATTATGGAAATGTTATAACAACTCACTTGAATCCATCAAAAAGATTAAATGTTTCTTGCCTGTGGGTAGACTCCAGGAGTTGGCGGCCTACCAAAAATAATAAAGATTACTGCAATCTGGATCAAATTTCAGAAGTTCTTAAAAGCAGCTTCACAGGAATGGCAGAATGCGTATTCATGTTTTTGTTTACTTATTCCAACCACTGAAATTTTTGTTTTCACCCATTACTGAATTTTGGCATCTTAGAACTGGGAGATGATGCACTCTTAAAGATCTCAAAAATCTTTCAAATCAGAAGCCAAACTGTCCTGAACTCCTTAGGGTTAATTGGTTCCAAAAATTAAATGAAACTGGCTAATTTCAACCATCAAGTTGTTAATTCCAACCAACATTGGAATTACAATGAAATAATGAATCACTTTGGTATATTCTAATTTTCTTTCCAGTTTAGTAATCAAATTTGAGAGTCATTAAGATGCAATTTATTAAAAGGTTAAACCGTTTGTTTAATGCACAGTTCAAGTAGTTTAGAAAGAGAAAAAGAAATGTTGTTGTTGTTGTGGGGTTTAAAGCCATTTTTCAGCACACGATAGGCTATACATGGCAGCCAGTATTAATGGTGGAGGAAGAACCCGGAAAACCCCAGAAAGAACCACCTACCCACGAGAAGCTACTGGCAAGCTTTCTCACATGCCCACATTGGCCGAATCTTAGACTTGAACCGCCGCAGACAGAGGTGAGATGGCAGTGATCCGTAATGAGGAGCACTTTAGACAAACTCGGCCACTCTGGGCCCCGAAAAAGAAATAAGCAGAAATAAAAATAAATCTTTAAAACTATAATTTTATCATGATATGATCTTTTTCAACTTTTATTTTGGATTCTGACTGATCATTTTAAAGTTCTGATTGTTCTCTTTTGCTCATTAGTATTTCTGGGTCGTTGGAATCAGACAGCTGGTCAATATTACTGGCAGAAAATTTGATCAGAACTAACACGTTGAAAAAACCCAGATGTTTTTGTCCTATCAGTATTATTTTCCTCATAGAAATTAAGACTTTGTCATCACGTACACACATCATATAGGGCATAGGTTTAAATGTCCTTGAAACCTGACATACGGTTCTGTAGCACTGCTTGACACACATTACTTTTAGATCCAATCTTTCCAGATGATACATGTAAAGCAAGTGATGATGGGATAATATAATGTTTACTTGGGGTTTCATTATGTGCTGGAATTGACATGTACCTGATTTACATATTCATGTGAAAAGAGTCATTTTGCAATATGTAGGTTTCATACACTGAATCTCAGCAGTACTGGTTGGAATCTCCATTCTCTTTAAATCCTTTCTGAATTGCTTCTGATCACACATTATATAATCCATCTTGACAAACTTAAAACACATTCACTAAATGACCCTGCCAAAAGAATCTAAGCAATTTTAATCATATTTTGCTGCTTGAGCTCTTTAGTAACTCAACCATAATACAATAATAGCTTTAATCCTTTCTGAATTACTGCTAATCACACATGGCATAATGCCATGATTACTATTAACTACTGCCTGTCAAATTAATAAAGAGGACTAGTAACTAGCATTACAATTAGCATTACAGAGGTCCCTCTCTTATATGGCCGCCCCTTTTGCACTAGGAAAGTAGCCTTACAAGACGGGTGGCCTCTCCAGAGGGGAACTAAATTTTGTATGTAATATATGAAGTAAGAAAGCTACATACTTCAAAGCATTTAATATCTTCATTTAAAAGTAACATTAATTATTAAAAGTTTTTTTTGTTATAATAATAGACTTATTTAAACTGAATATACATAAATAGTTCTTATTCTTGGCGTAAGCATTATATGCAAGCGGATATTCATGTATGCCCATTACAAAACCATTTAAAAACATCATTTAAATCTTGGTACATACATAGATCTTTTCCAATTTGCTCCATTTTCCCACTGCTGCTGAATAACCATATCGTTTACAATGTTGTTTATTCAAGTCTTTTCAACATAAAATTGTTCGGCAAGTAACCCCAGCCCACCTCACCTGATGTTGTCAAGTAGCTGCTAACCGACTTTCTTTCAAATAATATGTATCCATTTACGTGTGACATGTTAATGTTTGGTAATGATTTATTCAGATGTTTCTAACTGTATGCTTTTTAATTATGCAGACGAAATTTTTATGAGTGGACAAAATGCCTTCTTCGTAAAGGAAGCGATAAATGTGTTGTCACATGATTTGTTGGTCTTTGTCTGGTACCCTGTTTTGTTCAAGGTCAAATTTAATTTATCTGTGTGTGTGTTAATGCACAAAATCTCTTTTTAGCCATTGCTGACCCTGTTATGATCTTGACAATTATGTCAAATTGTAATCATCAAAGAGAAGAACTTGACAGATGTGTGAAACCCAAAACTTTATCATAACATTGATGAGCCTATTTCCTGTAAACATCAGCTTTTATAGACAATGACATAATATTAATCTTATTGTTACATGCACCTCAGTCAACACTTCTTTCTGCAAGGGAAACTTGACATTGGGATATATGTATCAATGATAGCGATAATCTGATTACTTACATCATGATATGAATTAATTATTGGTTCAGGATACATTTGAAAAAAAACAGTGGCCACTCATGAAGGGAACATTTTTCATTTTTGTACTAATATGCTGACCGCTGGTTGTGCTAGAGGGGTGGCTGTTCTTGAGGGGTACTTCTGAATACAAACTTGTCAGTGCCAAGGGCTTCTAGCCGTAAGAAGCAAGTGGCCACTGGTTGGGAGGGGGGCTGTTCAAGAAGGCAACTACTGTAATGTCTAATGCTTGTGTAAGTCAGATCCAGTTATGTGATCACAGGAAATCTTTAGAATAAATATTCTACACTCCTAGCAATATGTCAGAAAAATGTTGTAAAAATTTGTTTTAGAACTGTTTTTAAATAATAATTTTGAGTATGCTGGAGATTTCAGTGAGTGATAGAAGGGATGGAGACACCCCTCATTTTGGAAGGAAAACCTTCCCAGCCAGGAGGTTCAAATGTATGCTTTTTAAGAGAAAGCTATTTAAAAGGTTTTCTATATTTAGCAATGGTGGCCATATTGGGTGGCAGAAAGGTATAATTTGTAGAAACTTAAGACTTTACACCAAAATGCTCTCTCCCAAATTTGGTTGAAACTGAAACCAGTTATATAGTTTTGACAAGAAGCTGAATGTAGTCAATTTTGATGTATGATCCAAGACCTACGCTGAAATCAGGCCCATATCATAAGCTCACCTGGCCTTATGGTTAGGAAAGCTAAAAATGAAAGCATTATGCATGTTTATAATTTAATCTGATCATTTTCTAAAGTAGGGGATTATATGTCAAATAAATTACTAAAGTTTTACATACCACAAATACCATCGATTTCAGTCTGTCCCTGAGGACATATGCTGACAACACTGATGTCAAACCCATTATTATCCAAATTGCCACTGGGGATGGTATCCTGAAATGAAAGTAGATAACAGAATGCATGTTACATGCATATAAGATAGAGCTACTGTTATAATACACAATTTCTCCTACTGTGTTGATAACAATAAACGAACTTCAACTCTTATCTTTTTTCATTAAAAGTTATTTATAATAAATTTGTTGAAACAGACTGGATGGAATCTATTCATATAAACTGTGCTCATTCAACACTGTATCCCATAAAAATGAAAATTCTCTCTTATGAAAATGACAATGGGGAAATTTACCCTCTATGTAAAAATCCTGGAGAAATCACATCCTTTCAATACAGAGATAACTCACACAGTAACATAACTGCATAAATATAATATGCTACTATACAGGTAACACTGTACCTACTACCTTTCCTTTTCTTGGGGAAAATTAGTGCTGGAAAGGACATGTCCTGAATACACTAGCTTTCGAAAAGGAGAAAATAGCATCTACCTACATCACAAAGTACACCAGTCGCATTTTACTTACATTGAAGTTGAACATGTCTGTGCCCATTATCTGATTTGTAAGGACTTCTTCCACTGTTAGACTTCCATTAGCTGTTCTGGGACTGTTCAATATAGATACTGACATGAATAGATATGCAAATGCCTTCATATGTAAGCATGGAATGACTGCCTTGTGCAGAATATTATATACTCAAGAACAAACTGTAATATATTGTCCCAAAAAAGTAAAGATAAGCTATATAGCCAACATATATACAATTTCTTTTAATTTTGTGGACGTTTTGGGTTGGTGTTCTACAACAGACTGATAAATATTACATGAGTGTCAGATGTTATATGAGAGTATGTGTGTGCATGCATGGTTATGTATGTGTGTGACAGCATCGGACATGAATATAAAGAAATTCATATTCCATTGTTGATCAGATAAGAGTTGCAAAAAATTTAATGGTATAAAATCTTTAAAATTTTTATAATAACCTAGAAAAAAGTGATGAATAGATCAAGTGACACACCAAGATTGTTAAATTTGATATGTACTATAATAAGAAAGATGTTACTTTTATTAGACAACTGTCTCAATAGCGTGAATGAAAGAGACTGTGGATATATGAAAAACATATGGAATAATAATATTACATGAATACTAAATTGTAAATGATAAACACTTACTCTGACTCGCTGAAAGTCAGTTGCACAATAGTGTTAGTCGGCGTAGTCTGCCTCTTGCGACGGACACTTCCTGAACCACATGTGATAACAATGTTCACATCTTTACAGTCAGCCTGCTTACACAGTTTCATATTCATGATGGCATTAGGACCCATAGCTCCACTCAATGCTCCATAAAGGAGATCCATCAAAGTCTGCTTCACACCAAGGCAGTAGCTAGTTGCAATCTTGTAGACCAACTTTACATTGATCCTTGCTTTTGCAATGGACATTTTTTCTATTAAAATGGAATTAAATTCATTCATGTGTGAAGATCAAAAATATCTCTAAATTTTCAGTTAAAACTTGAATGTTTTTCAGTCTACTATAATAATTGCTTATTATAAGTTTATTTCTGACTGATGAGAAATCTCTTGCCTCTAAAAACTGGTTTTCCAGTTGTCTACAAACTTCCCAGTTTTGTACGCTAAACTTGTGTATTAATTTTCAAGTAGTTCATGCAATAAAAGTAAACTGGTTTCCATGCAATAGCTTCAATACCAATCATACTTCACTAAAACTTGTACAGACTGGCATGCAGATACGTTTCCCTTGATGATGCATAGAAGTCTATCAGTTAATTTAGCAAATAAATATCAAAGGTCAAGGTCACTGCAGTCTGCCAAAGGAAATAAGTTTTTGAGCAATAACCGATTCTACTATAAATAACATACCTTCAAAAGTGTTCAAAATAGCCCCATCTTTTCCTGCTTCATGATTATGAATTTAATGTAACCATTATGTGCTGGTTAAAATAATATATCTATCAGGAACCCAGTGATTTTTTAAATATCAGAATATTTATAAGGTCCAGTCCATACAAGACACAGGTACTGAATCTGTTCATTAAAAGGTGTCATGAGAAACCAGCATTAAATGCTTTCATTATGAATGATTGTTATGAATAAGAAAATTGCTCCACACCATGAAAAACTAGAATAACAGCAATACATATTTTGAGAGAAAAAAACCAGTGAACATTCCTCTGAAGGTTTAAAGTTCAGGTCAATATAGTAGGCTTTTACCCCAACCCTCAGTGTTCATTTTGCAAATGAATCTGAATACTTTGTTAGTTTTGTACAAATAAATCATCTCTTTCTGACCCAATGGTGCAGAACAGGTTATCTAAAAAGGAGTCAAGTAAATCTATATTTTAAATTAAAAAAGTCTCAGTCTCTCAAGAGAACTTGAATATTAAAAAAGTATGAACTCATAAAACTTACTACTACAGGGTGGATATCTGGGCTTCTGGAATAACTTATGATCAACATTGAAGCTTCCAGAAGGTCCCCTTGAGAAATAGTTGGGTGCATAGTGGTCAATGCTCAGAGATGAATTACAGCCGATACTGCAGGCAAGGAAGTTCCCACTGGTTGAGCAGTTCTGGTATCCAAGATCAGGGTTGTCCAGTCCACCATTCAAAGCTGCAGAAAGAAAACAAAAATACAAAAGTTAGACCAGATTTCAGAAAATTTCCCTAAAAATTAAAGTAAAGTACTTTGGGGTTTTATGCATTATAATTAAATATACTGGTATACCAGCTAATTGACTTATTGAGACAATGCATGAATGCAGAGGACAATCCCAAAAGTAACTAACATGTTTAAACAATCACTGACACACTAGGTCACTAGAGCTGAAGTACTTTTCAGCACTTTCACTGTAGAGTACAATCTGGCATTTTCAGTTTAAGATCATTTTCAGACCTGATTAAGGAAACATTCATGGTAATGTTGCTAAAACTCCAGCTGCAAAAGGACAAAAACAGCAAATAAACAATGCAATTACACCAAATATTGCAGTGCAAACAATTAATTGAGTTATACCAGAAAAATCAAATTCCCTAGTTGATGAATGTAATAACAAATTAGGTGACAAGAACACTGCTATTTTGATCTAGGTGTCTAACCATGCCATGAAGAAAGTCTGTCATCTACCTTCAGGAAAACCAAGATTTCATTATCTAACCTGGGTTGCCAGCTGGCCATTGCACATTTGATGGTTCCTCACAGCAATGCTAATGTAGAAATATTTTCTACACTGAGATGAACTTCAACAAGATGTTTAATAAAAACTGAACAACAGCTTACCATCAAGTCTTGATTTAAATGAGTGTAAAGATGAACACTGATGACACTTGCATTATGTTCATATCCCTTCTTTAACTGCTGGCAGCAGCAAAGAGTTCATCTAATTATGATTATATTCTGCCATCAATGGATTTTTAAGACAGAAACTTTATGTATTTTTTATTTAGTGCATGTGTTGTTGGTATTATATGAGTGTGTGTTTATATATTTGTGTGTATGTACTGTATGTAGTGGTGATATTTGATAGTTCTGTCTACCAAATATTACTTGTTTCTAAGTGTATTAAATGCTCCAAAGAAAACAAATTTCTAGAAATGATCTATAATCTCATGTGAACAGATAGCTCATTATCGATTGGACATTGTTTTTTTAGTCATGCACACTGATTCCACCTTGGGACATCAAAACATAGTACAGAGTCTCAAAAAAACCTACCTCACTGTCTGGGAACATAGCAGGTATGAAAAGCACATTGGAACAAAGCCAATGAACTTCAGCACAGTTTTCCAAAGAATTTTATTTTTTTATATGTATTGCATATGATCAAGTGTCAACAAAAGTATTAAGCATCGACATTAAAGAACAGGCAAACAATTCAGCACTATTTTATTATAAACCAATCAAGAACTGAGCAAGAAATGATGAACAATGCATTATTCAAAATGGGAGAACTGTTGTTAAATGTTGAAAAACAGTGAAATCATCAAGATCTTGAAATGTCACTGTAGTAGGGAGCACATGTATTAATTGACTGAACAAAGTTTTTCACCTCGATCTGGTTCAAAGCATCATGGTGTATATTAAACACTACTGCATGTGACATGTCACAAAATATTGTAAGTAAAATATGTTTTCAGAAAGGTTAAATACTCCAACATTTTAAAAGCAATCATTCTCAAGGCAGGTTTTTCACTGTGAAGTGAAATAACATACTTCAAGATCAATAAATTATCTTTGTTCTGCATAAAATGGCATTTTTGTTGCTGCTTGAAGTTATAGATGCGGAAGAGGATCAAAGTTTGGTACAGATCAACCACAGAATCCATGAACAATTATATATATATGTTGAAATCCTAGTAATAAGGTCTAAAATTGCAAAGTTTTCAAACTTCTGAGCAAAGTAATGCCAATCATTAACATACCTTGGACATATATCTTGAATGTACAGATGGCAGCATTTCCATTGTCATCCTTGGCCACATAGGTCACATTGTACACTCCCCATGTGTAGGTGCCACCTGTATAAAAAACCCACATAGAACACAGTCTTCTCATTTTATACATATATACTAGTAAAGCATGGAAGAATAACATCAAAACCAATAAAATTTGACACATTTTCTGATAGATTTTATATTTAAGTATATATATGATTTCTTTTGTTGCTGGATTGTTTTATACCTTTTTTAATGTGTTTATATTAAATTTCACAATTATCTAGATGCCACATTGATTTGTAGGCAGGTAGGTAGGTAGATAGGTAGGTAGGTTGGTAGATAGGTACACTGTTTGGGGGTTTAATGCCATTTCTCAGTGCAAGATACTGTGGGCTATACAGGCAGCCAGTCTAATTTTTTTTTGGGGTGGGTGGGTGGAAGAACATGGGAAAACCCAGGTAAGAACCAACACATGGAAAGCTCATGGCAAGAATTCTCAATATCCATAGGATACTAGCAATGTCAATATTCTTTCTTTATGTATTTCATTACACATGTCTAAACAACCACTCCCAGTACTGTCATGTGATGTTGACCCATGTCCTTACTGTCATAAATTTCAATTAAATCAATTTGCGGCATTTCAAATTTGACTGGAAAAAATGAAAATCTGCGATCTAAAGAAAACACAGATTTTAAATATTTACCTAGCTGTTCTTTTCATACATTACTGTATTGTACATGCCTGGCATCATGTGACTAAGTTCTAAATTTATCAATATGCAGATCAGAACCTTGTGTATTGTTTTCATCAAGTCAGAAAGCACAAAGAAAGCATAATTGTGAAAATCAAATCTAGTCATTACATCATTAGTTCAAGTCCTCGTAAACAAGTCCAGTGAATCATCAAATTCATGAAAATTACTCCTTGCTAATAATTCCCCATCTACAAACAACACCTTATAAACATCCATCATACTATGTTCCAATTTGAGTACAATCCATGAATGGAAAAAGAAGATATAGAAACTTCCAAGAATGCACTGAAATTAAACTTTAGAAGACAATAATCTTTTGTCACTCAGTGTTTTCAAGCATTTTTTTAAAATCGTAATATAGCTGCTCGTCAGCCAACTGCACAATCAATATACAACTTATTCCATGTTAACCATCGTAACACCATACTCAACAGCAGCAGCATTTTACCTGATCCAGCTGGTCTGAAGAATAGTGTACAAACTTAATTTTGAAACATGGTTCCATCACCATGCTTGGACAATTTAGGTGTTGCTTCTGCATAAAAACCAATGACAGAAAATTCATTCTTTTTACTGAAAGCATCTGTGAATTTCCTTTTTCATGATGCCATTGAATAATACAGTATTATCATATAATCATGTCTTTATATTGTGTGTGATGTTGTGCAAAAACACATACCACAAATCCAATTAGAGTTCAGAAACATCAAAGATGAGCATCAATCACTGGAACTTTAGTTCAATGTGGAACAAAGAAGTTAACCTTTATTAAAAAATTTGTCAGTACTTTTATCACAGCTGCATTAATAAAGTCACCATGAACACCATGGAGTAAATTCTTTGGTAAAAAAAACCACCTTCCTGGATATAATTACTGTGGGGCTTGGACATGACTTGATTCTAACAACCAACCAAAATCTCACAAAGCACCTATCAACTGCAGTGATGCACATTAAAGACATGACCTTATACAGCATCAAATGATATCCAAGCTGATGTTTTTGATATGCTAATTAAGGTGAATATTAATAAATCCTCTAGATTGGATGGTATTGGTCCAAGAATTCTTAAAGTTGCTGCATCAGTAATAACAAAGTCACTTAAACGCAATCATAAACTTAAGTATAATGAGTGGTAATTTTCCAGAAACACTGAAATGTGCAACAGTTATGCCTATCTTTAAGAAAGGAGAAAAGATGGATGCAGGGAATTACAGACCAAGATCAATTTTACCTGTATTGTCAAAATTATCTGAATAGCATGTAACCATTTAGGTCTGTAACTTGTTTTGAAACATACTCTCTATTTCATGAAGCGCAGTCAGGATTTAGAAAGTACCACTCATGCCAAACAGAACTTCCCAAATTAACTGATCTTTGGCTGAAGGAAATCGATAATGGACGTATGACTGGGATTGTTTTCCTTGGCTTAAAGAAAGCCTTTGATCTTGTTGATCATGCAATTCTGCTGCAAAAGCTGAACTGTTACAGGTTCAACAATCCTTCTTTAAACTGGTTTAGATCATACCTAAACCAAAGGTCTCAACAAGTACTTAGCATTGGCAATATTAGTTCTCAGACTTGCACTATACATTCAGGGGTCCCTCAAGGTTCAGTTTTAGGCCCTCTCCTCTTCCTTATCTATATCAGTCATCTACCATTAAATAATGAATCCACAAATACAGATTTGTCTGCAGACAATGCAACCTTGTATACATCTTGTTTTGATACCAAAGTTATCCAAATGAGATTAAACTCAGACCTTATTAGAGTCCAAACTGGGCACAACAAAATAGGATGGTAATTAATGAAGATAAAACAAAATGTATGATTTGGGGGAAATCACAAAAACTACACAAGTCAGGAAACCCAGAACTATCTCTTACAATAAATAATCATCCATTAGAAAATGTCAAACATGAAAGGCTTGTAGGTATGTCCATAGATAATAATTTATTATGGAATGACCATATTGATAAGCTTTGTAAAAACATTGTCAACCAAAAATTGCCCTACACAGCAGAATCAAGAAATATTTGAATACGTAAACTCGCAATCTTTACTACAAGTCATATATTCTTCCAACAGGGGATTGTTGTTCAAATGTGTGGGGAAACTGTGCTAAATCTGAGCTTGACAGGATTTATAAATGTCAAAAATGAGCAGCATGCATAATTTTACATGCATCTATTGATCATCCCTCAAAATCATTATTTACAGAACTCATATGGTTCACAATATATGACAGGATAGATTTTTACAAGGCAGCTGTTTTATATAAATGTCTACATGTAAATGCACCAGTGTATCTTCATCACTTATTCAGGCCTTTTTCAACACAATTCCAGTTGAGATCAATATCATATGGAAACCTTCTGGCACCAAAACCAAGAACATAGAAATTTTAAAAGAGCTTCCAATACTCTGGTACAGTTCTGTGGAACAAGCTTCCACTACATGTAAAGTCTACTGAAAATATTACAGTATTTAAGAAGAGATATCATGAGCATGTATGTGTTTCTAATAGATAATGGAATTTAATATTTTAATACTAAACATAATAAAATACACAGTAATTATTACTATCTTCATATAATGTGTATTATTATACTCTCCTTAAGAGGGCTTCAGGGGTGAATCGTCCTTGACTAATGAGCCACTCTCTATAAATAAAGCATTATTATTATTATTATTACGATCCTGTTTCAAAATGCCAGTGATCTGATTTGTTCCCCCATATTGGCAATTGTTATTATAATGAAGCATGTGAAGTTCAGGACTTTACAACAATAAAGTTTTCAAAAGTGACTGTGATATTTTGAAATATTTGTAAATTTTGTGAAACAAGAAATCTGGTGCCTGGTTACTTAACTTTAGAGAAAACAATTTAGAATTTGAAATTGCCTTGTTGTGTCTATTATTCAAATGGGTCTAAATTGCCTTGTTGTGTCTATTTTTCAAACAGGTCTAAACTGCCTTGTTGTGTCTGTTATTCAAATGGGTCTAACTTGCCTTGTTGTGTCTATTATTCAAATGGGTATAAATTATTATCTTGTCAGAAAGGATAAATTTACTGCTAATTTTCCAAACATAATTTGGTTTCAACTTGATTTTGATTTTCTATTTCTTAACAAAGACATATGGGCATCAATGAAATATAAACAATTCAGGCAGAAAAGATGCTGTACCTGATCTGTGACTTATCTCAGTTGTTTTGGCTCCAGTTATTGTGGGCTCTGTCCAGCTAACTGTCTTCAGTCTTGTATCTGAGTACACAACTATGTCCTGTGGACAGTTTTGAATTACCGGAGCCTCACGATCTGGAACAGAATCAATCTGAATCATATCTGCACTGCTGTGAAGGTGTGATAAACATGCTGGCTGGTGTGGCTATGTCGATGGATGTCATACACTCATGAGTGACTAATATCAATTTGGTGTCTGCAGTTTGTGTAAAAAGTTAAATATCTCCCTTTCACTGCTGCACATCACAAAGTCAAACTCCAGTGAAGAGATACAAGATTAAGTTTTGTAAGCTTTGCTTGTTTTGCAGATGGCTCATTTTTTTTAATAAACAAAGCGCCTTCCAAAATGAACTCTACTTGTACACTATTCCAACTACCAAAATTATTGTGCTTTGTGTTAAACATGAAGTAAAATCTGGTTGATTGTGGATTTTACAATGCACCACCACCATATGGATATAAAATACCATGAAAAAGGTTTATATACTAAAGATTTATGTATCAAAACCAATGAGTGATACAAGTATAAGTATAAAAAGTATTTATATAAGTATAAAAAGACTTAGATGAAAAGGCAAGGAAAATATATCAAAGTTCCCACTCAACAGTGAATGTCAATGGTTTGTATAAAGAGCAATTAGATAAAAGATAAATAAGGATGATTAACATGACACATGCTGGTTAAAAATACTGAAAGGAAATAGGGTGCACATAAGCTATATTTTAGAACAAATATTTTTTCCTTCAAGAAATTTAATGTACAAGACACATTTACCGTATCAAAAAGTTCCATCATGTGCTGAACATTGTAGTAGTTCCTTATAAGAATCATGAAAACAATGGAAGGGTTTGTTTGGGATTTTTTTTCCTTCATAGAGTACAAAAAGTACTTTTAGATTGTTTTAAAAGCCTGTGAAGTGTGACAGAAATAATCAACTTTTGAATTTTTGAATGGTCAAATTTTGTATTGTTATTGCAGGGAGATATTCTAATGCCAAGAATAGGAATGGTATTTGGTTTATTTGGGTAAAATCTTCTGCATTTGGGTTAAAAAACTGACACAGAGTTTAAATGGTTGGATCTAATTTTTAGGGCATGTTGTAAAGATAATGCTTCTCTGTGATGTGACAGGTGGCTCAAGCACTTCACCCCCCAAAAATCATTCACATGGGGATGTGCTAATCAGTTCTAAAGTGAGTTGTATTACTTCAATAGTGCATTGGGTCAAGCATCATTAAATATGGCTTTTTGGCTGAACCATCAACAACACAAACTATAGTCCAGTTTGGATCTAATAAAGGTTTAATACAGATTCGGAACAATTTTTCTATCAGCACCCTAGTTAGTGTGAACTACTTCTTTGAGTAACTGAAAGGCTTTAAAGCATTTAGCATTCAATTTCTTAATGCTTGGAATGAAGGCAAGATCTCAGTCGAAAACAGTACCTAAAAATTTATTTCCTCAACAGGTTGGTGTTCATTGCAGCATAAGTTTAGCATCATCATGTTGTCTTTGTAACTGACAAAAAATGCATGCAGACTGTTGATAATTTTGTGGATTTGAAGCGACCAACAGTGTCTGCCAGTAAATGAACATGCAGTACACCCATCATGAAGTAAAGAAAATGTACTTCCAGAATGCATATGTTCCAGGATGCTGTAAATGGGAGACCACATCCATCTAATTCGCAAATGACACACACACTTGCTATCCTCTGAAAACTCTGAATACTGATTCTTTTTCAAAATATGAACAATAAGGAAAATGAATTGCATAAATATATGGTTTAAAAAATTCAAGTAAATTCAATGACAATTTCAATGTTTGATCACAATTCAAGCATATTCATAAAAGGGATCTAAAAACGGAGGAATATTAAAGGCACACCTGAACCCATTTATTCATAGTTCTTGTTAATATATTGCATGCATTCATCTGAAAATAATTTTATAGCAATATAGATATACATAATAAAACACTAACATTTTTATCTGAAGATCACATATACATGTATTAGCATATGAAGTGCAACATTGACTAAGGTGACATTTATTTATCTTGTCTGTCATGTAACTTCACTTCTTTCAACTATATAAAAGTTTTTCTCCAGTGTTAGAATTTTACTTTCTTTCATATCAGGCTTTGGTTATATATGGATTATATGTATATGGGGGGTGCAAGGTCTGGGCCTAATGTCCTGCTCTCCAAACGAAAGTGAAGCATCTCTCACAGCCTCGCCTTTCCAGGTGTAGTGATCGCTGCAGGACCACTGTCGGGCTCTAATGGGCAGGAGGTTACTTGCATATGGCCTCTCCTACACTACTGTGTCAACAACAGCACCTTCACATGGGACACAATGTTTTCACAGAGCCTGCTGTGTGGCATGACCAAGTGCCCAGTGGTATAACTGGGTGGGCAGACTGGGTTCATTAGCCTTGGCAGGCAGCCAGTTTAATAGAAAGAAAACTCTGACTCCAGACCTGGGCAGATGGAGCTCCTTAGCCTTGTCAGGTAGTTCATCTAAGAGAAGGAAACTCTGATTCCAAACCCATCAAGTCCCAGCCATTGGATGATGGCTCCACTGCCTTGTGGATATCTTCAGGAGAAGGAAAGGCTATGGGAGTGGAGCCCCTAAGGCAGCTGAGTGTCAACTATGACTTCCTTCTGGCAGCTCCTGCATTCAAACTGGTGCCAAATGTCATGCTCAGCATTCCTTTGGACCCCACCAGCAAGGACAAGAGAGCGATCCTGATGTCTGGGCAGCCCAGGATCTCCATACTCCACGCCCAGGCTTGTGCTCTGGAGATGTCACTTCAGTCTCGCTACTCAGTGAGGAAACAACATGGAAGCTGGCAGTCTATGGGTTATAAGTTCCACCCGATTGGCATAGGGAAGGCGTGCCATGGGTCAGCTTCGATGGTGGGAGGGATCATTGTGTCCCACTGGCTGACTACTGCCTGCATGAAGCTGGGCAGCCCCCAGTCAGTAAGATGTTGACCTGCCAATGTCTGCCTACTCCAGTGGGTGTATGGAGCTCAGTGTGTTGCTCAGCATGACAAGCAGATGGAAATTCCATGCCAGACGAAATAAACAAAAAACCAACAAGGAAGACTCCAGCTCTTCAATTTGCAAGCTGGAATGTGTGCACCATGTGCATAGGCATCTTTGACAACCTCAGGGAGGTGGACAACACCAGGAAGATGGCCATGATTGATAGAGAGCTCACCAGACTAAATATCAGCATAGCTACCCTCAAGGAAACCAGGCTCACCTCTAGCAACTCCCTCGGAGAGGAGAACTACACCTTATTGTGGAAGGGTAACAAATGTGAGGAGCCCCACCAGCACAGAGTAGGCTTTGCCTTCAAAACACCCTCCTGGCCTAGGGTAAGCCTCCCTCATGGGGCACTGATCATCTCTTGTCCATCCGCCTCACCACTGCTGCAGGTCCTGTCAACATCCTCAGTGTCAATGCCCTCACCCTTTTGTCTTCAGAAGATGTAAAGGATCAGTTCTATGGGCAGCTGGACAAACATATCAAAGATTGCCCCAAAGATGAACCACTATTCCTCCTCCGTGACTTTAACGCCAGAGTAGGAGCAGACCATGAGTCTAAGTCTACCTGCCTCAGACATCATGGCACTGGAAAGACCAATGAAAATGGTCAGAGACTGCTGAAGATGTACACCTACCATGACATGTGCATCACAAACACCTTCTTCAAGTGTAAGTTACAACACAAAGTGTCATGGAAACACACCAGGTCTCATCGCTGGCACCAACTCGACTTGGTCATCAGCATCCACTCCATCAGAACCTACCACAGTGCAGACTGTGACTCCGACCATATCCTCATGAGCAGTAGGGTGCAGCTACAGCCATACATTACACTGGTAAAATCCAGAAGGATGCCTTTGCATCAGCACTGTACAGATGTTGATCCCTTCCAAGGAGGAGGAGTATGTGTCTGCCTTGGACCAAGCTATCCAGGACCTGCCAGAGCCAAGTGGAATGCCATGAAGAGTGCCATCTACAGCACAGCCATGTCCACATTTAGCAATAACGAATGGCCTGGCCAGGATTGGTTCAATGCACACCTTTTAAGGATGGAACCAATAATCGAGGACAAATGAAAAGCCTTTTTTAGCTTGCAAAACAATGCCCTAATGAATGGACGCTTCCTGCCCTCAGAAGTGCCAGAAGCAACACTTAACACACTGCTAGACAGTGCATAAATGAGTACTGGCAGCAACTGTGTGAAGGGATCCAGCACAGTGCCAAGTCTGGAAACATCCAAGGTATGTACAGTGGCATCAGAAAGGCTCCAGGTCCTACAGTGAAAGGGGTTGTCCCCCTGAAATCTCTGACAGGAGAGAAGATCACAGACCTTGAGCAACAGATGGCCAGAAGGGTGGAACACTACTTAGAGCTATAGTCCCAACAAACATCAGTCACTGATGCAGCCCTTAGTCACATAAAAAAAAAATGCCCACCATGGAGGAGCCTTATAAAGTGCCCACCGAGGAGGAACTCAGCAAAGCAATCAACTTTCTCCCAAATTACAAAGCATCAGGTAGTGACAGCATCCTGCCTGAAGCTATCAAATGTGGGAAACCAACATTACTTCAGTTGCTGCATGAGTTATTCTGCCGCTGCTGGGAGGAAGGAGCGGTCTCCCAAGACATGCGCAACACCACCATTGTGACCCTTTACAAAAACAAGGATGACCACAGTGACTATAACAATTACAGATGGATCTCTCTCCTGAGCATCATTGGCAAAGTGCATGCCTGTATTATACTCAACAGGCTGCAGCTGCTGGCAGACTGTGTGTACCCAGAATCCCAGTGCAGCTTCAGAGCAGGCAGGTCAATGATAGACATGATCTTCTCCCTTTGACAACTCCAAGAGAAGAGCAGAGCAAGGTCATCCACTCTACATGATGCTCATCGACCTCACCAAGGCCTTCAACCTGGTCAGCAGGAAGGGCCTATTTGAACTTTTCAGTAAGATCAGTCATCCCCCAAAACTCCGCAGCATGATAATATCTTTCCATGCCGATATGAAGGGAACAGTCCTGTATGATGGATCCTCCTCAGACTCCTTCCCAATCAACTGTGGTGTGAAGCAGGGCTGCGTGCTGACACAGACCCTTTTGGGGATCTACTCCCTGCTCCTGTCCTACACCTTTAACTCATCCACCGATCGCGTATATCTGCAAACCAGGTCTGACAGGAAGCTGTTTAACCTGGCAGAACTGCACTCGAAGACCAAAGTGAGGTCAGTGCTCATCAGGGAGATGCTTTTTGCAGATAACATGGCTCTTGTGACCCACACCTAGGATGCCGTCCAGAGACTGAGGCACTGTTTTACTGATGCCTGCAAGCAATTTCGGCTCACCATCAGCCTGGAAAAGACAAACGTCGCGTGTAAGATACCACCACTGCCCCTTCCATCAAAATCAATGGTGTCACCCTGGAAACAGTCAACAACTTTACTTACCTGGGGTCAACCATCAGCAACACTCTCTCACTTGATACGGAGCTGGACAGAAGGCTTGGAAAGCAAACACCATCATGGCATGACTGACAAAGAAGGTAAGGGAAAACAATGCAATGACAGTGCACACCAAATTCCAAGTCTACCAGCACTGCATTCTCAGCACCCTTCTATATGGAAGTGAGAACTGGAGAACCTACATGAGGCAAGGGCACTGGCTCAACTCCTTCCATATACGGTGCCTAAAACGCATCCTGAAAATCAGCTGGCAAGACCACATCCCACACAGCAAGATCCTGCAGCATGCAAGTACCCTCAGCATGTACTCCCTGCTGAGCAAATGCCACCTTCAATGGCCGGGACATGTTCGATGCATGGAGGGTAGGAGGCTGCCAAAGGACATCCTATATGGACAGCTGGCTACTGGCACCAGAAGAATCGGCCACCCCTCACTGTGTTTCAGGGATGTGTGCAAGTGGGACATGAAGGTACATGACATTTCACTTGATGGCTGGGAAGTGCTGGCCAAGGACCGAGGCACCTGGAGACTGATGGTAAGCAAGGACATAACAGTTGCTTATCTGAGGAGAGGCCAGCTGGCAGCAGAGAAGCGTGAGAGAAAGTAGAGCACGGCAGCAACCCCAGCACTTCAGACTTCCCAGTATGTCTGCGCCAACTGCAATAAGGACTGTCACTTGCACATATGCCTGCACAGCCATAGCAGACAATGCCAAAACCCCATAGACAGATGACACTCCAAGGGTGCTATTCACATGGTCTCTTGAGACTGAGTCAACAATGATGATGATGTATATGCATGTAGATACAGACACACACCTCTCCCTCAAGAACTTATACACAACAGGATCCAAAAACATTGATTGCACTATAAGTGAGGGCATGAGCTATTGAGTGACTTTTGAAAAATGAAGGGGCTGCCATCCTAACTGGACAGAGAGAAGACCATGTGTGTGTGTTTGTGTTTGTGTGTGTGTGTGTGTGTTGGCATAACAACGCTGTTTAATGGCAATAACTCATTCTATAATTGCATTGGGAATAACTGTCAATAAACAGCCTTTTCTAATGAAATTATTCACTTTTAATATCAACTTCCTTTATTTTCAAGAAAACCAATCTCTACAGGTGTTCGCTCACTCAGAGCTCATGTTAGTGGGTTTATATAATAAAATCGATCATAATGCATTACAATTGTGGTCCTAAAGAACAGGTAGTCATCACTCATAGGAGAGGTTGCTCAAGACAGATTTTAATGTATGACTTTTTAGAAGAAAAGTATCTTATCATATATACCTGCTCTAGTTAGACATGAAGCTGACAAAGGGTCCTGACATGACCACAGGGAAGCTGATGAAGGTATCACTTGTCGCACACCATGGATTAGAGAGTACTCATTCCACTGCAAAATCGATCCAGGAATAAATACTATCTGTGGCTTGTTGATAAACTGTGGAATCTCAGTTACAAAGTCTAATGGACGGTTGTAAACATTGACCTGACTGATGTAACCATAGAAACCAGTTTTACCATAGCACTTCATGGTCTGTAGATTTCCATTGCAACCAAGTGTTATCCACATACTGAAAAGTAGATTAAATCATTTGCAAATCAAAGCAACTTTTTTTAAATAAAGAATGCTCCACTTACTCATTATGTACTTGTTTTCTGAAAAACACGTTTTTAATTTTAAAAAATGTTCCAGTTGTTGAAATAATATTCATAAGTATATTGAAGAAATATGAAAATCAGAGTATAATTTTAAGTCATAAAGACTTGAAACTGTAAAGGTTATGTTTTAAATTCTCTCTGTCTGCCCTGCTACATGTTATATAGTAAATTCTCTCCATTTGCCCCTCTCATGTACATGTTATACAGTAAAATCTCTCCATCTGCCCCTCTCATGTACATGTTATACAGTAAATTCTCTCCATCTGCCCCTCTCATGTACATGTAATACAGTAAATTCTCTCCATCTGCCCCTCTCATGTACATGTTATATAGTAAATTCTCTCCATCTGCCCTCTCATAATGCTATACAGTAAATTCTCTCCATCGTCCCCTCTCATGAACACCTTATATAGTAAATTCTCTCCATCGGCAAGTCTCATGTACATGTTATACAGTAAATTATCTCCATCTGCCCCTCTCATGTACATGTTATACAGTAAATTCTCTCCATCTGACCCTCTCATGTACCTGTTATATAGTAAATTCTCTCCATCTGCCCTCTCATGTACATGTTAAACAGTAAATTCTCTCCATGGGCCCCTCTCATGAACACCTTATATAGTAAATTCCCTCCATCGACCCCTCTCATGTACATGTTATATAGTAAATTCTCTCCATCTGCCCCTCTCATGAACATGTCATATAGTAAATTCTCTCCATCTGCCCCTCTCATGTACATGTTATATAGTAAATTAACTCCATCTGCCCCTCTCATATACATGTTATACAGTAAATTTTCTCCATCTGACTCTCTCATGTACATGTTATACAGTAAATTCTCTCCATCCGCCCCTCTCATGTACATGTTATATAGCAAATTCTCTCCATCTGCCCCTCTCATGTACATGATATTGGGTAAATTCTCTCCATCTGCCCCTCTCATGTACATGCTATATAGTAAATTCTCTCCATTTGTCCCTCTCATGTACATGTTATACAGTAAATTCTCTCCATCTTCCCCTCTCATGTACATGCTATATAGTAAATTCCCTCCATCTGCCCCTCTCATGTACATGTTATATAGTAAATTCTCTCCATCTGCCCCTCTCATGTACACGTTATATAGTAAATTCTCTCCCTCTGACCCTCCCATGTACATGTTATACAGTAAATTCTCTCGATCTGCCCCTCTCATGTACACGTAATACAGTAAATTTTCTCCATCGGCCTCTCTCATGAACACCTTATACAGTAAATTCTCTCCATCTGCCCCTCTCATGTACATGTTATACAGTAAATTCTCTCCATCTTCCCCTCTCATGTACATCCCACACCAAAACTGCCTACCTTTCTGCACGAGATTCTCACGTGAGATCTAACTCAGGTTGGTCTCATGTGCAATTTAACATGCAAATTAGAACTCACGTGAGCAAATAGATTCTCATAAGAAAATCACATGTGCAGGAATTGTTAACAAGAGCAATATCTTGCTCATGTGAGCCACACCTTGCTCACGTGAGCCACACCTCGCTCACGTGAGCCACACCTTGCTCACGTGAGCCACACCTTGCTCACGTGAGCAAGATTTTGCTCACGTGAGTGGCATCTTGCTCACATGAGCAAAAAACAACAAAAAACAACTCGTATTTAGTTTTTATTGAATACAAGAATTAAACAGAGTAAGATCAATATTCAAATCTAGTATTCATAAGCATATTATTTGAGTTTAATTAGTGATCTTTTAATAAGGTAAGACAACTAGAGTATGTATGTATGCATGTATGTATGTATGTACCTGTTATATTAATACATCACATTTATTCTAAAAACTTTAAGGTCATAATGAAAGATACTGCTGGAAATTTGCTTCACATGATAACCATTCTTCACTGTTCCAGAAAATTCAAAGCAAACAAAACATGTAATTGACATTCCTGCTTCTGAATTTCATTATATGCCAGTCTGCAACAATATTTTCACTTGGAGATTGTTCTCTTTGAATCAATGCAGTTCCTGTTGACCACTGAATTTAAGTTAGCAGGCTCAGTTTTGAACTGTTGAAAAATGAAACCTGAAATGGAAATGAAAAAGTTGGTAGAATTTTTTTTTTTTCTGATCACAGCATTTGAGACATTCTGTAAGGTGGATTTTTGAAGATTTGTTTTACAAGGTAAAGGCAAATTACATAATTGTAGTTTGGATTAGATGGCACTTTATCACACTGTGAAAATAGGAGCCAACTGTTTTCCCAAGGACACACTTACGCAGCTAACCCTGTCTGAAAATTCATCCTTTGGACTATGAGTCAAATTGCTCTACCAATAGAATTACCATAGTTCAGTAGCAAACATATAAACTGCACTGTTGATGAGATACCTGCAAGTCACGTTGCATATTCCAAATTTGACTACTTCTGGATAAAGATGCCAATGTGTACCCGGGTATTCTCCCAAAGATAATAACCTGGGTAATAAAACGAACAATTGGGTACCCGTTAAAAAAAAAGTGTTCACAGGGGCTCATATGGTTGCTTACAATTTACTTGTCATACGTGGTCTGTATAATAATACAATCCTTTCTCAAGTGACCTATTTAAGAATCAACGCTGATATTTCAAGCCTGACCATCCTAAAATTCATGCCTGTCCATGGTTCATGTGCCAAATTTCTCTTGACTTAAAACATCTTGTTTTCACAACCTGGTGACATTTTCTGGGTCAAATAAAATTAAGCACAATATGAATGTCTGGTTTAACTTGGCTACTGTAACATGCACTTCTTATACCACCATGTTAGGACAAAAAAAAAATGAATGAAATGGACAACTATACAGACTGAAATATAAAGATCAAAAAAAGTTTGCTACTTAATAACAGTTTTGAAAAAATAGGTTCTTGAATGTGAAACCATTTGCACTAGATTCATTCTATTATGATACTACACACATAGCAGTCCAGCTTAAATAGAAAATAAATGGCACCATATATCATTTTCAAAAAAAGAACAACAAAAATAACCCGGGATGTATCAATGGAACTGAAAAATGTTAGAGAAAAGATATTTTGTTAAACTTAAAAACATGTTGCACTGGACCGTCGTTATGGGATGAACCATGGCAGGTTGAGGATAATACAACAATCAACATTTATGGACCTTATGACGATTCGCGAAAGTTACTGTAGACATGTACACTAGTCAAAATGACTGTTATGCACAAATAATTTATCAATTTCTTTTGTGTCTATTCTCATCCATACTACTAATCCACACGAGTTCAGCTGATTTGTGACAAAAATTATAACTGCATATACATTTTTCATTCAGTTTTCTGTAATAATGGCATGTAATTTATACTCTTGTTGTGCTCAGATTATGATTTTTGCCACTTATATTAGTAATAATTATGCTTACAGCTCTTTTTGGGGTTGGAACATGTGAACCCTACAACAAAGCAGTTCAGCTTCACATTTAATACAATTTCCTTTTGATTGTATACTCTGGTAACCAATCGTTAGGAATGATGGGTACACATTAGAAATTTGCAAAATAATTGACATTTCTACTTCTGGAACAGTCCTCTGGAAGATTTCTCCAAAACTTTTGGGATACATTTTTCCAAAATATGTACATTTGCAATAAAGAAAGAAATTCAAAATCTGGTTTCCAACTTTTATATTAAAAAAAAAATGTACTGGGGGTCAAATTTTAGAGTCTGAAATGCATATGTTATCATGTGTATTACATCAAAAGATTTGAAGCGTCTTATACATACCCTTTACTGGAGTCGGAATTTTCTCTAGCATGGCAATGGGGTTTTGTCTGACTTCTTCCTGTTGCTGTCAATGTACTTCTTTCAAATGATTGCTAACTTTGTTGTGTTGATTAAATTTTGTGACCTTCATGAAGTTTAATCTGTAAAAAGATAAAAATTAGTATAATTGATCATTTTATTTATCTATGCATAACAGAAAGAATGCACTGAAATGAGAAAACGGTTTGGTTGGCAAAAGAGTCCTAGTGTATATAAGCATTAAGAAAAGCTCTAATCCTTATCCAATTAAATCTCTATTTTAAATTTACCAATCAAAATATTTGACAGACAGGGCAAATGTCTTTTAGGAATAAAATCATGAATTAAGCTACTGCATTTGGTTCTCAATCGTGTATGCTTATCTTGATCCACCCAATCAGCAATAAAATAATACGAAGAACATTTATGTTTGTACAAATTGTTTCAATCGGTAACGCAAGTGCTCCTCACTGAGGCGCCCGCATTATTATTGGGGGTGGGGGTAAGAGCCAGACATGGTTGCACAGTTGAATTGTGGAAGGCTTAAATATTCGATGATAGTGTGGTGTAGATATCATTTTTAGAAACAGGAGGTTGAATTATTATCTTTAAGTAAAATCTGAAACAAACCCTTGGCTCAATTTTAAACGACCATTTGAATTTATGCTTATGCTTATAATGTCGGTGATTAAGGCTATCCACTTTGATCATTCTATATGCGAAAATTGTAAAAAGAAATGAGTAAAAGTAACTTACCTCTTTCTCGGCAAAGAACCAGTCTTTCATAATCCTTTAATCTTCCCTAACACTAACAGCACGTCGACGTCTTCTGTTACATACTGGACATTAACATCAGTACCGACGTGGACATCTTTAGATGTTGGTGTTGGTTTCTATATTTTAATAATGTCCACACTCTTGCTGCCAGAATGTTTTAAGAGCAAATATGTTGCAGGAGAATATTAAATAACTTTCTTCATAAACAGCGTGGCCCTTGCTAAGAGAACATGGTCCGCGCGTAAATTTCTGTCTGTTCGGTTTAAAAGTGCTATTCTACATGTACACTGTAGGTCAACATCCAGCATCTGTTGAGTTCATCTGAGGCACCATAAAGGGTGAATTATTAGTAAACATGTTGTTGTACGCATAGGGGCTTGTATCATTGATTACAATATAAAAGTCAGTCATACACGTAGTATAAAAATAATACTTTTATTATTTTATACTACTGTATGACTGACATTTAAATTGTAAGCAACGATGCGAGCCCTTCTGGTTTTACACTCCTTTGTACACATGTACTCGGGTATTTCTTAATGTTATATTTTATATATCAAATAAATGCTATTTTATTATCTGATGTTTCATAAAAAACTGAGCTATAAGTGAATTCATATCATTAATAAGTTAATTAATACAGGCCTAGTTAATTTTGATGTTTTTACAGTAGCTTGTGCTACACAACCAAACACGACTGGATTAGGCAGTTTCTTACGGATTTATTAAATTTTATGTACAGTACATGTTGTTTTTTTTTTTTTTTACTGATAATGTACATATGCATAGGAAACGGGGTTGGGGTGAAACCTCGATAATAATTTGTCTTATACGTAACCTGTTCGACTGTTCAGTCGGCGTTTGAATTTTAGCGGACACTAGACAAAATGTTTCAAGTTACCCCGCGTATTTCTTTGATGCCAGACATTCAACGTCGGTGGACAATGTTTTATTAAACACGTTAATATTATTAATCATTTATGGTTTCTGTGTGGATTAAACATAGGCCGTTTTATAGAATATGGGGAGGGAGGCGTCAAGCGTACGTACGCGGGGGGGGGGGGCGTAAAAAAGTATGCATGCGTACGGGGGGGGGGGGGTTGTTTCAAGCTTTGCCAGATTTTTGCGTACGTACTAAATGGATGACCCCTAAGCCGAATTACACATTTTAGTAAGTATAAGATTGTATTGACTTTTGTGCGAACGTTAGGCATGGAAGAAAATGACGTAGTTTATGTAATTCTGCAATTTTTCTGGAAAATGACTTGAGAGTTTATTAGGCCAAAAGGACTGTGCATCAGTGTTTATTTTTTTTTCAAGATATGTGGCTATGTATTTTTTTTTTACAATTTTATAGTGGGGTTTTAGATGTTTGTGAATAAATGAGTTGCTTCATATGTTTATGGAACATAGGATTCATTTTAGGGCAAAAGTTTAATTTCCTTTTTATATTTGTAAACTGTGTATTTTGGGGAGAGAAACATTTCACCTTTTTACGGATTACTTTATTAAACATCAACCACGATCAGTATGCAAGTTATTAACTCTATTCTTTGACAGCTGTTAAAGTTTAATGGGTAGTCTGGTTATAAGAGACCTTAATTCTGAATTGTTTCATTTTATGAACAGTGAAATGAACCTTAATATGTTCAAATACAAGGAGGCTGTTGAGTCAAAATAAGATTTAAACTCACAGTAAGAAAATAAGTTGAAGATGTTTTAAAATTTAAAAAATACAACAAAGCAACAGCAAGTGCAAAATAGAAATGATGTCTTTTGACAATAATGGAAATGCTTGACATTCAACATTTACACAAAATATGTAAGTCCAAATTGCTTATGTGATAACTCACATGAGAAAATCCAACTTTGAATACATTTGAAATAAGTGTTTAATCAGAATCAAAGGCCAAGTTTCTCACGTGATAACTCACGTGAGAAATTAGAACTCTGCCTTATTTTCAAACATGGTTGTATGTAATGGAAAAGAATGTTTCCTAAGTTCTACTTTCTCATGTGAAAATTTAGATTCACACGTGAGCAAAATCTGCTCACGTGAGAATCAGGTTAGTTTTTCCTTGGCTCACAAGATCTAACAAACTGCACACATGAGCCTGCAAAATCTACCCAATTTGCATACATTTCTAACAAGCTTCTCATGTGCAGCTTATGAGCAGCTCATGAGAATTGGTGAGATTTTTCTGTACGGGATGTTATAGAGTAAATTCTCTCCATCTTCCCCTCTCATGTACATGTTATATAGTAAATTCTCTCCGTCTGCCCCTCTCATGAACATGTTATACAGTAAATTCTCTCCATCTGCCCCTCTCATGTACATGTTATATAGTAAATTCTCTCCATCTGCCCCTCTCATGTACATGTTATACAGTAAATTCTCTCCATCTGCCCCTCTCATGTACATGTTATACAGTAAATTCTCTCCATCTGCCCCTCTCATGTACATGTGATATCGTAAATTCTCTCCATCTGCCCCTCTCATGTACATGTTATATAGTAAATTCTCTCCATCTGCCCCTCTCATGTACATGTTATATAGTAAATTCTCTCCATCCGTCCCTCTCATGTACATGTTATACAGTAAATTCTCTCCATCTTCCCCTCGCATGTACATGTTATATAGTAAATTCTCTCCATCTGCCCCACTCATGTACACATTATATAGTAAATTCTCTCCATCTGCCCCTTTCATGTACACGTTATATAGTAAATTCCCTCCATCTGCCCCTCTCATGAACATGTTATACAGTAAATTCTCTCCATCTTCCCCTCTCATGTACATGTTATATAGCAAATTCTCTCCATCTGCCCCTCTCATATACACATTATATCTTAGTAAATTCTCTCCATCTGCCCCTCTCATGTACACATTATATCTTAGTAAATTCTCTCCATCTGCCCCTCTCATGTACACGTTACATACTAAATTCTCTCCATCTGACCCTCTCAGGTACATGCTATACGGTAAATTCTCTCCATCTGCCCCTCTCATGTACACGTTATATAGTAAATTCTCTCCATCTGACCCTCTCATGTACATGTTATACAGTAAATTCTCTCCATCTGCCCCTCTCATGTACATGTTATATACTAAATTCTCTCCATCGGCCCCTCTCATGAACATCTTATATACTAAATTCTCTCCATCAGCCCCTCTCATGTACATGTTATATAGGAAATTCTCTCCATCTACCCCTCTCATATACATGTTATACAGTAAATTCTCTCCATCTGCCCCTCTCATGTACATGTTATATAGTAAATTCTCTCCATCTGCCCCTCTCATGTACATGTTATATAGTAAATTCTCTCCATCTGCCCCTCTCATGTACATGTTATATAGTAAATTCTCTCCATCTGCCCCTCTCATGTACATGTTATATAGTAAATTCTCTCCATCTGCCCCTTTCATGTACATGTTATATAGTAAATTCTCTCCATCCATCCCTCTCATGTACATGTTATACAGTAAATTCTCTCCATCTTTCCCCTCTCATGAACATGTTATACAGTAAATTCTCTCCATCTTCCCCTCTCATGTACATGTTATATAGTAAATTCTCTCCATCTGCCCCTCTCATGTACACATTATATCTTAGTAAATTCTCTCCATCTGCCCCTCTCATGTACACATTATATCTTAGTAAATTCTCTCCATCTGCCCCTCTCATGTACACGTTATATAGTAAATTCTCTCCATCCGTCCCTCTCATGTACATGTTATACAGTAAATTCTCTCCATCTTCCCCTCTCATGTACATGTTATATAGTAAATTCTCTCCATCTGCCCCTCTCATGCACACATTATATAGTAAATTCTCTCCATCTGCCCCTCTCATGTACACGTTATATAGTAAATTCTCTCCATCTGACCCTCTCATGAACATGTTATACAGTAAATTCTCTCCATCTTCCCCTCTCATGTACATGTTATATAGCAAATTCTCTCCATCTGCCCCTCTCATGTACACATTATATCTTAGTAAATTCTCTCCATCTGCCCCTCTCATGTACACATTATATCTTAGTAAATTCTCTCCATCTGCCCCTCTCATGTACACGTTACATACTAAATTCTCTCCATCTGACCCTCTCATGTACATGCTATATAGTAAATTCTCTCCATCTGCCCCTCTCATGTACATGTTATATAGTAAATTCTCTCCATCGGCCCCTCTCATGAACACCTTATATAGTAAATTCTCTCCATCGGCCCCTCTCATGTACATGTTATATAGTAAATTCTCTCCATCGGCCCCTCTCATGTACATGTTATATAGTAAATTCTCTCGATCTGCCCCTCTCATGTACACGTAATACAGTAAATTCTCTCCATCGGCCCCTCTCATGAACACCTTATACAGTAAATTCTCTCCATCTGCCCCTCTCATGTACATGTTATACAGTAAATTCTCTCCATCTTCCCCTCTCATGTACATCCCACACCAAAACTGCCTACCTTTCTGCACGAGATTCTCACGTGAGATCTAACTCAGGTTAGTCTCATGTGCAATTTAACATGCAAATTAGAACTCACGTGAGCAAATAGATTCTCATAAGAAAATCACATGTGCAGGAATTGTTAACAAGAGCAATATCTTGCTCACGTGAGCCACACCTTGCTCACGTGAGCCACACCTCGCTCACGTGAGCCACACCTCACTCACGTGAGCCACACCTTGCTCACGTGAGCCACACCTTGCTCACGTGAGCAAGATTTTGCTCACGTGAGTGGCATCTTGCTCACATGAGCAAAAAACAACAAAAAACAACTCGTATTTAGTTTTTATTGAATACAAGAATTAAACAGAGTAAGATCAATATTCAAATCTAGTATTCATAAGCATATTATTTGAGTTTAATTAGTGATCTTTTAATAAGGTAAGACAACTAGAGTATGTATGTATGCATGTATGTATGTATGTACCTGTTATATTAATACATCACATTTATTCTAAAAACTTTAAGGTCATAATGAAAGATACTGCTGGAAATTTGCTTCACATGAAGACCATTCTTCACTGTTCCAGAAAATTCAAAGCAAACAAAACATGTAATTGACATTCCTGCTTCTGAATTTCATTATATGCCAGTCTGCAACAATATTTTCACTTGGAGATTGTTCTCTTTGAATCAATGCAGTTCCTGTTGACCACTGAATTTAAGTTAGCAGGCTCAGTTTTGAACTGTTGAAAAATGAAACCTGAAATGGAAATGAAAAAGTTGGTAGAATTTTTTTTTCCTGATCACAGCATTTGAGACATTCTGTAAGGTGGATTTTTGAAGATTTGTTTTACAAGGTAAAGGCAAATTACATAATTGTAGTTTGGATTAGATGGCACTTTATCACACTGTGAAAATAGGAGCCAACTGTTTTCCCAAGGACACACTTACGCAGCTAACCCTGTCTGAAAATTCATCCTTTGGACTATGAGTCAAATTGCTCTACCAATAGAATTACCATAGTTCAGTAGCAAACATATAAACTGCACTGTTGATGAGATACCTGCAAGTCACGTTGCATATTCCAAATTTGACTACTTCTGGATAAAGATGCCAATGTGTACCCGGGTATTCTCCCAAAGATAATAACCTGGGTAATAAAACGAACAATTGGGTACCCGTTAAAAAAAAAGTGTTCACAGGGGCTCATATGGTTGCTTACAATTTACTTGTCATACGTGGTCTGTATAATAATACAATCCTTTCTCAAGTGACCTATTTAAGAATCAACGCTGATATTTCAAGCCTGACCATCCTAAAATTCATGCCTGTCCATGGTTCATGTGCCAAATTTCTCTTGACTTAAAACATCTTGTTTTCACAACCTGGTGACATTTTCTGGGTCAAATAAAATTAAGCACAATATGAATGTCTGGTTTAACTTGGCTACTGTAACATGCACTTCTTATACCACCATGTTAGGACAAAAAAAAAATGAATGAAATGGACAACTATACAGACTGAAATATAAAGATCAAAAAAAGTTTGCTACTTAATAACAGTTTTGAAAAAATAGGTTCTTGAATGTGAAACCATTTGCACTAGATTCATTCTATTATGATACTACACACATAGCAGTCCAGCTTAAATAGAAAATAAATGGCACCATATATCATTTTCAAAAAAA
The DNA here is from genome assembly GCA_028554795.2 of Sinohyriopsis cumingii. Classification (NCBI taxonomy): domain Eukaryota; kingdom Metazoa; phylum Mollusca; class Bivalvia; order Unionida; family Unionidae; genus Sinohyriopsis; species Sinohyriopsis cumingii. The sequence continues at coordinate 6,485 of CM068826.1, read as the reverse complement.
GAACAACAAAAATAACCCGGGATGTATCAATGGAACTGAAAAATGTTAGAGAAAAGATATTTTGTTAAACTTAAAAACATGTTGCACTGGACCGTCGTTATGGGATGAACCATGGCAGGTTGAGGATAATACAACAATCAACATTTATGGACCTTATGACGATTCGCGAAAGTTACTGTAGACATGTACACTAGTCAAAATGACTGTTATGCACAAATAATTTATCAATTTCTTTTGTGTCTATTCTCATCCATACTACTAATCCACACGAGTTCAGCTGATTTGTGACAAAAATTATAACTGCATATACATTTTTCATTCAGTTTTCTGTAATAATGGCATGTAATTTATACTCTTGTTGTGCTCAGATTATGATTTTTGCCACTTATATTAGTAATAATTATGCTTACAGCTCTTTTTGGGGTTGGAACATGTGAACCCTACAACAAAGCAGTTCAGCTTCACATTTAATACAATTTCCTTTTGATTGTATACTCTGGTAACCAATCGTTAGGAATGATGGGTACACATTAGAAATTTGCAAAATAATTGACATTTCTACTTCTGGAACAGTCCTCTGGAAGATTTCTCCAAAACTTTTGGGATACATTTTTCCAAAATATGTACATTTGCAATAAAGAAAGAAATTCAAAATCTGGTTTCCAACTTTTATATTAAAAAAAAAATGTACTGGGGGTCAAATTTTAGAGTCTGAAATGCATATGTTATCATGTGTATTACATCAAAAGATTTGAAGCGTCTTATACATACCCTTTACTGGAGTCGGAATTTTCTCTAGCATGGCAATGGGGTTTTGTCTGACTTCTTCCTGTTGCTGTCAATGTACTTCTTTCAAATGATTGCTAACTTTGTTGTGTTGATTAAATTTTGTGACCTTCATGAAGTTTAATCTGTAAAAAGATAAAAATTAGTATAATTGATCATTTTATTTATCTATGCATAACAGAAAGAATGCACTGAAATGAGAAAACGATTTGGTTGGCAAAAGAGTCCTAGTGTATATAAGCATTAAGAAAAGCTCTAATCCTTATCCAATTAAATCTCTATTTTAAATTTACCAATCAAAATATTTGACAGACAGGGCAAATGTCTTTTAGGAATAAAATCATGAATTAAGCTACTGCATTTGGTTCTCAATCGTGTATGCTTATCTTGATCCACCCAATCAGCAATAAAATAATACGAAGAACATTTATGTTTGTACAAATTGTTTCAATCGGTAACGCAAGTGCTCCTCACTGAGGCGCCCGCATTATTATTGGGGGTGGGGGTAAGAGCCAGACATGGTTGCACAGTTGAATTGTGGAAGGCTTAAATATTCGATGATAGTGTGGTGTAGATATCATTTTTAGAAACAGGAGGTTGAATTATTATCTTTAAGTAAAATCTGAAACAAACCCTTGGCTCAATTTTAAACGACCATTTGAATTTATGCTTATGCTTATAATGTCGGTGATTAAGGCTATCCACTTTGATCATTCTATATGCGAAAATTGTAAAAAGAAATGAGTAAAAGTAACTTACCTCTTTCTCGGCAAAGAACCAGTCTTTCATAATCCTTTAATCTTCCCTAACACTAACAGCACGTCGACGTCTTCTGTTACATACTGGACATTAACATCAGTACCGACGTGGACATCTTTAGATGTTGGTGTTGGTTTCTATATTTTAATAATGTCCACACTCTTGCTGCCAGAATGTTTTAAGAGCAAATATGTTGCAGGAGAATATTAAATAACTTTCTTCATAAACAGCGTGGCCCTTGCTAAGAGAACATGGTCCGCGCGTAAATTTCTGTCTGTTCGGTTTAAAAGTGCTATTCTACATGTACACTGTAGGTCAACATCCAGCATCTGTTGAGTTCATCTGAGGCACCATAAAGGGTGAATTATTAGTAAACATGTTGTTGTACGCATAGGGGCTTGTATCATTGATTACAATATAAAAGTCAGTCATACACGTAGTATAAAAATAATACTTTTATTATTTTATACTACTGTATGACTGACATTTAAATTGTAAGCAACGATGCGAGCCCTTCTGGTTTTACACTCCTTTGTACACATGTACTCGGGTATTTCTTAATGTTATATTTTATATATCAAATAAATGCTATTTTATTATCTGATGTTTCATAAAAAACTGAGCTATAAGTGAATTCATATCATTAATAAGTTAATTAATACAGGCCTAGTTAATTTTGATGTTTTTACAGTAGCTTGTGCTACACAACCAAACACGACTGGATTAGGCAGTTTCTTACGGATTTATTAAATTTTATGTACAGTACATGTTGTTTTTTTTTTTTTTTTACTGATAATGTACATATGCATAGGAAACGGGGTTGGGGTGAAACCTCGATAATAATTTGTCTTATACGTAACCTGTTCGACTGTTCAGTCGGCGTTTGAATTTTAGCGGACACTAGACAAAATGTTTCAAGTTACCCCGCGTATTTCTTTGATGCCAGACATTCAACGTCGGTGGACAATGTTTTATTAAACACGTTAATATTATTAATCATTTATGGTTTCTGTGTGGATTAAACATAGGCCGTTTTATAGAATATGGGGAGGGAGGCGTCAAGCGTACGTACGCGGGGGGGGGGGGCGTAAAAAAGTATGCATGCGTACGGGGGGGGGGGGTTTCAAGCTTTGCCAGATTTTTGCGTACGTACTAAATGGATGACCCCTAAGCCGAATTACACATTTTAGTAAGTATAAGATTGTATTGACTTTTGTGCGAACGTTAGGCATGGAAGAAAATGACGTAGTTTATGTAATTCTGCAATTTTTCTGGAAAATGACTTGAGAGTTTATTAGGCCAAAAGGACTGTGCATCAGTGTTTATTTTTTTTTCAAGATATGTGGCTATGTATTTTTTTTTTTTACAATTTTATAGTGGGGTTTTAGATGTTTGTGAATAAATGAGTTGCTTCATATGTTTATGGAACATAGGATTCATTTTAGGGCAAAAGTTTAATTTCCTTTTTATATTTGTAAACTGTGTATTTTGGGGAGAGAAACATTTCACCTTTTTACGGATTACTTTATTAAACATCAACCACGATCAGTATGCAAGTTATTAACTCTATTCTTTGACAGCTGTTAAAGTTTAATGGGTAGTCTGGTTATAAGAGACCTTAATTCTGAATTGTTTCATTTTATGAACAGTGAAATGAACCTTAATATGTTCAAATACAAGGAGGCTGTTGAGTCAAAATAAGATTTAAACTCACAGTAAGAAAATAAGTTGAAGATGTTTTAAAATTTAAAAAATACAACAAAGCAACAGCAAGTGCAAAATAGAAATGATGTCTTTTGACAATAATGGAAATGCTTGACATTCAACATTTACACAAAATATGTAAGTCCAAATTGCTTATGTGATAACTCACATGAGAAAATCCAACTTTGAATACATTTGAAATAAGTGTTTAATCAGAATCAAAGGCCAAGTTTCTCACGTGATAACTCACGTGAGAAATTAGAACTCTGCCTTATTTTCAAACATGGTTGTATGTAATGGAAAAGAATGTTTCCTAAGTTCTACTTTCTCATGTGAAAATTTAGATTCACACGTGAGCAAAATCTGCTCACGTGAGAATCAGGTTAGTTTTTCCTTGGCTCACAAGATCTAACAAACTGCACACATGAGCCTGCAAAATCTACCCAATTTGCATACATTTCTAACAAGCTTCTCATGTGCAGCTTATGAGCAGCTCATGAGAATTGGTGAGATTTTTCTGTACGGGATGTTATAGAGTAAATTCTCTCCATCTTCCCCTCTCATGTACATGTTATATAGTAAATTCTCTCCGTCTGCCCCTCTCATGAACATGTTATACAGTAAATTCTCTCCATCTGCCCCTCTCATGTACATGTTATATAGTAAATTCTCTCCATCTGCCCCTCTCATGTACATGTTATACAGTAAATTCTCTCCATCTGCCCCTCTCATGTACATGTTATACAGTAAATTCTCTCCATCTGCCCCTCTCATGTACATGTGATATCGTAAATTCTCTCCATCTGCCCCTCTCATGTACATGTTATATAGTAAATTCTCTCCATCTGCCCCTCTCATGTACATGTTATATAGTAAATTCTCTCCATCCGTCCCTCTCATGTACATGTTATACAGTAAATTCTCTCCATCTTCCCCTCGCATGTACATGTTATATAGTAAATTCTCTCCATCTGCCCCACTCATGTACACATTATATAGTAAATTCTCTCCATCTGCCCCTTTCATGTACACGTTATATAGTAAATTCCCTCCATCTGCCCCTCTCATGAACATGTTATACAGTAAATTCTCTCCATCTTCCCCTCTCATGTACATGTTATATAGCAAATTCTCTCCATCTGCCCCTCTCATATACACATTATATCTTAGTAAATTCTCTCCATCTGCCCCTCTCATGTACACATTATATCTTAGTAAATTCTCTCCATCTGCCCCTCTCATGTACACGTTACATACTAAATTCTCTCCATCTGACCCTCTCAGGTACATGCTATACGGTAAATTCTCTCCATCTGCCCCTCTCATGTACACGTTATATAGTAAATTCTCTCCATCTGACCCTCTCATGTACATGTTATACAGTAAATTCTCTCCATCTGCCCCTCTCATGTACATGTTATATACTAAATTCTCTCCATCGGCCCCTCTCATGAACATCTTATATACTAAATTCTCTCCATCAGCCCCTCTCATGTACATGTTATATAGGAAATTCTCTCCATCTACCCCTCTCATATACATGTTATACAGTAAATTCTCTCCATCTGCCCCTCTCATGTACATGTTATATAGTAAATTCTCTCCATCTGCCCCTCTCATGTACATGTTATATAGTAAATTCTCTCCATCTGCCCCTCTCATGTACATGTTATATAGTAAATTCTCTCCATCTGCCCCTCTCATGTACATGTTATATAGTAAATTCTCTCCATCTGCCCCTTTCATGTACATGTTATATAGTAAATTCTCTCCATCCATCCCTCTCATGTACATGTTATACAGTAAATTCTCTCCATCTTTCCCCTCTCATGAACATGTTATACAGTAAATTCTCTCCATCTTCCCCTCTCATGTACATGTTATATAGTAAATTCTCTCCATCTGCCCCTCTCATGTACACATTATATCTTAGTAAATTCTCTCCATCTGCCCCTCTCATGTACACATTATATCTTAGTAAATTCTCTCCATCTGCCCCTCTCATGTACACGTTATATAGTAAATTCTCTCCATCCGTCCCTCTCATGTACATGTTATACAGTAAATTCTCTCCATCTTCCCCTCTCATGTACATGTTATATAGTAAATTCTCTCCATCTGCCCCTCTCATGCACACATTATATAGTAAATTCTCTCCATCTGCCCCTCTCATGTACACGTTATATAGTAAATTCTCTCCATCTGACCCTCTCATGAACATGTTATACAGTAAATTCTCTCCATCTTCCCCTCTCATGTACATGTTATATAGCAAATTCTCTCCATCTGCCCCTCTCATGTACACATTATATCTTAGTAAATTCTCTCCATCTGCCCCTCTCATGTACACATTATATCTTAGTAAATTCTCTCCATCTGCCCCTCTCATGTACACGTTACATACTAAATTCTCTCCATCTGACCCTCTCATGTACATGCTATATAGTAAATTCTCTCCATCTGCCCCTCTCATGTACATGTTATATAGTAAATTCTCTCCATCGGCCCCTCTCATGAACACCTTATATAGTAAATTCTCTCCATCGGCCCCTCTCATGTACATGTTATATAGTAAATTCTCTCCATCGGCCCCTCTCATGTACATGTTATATAGTAAATTCTCTCGATCTGCCCCTCTCATGTACACGTAATACAGTAAATTCTCTCCATCGGCCCCTCTCATGAACACCTTATACAGTAAATTCTCTCCATCTGCCCCTCTCATGTACATGTTATACAGTAAATTCTCTCCATCTTCCCCTCTCATGTACATCCCACACCAAAACTGCCTACCTTTCTGCACGAGATTCTCACGTGAGATCTAACTCAGGTTAGTCTCATGTGCAATTTAACATGCAAATTAGAACTCACGTGAGCAAATAGATTCTCATAAGAAAATCACATGTGCAGGAATTGTTAACAAGAGCAATATCTTGCTCACGTGAGCCACACCTTGCTCACGTGAGCCACACCTCGCTCACGTGAGCCACACCTCACTCACGTGAGCCACACCTTGCTCACGTGAGCCACACCTTGCTCACGTGAGCAAGATTTTGCTCACGTGAGTGGCATCTTGCTCACATGAGCAAAAAACAACAAAAAACAACTCGTATTTAGTTTTTATTGAATACAAGAATTAAACAGAGTAAGATCAATATTCAAATCTAGTATTCATAAGCATATTATTTGAGTTTAATTAGTGATCTTTTAATAAGGTAAGACAACTAGAGTATGTA